>JACVBY030000519.1:350626-1091444 GCA_017589505.3 Metroxylon sagu
AACCCCAAAATCTGGAGCATCGATACCACCATAAACAATAGATAAGGTCTTCATTAATTTACTGACTTATCAATATCTAAATTTACAATCATATTATGCCAAGAAGACATAGGGACATATCATGCTAAAATATACCTCCAATCATCATACATTTTCAATTGACCGTGCATCCCTAACCTCATCTAATTGTAAGTTCGTTACTGGCAATAGTCCTCTATGCCCACCTTTGAATTGATAGTTATAATAATAATTCAAATAGTATTCACTAAAATTTTCTCCATGGACCCTTGAAAATTCATTATCCACCAATATAAAAAACATGAAGATGCTCAAAGATCAAATGGATCATGTGGAAAAACTAAGTATCTAATGGATCATTGATGATGGAATCACATAGATCACTAAATTTCCATGGCCTAATATCAAACTCTACATGTTGTTGCTATAATATATGGTGCCTGCCAAACAAATGGAAAAGCAAGCATTTGTTATCATAAATCACATGCATCCATCACCATTACATAAGACTATAGATGTAAAAAGAACTATAAACCACACAAATAAGACATACACGATACAAAATCATCATTACTAACTTCAAGTACTACATGTTATTATTTAACAATAAGTATTTTAGAAAAAATAAAAATGCCACAAGAACAAGAGTTTTAGGTTACTCACATAAGAATATGTAGAGATAGTAAGAAAATTTAGAACCCATTTTCATATACTTCCAAGAGTGAGTGATCATACTAAATCTGTTTAAATGGCATAACATAATGGTTCAAAGACTCCTATTAGACTCTTGATAGGCATTAGTAAAATGCAATCATTTACTTTTATTCTTCGCATGTCTTCAAAATTTAATGAAGAAATTTGTAGAACAGGTGACAACAATAGGCCCACACTGAATGTTGTGGTGTCTCTGCTAAAAACTATAAAACATAGGGAGAGAAAATAGGTGCATCATCTAAATTAATCGAGCTTGAAGTGACATCAATGGTGCTGGTCTGCACAAGAATATCATAAATCCTGGTAAAGAAGGGATCAAAGTTGTATTGAGGGCTCATGGGAGAAAAAGAAAGCACAATGTTTTTCAGATGAAACAAGATTCCAAAATGTTTCAACCGGTAATTCGTATGCATTGAACAGAAAACGTAAAACTGTGCTTAGGTCACTTCCCAGCCGAATGCCCAAACTAAATAGTTAAACAACCAATATACTATATCTTATTTACATTGCATACAAAAATAGTTAAATCATTCACTATTTTTCCTTATAGGCAGCACACTATCAGAAGAAAAACGTAATTCATTTAAGTCTTCAGAGCAAAATTTTTCCTATCATGTGAAGTTCCTATAAACTTGCTTTATGCCATCCACTCAGTGACATCTAACTTTGCTTGAATCAGACTAAAATGTTGATATTTTATGATATTTTAAATATAAGCATAACCTGAACACAAGTAAAAGATCTAGGCAACAAGTTTTTGGACATATGATAACATTATTGGTTTAAAATATTCTAAACAAATGACAAAATAAAGATGTCCAAATGCTTGACATTATTTAAGAATATCACCTTGTATCTAATGGCCTCATAGGTCCCATAAACCGCACCTGCAAAGAATTATGCTACTCAAACACCATCTTCAATAAAATAAAATATGTTTAACCTCTTAAAACATATTAACAAATTTTAAACAATACTATAATAAATTGAAAGCAGATCAAAGCTAAAGAAAAAGAAAACAAGGAGGGGAAGTGCTTCTAAATGAGCATGTGCCTAATGCAACAAGTGCTGCGCTATCAAAGTCTGGAACCTGGGAGATTCTTCTTTTCTTGTTCATAACTCATAAGAAAGGGTTAATAAACCCACATCAAAAAAAGGCACCAATCACCTTGAACACTGCAGGTTATAATTGAGGGTATCTTTTTGCTTGAAAACCAAGGGCATGAAGTAGAAAAGTAGGGATTTGTGAAAATTTTTTGAGGAGGTGGATGAAAAATTCTGGCATGGTAGAACATTAAACAATCACCAAAAAGAGGGAAAAGCTAAAAAGGTAGAAATAAAGGGTTAGGGGCCTAGGGTTTTGAATTTAGATGAAATGTTAGGATATCCAAGGAGAGATACCTGGAACATAAATAAAAAAAAAAAATCCATTCTTTGTGGAGGATCAGAGGTGAGAGAAATAAACCTCATCCTCCGAATTCATGAATCACAAGGTTGAATCAATTTTGGAAGGGCAAATTAGAGAAGTCTGGATAAAAAGGCCATAAAGAAAGCATGTTAAAGGACAGAGAAAGTCATCGGTATTCACAAATTGTCACAGGCATGTATTATAACATGAGTCATTTCAAGTAATCATATCACTATATATTTTCTTTGAGGATTTACATGTTTCATGTGTTTTTCATCCCAAAGGAGAGTATGTAAGATGTAAGATGGCACGATCTTATCGATCACATAATTTGAAACAACAAAATAACTTCTAAACATGGGAAGATTATTCAGAAAAAGGAACATGAAAGTGGATATATGGAATGCTTCTTGTTGGGTTTAGGTGGAGAAATGCTGCATCTTCTTCATTGACTTCATATAAAGGCCTAGTGAATTTGTCTTGCATCTATTACAGACTGACATATTGGTATACTCTAGAGAGCTTCACTGTCTAAGTAGCAAGGAGGGTAAGAAAATTCAAAGCTTTGTCCAGAATATTATTTGGTACTAAGTTTCGGATAAGGGAAAGTGCAGCAAGGTTGTCAATTCCTAGCTGCTCTATTTGATTGCAGTTTGAATACGAGTGTGACATAAATTTGAGGACGAGGAGGAACAAAGTCCATTGATCTATAGCAACCCAATTTACTTCCTAAATAAGTGTGGCATGTAAATATATCATATGGTTGAAAAATTATATACTACCTCGTTTTTTTGAAAAAAAGAAAAAGAAATCCTGTTTCCCATTACAACAAATCACGAAGTTATAAAACAATCTATCGATGTTAGAAACCAGTTTTTCCATACAGAATAAATTTCAAGCACAAACTAATTTAAGCGTACTGCTCCTTATACCTAAATGGCACGAAAAGGGGGAAAAGGACGGGACTTTTTACACCGACCAAAGATCCTCGCCTCCGTTAACATGAAAATAAGGAAAATTTAGCCCCGCGAACTTGTAACCTAGGAAGGATTTCATAGAGAAGTCTGTGGTCCTTTCGAGTAATCTAAAAGCAGAAAAATATAGATTTAGGGTTTAGGGTTTTAAGCGATCATCGCATAGCCAGAAAGATAGAGAGAGAGAGGAGGGGACAGTCCATACCAACGGCGCCGCCGATGGCGCCGCCGAGCGCTGCTCCAGCGGTGACGCGAGCCAAACAGCTGTCCCGTCCCATCTTTGCTCTCAGTCTCCGCGCCGATCTCCAATAACCAAATCTATTTAGCTTGCAAGGACGAGAGGTTCTTCGCATCGAACCGCACTCTAACCTCTTGGGTCGCGGATCGCTGGGTGAACGTTGCGAACCCGGTCGTAGCTGATAAGCAAAGCAAAAGAATTGGGAGAAAATTAATAATATTATTTTTTATAAAAAAAGAATCAAGAAAATCTATATATTTATAAAATAAAAATCTTAACACTAAAAATAAATAAATATAATTTAAAAAAATTAAAATATAAATAACTTATAATTAAAAAAATAAGAAATAGTTAGGGCTTAAAAGTTTTTCTTAGAAACTTATTTCTTCATAAAATCTTATAGATCGAAGAAATTATTAAAATTAAAAAATCTTAATGTTTCACCCCTTAAAACCAATCTTATCCTCGTTGTTGTAAATCAAAATATTTTTTTTATAATTATAAAAGTACTTTTATGCGATCCTTTTTAGTGTCTTTATTGATAATCCTATTAAAATAGAACATTGATTTATCTGCGACCACTAAGATTCAATCATGAATATGAGGAGGGGTAAAGCTGTCACTACATTATTCTTGAGGTAAAGGCATGTACAAGGTGATGCTGATGCACCTTATGTTAGGGCTGCAATTTAGTTAGATTGAATTCGTTTAGATCATGCCTAATTTCAAACTAAACTAATTTTATATTTAGATTTTAATTATAGATTCAGATATAACCCGCTAATTGATTGAAACGGACTAGGTTACTCCTATGAAAGGGAAGTTTACCTCCATTTTTTACCAATCTACCACTTGTTCAGGATTTTACGGCCAGAGACAGGTGGAATGTCGTATTTGACTGCAAGATCTAACAGGTACTCAAATGTTACATAGCCCAATATCACGCGTTGTTTTTGCTTGACAGCTCGTGCGAGCACCAGTGCCTTCCAATGGCACTCGTGCGAAGCAATAAATCTAGGCCCAGCGCCGCTGATATAAGCCGGTGTCTCAAACTTTGCGCTTACTTAAAGACCAACCACCCAAATCGAGGTTGGCCTCACTCAAAAAAGGCGTGCCATATCCCGTTCAGGTTCCGCTCAGAAGGAGTCCTATCAAAGGACAGGGGTTTTGGTGAGCCCAGACCCCTCTCTCTCTCTCTCTCTCTCTCTCTCTCTCTCCCCCACCTGGAAGGTATACGGATACGGCCCGACGGTTATTCCCAATCCCCGATAGCGATCGGCCTCGGGATTTCCGCCTTCTCCGTTTCTACTGTTCAACTCCCGACTCGTAACGCCTCTAGCCTACGCCTCGCATCGTCCTCGTTTTCTCTCCTCGCTTCCATTTCCTCTTCGTCCCCCTCTCTCCCCAGATCTCCCACCAGTTCTTGCCCCACCCTTCATCTCCCTCCTCCCGTGGCCTCCAAGCCCTAACCCTCTCCCAAAACCCTCATCCCCGTTCGCTTCCCCGGGGAGCTCCTCTAATGGAGGGCGATCCCCTGAACCACCGCAAGCTCTGCGGCTTCCTCCCCGCCATCCTCTCCGCGAGCTCCCCCCAGAAGCCCCGAAGATACCCCGCGCCCCCTCCCACAACCCTAGCCCCCGGCACCCCCTGCTCCCTCTTCGGCGAGGGAGCCTTTGTCGGCTTCCGATCCCGAGATGGATTCTTGCTGCTGCCCCTCCAAGACAGCAATGTGATGGCAGAGCCTGGAGAGGCGGCGGAGTGTTCGACTCCGGATAAGGCGAATATTGGGGCCGGCGGTGGCGGTATAAGAACCCCTGCGTCAACTTCGAAGAGGAGGAGGAGGAGGAGGAGGAGGAAGGGGGTGCTCCTCGTGAACGGGAGCATGAGCGTGGTGCACCAGCTGCAGGCGCTGACGGCTCACAAATGCTTGGAGATCGAGGCGAGGGTTGTTAGGGTTTCGTCTCGAGAGGATGGGGACGCGAGGGCGGTGGTGCTGGTCGATGTTTACTTACCCATTGCGGTGTGGTCTGGTTGGCAATTCCCCAGCTCGAGGGCTCTGGCTGCTTCTCTGTTCAAACATGTCAGGTGTGGGCTAAGTTTTCCCATCTTCCCAATTCATTTCTGATCTTTAATTGCTTAAGGGATGGACTTTGCTTAAACTTTTGAAATTCAACCGTTAGATTTAATACTTTGGTTGCTTAAGAAGCTACTGTAGCCCTCAGTTCCTTTTATATCAATACTTTGCTCATAGAGTAAGCATGACATTTGATCTGAGCTTATGTGAGAAGGTGACGCGGTGGTGGGAATTCTTTAATGTAATGTTTATAGGTGGTTCCTTCAACAACCTCTTTTCAGAAAGGCTTGAAGAAGTCATTCTAGCTGCATTTGAGTCGCTCCAATCATGAACATAGTCTGGTAAATTAGTTCGCAAGATTTTACTAGCTGCTACAACCATTACTATATGCCTGATGCTCACAAGATGGATCCATCATATATGAGCTATTCTCAAATCTTCTTTGAAGTGGGTTCACAATATAAGGCTCTTATTTGTGATGAAGTGGTTCAAGAAACCTCAGGATTAGCTGAACCTTCTTCAACCGGATGGTTCAGGGCAAACCTAGTTGAGCCGAACGGAAAATGAACCACCTTGAATCATTCGTACCAGCATACCAATCGTACCAAACTATCTTGTATCCAACTGAACCAATTGGTTTAATCTTGTACGCTGGTGGATATGAGTAGGAGCCTCTCGATCTAGTTGATTGATGCACCGTCCACTTGATATGCTACGCACTGTACTGAATTGGTACTAGAGCCCAGTACGGTGGACCTTGCTCTATATAATTGGCTTTCTTAAGCTTTCTATATGTCATCATTGCTCCACATAATTGCCTTTCTCTATATCACCATTGCTCCACATAATTAGCCTGCTGTAGACTTTATATGTAAGTAACTGCTAGGCCTTGCAATGATGCATTATGAACTTATATTATAGCATGAGGTAGATGAAGGGTAGACTTTTGTATCTTACCTTTTGTGTAAGTTTGATTTCAGTTTAGTTTTCCTGTTTTTTATATAACACAGACTATAACACATTATGTTTATCTTTCTATTTACACTGTTAAACTTTTTTAGAGGCTTGTCAATCCCAGATATAGGTGGGACTTGGGATAAATCTCTATTGTTTTGGTCATTAGTCATACAATAAAAAATATAATGGCTGATTTTGAGAACAGTTTTTTTTGGAGGTTGTAATTGCTTCATTTAAGGGTGAGGAGAATTAAGTGGCTGCCACCAGTGTTCAAATATCCTAGGTTCGGAGCTAGCATGAAGTTTAAACTTGAGGCCTGTGCCTGACTGGTCTCAGATC
Organism: Metroxylon sagu; assembly: GCA_017589505.3. Taxonomy (NCBI): domain Eukaryota; kingdom Viridiplantae; phylum Streptophyta; class Magnoliopsida; order Arecales; family Arecaceae; genus Metroxylon; species Metroxylon sagu. Next base: position 357,349 of record JACVBY030000519.1, read on the forward strand.
CAGCCCATGAGTTTGAGGATCGAGCTTGACCTGACTCAGCTTGTACTTTTAGGGGCTAGGTACTTGGAATGAGCCCCTTTATATTTTTTAACCAAACTTTTAGCTTGGGTATGGCTTGAAAGTTGTTCGGGCCTATGTTTCCAGAGCTGAGCTTGTCCTGTCAGCCCAAAACATGAACCCGAGCTTGGATGTTCTGAGGTTGATTTTTCAGCCTGTTCAGGTTTGTCCAACTTATTGTCATCCCTAGCTAAAAACCCATCTAATCTAAAACCACTTCTTGCATTGTTCTACATCATCTAATTTTACAAGGTGAATTTCATTTGATTTATGTTCATGATATTTATATGCATGTTTTGTTTTTTATACGATTTCCTTGTGATTAGACTATTATATAGTGTCCTTGATGCACCCTAGCCAGCCATCATGAGGCATTCTATAACCCTTTGAATGGTATTGAAAAAATGGATGTGAAAACTAGAGAGGAATGAATCATTGTACTATTGAATTTTGATGAAAATAATAGGACAGCCGAATTATGTTGATGCTTTATTAGGGATGCAGATTAGGTGCGTTGAGCTGTGCCATAGGTTGTCTTGAGATCAACACGTGAGGGCCCAAGCTCAATCTAAGAAGCTCAAGTGGCTTGGGTCTCAATTAGGCTAGTCCATGTTAGCTTAGATGGGCTAGGTCTGTCATCCTATCCATAGAATCTATTGGGTCAATCTAAATCTATGCCCAATTTTTGAAAAATTTTAAATTTTACAAAAAATAAATGCAGAAATTATCAGTGAATCTGAGCCATCTATTTTGTATTTGAATGACCCCCCTGCCCCAATTTAACATACAAAATATGTTATCCACCAAAAGATCAAAGATTGACATACAGATTAAAACAAATAATCCTCTCATTCCCCCTTAACAAACATGTACAAACATGTTTGTTGTTCCAAATCTGATTCAGTAATTTATGTACAAGCTTGATTTTAAAAAAATCACAAAACAACTATTAATCTTGATTTCTCATATGTATGGATGCACGCATGCATGCGCGCGTGCACACACAGATATATGCATGATATACATGCATGCATATACACACACACACATATAACAGTATAAAAATAGCTATGTCTCAACTTTTAAATTCGTATAGTAACTCTAATTAGATAACTCTTTTGAACATTTAAACCATACTAAACTTCAATAAAAGAAGAGATTTTAAACTTTAAGCTTGTTGGACTTTAATGAGTTGTCCAAGGGGAAACTCTTGTTTTGTTGGGATTTCTACTATTCTATGCACAATTAACGTCTCATGTCCTAAAAAATTCTAATTCATAGTCATTTTTTGGTTAAAGCAAAACTTGGAAGCTTATATAGATTAAGAACATAATATAACAAGTAAATCTTGAACAACTTTAGGAAGAAGTGGCTAATCCATGCTTAAATCTTTTTTCAAAACTTATATTATGTTTGTAATTATTAGTAACAACATGCATTTGCACATGCGTTATAACAAATTAACAAGCATGCCTAATATATATATGTACATACTATATAAATATCAATCTGCGCTGGGCTACACTATTGGGTTCATAAATCACTGGTCCAAGCTCAGTCCGATTTTGAATTGGGCAAAAATTTGCGACTCATGCTTAGTGCTGCCCCTTGAAATATAGGCCTGACTTGCTTAAAATATGCATGTTGTGGGCTGGCATGGTGCAGCATCCATATCTAACCCGAATGACTTAACAATGATTGTATCTTTTAATTGTTACTCCAATCATAAATCACCAATTGATTGGTCTTCTACATTCATGTTGAGGGATGATATTTTGACCATAGGATTCTTAATCTACATTTTTTTAATTATGGAATCTTTGAATTTGACTTTGCCCCAGATCTGTCAACATATTGATTCTTGAGCTGAGCTGATATAGATCTGTCATTCCTCATGCCAAATTGCTCATAAGAACCTTCGGAATCTATGGCTTTGAAAACAAAGGCCCTGACCTTTTGTTAATACAGAAATGGTCAGCATAATTTAACTTGCAATTTTGTATGATTTAAAATTAATTTCATATATTAAATATCTGCATAAAGATTATCTTAATTCCTTCCAAAACAGAGCATCTTGTAGATGAGTATATTCTTAAACATAATGAATTCATGATATTGAACATATAGATACACAATGCATGCACAAATTCACACACACATGCACATATATACATGTTTAGAAGGTTTAAAGAATTTTTATGGGGCTATTATGTGATTCTAGAGTTGAAGTTATCATCCTAAGAGATGTGAGATAGTGAAATTGCATGATCTTTTAAGTTTTACCATCCGCAATAACGTTAATCCATGCATAGTACCCTTAAGACCTTTTTGGATCTGTAAACTCTAGCAAACCATGAGCCAAGGGGAGGCTTCACAATAGAAAATTGATCTATTGTTTTAGATCAATCTTTCTTTTTATTGATCTCATTTTTCCTCTCTTTTCCTTGGAGAACAAGCCTAGGGCTGCTGCCCTCCCTCTTGTGCTTGCATTGCCATGTTTCCCACACCCCCCTAGTCGCCCCTTACTTCACAGGAGAGGCTCTAGGGTCTATAGCCACCTAGCATTAGAGTTTAGGTCGGATTTGGACTCTTATCTTGTTGGCGACCTTTATTTGGGTACCCTTCTATCTAATCAGGAGTTGAACTCCACATAGAGGGTTAAACTTCCCTTATGTGGGGGTAGCCCATTAGGGAAAGTGACCGTTCACTACCTCTAACCCCTAGGATTAAACTTGGTGAGGTCCAATCTTGCTTGTTTGGACTTGATTGATCCTATTAGGCTATGCTGGACCCAATCCCAAGCACTCAATTAATGTTTCAATTAATTTTAGAACTTGTTCCAACTGCGATTAGTAGAGAGATTAATTAATTAGAATTTAATTCTAATTAATAATAGAGATATGTCACACATGCTACACATGTTACTAGGATAAGTTGACTTAAGTTCATTGCATCATCAATAACATGCCCGTTAAGGTGCGCTATGTCACACATTTGTAACGCTGCCCAATAAAGGGATATAGCATCCATATGCATTATCAAACCTCTTATGAGCTAGGATGAAACCAATGGTTTCTTTGTTTTTGCACTAGTTGTATGTTGCAATTTACTTCTCTATCATTCTCATGCCCTTGCATGATCATTGGCACCTTCAAACCTTTAATCATATTATGTCAAGGCTTATTAGGATCTTGGATCATATTAGACACAAAATAATTAATTATTAAATATAATAATTTTGGCAAAGTCAAATTAATTATCTAAAAAAGTATAAATAATTGCTTGGTCTCCTAATCTCTTGTTTCTGAGCATATCTCTATCTTAATATGGATATCATATTATTTGGTGATTTCGTTCTTGGATGGTCTAACCATCACTCACATCTAAGCCTTACAAACTAATATGCTTCATATAATCTAATGTGTCATGGTTCGTACATTACTAGTCCTTAGAATACAACAAGGTATATGATCTTTCAGGTCAGGCGATTACTTGCAGACTGTGCACCTATTTCATACTTCAACAAGTCAACCTTTAATTGTGATTTCTAAGATAAATAGATAGTGTTGGTCATTTAATGTGACTTTAGATCTAAATGTGAATACGAGGTCAGTACCTCGAAGGAGGAACTACATGTAATTGTAGCATATTTTAGTAGCCATATGAATGCGATATCTAATCTCATCTGTAGTTGTGAACATATTTTGAATGCTTAGAAGTATCTAATCCTTCCTATGATAAGCACTCTGATGTCTTGGATAATTTCTTTGAAGTACTCATGGATTCTTTTTTATCTCTAAGGTTAATGTGTGATTTATATCCAATGCTATTTAGTGATCATGTGGATAAAATATATGTGCTATATTCCAATCAATGGTCAAAGTTGTATAAATATGGCTTTTAGGGATACCCTACTCTAACAATGAATTAATAATTTTGGTTTTTAACTCATGAATCCTGGTTTTCCATTATAAATTACTTTGTATCTATATAAACCGCTTTTAAGTAATAAAATAGGTAAACTAACATTATGCAACTATTTTTATGCACTAATGCCACAAAGTAGACTTAGATTTCATGGTACAATTTATAGAGGGGCATGCAAATAATGAATGTCCTCAAGATTTGCCAAGTGTAATAGTGTATGTACAAGTGATTCAACAAATGAATGAATATGCATTGTAATGTAGGAATATATATATATATATATATATGGTAAGCATGCTTACTTTTAAGGTGTTCGTTCCTTGTATATGTCGTTGTCATATATCATGTTCACATTGTATATTATTTTTAGGTTATTGTGATTTTGGAAAGAATTAAACAATGTTGGAAAAAAAATGAGTACTATCCATTTTCACCCCAAAAGCCTATATATTGCAAATTTAAATTTAATTATCTAATACAAGTCATATAATTTAAAAATATTTTTAATTACTTTCTTTATTGAATGCTAATATTTTGAAATATAATTTATGCCACATTTTTTTATTTATTTATTGGCAGTGTTTATCTATTGACTCCAATCAACAATGTATCCTAGTGTGCTTTTAGGGACTAATAAATAGTCTCTCATTTTTATCATTGTAATAATTTGTTATAAATTTGTCTTAGTACTATTTAAAGGGAGATTGTTATAAATCGGTGCTTCTAATTATAGAAAGAAACTTTTTCTGTACCCTCTTTAATAGCAAAATCACATTATTCTATACATTTAGTCTTAATTAAGGTTCGCTGTATCAAAAATTGGTTCCATTTTTAGTATCAGATTGGTATAATTTGATATGGGATGTACCGATCAAGTAGATAAGAAGGCTCCAACTCATGAACTGCTCCGAATTAAACTGAACTAAGCAGTTTGGTTCGAAATGGTTTGGTATGTTGGTACGGAGTTGGTATAATCGGTTTAGTTATACTGAATTGAGAGATTAAACCGTTTTAGTTTTGGATCAGTTCGGCTAACCCTGGTCTTGGCCTTATTCATACAGTAAGCTGGAAGCATTATGAACACTTATATGCTGCAGTTTTCTCGAGCTCCAGTTAGTGGTTATTTTCTGGGACATTAAATGCTCATCATAGGGTCACTTATTGTGGTACTTTATGAAATTGGTTGCCAATGTTAAAATTTTGATTGATTGATGCGATGCTTCTCATTGATTTTTTGATAATTCATGCGAAAACTTAAGTAATTAAGCTGCCCTCCTAACGTAATAAAGTGTGCCATTTACAGTTGTAACTGGGAAATCAGAAATTCGATGCTTTCTTTTGATTGGAAGGATGCAAGCTATTTACATGTAGATGATAAACATATTTGGAGCTATACTGATTGTCATGTCCTCGGATGTCAGATGCATTGTAGTTCATCTGACTCTGGCAATGCAAGGTTATTCGATCTTCATGAAATTTTTAAGCACCTACCTAGTGTAGCGGAGGAAAAGAAGGTGGTGCAGTCTACTAGAATAGAGCCTGAAGATCAATCATTACGCCATGGCATTTGGGATATAGCTGATCATGTGTTGACTGATGTGTTAACTCACCTTAGCCCAAAAGACCTTGTTAGGGTTTCAGGCACATGTCGTCATTTGAGGTCATTGGCTAATTCTATCATGCCTCATATGAAACTTAAACTTTTTCCTCATCAAGAGGCGGCAGTTCAGTGGATGTTGAAGCGTGAGCAAAATGCTGGGACTCTGGCACATCCTTTATGTATGCAATTTTCTACGGAGGATGGATTTTCTCTTTACATAAACATTGTTACTGGTGAAATATCCACTGGAATGGCTCCAATCATCAAAGATTTCCGAGGAGGAATGTTTTGTGATGAACCTGGATTAGGGAAGACAGTAACTGCACTATCTCTTATTCTGAAAACACATGGAGCTTTGGCTGACCCACCTCATGGAGTAGATGTAATATGGTGCATGCGTGATGCTGACCGAAAATATGGCTATTATGAACTCAGTGCTAATAATGTCACTCAAAGTAGCTTTTTGTCAACATGGCAAAGATCTATGGGGCAGAATGTGCAAAGGGGGAAGGCCTGTTCTAATATGCCATCACTGGAATTTAGTTCAGATGAAATGTCAAGACAAAAGAGAGGCAGATCAATGGGCGCTGAACATTCTGTGGGGTTGGCAGCTTCTTCCTGTGGGAAACCTGGCATTTCATCTTGCACAGACAGACACTTAATGCCAGTAACATGTGTTCCTAGATGCACCAGAAGCCTGAGTTGTGTGAAGAGAAATCTCCTGGACACAAATGGAGAAATTTCAGACTGTGACAAGAAAAGGAAGGTTGCAGAAATTGTTACTGACAGCACAGATATTCCTAGAGTCCCAAAATTAGATCCCCTTGCAAAGAACATTGTCATGCCCAGATCATGCAACAGCCACAAGAAGCCTAGGAAGGATAATGCTGACTCTGACTCTAGCGAGACTTGGGTCCAGTGTGATGCTTGTAGAAAGTGGCGGAAGCTATCAGATAGAAGTACAATTGATGCTACGGCAGCATGGTTTTGTAGCATGAATGGTGATCCTTTACACCAGAGTTGTGCTGCTCCAGAGGAATCTTGGGACTACAAAAGGAGAATAACAAATCTGCCTGGATTTTATACAAAAGGAACCTTACAGGGGAAAGAGCAAAATATATCCTTTTTTTTTAGTGTGTTAAAGGAACATTTTGTTTCGTTCAACTCAGAAACAAAGAAGGCATTAAGTTGGTTGGCCAATCTTTCTGATAACAAACTCTTATTAATGGAAACAGTTGGCTTGACAAGTCCAGTAATAGATTATGGAACGTCTTTGGATAGATATGCCAATGGATATCATAAGATATTTCAAGCATTTGGTCTTGTAAGAAAGGTTGAAAGATGTACAAGTCGGTGGTATTATCCATCCAATCTTGACAATTTGGCATTTGATTTGACTGCACTTAGAATTGCTCTCACCAAACCATTGGACTTAACAAGGTTGTATTTATCCAGAGCAACACTGATTGTTGTCCCATCAAATTTAGTCGATCACTGGAGAACCCAAATTCAGAAACATGCCAGTCCTGGGCAGCTCCGTGTTTATGTCTGGGCCGGCCATAGACAGCCTTGTGCTTACAATCTTGCATGGGATTATGATGTCGTCATAACCACTTTTAACCGGTTAAGTGCTGAGTGGGGCCCACGCAAGAGGAGCGTATTAATGCAAGTACACTGGCTTAGGGTAATGCTAGATGAAGGACACACACTGGGCTCAAGTCTCAGCTTGACAAATAAATTGCAGATGGCCATCTCTCTGGCTGCATCAAATCGTTGGATTTTAACTGGTACTCCAACACCAAATACACCAAATAGTCAAGTGGCTCATCTTCAACCCATGCTCAAATTTCTTCATGAAGAAGCTTATGGCCAAAACCAGGAATCATGGGAGGTTGGCATTGTTAGACCTTTTGAGGCACAGATGGAGGAGGGACGATTGCGTCTTCTGCAATTGCTTCAAAGAACCATGATTAGTGCAAGAAAAATAGATCTGAAAATCATTCCCTCTTGCATTAAGAAAGTGACTTATTTACATTTCACTGAGGAGCATGCAAGGAGTTACAATGAACTGGTTGCTACTGTCAGAAGAAATATTTTGATGGCTGATTGGAATGATCCTTCTCATGTTGAATCACTTCTGAACCCGAAACAATGGAAGTTTCGTAGCACCACGATTAGGAATGTTAGATTATCTTGCTGTGTGGCCGGGCATATTAAAGTAGCAGATGCTGGTAAGGATATCCAGGAAACAATGGACATTCTAGCACAACAAGGTCTTGATCCTCTTTCAGAAGAGTACGTGTCCATAGAAAATTGGCTTCTGAATGGATGTTACTGTTTCAGGTAATTAATGCATTTTAAATTTCTCTTTTATCTGTTATTTATGTTTCAAGATAGTACTCTTATGAATGCTGTTGTTAGGTGCAAAGATTGGTGCCGTTTACCTGTTATCACGCCATGTAGGCACTTATTGTGCCTTGATTGTGTTGCTCTGGACAGCAAGAAGTGCACATTACCTGGCTGTGACAACCATTATGAGATGCAGTCTCCTGAAATATCAAGACGCCCAGAAAATCCAAATCCTAAGTGGCCTGTACCTAAAGATCTTATTGAGTTGCAACCATCGTATAATCAGGCATGTCATCTGGTGACATAATGCCATTCTATCTCCCCTTTCCATCACCCTTTGCCCCCTTCGCATTGAGTTTTTTATGTTTTTATGCAGGATAACTGGGATCCAGATTGGAAATCAACATTGAGCAGCAAAGTTGCATACTTGGTAGAACGGTTGAAGGTTTTGCAGGAATCTAATAGAAAAATTGGCTTCTGTTTGGATAAAACTGATGACAGAAAGACATTCGTAAACTCTCAAAAGAGCCCTTATAGTGTACTCACACATCAGGAGACTGCTACAAGGCCCAATGGCTGTAAAATGTTGCCCGAGAAAGTTATAATATTTTCTCAATTTCTCGAGCATATAAATGTCATTATGAAGCAGGTAATCATAACTGAGTATAAATTGTTATATATAATACCCTTTGCGTTGTAACAATAAAGATTTTATAGGTATTATTATTATATTATTTTTTGTAGTTGACAATTGCTGGCATCAAATATGCTGAAATGTACAGTCCGAAGCATTTAAGCGACAAGGTGTGCTTTTATAAAATAACTTTTTAATATCCTTTATATTTAGATTAGCTCAATTCTGCTTGTTCTGTGCAGATGAAGTCATTAATGGTTTTTCAACAAGATCCAAATTGCATGGCTTTAATAATGGATGGAAGTGCGGCATTAGGTCTTGATTTGAGTTTTGCTACACATGTATTTTTGATGGAACCCATTTGGGACAGAAGGTAATGTCTTTTTTTTTATATGAGAACTAGTGTAAAAAGAAAATTATGATTAACCTAAAATTATTTAGCAGTTGTGACCTTATTCTTCCATGCTTTTAGTGGCAGATCTCTGCCCCACTCTAGCATTTCATAAGGGAAAGCAACCACATTTAACTATCCAATAAGTAGACATTATTCTGCTGGAATATTCGTTCTCTTTTTCTTCTTTTTCTGTGGTCCATCATCTTCCCTATGTCACTTTTTCAACACAGCACCTGTATATCTTTTGATCAATAATTCGAATTAATTATATTGAATCAGCATGGAGGAACAAGTGATTAGCCGTGCTCATCGCATGGGTGCTACTCGTCCAATTTATGTGGAAACATTGGCTATGCGTGGTACCATTGAAGAGCAAATGCTGGAATTTTTGCAGGTGATAACAGATTCTATTTCCATATAAACGAATTTTCTTTTACAGAAATTTGGTTAGTTTTTATTGCAGATTATAGAGAACCATATATTAATATTATTACCGCTCTACTTTGAAAGGAATATCCTTAAAGCTGTGCTCTTTATTATTTCATATCTTTGGATGATACGATTATCCATTCTGTTACCCCTTCTGCTTATGGTGTGGCACTAGTGGACTGAGGTGCTTTTAAATTAACTTCTTATAAGCTTTTAATCTTTCAAATTGGCGAAACAGAAACTGTTTATATTTGTGGAAAATTGAATGGAATGAGGAATGCGATGAACAAGATGCAACTAATGCAAAAGGAATGAACCCAAAAATCCTTGATTTTTGACCTATTTATAATATTTGAGATACTGGTAACTCTTACTGAATTTTAACAGCCAATCACTGATGTTTCTGTAGAAAAAGATATCTACCATGCAAGTGTATGATAATGTGAGGAGAATGAAGCAACCCAATAATAATACCCTTAAGCAGCAAGAGGATGTAAAGGTCATTTTTGAGCCCTCAAGAATCTTCAGTTTTGGTGAATCATTATAAGGACAAGCTGTCACATGTTGGATCATCGTCATAAGATGTCTCCTTATTCCTTCATAAATCCCTTGATGTCCTCTTTGCTTGATGGCATGTAGAGGAAAAAAAGTGGCAGCTCTTTAGGCCTTGAGGGCTTCTTCTCCATCTATACTGCATATCACTTCTCCAAGTTGGTTGCACATAAGCTTCCATTTCAATTTGGGTTCAACAAATAGAAAAGATGTCATCTGCTTGATGCCTTCTTCCATCAATAAAGCATCTGTTGTGAAGTAGCACATGTAAAAAAGTGGGCATTGCCATCTTCTGTAGCCATGCCATTTGCGGGTTTTGACCATTGTCTTTGCATCATCTCCTCTCTTGTTAGCATATCATGATCTTTTAGTTTCATAGAGCTCTGCCAAAAGCCTGTTGATCTTCTATGATAGGTACAAAGACTAGAAGTCTGTCAAGATAAAATTAAGCATTGTCTAGTTGAGCCTAATTTGGAGGATGTTATATTCTTTAAACTGAACTCCATTGCAAGCAAAATGTTTTTCTTCCTCCATCTCAAAAGAATCTTCTTGTAACAATGCCCTCCACCCAAAATCCTTCCACCACTTCACTATGATAACAATGATGAACATCACCATAATTAAAGACAGAACTTGTCCCAAAGATTCTTTTGCAAAGAATATTTCTCGAGTGGTAGATCCTAAGAGTCTTAAAATCTAGTCTATTGGGATTTGCAAATGGTAAAGTTAGAGTGTGATCTCCCTGAAATGAGACCATAATAATTCCTTCCATCCATTTGTATATCCAGAAGTCATTAAATACATTTATCAAAAACCTTATTTATCAAAAATCTTATACTAAGATCTTAGTTAATTTCCTGGTCCCAAACAAGAAGTGTACTCCCCATAAAAACCACTTGTTTTCTCATTTACCCTACTAATTAACCTCCTTCCACCCATTAAGCATACTACTATTATGTCAAATTAGCTTAGCTTCTATCTATGAATATGCAGACTTCTAAACTAGCTACCTCGTTGTAGATACCATTGTCTTATATGTCTGCCTTTATAAAGGTATAAAACACATCATAGAGTTATTGAATCATTTACACACAATAATCTATATCAAGGTCTAACAACCATACCCTGTTGTATCGAAGGTATTGTACAATACCAAGGTTCGATTTAGTATAAAATGAATTAGTTTGAAACAAGTGGATTTGTCCTATATTGCTCGATATTGATTCATACCATTTGGTTTTGAGCGGTACTATGATTGTAATTGAGAAAAAGTATTAGCACTTGTCTTAGTATTGTTCTCGATACCGAGTTTGTAGACCTTGATTTATATAGTATTTTGAAAAAGTTGTAGATAATCGTGACTAAACATGTTCTTCCTTGGATATTGCATCCGCTTAATCATCTTGTCACACTACTGAGGTGTGTCCATTAATTCTCACCAAAATCTTGCAAGATGCAACCTTCATGTATACTATACTACCAAATAGAAAATGAAGGAGAGGGAGTTCTTGTGAAGAAGTGGAAGAGATGGTGGATTTAAGTTCCAGCTATGATGAGTTTACCTAGACGCTAGCATCCTGCTCCAAAAGTCCATGTTAAATATATATTCAAGTTAGATACATGTTGAATACTTGGATAAATGTAAAGTTTTTTAGTAGCCATTTTTAAAGATTGAAGGAGAGTTCAATCCTTTCAATTGTGAGTGAGTTGAACTCCTTCAATAATGATATTAAGAGGGAGTAGTTTTTTTTTGAGATTTGTTAAGCATGTACGTGTTGAAGCAAATTTACAAGGCATCATTTTACTAATATCCTTAAGTTAATTGGATCCTTTAAATGAGAAACATGTATATCAAAAGATCTAACAAACAATATCATTTTTTTCATTTTCTTTTTAATATTTAAACAAATAATGTTTAAGGGTATGAATTAGTTGAGTTTATATATTATCCTACATATCCCTGTATCTCTCTTCTGAGTTAGACACTTGGCAGAACCTGATTCCTGAATCCATGTTCATGCAATAGTGGCCATGCATTCCAACCATGTCCTCTTGCCTCTCATTCTATATATTTAATATTGTAATGGTATTATAAAAACAAGTTTCCCTCTGTGATAAATACATGTTCGACTGGTCCTGGAATAGTTTTATTGCACCATAAGATGTTTCTGGTCATCAACCGAACATAGGTCAACCAAGGATGTCTTTCATTTGAAAATCCTTCATGAAAATGTCAGCTACTTTAGGTGCCACGTCAATGTAGCATATTTAAAAATATATATTTTTTTAATGAAGGAGGTGATCATCAATATCCATACAATTGGTTTTCTCATGATAGATAGGATTCACAATAATGCTAATTCCCATCTGTTTGTCACAATAAACAAGTCTTCAACCTATCCTTTAATAGTTCTTTCTGTTGTTCCTATTTTTCCTTTAGTGCTATTGCATTACATCAAATTACAACGTTTTCATTAAATGACATCACAACAAGTGGGCCACTAAGTATGTCCTGGATTAACTCAGGAGTGTCTCTTACCGTCAACTATAACTTCTTGCTCCAAATGATGTCTTACAATATTTCCTCATCTATAACTTCTTAGAATGTTTCCTTGATCCATCAAAAAAATTCATTTATTCAAAATTTGTCTGCACAATTAATTCAAATTCCTTCAAAAGATGCAACATTGATGCACAATAGACAGTTTGTTTTGTTGAAATATCTTATTTCTTCTTAGTCCCTAATGCTGCCCATGCAGCAAACTTAGTTCTCTCTTCATCTATTATCACACCCTTCCTGGACCTATTAAGAACTAGTAACTCTAGGATACTGATTATTTTTCATAATATATGAATTACAATGCCAAGCTCCTTCAAACTTGTGCATTGTCTTTCACATGACTCCAAGTGCTGTTGTTCTTTATACTGATTAAACACAGTGGATTTTTGGCTGCCTGGCTATGTTATTAGTATGAAATTCCGAACATGGGTAGGAGACATAACTCAAGGAATTTGATTCAGGTGAGAAGACAAGTTGGGAAAGAGAAGTAGCAATCTGAGTGGATTGATCCTACAATTCTGGGATTTCTGAGATGATGAAAATCATCTTCTAATGCATTGTAGCATCTGAAATATGGATGTGGGTAGAGATTCTCACTTCAATAACCATAAGGAAATCATCTCTTATACATTGTTCCGAGTTCATTTTCTATTTAGTCTTGAATTATGGGGATTTGGAAGCATCTTAATTGGATATTTACATGCTCCATGGTCCTTTTGTGCTTGTCTAATGGAGACATAGTTCTCAATTCAGTTGCATTTTGCATATTTATGGGTTTAGTGAATCATCTGGTCTTCTATCACTATTGAGCCAAGTCACATGATTTCCCTTAGTGCTGTATGGAGTAGCTTTGCTTAGCCATAGTGTAGATAAAGATGTTATTGAGGCAAGTGAGAACAATTCATGCAAGAACCAAACAAATTAACAAAAAACCAAGCCTGCAGTTTCAGAATAACATGAGCTAGAACCAAGTCCTGAAAGCTGTAGTATGATAGGAACACCCTCCCCTGCCAAAAAAAAAAAGGAGAAAAAAAGAAAAATTTAAAAAGGATCCAAGGAAGGAAATCTGTGTTGAATTAGCCTAGTTCCTTTCACTTTTCAACTCTTGACTCTTTTGCAGCAATTTGGTTTCAGGATTCTGGGCTATGAATTGGGTACATATCCATTTTTGTAAGGTTAGAGGAAAATATTGAAGCAGAATACGTGGTGTAAAATTAATATAATTGATCCTTTTTAGTTTCTGTTACGGTAGTATTGCTAGTTTGGCTGCAGGTCCTTATCCTATATGATGTTTTTCTGATAGTTTGTTTATTTCTTTCTTTTTTTTTTTTTCAAAATAAATTTTTATGTGAGGTATGTGCACTAGGACAAAATATGTAGTTTTTCCTCCAAAAGAATGGACAATTTTTATCCTTTGCTGCTTTGTCTTAGAAACATACGAATTGTGGCTTACGGACTATATTGTCACATCTGCAATTCTTAATATGTCTAACACCCTCGTTAGACACCCTAGTGAGTAAGTATATATGAAGCTGCAACTAATCACAATATTTTTCGCATATCTGTAGTTCTATCAGTTTTGTACATCACTAACTGCATTTGGCACTTTAGGATGCTAGTGCATGCAGAAGAATGCTGAAGCCAGAAAGTAGTAAATTGGATCATGAAGCATCACGGGGTCATCGTACGCCACATGATTTTGCTGAAAGCAGTTATTTGGCTGAACTTAGTTTCGTACGGACAAATGTTAAGGCATAAAGGTATTCATTCTATTATATGCCATACCTTTGCTTGTTAGTTATTCATAATCAATAAGCAATGCCATGATTGTCAATTCATTGAAATGTACTAGGGAAACAAATATAAATGAGAGAAATAGTCTCTTAATCATTTCCAATTACATAATATATTGTCTGTTGCATCAATAGTCAAATGTATTAAACTTGTATGCATTGATTCTCTATCCATATTGCCAATCATCTTTTAGAGATAATGGATTAAACCAAGGCCCGCTGCATCGGATACCGGTATCGGACCATATAATTTGATATGGTGCGTATTATACCGAATTGATTAGGTAGATTGGGAGGCCCTCAGCCATGTCTACTACTGTATCGAGATGAACCGAGCGATACGAGGTAGTTTGGCTCCTGTATTAAACCAAACCATCGAACTGTTTTGGCTCCGGAATGGTTCGGCATGGTTTGCCTCGAACCGTTTGGTTTTGGATGATTCGACCATCACTAGATTAAACTACTATTTAAGCAGATTGAACAACCACTTAATTATTTAAATGGATGTTGAGATGGACTAAATTATTTATGGACATTTGAATGAATTGCATTTAAATAGTATGATACTACAAGTGTTCAGATGGCCATTTAAAGTATTTTGCTATGTTTTGGATCAGTGATTTAAGCCTCAATGGGATGGGGTTGTCTCGGTCGTTCTATTCCATCCTGTCCCAGAGAGATTTCGAGATCGATCTCGATCATCCTATTTTGTCCTATTTTGGTCATAATTCATTGACACTATAATTTTAAATAAATCTAATTTATCATAAAAATATAACTTTTGAGGTTCATATATGTTTAAAAATCAAATAAAACACTAAAGGTTTACAAATAATTTTTTTAAGAAAAAAAGTATTCTCAGTAAGTATTGGAATGTCTAAATAGGATGAGACGGACGAGACACGGAGCATCTCGTTTCGTGAAAAAAATCAAGACATCTCTATCCTATGAGATTTAAAGCTTTATTTTTGATAACCCTCGTTAATGCCACAACTATCTTTCTTTTTTTAAAATGTGATCAAAGTCATAGACGGGCCCATGACACACCATGCTTAGATGCAAAATTTGGGACAAGAGATTGGAGGGGAATGCGAGAAAGAAAAAGAAACTAAAACAAGAGATTGGAGAGGAATGCAAGAAAGAAAAAGAAACTAAAACACGACTAAGTTAAGAAAATCTCAATCAGACAAGGCACTTTTGACGCTTCACTTTGTTTGATAGCTGATTTGGCTTATGACCATGGTGATGGATTGAGATAATTCAAAAGTTCCTTTAACTCAACTTATTAAAAAATATTATTGAGTAGAGGATGCCAAATAAGTCAGGTATGTATGGTTACTCAACATTTGTTATTATGGCAAGATGCGAAAAAGAAAATTTTTACTTCAGATTATCCAACATTTCTTTAAAATCCAACTCAAGTGCAATCCATCACCTTAGTTTCGCTTCTCAATACCTCTATGATCTAATACACCTAATTCATGATTGAAACATGCAAGAATTCTACTTATCAAGGTCTGGTCAAAAACTAGTGCCGCTATACTTTTGTTTCGGTGTGGTACGACACCTCGTATGAGATAGAGTGCTAATACTTTTTTTACTCAACTATTATACCGCTCAAAACTTGATGATATGGGTATGGGTCGGTGCTAAGCAGTACAGAATGGTTTCGTTCTATTTGAACTTGGTTCAATTCATAACGAATTGAATTTTGGTACCATACTAGTATCTTATTGGTACCGTATGATACAGCGGATACAAGTCGGTATGGGTTAGTACGATAGACCTTGCAACTTACCAACTCACTTCTTTATGCTGACTTCCGCTGCCAGTTAACCAAGAAAACTTGAGGACGGTTAACTGCCTAGGTCTTTAAATTTTTCAAGGCATTTGTTTGGCAAGCTTCATTTTGAAATCCTCTGGAGGTTCACCAGATGTTACTAAAAAACTCAATAACCTCATCAAAGTGGTTAGCCATCAAACTTGAAATCTTGAAAAATGAAAGAAGAGTAAATGAAATTAGAGATACTGACCTTTTATAGATCCTTTGATCATCAAATTTCCAATCATGCTTCCTAACCTTTCAACAGAATGTGGCAACACTTAGCATTGCCTCCTAACCTTATACAATCCTTCGTGCAGGGGCCAGCTGCCTTTTAATTCCTAATTCATTAAGGTCAATATAGAATGGTTTAAAATCCCTAAACCAACATTGAAATCCTGTCATATGAAATTTTCTTCAGTACTTGAGATGCTCCATTCATGTCATGAATTGGCATGCTTACAAACAATAAGCTGCTCCATTCATGTCATGAACGAAACTGAAAGGCTGAGAATTGTTAAGCTCAAATCTTGTTCAGGTATGAGGATGTGGAATGCAGCATTAAAGTCTGCACATTACATCCCCCTTGATGATGTAATTATTTTTTATCTAATTCTATCAAATCTTCATGTTAATTTTTTTACTTCTTTTGGGTTCAGCAACAACCTTCTGAAACTTGTTATTTGCAGGCTACCCTATGTAGTCAGCTGCCTGCTTGGTTTGGTTTTCCTTGTAATTATTGGCAAAGGTGCCTTCCAACTGCTGCGGCCAAGAGAGCTTCAAAAATTCAAGGAATTCTTGTCTGCATTCACTTATTGCTCTGTCAAGCTGAATATTTTTGTCAGTTTCTGTGTCAAACAGCAATAACAGCTGTGCAAAGAGCGATATTTTGCACATGTGCATCATTATTTGGATAAATCGTATTCAAATTATTTTATTTGTACATAGGCAACAATCCTTGATTCTATTACTTGTTGGGTTTAAGTATTTTTCCAAATGTCTGATTGATGTGAGATTATTGCGTTATATATACCAGATAATGCAGACCTTGTCTCTGTGCAAGCTAATTTGTCAGGTAGGCACGTATCAGAATTGTATGGTGAAAGGGGAGAAAGGTCGATGTGCTTCGACCTAGTAGTGGGATGCTGGTTTCTTGCCCTATGTCTTCCATGTTTGCCGCTTGCTGGATTCCAGCTTCTAATTTCTGAAAGGAAGAATTACTTGGTGGAACCTCATGATACTAACCAAGAAATGTGCTAGAATCAGCTGATCATGTCCCATATAACTTTTCTCTGGAGATTGATAAAACCATAGCTCTAACACGGACTAATATTAAGATCAGTATAATTTTTTTCCTTTCTTTTGCTCCTCTTTTTTTTTTTTTTTTTTTTTTTGAATTTCAGATGAGTACTAATGTAAGCTGATGAAAGTAAAAGTTGGTATACCATCCTATGATTGCCTATCAAGATACAGAGTCGTATGTTGCATCAGCCCATCAAACATGTCAAGGGATTTGGATTTGGGTGCCTTAACATGCTTTACAAGAAGAGCATGTTGCATGGCAGATCCTCTTTAAATAGCAAATTAAGAAACTACCAAAAAAAAAATTGGAACAGAAAACAGATAAAGGTGGAAGTAGAAAGGTTCAAATAGGAACAGTATCTTTCCACAGAAACTTTAACCTGAAATTCAAATTGAATTAATTTCAGTTTCTACCTGGTAGCTGGAAGTGGCTGTGAGAGTTCTTTTGAGCCTTAAGAGAATTAACAAGTTAAAACCCATCAGAAAAGTTTTCTTTTTTTAAAAAAAGAAATATTGAAAACTATTCTCGGGGATTGAGTGTGTTGTTCTCCCTTAAGTTGAGAGAAGGCAGAGGGAAAAAAAAAAAAAAAAAAAAGGGAAAAAGGTAAGTCTCAGTGAAACCACTGGAACTAGTGGAAACTTATCGTTAAAGAGTAAACATGATGTCTATACTCGCATACTTCATTCACAGCAGACAGATTGCCGAAACTAGATGAAACTAGCCAGAGTCCCCGTCAAACATGAATTATCCCTGGCCTGTCGCATATTGGCCACCGTCAAGATTTATCATAGGAATCTCTGCAAGGGGTCTGAGCTAGGCGAAACTTGAAATAAACTTTTATTATCAACCATTCTTGGCAAGCGGCATGCCGGAACTTATTGAAATGTGTCATAAAATTTTGTAAAATGTGAATTAGTTTAATTGAAACTTGCCTGATGAGAGTTCTTGTCAAAAATGATCCAGTCCTGACATGCGATCTGGAACTAGCCCTGCACACCAAGAAGAGTTCAAATTTGCACAAGGTTTATATTATATATATATATATATATATAAGCCTCACAAGAGATTATTTACTTTCAGTATTCATGGAATGTAATAGTATATCCAACCATCTTGATTTTGCGTGTCAGTCCAGCCAGTGGTGTGACCTTTGGATTTAATCTCTCTCTCTCTCTCTAAATATATTCACAACTAGCTACGTTATCTCTTTTGAGAAAGCGATTGACGCTTCCACCGGTTGCTCGTCGCCTTTTTGCTTATGAGACGAAGTTAGCTTTTTGAGGATTTTCTCAACAGAGATGGAGTTGACCTGCCCAATTTGTATCGAAGGAATAGAAATTGTTGTGATTCTGAAGTCGATTGAACCACTAGAAAAAGTTGATGCTATCCGATCACAAAAGACCAACTTTTTAGCCTGCGCAATGACAAGCTTAATTACCCCTCAGTCCTTTACCAGGGAGAGAGAACCTAAAACAATTTGCACCTCTGGAACAAAGCATACGTTTGAAATTGGTTAAGGCGTCTGTTGTCATAGCATTTGTCATCATTTTTTTGATGTAAAAGACAGAAGCCACATCAGCCATTCATTGATGAAAAGTTACATCTAAACAAGGAAGTAGATTCATTGACATTCTTTGACTTCCCTCAGTATTTTTCTGACAAACCAGACAATGCTAGCCATCCCTCAGCATTCTTCTGACAAACCAGACAATGCTGGCCAACAATTTAGATCCCATGGAGGTTGGTTGTTTATCTACACGCATAAAAAAGCCGGGGGTTTCTACGGACTCGGGTTTGAGCTACAAATTACAATAAATTACATTAAAGATCATCTTTAAGTATATTACATTAGAAATCATTCATTAAGCATTAAAAATAATCTTTCAATAAATTATTATAAATAATTCATTCATTTGTACTTTATTTGCTTTTAAACAATGTTATGGCCAACATTATCAGATGTTCTCGGTCAAAAGTATTGTCTGAACCCAGCAATTAACGCAGCTGTTTTATATAAATTATATAGACAAAAATATCCATTGGATCTCTTGCAACTGAAATAATGCAAGCGCCAGGTCATTTTCAGCAGCTAGATAAATGAAACCATGGCCTTCCTTTCATTGGTTATTGGAAAAATATAATAAGAAAACGGGAGGAACTGAGAGATGATGTATTTGTTTATGAATTTACAAGGTAGGATATTGCCAGCTGCCCACTGAGAATTTACATTCCTCACGAGGATGAAGGGGGAAAAATCATGTAGAATACCAACCACATCTTTTTATACTCAGGGCCCTCCAAAATTTCACAGGGCTAAATAAAATATACCAACATTTACAACTATTTGATCAGTGAGAGCTTCCTCGTTACTGCGGCTTGGCTCCAATTCGGATAACCCATACTTAAGAGAGAATTTCAATGAGATCCTTCATCATTCTCAATATTTGAGGCAGATCTGTCCACCATGCGCACATTATACTGCTCATAAACCCTCGCCCGGTTCTCAGCCCACCATTGTTCTGCTTGTTTCTCACTGAACCGCTTCCGGCTGAATCCAAACAAAGAATTAGAGAGTTGCTTTTGAGAGAATAACAAAAGGAACGAGACGAGATTGATTAAGATCATAGATGTATGGTCAACAGTGACAATAGAGTCACCATTATATAACCAACCAATCAACAGGATGATTTGTATTCTGAAATCACCCCTACAACATATATACCGTTTCACCAACAGCTAACTTACCGGTTTACACTATCAACTCCAATTAACTGCCGACTATAAAGTATCTGACCTTCTTCAAACATAAAATATGAAAAAAAAAAGATGGACAAATTTAATTATAAAAAGCAGATATGGAGCTGATAATAATATAATTATGATCTAATTTTATTAAAACGATAAACATTTTGTGTGGAGAAAAAGAAGGCATATTATACACTTCTGTAACAGATATTTTCTATCTAATGATATTGTCGTCCCTAACATTGCACAAATGACCTGCACAAATACATATTTTTCAAATGACAGTTATTTGGTGCTTGCAGTTTGACACTATCTACTAATAAATTATGGGAAAGGCTTGAGGCTAGCTTCACACTCATAGTTTTAAAGCCTGAAGCCTTTGGCAATTCCCAAAAATTAAAAAGATCTCTTTCAGATTTCCCAGATGCGCCCCCACCACAAAACCATAAAGACTCTGTTCCTGAAAAAAAAATGTTTTTCTGTTTCCTACAGACCAAAGATATTTCTTTGAAAAGAAAAAAAAAAACAAAGAAAATATCCCATTTTCCATTGGATAGAGGCATCTCTCGCCAACTGTTGGGGGGAATCCTATTTCAAGAAGGCATGGAGCCTCTTGCCATTTTACAAAAAAGTTTGCACATGTGCACATGCATCACGCATGCTAGGCTCTAGTCCAATACTGTAGGAAGTAGCAGTTATTCAAAGAGGAGACAGTGTACTCCAGAAGTAACTATGTGTAAGACAATTGTATCAAAATCTAATTTAGGATGAGAATCAGAACATCACTGTTCAGACATACCTGAACCGGACCCTCTTAAGATCTTTGGCACCCCCGGGTAAAGAAGTGAGGGTAATATATACACCCGGCTCATCTTGCTCGACCCATTCAGACTCTTGATTGGGGTCTGCATTTCTCACTTTGCTTCCATTCCTTACTGCTTCTGAATGACCTTCTTTGTTCCAGCTGCTAACAGAATTTGCTCCATTAGAAACCAATAATCCATTCGGACCATTTGATTCGGGTTCATTAGACAAAGCAATTGGGCTGCTCGTTTGATCAAGACCTGCAGCTGAAATATCACTTGAAGCAGCAGAGTTCAAGGATGCCAATGAGGGGAGTTTACTGTTTTTTGCTGTATCAGCAGGTAACCTTTCAGCCATGTCCTTCAACTGCTCCAAACAAGATCTTGTCAGAAACAAGATGGAACATTGAAGTACATACTTAAAAAACTCAATAAGCACATCAACAGAAATGTCCTTCTGAAATTGCATCTATATTTGCTGATGGTTTTTCCTACTTATTAGAACTAAAAGTAGCGAAAAAAAAAACTTGCAAGTACAAAGAATGTCAAATCTAAAATCTTTTATTAAGATGCTGTCTAGATTATTAAAATTTGACAGCCAGATATCAATTGAGGTACCAATTCAACCACTTGTATGATTGCAAATCCTTATCCATCCCATAGAGTATTGAAATACCAATTTAAACACTTATATGATTAAAGATCCCATGCCAAGGAGGTAACGACTTGATCAGTGCTGCAAAAAGCATGTGAAGACTGTACTCCTAGGATAAATTGGAGGAGCAAAAATAGTCAGGCCATATAATATTGTGATTCAACCTATGAACGGAGGCCAAAAGATTGAGCAAGTTGATAGCATAAGACAAATCCCCCTCAAAGACAAGCTTGGATATATCCATATCATCAACATTCCTAAGTCATAGTTCTGTAGCTAGAATATATCTTAGAAAGGCCCAACCTGTACATCTTATGTACCATGACAGTACATCTGCTCAAATTCATGACTACTGCATTAAGGAGAATAAAAATGAGTTTACCATATCCTACCGAGTGGCTCTCCCATCAAACCCAAGGAATTGAGATCAAATGTATCAGAATACACATTATCATGAGGTGAAAGTGGAACAGAAGATTTAAATGAAAAGTCATTTTTTGCCAGAGATGACCATGTAGCAGGAATCTACCTTGCAAAAAAAAAAAAAAAAAAACTGATCAGTGCATTGAAGGTTTCACCATTCTTGTTCAAACACAAGAACCTAGGTTAGCATGAGAGGACCCTAAGCAATAAGTCCTGGGAGGCTAAGAATATGTTTTATATAGAATGGGGGTTTTATGGAGGTGCAGGAAGAAGAGTCCCAAGTTGCCTTGGACATCACTCTAGGTTTGTTTGGCAAATGCGCTATGACCGACAGATTTTACCAGACAACAATATTTATGCAGGAGCTTTTTAGTCCACATTCTAGCCCTCTACAAAGTGCAAAAGGCCTACATAGGATCCTTAAAGAGATGCCCAACTTATTTGGCAGCTTCTCCATATTCAGACTTGTTTGTGATCTCATGATCCTGTGATAACCTACTAAACACAAATCAGATTCCCTTTCAACAATAGAAAAGGGTCAAATTTGCTATGCCAATTTTCTTAGAGAAAATTGTTAAAATGAGGTTAATGTCCTTTGTGGTTTGTGATTAGCTAGAGTTTTAAAATGAGGTCACTGCCTGAGTTCATATTTTTACATCCTGGTTATTAACTTCAGAGGCTGATGTCATTCCATTACTGAGAACCCACCTAAAATTTTCTGGATGATTGAAGCCATGAACCATATCGACATGCTAAGTCTAGAAGGGCATTAAATAATCATAAGGATCAAGTATCATCTTGTGCTTGAAGAGCAGACTCAGAATTTTGATTTCAAACTAAATATATTGGTCTTTGAGACTTCTGTATCAGAGAACCTTTTTTCTTTTTTTGGATTTTGGTTGGGGGGGGGGAGGTGGGGTGTTGAAACTTCTTTTGGTGATCAATATGTACACCAAAATAAAAACAAAACATATTGTGAAACATCTTTTAGGTTTTTATATGATATATACTTCCAAATGTCATGCACATCTCCTTCGATCAATCTCAAGAAAGTTTTTTTTTTTTTTTTTTATATATATCTCTTGCTAATGAAAAGTAAACTAGAAATGAAGAGAATCTACAGATTTTAGTTAGTGGTACATAGTACATACAGCTCTTACATGCATAGATAACAAATACATATAACTGAAAAAAATGAATTTTCACATTCTGTTTTTGGTAGCATTTTATCATTCTCCATTCCCCAATGAACATCATCAGTAATAGTTTCATGTTAAGCATGAAGTGTCAATGTCAACAATTTAAATTTGTGGGGATCTACAAGACAGTCAAATAAGACACAGATGCATGCCAGCATCTGCTATGATTTCTGGTAGAGCAGCTTAGGTGCAAACTTTAATTTTTATTCAGGTTTTTAATTGACCTATCAGAAATAAGATAATTAAATGCAACAATGACATTTTTTCCCTGCAAAACGGCAACATTTTTTAGCCGTAAGACATCTTAATTTTGTATTTTGAACATGTTTGATTTACAGTCTGGTTCTCCTTCATACCTTTTTATCTTGTATTGATGGGACTGAATGATATATAATTCATTCCAGTAACCTTATGTTATCGACATATAACATATCATAGCTGTACTTTTTTTGTTGCATCGTTCAGCTAATTTCACACCTCTGCAGTACTTATTTACAGTTTAATTGGAATGGGGTTTTGATTCCTGTGGTCAGTATTATTGTGCCTTTCCAAGCAGTTAAACATAAATAACACAAATTACAATCCTCTTTATCATTACTAGCATCATGAGAATAACTAAAGAAGAGACTATTCCAGACAACTGAATGCTTCTTTTTTGGTGGACATATAATTAAATGTTAACATAAACGGTAAACCCTCTACATTCTCTTCTTTCATCAAGAATGACAAGCCTTCCCTCTTGCAATGCTTAATGCTATAGACATTGATGCAACTGCAACAAAGGGAAGTGATGACAGAATTCAGCATTTCCCAAATTCTTCATGATGGACATAGACTTATATCTTTTGCACTGAGTAGAGACTACTAATGCAATAGTTGCACAGTTAATAAATGCCCAAACCACACCCAAACCACTTGAATCTATCCCAAATTGACCAGTTTGGGATGGATTAAGCTTGATTTGTCCTTAACTGGGCTTGGCTTGAACCTGCTTGAATTGCAAGGTTGGATGACTAAAATAACATCTTTGCCCTCATTCTCCACCAATTGAGGTTGGGACCAAAGTGAGGGGAAAGAAAGATCACCTAGTACTAGCTTAGAGAACCATGGCTTGGTTTTAAATTTTTGGGGCTAGAAAATCATCCTAGCTAGGTCAATTTTCTTCCTTTTTTCAGATTTCTTAAAAATTCTAAGTGGAATTTCGTCTTCAATTAAAAAAATCATGAATGATTTGCCAAGATGCATGCATTGGAGCATGAATTCATGGACGAATCCAGAATCAGATCAATGATTGTTGACATTTGGGTTGAACCCAAACCTACAAACAAAAATCATGTAAATCTGAAAATAATATGAAAAATTCTGCAGCAAGTGCAGCAGCTATATCTATCTGAACCCATAATGTCCTTTGCTGGCACAATCTTTGATACAGCATGTATTGCATCCATTCCTAGTAGATAACACCCCCCCAACAAACGAAAAAAAAAAAAAGATATTTTGAACCTTGGTCTGTATTTATTTTGAAGTAGAGATATATATAAAAACAGTTTCAAAACCTGCCAAAAAAACCTATAAATAGATACAAACTACAATTATTTCAGAGTCTACATTTTCGTACAAACTATTCATGTAACTGTAAGCATGCCTTTTGATAGAATCATACACAGAGTTTTGCCTAAAAAGCAACCTCTTAAAATTCAAACAGTAATAAAGTAATTCAAATTATGTTGTTCACTTCCTGAAAAGTAATATCAGCAAATTTCATATGTAATAGATAAGAACTGCAATCATGTCACGGTTCAAATTGATGATCCTTACTTGTGCAGTAAGTGACTTTATAACTTCTTTTGCTGCTTTGCACTTCGCAGTTTCTTCCCCAGCTATTGCAATAGCCTCCTTTAACTGTTTAGTTGCTCTTTCCAACTCAACTTCTTGAAGCTGGGCCTTATGTGCAAGATTCTCCACCTACAAAACATGCATCATCAGGAATCATATATAAACATTTCAACACATGCTGATTTCGCTATAAAAATTAGTGTTCTGCACTTGCTTTGCAAGAACGACAAAAAGCAGACTGCTGAATGAGGTAACATGGATCTACATACAAAATAAACAAGGTGTAAACTTATTAGATACCATGCCCATACTGATCATCCATCCACATATGACAAACTGTTGTTCCATGTCATGTCAGGTATTAGCATGCTCTAAAACAGAAAGATACGAGACACCATCCATGGATGCTAAGGAGATTTTCTATTGACTCTTTTTAGACTATAATATCTTTGGACTGCCATATGCGGATGAATCAATGAACTGATAGATTTGATCATTTAAATCACAGTATTTGTTATTTATACACAAGCACTGTTCTAGTAAACATAACTGAAACATCAAAATAGAAGAGCAAATTCATAAATTTGTTAGAAATCTGCTTTGTTGATAAGAGAATTTGTTGCGTAATCTTATAAATTAAATCAAACGAATCTGAACTGATCATTTTTCCTTAGGTTACCCAATGTGAAATATACTTTCGAGACATTAAACATGTAGATATGTATCATGGATGATGAATCTCAACCATTAGAATTAGGCTCTTCCCAATATTATAGGTATTAAATGACGGTAATTTTCTATCTCATCCACATTAACACATCATCTCTAAAACTTCTGTCAAAAGGGACGGCTTAAAATACCTAATTAATGGGTGTCAGACTCTTCTCAGTAGCACACATCAGAGGTCTATGTGCTCCAGAAGAAGATGCCATCCATGCACAGCCCAATATTACATATGATATTAGTAGATAAAGAATTTTTCCTTGGTTATCAATCTGTGACATGCTCAAAGGAATAGAATGATAGATTAGAGAGAAAATTACATGAAATTCAAGATATGCATGATATATCAGGTAAGCATGTACCTGAGCTCTTAACCTAATTACTTCTTGGCTTAGGCTATCATTTGTCCTTTTTGCTTCATCAACAACGATTTTTGGAGATGTAAGCCCTCCCAGAGTTGGTGTTGGTGTTGTAGAACGAGGGGGGCTGGGCCTTCTTGATATTGGTGAAGTTGCACGAGAAACAATTCTTGATCCAGGAACAGAAGCAGAAAAGAACTTCTTTGATGTTCCGAATACGGGATTCATTGATTTGGAGATGTTAAGGGCACCCCAATGTGAACTTCCATTTGGGATTGGAGATACACGACTGCTATTGAATTCAAACTTCTTGTTTCTCTTGGAAGATCTACCTTCTGTTTGCTTAAATGACTCTATTGAAGAAAGTCTAGATATCTGCATGTGTGATCTAGGATCCAACTTATCCTCCTCAATAATTTCACTGAACCCCTGAATTATACTACCCCTTTTAATTGCAACAGAATGAGATGATGAATCAGTTTCCATGGCCTTGCTTAACTTGTTAAAGCAGCTGTCGCAGACACGAAAAGGTTTGTTAGGATTTGGTGCCATAGAAGCCCTAAGAGACCTTTTACTGCTGCAGGAATGACAAAAGACTAGTGCACAGTTGTAGCAATTATGGCGTTTTCTCTTGAAATTAAATGGCAGACGGCAGCCTGAGCACATGGACTGATCAACACCAGACACACACTTATGAATACAGATTGCTGCAGTAAAGTTAGTGCCACAAACGACACTTCGGACTTGTTTATCTTTTAAAGCTTCAACCAATGTTGGGGTATTTTTATCATCAGTATCGCCATGACCTAATCGGCCATTTGCTCCTTTACCCCAAGTGTACATTTCAGTTCTTGAAGTTAGGACAGCAATGTGATATGCTCCACATGATATCTCCTCCACAAAGTTCTTTAGTAGCTTCCCTTCAACATGGACAGGAAGCTTTCCATCTGCTTGAGGATTTCCAAGTTGACCGTAAACAGTGTTGCCCATTGTATAGACATGGCCTGAGGTTGTAAGCGCCACTGTTAGGCTGTGCCCACAGGCAACTTGACAAAAGTTGGGCTCCACCAAGGCAGCCACACAAGTAGGCACAAGTCTAGGTTCTTTGTCACCATGTCCTAGGCGGCCTTTATCTCCATCCCCCCATGTAAACAGCTTCCCTGAAGAACAGTTCCTAGAACCAGAATTTCCAGCCATAACTTCAACAACTGCAGCAGTATGCCAAACACCACAAGCCGCTCGCACCGTGCGTAGCCCCTTGAGAGATTCAACTTCCCTAGGCATGGAGACACTCTTGCGATCTCCATGACCTAGAACACCAAAAGTTCCATCTCCAAAAGTAAATAATTGCCCAGCAGAGGTTACAACAGCTGTATGCCAAGGTCCACAAGAAATTGATGAAACATGTATGCCCTCTAAAGGTCCATTAACCCTTCTGGGTACCCAATGGCTCACTTCATTGCTGTGCCCAAGGAGCCCAAAATTAAAAGTACCATCCCCCCAAGTGTAGAGGTCTCCAGATAGTGTAACAGCACAAGTATGGTGTTCCCCACATGCTACAAGTTCAATGCTCATATTGACAAGAGCATCAACGAGTTTAGGTTGTGCCGCATCAGAGTCTACTCCATGCCCAAGCCTGCCTCCTGATTCCTCTCCCCAAGTATAGATCTCTCCTTGCTTAGTAACAAGTGCAGCATGTCTGCCACCACAAGATATGTTTTGAACATCAAGTATTACAGCAGATTCTAAGGCTTTTGGCACAAGAGAATCCATTTTATTCCCTGAATAGGTTCCAAATCTATGACCACCACCACCTAGAATTCCATCCCCAGTTCCTTCACCCCATATGAAAACATCACCTAAAGCATCACCATCATCATGACCAGAGCCTTGACTTGATGAGCTAACAGCACTTGATAGACTTACCCTGAATGTGTCGATTGTAATGCCCCTTGTATGCCCATTTGCATTATCTGAGCGTCCTGATGACAAAGAGTGCACTGATCCACCAGCAGAATCTGAAGGAAAGAAAACCTTAGGAGGCATGGCATATAGCAAACCGTCAGAAAATGCCTTGTCCAAGCAATTCTTGGGTGGACTTTCATATGGACTTCGAAGTCGAAGGGTTTCGCTGACATCCTTAAAAACAAAAAAGGATTTCCCATTTTAAAGAATACAATAATGACATCAAAGAGAGAAATTAAGTTGAACATGGAGCACCTTCTGCATGCTATCACTGCTACCAAAAGGAGAGCTCAAAGGTGAGCATCTATGGGTGTACGCTTTTGGACTATTAGTACCAGAAGACACTCCATCACTTCTTGATTCTGTTCTCCATTTCCGGTGACGGCTTTGTGATATCAGTGTTTTAAGACCAGCAAACCAGACTTCAGCTTCATCCTTATCCTTACATATCTGGTATAGATTAGAGTGAGATGACAGCACAACTATTCAGTTTTCAAAGTTGTGAAAACTATTAAAAGGGAACAGAAACATAATGAAGCAGGGTAAGTGCACTGAAGTGTCAATAGAAGCAATAACAACCACAGCAAATGCTCAAGATGTAACAACACTTACAAGATCCAATGACTTATCGTTATAAATAAGAGAAAATGACTGACATTCCTTATCAGGCCGTGGGCACCTCTGAAATATTGCCTGAAATATAGAAATGTTTTTCTAATTAATACTTAATATATTTGAACAAGTGGACTGCTTCAGTATAAATCTGATACACACCAACTTACAAAGGAATCACAGACAGAAGTTTCAAGGACAAAAAAAGAAGTTACATAAAATATGTGACAATCCTACAAAATATCTTCCAGTTGTCATTAAGAATCACTATCACAAATATTTTTATGACATAGGTAGGGAAGCAAAGTCTGGAAGTAATCCTATAATACATATTATTGGATTGGACCTGAGCCCCATCTAAACAGTTACCTTTTAGTCTTGACCATGTCAATTTCCATCAGTTTTTGTTCAGAGACATCAATACAATCAAATTACAAACCCACTCTCCCAACTTCCAAAGGTATCCCATATCCAATTAAATTTAACGAAAGTTAAACTTGCACACATCTTGTGACACATTACAAAACTTAAAATCCATCACGCAGAGGTTGGGGACCTCCAGGACAGGGCCTAGCATCCCTCCATGAGAAGCTTCACAGTGGTCAATGGAGATTACCTCATTACATTGTGTAACAAGTTTCTAAAGAGTTATTGATCCAATTTTTGGTTCTCCACCCTATTCTTTAAGAGTCCACCCAAGGTAGCTGAACACACATAAACATACAATATGTACAATCCATGAAATTCCCAAGGAAAAGATGAAAGGTTACAAATCAGGCAGCATGTCAGACGTGTACGTGGCAATTTACTTGCATTAGGAGAGCCTATAATGCAATCTTTCTCTAACACAAGTTTTCTGCTTTTGAATGTTTCCTTTTTAAAAGGTGCTAGCATTGCTTTGCCAGTTGCTTTTAGAAATTAATAAAGTACACAGAATATTCCTCCATAGATTTTGCTACTCTCTAATATATTATAATTTAAATTTTAATAAAACTATATTGATAGATTTTAGAATAAAATAGACAACTTGCAAATGCCAGGAAAATGAATTACTCAAATAGACATAAGGAAGAAATGTATACACAACTCACAAAATCTCTTGATTCTGCCTAATGTGACTAACTAGTTTTTCTCTGCATAAATATCATGTTCGAATGAATAGCTTCAACTTTTCTTAGAACAGTTAGGTCATTTGCATTTTTATTCCTTTTAGCTTGGGGCTGAGAGGATGGGATGCAATCTTCTGAAATCTTAAAAGTTCAAAATATTAAATCTTACAGTGCGCTGTCCAGGGATGATTCTGGATACATGGCTTAATTTGAGGTGTTTCTCCTCTTTGCCCGAGAACCAAATCAACACCGATCCATCCTGAAAATGCACAACGCCAACAAGGTCATGCTGAGAAAGATACATATTATAAAAGCTTGCTAAAGAATTTAATAACAAAAGAAACCGATGCAAACTATTAACCAATAAATTCTTAAACACTGGGGAGTGGTCAAGAGAAACCAAACACACACACGCATATATAAATGTGATTCGTATGATATGAGAGAAGAAACATTTGATAACAATGGCAACATGGCACCACTACAAATAAAAGCATCCAGAGGCCATTAATTGTTTTGCTGCTCTAAGTCAAGCATTAAATAGGAAGTTCTCAACTATATAACCTTCACTCTTCTATTTTGCAGATTTAATTATTTAAGGGTTCATGGAACCGTAAGCCATTTTGTCCATACAAAGAATACGTGCACAGTGTTATTGTTTATCCAGCCAAACTAACTTAACTGGTTCACATTCATGACAAGCTAAGCCTAGCTAGCTCAATGTCAGTCCAGTATAAATTTTGAAGATAAATTTCTGTTTAGTTTGGCTCAAAGTGTCAATGATTTGAGCCCCAGACAGGAGCCAATCAAGAATGAAGGGCATGAGAGATAAGACTGAAGGATGAAGGGGAGATCAAATGATGAAATGAGAGGAGCTTTGGGGTACCAATTGGTTGGCATGAAATCAATTGCAACTTGCAGACCATTGGCAATCACATTTTCAAAGTCGAGTGTAGAGGAGGGAGAAAAAAGACCGCAGAATGGAGGCACTAGAATTTTGAGAGAGGAGAGAAACTGGAAGTGAAGGTTGGAAAGGCAATAGTTGGATGGTGTCAAACTTAACTATGGTCTGGCTGCTGGCACTGACGTTTGGCAGAAGTATAGCTTAGGGTTTTGAGTAAGGTTGGAAGCAGGCTCGAGCGAGCTTGTGGCCCATCGGCCTAGCTAATTCGGGTCGGGTCCTGGCTTAAAGTTAGAGCTTAAAAAAATTTTAGGCTGGGCTGAGGCTGTTACTTGGCCCGACCTAGACCTAGCCTAAAGCCTGTGCCCAAAGAGGGGCCGAAGCATTGGCCCTTAATTAGGCCTGAATTTGGTTCGAATTCAATCCTAAAATTTTTAAATATGGTGGACCTTTTAAATTTTACACTGAACTTTCTATCAATTGCGTGAAAATACCTAATAAATTTTCTAGAGTGATTAGATGCAATTATTTTTAATATAGCTTGTTTTTATGCAAGTAATTAAAAACTAAAAATTAACTCTATTAGCCCAGTTTTTAGTCTAAATAAGTTGCTGAGGGTCAACTCGAATAGGTTTCTGGTTGAGCTTGGGCTTGGGCCTGAAATCTGAAAAAAGTTTTAGGCTTGTGCGTAGCTTGAGGCCTAAAAAAATTCTTGGGCTAGGCTCGGGTTGGTGCATGGCTCAACCTGGCCGGCCCGCTTCCAGCCCTAGTTTTGAGAGAGGAGACAGAAAGGAGAAACAAAATAGAGTTGTGCCTGATGAAAGAGAGACGTTAGGGTTTAATTGGATTTAAGGTCTGAGACAAGGTATGAAATACCAAAGGATAGGCTCAGACCAGTTAAAATATACTGCAGTATGTCCTTGTACCAACACAGGCAGGCATGCCAGCTTCGTACAAACAGTACAGGCTGACAACTGCAGTGCATAGCACGCAGCATGCCCCCACTCCAATCTGTATGTGAACCATATCCTGAGATTTTTAATCTCAACCGATAAATTTCAAGCTCATATTCTAGGCTCAACATGGACTCATCTGCTAATTAAGGAGCCTTATCATGTTGAATTTCAAGCGTAATAGTTGCTGCTGACCACAGGCTCACTCATTTGACAACCTCAAGTAAAGGACTATCTAGAAAAACATACTACAAGAGGTCGAATCCAGAGAGATATTTAGCTAAGAAAAGATGCAGTATATTTTAACCATTCTTAATTTGGAACAAAAAATAACCAAAGGAAATAATACATAATAATCAAAGGAAGCTCTCAGCAAGTGGAACACCAACTTAAGGTACCCCATCATTTGAGTCAGTCTCCTTTTGTCTAGTTATTGATCTTTATATGAAATGGGTGATTAAAATTGCTTATACAGATTGGGTTGCGTGATTTTATGAATTAATGCCACTAGGCTGAGTTAGCAAGAATGTGTTGGGTTAGTAAGCCACTATAGGAATGCATTGTTTGAGGTCTGTTTGAAAATATGATGCTCCCAAGCAGATGAAGGATGCACACATAGATTACTGATGGACTTTATATCATCCTAAAGTTCTGCCTCAGACATGTTTAGGTCACTTTGCCACTCTTGATTTTGTCCTTCAATGGTGCCACCCACGGTGGTCTAGTAACATTCCAGATGGATTATCAACTGCCCCTATCACCAGCAATTCATCAAATGGGAGGCAGAGGATGGTGATAACATCCTCCAAGGTGGTGGTCATTTTACAAAATGCTCTATTTCTTGTCAGGCATCATACCTAGGGTTTTATAGCCCAAATACAGAACTACTAAATCGTAATCCTAATGTCCAAACTGAATCAAACAGTACAAATTGTGATATAATTATACTTAGAAGGGGTGTCAGGGACTCCCATCCAACTTATTATGCTAGCAAAGGTGGAGGAGAAAACATCTACAAAATTATGGATTGCATAATTAGGTTAGCATTGCCAGATTCCTGTCAAAAGAGCTTAGTAAAAGTTATGTTCATCAGTTCCAACTTGCATGTCCAAGATATATCACAACATATGGCTTCATTAAAGTGGAATATTATTTTGTCCAAGGTTCACGATCTTAGTATTGGTTCCTGCATCGGTACCATGCTAGTATAGTGTTGGTATGCCTAGTATGGGAGATAATTCAGCATATTGAGATTTAATACACCACCAATTTCGAGTACCGATATGGTACACATTGGTATAGCAATCATTAGTTTTGATTATTAAACAATTCATAACTACATAGAAAGTTGAAAATTGATTAGCAAGTTATGTTTCCATCATATCTTTGGTTTTTCAATTACCTTGTGAATCCATTTCTGAAGTGGCCACAGGTTCTTTGAATACTATTACCTTTTTGGATAGAGCTTACAGCTTACCTGACACTTGTAATGTTAGCTAAAAAACATTGTCACTACTTTTGAAATAGTTCTCTGTGATAGTTGCATTCAATGGGCATATTTATGACAGTTCTGAACACTACTGGAAGACCAAGTATTCATAATAGTAATAAAACTAAAAATCTGGTAAGTGCAATACATGGATTTTTTTCAACCCTTCCTGATGAAAATTGGATATCCAGAAAATTAATGTAAATAATCTTACATTGGACAGCCTAAATGGGCAAAATTTAGGCTTTCCTCTGCGTCCATACTTGAGCAAATATGCTCCTTTCTTAAGAGCAGTGATAGCCTGTAATAGAAAAAAGTCTTCTTGTAACATATCCACCTTAGAATAACCCTAAAATCAAATAAAAGAATAATGATTGCCACATATTAAACCCAGACAGTACATATTATATAATTGCAACCTACAGGACATCATAAGTGGGAGAAAAGCATAAGAATCATAAGACACAACAACAGGAAAAGGAATGCTTTGAGAAAGATGTAACAGCAAAGCAAAAAAATAGACAGAACATCCAAAAAGCTTATGATGCTGTAGCAAAACAAAGCATAAGGTAAC
The DNA here is from genome assembly GCA_017589505.3 of Metroxylon sagu. NCBI lineage: Eukaryota > Viridiplantae > Streptophyta > Magnoliopsida > Arecales > Arecaceae > Metroxylon > Metroxylon sagu. The sequence continues at coordinate 391,115 of JACVBY030000519.1, forward strand.
GACGCAAGCAGAACCAATATTTTCATTAATTGAGGTAATGATATGGGGTAAGGTTGCTCTATTGCGACTATGGGGTTCAAAACACCGAAATAACCTCTCCATGAATGGGTTTAATGCTGCATACTTCAAACCCTCCTCAAACCATGCAGTAGTGGGAGCACCATGTACTGGGCTGACCTTTGTTTTGGTGGGAATACATGTCAGCATTATCCAAGCCCACAAGTTCTAATCAGCAAGATATCTTATATCCTTTGCAGCATATAATGATGTTTGCATGCAAACTTGTTTTATTTCAAACCTGATGTTAACGTGACATGACATTAGATGTTTCATAAATTTCAATGGAGAAAACAACAGTACAAGGTATGCTTACACAAGGTGATTTATTGTATCATAGCAGAACTGATTATAATCTATAATGTCAACTGTCATTTACCCAAAGGATGGTAGGAAAACTACATGTGCAATTTAATTTTAACTTTTCTTGGAAACCTTTGTTCTAGACTACTGATAGTTGCTTTTAGCTACAGATAACCCCCTACTTTAGCTACAGATAGCCCCCTACATGAGAGAATACTTAGGCATCTTGATCAGTTTTTGATGTAAGGCTGTATTTTGAGCCAATCCTCATGTAAATTCTTCATCTTCTCTCTCTAAATTTTGTTCTAGGAGAGGTTGCTAGGAACAGCTTTCCTCAATGTCAACCCACATCTAGCAAGAGACATCAAACATGGCTCGGCCCGCATGATGTGGGCTGTGCTAGGCATGGCACAGCTGCTGTAATAATTGTGCTAGGCTGAGTGGTGCCAGCTCGTGAGCCATGCTAGAAGGCGACCTGTGGTGTGCCAGCCCGGCATGGCCCACAGGCTGGCATGAGCGGCAGGCAACCTGACTTGGCTAGGCCTGACACACGATGGGCTGCCTGTGGCCTATTTGCATGTTTTTACCTTTCGGCCCCCTGTAACATCCATAAACTGCTAATTTCAAGGGTATTCTTGCCCTTTTTTTTAGGAAAAGACCCTTTAGCCCCTTCCAACAACCAAAAATATCTAGTTTTCAAGGGTATTCTCATCTATTCTTTAAAAAGATCTATTTGCCCTTTTCAATCACCAAAAACGGCTAGTTTGCAAGATTATTTTGGATATTTAGAGGTTCTCCGGCTCCTATAAACATCCCTTACCCTTCTCCCTCACCCTACACCAAACCTTAAGCTCTCCTAATCTTCATATAATCTCTCCTAAGCTCTCTTAATCTTCCTACAAGCTTTTCTAATTTTTCTATAAACTTTCTTAATCTCTCCAAAAGCTCTCTAGTCTCTACATTGGCTAGTGCTGGTAGCTCTTGCCTAACCCATGATATTTTCGAACATGACACGAAGGAGTGCGTTAAGTCCAAAGCTAGACTCAAGATCCTTGATATCTGAAAGTACTTCAATTTATTTTATTTTATTTCTGCAAAATTAGTTTATCTAATTTATTTTATTCAATTTCTATAAAATTATTTTAAACAATTAAAAAAATTGCCTGGCCCATCAAGCCTGCATAGGCTGGCTAGGCCACAAGCCTAGGGGCCATGCCAAGCCCTCTTGGCATCACGAGTCATGCCAGACCGATACAGCATGATGACCTATTGGGTCAATCCTTACATAGGTCATCTCGGCTCGGCCTGGCCCATTTGACACCTTTACATTCAACTTCCTGAAGATCAGGCTCCTTATAATCTTTTGCACACTACCTATGAAACCCTAGTCGACTATGAAATAGAGCATGCTATTAACAAATTTGCCAAGCATTTGTTTGAATGCAATTAGAATTTGATTCTGATTCCACCTAAAATCCGAATTATGTATTAGAGAGAATTTGAAATCTAGACCTCCCACCGAAGATTGCAAATTCATTTTAACCAACTGTAACCCAATGCACCCTCCTCTCATATGGCACTCTCCTTTCCTTCTTCTCATTCAATGCCCCTTTTCCCAAGCTCTCTAACCATACTGCCTGTAGAGATGAGCAAGTTCTTGAACTGGTATTTCAGGTTACTTCTTGTTAGCTTATGAGTTATGATAGGATCTACTATTATTTTTGGTAAAAATATTTTTCTTTTTTGTCATGGTAAGTGTGATTTTGCAAATATCCTTTGCAATTTTCGATGTATTTTCAGTATATTCATTTGAAAATCCAGCCTACCCAAGCTTCTGATTCCAATTCTGATTCTTGTATCAATCAAACGAGGGTAGAGAATGAGCGATTCCGATTCCGATTCCAATTCCAATGGAATTCCATTCCAATTCCAATTATGATGCCGAACAAATGGGACTATAGTTTCACCTAACAACCATCTCATAGTTCCCATGTTTGTCCTGTCATTTTTACAATAATGGAGCTACCTCATGGGCCAGCACTTTGATCCATAGTATAAGGCTAATTTTAGATATTTTGTTAACTTTTTCCTCTTGTGAAAAATATAATAAGACCCGTCCAACTTTACTTAAGAAACAACTTAACCCCAAAAGTTTAAAAATTTTCAATTAGCCACTCAAAATTATTTTTTGTGTCAATGTGGTCCAACCAACTAACTCTATTAGGAAGTGCTACGTATTAGTAATCATGTGGTAACTTAATAGCCCTATTATTCTTGAAATGCCCTTCTTGAAGCCAATGAAAGTATCAGTACCCTTTTCCTTTCCTCTTTCAATTGCCTACTCTCTCCTTAAATGATCTAGTCAGGGGCGGAAAGAGTTCCAACTTCCCATTTGATTATTAAGGAAGAGAAGAGCCATTTGGGTGTGTGCTTGGTGGATAGATTTGGCTAGCCATCTTAAATTGATGGAAACACAGATTTAGATCATAAAATAAAGGTTGTATAAAAAAAGAGATGCACGCTTTCAATGGGGAAATTGGTGAGAGAGAGGTTGAGAGGTCTTTTGTGGAGTAGGTATTGACGATTGAGGTGAGTAGAGCAAGGATTTGAGTGATAAATCAGCAGCTGAAAAAGATTCGACCAACATCCCCCTAGGATCCTTCCTCTTCTTGCCTTGCAGAACACCCGAGACAAAGTAATCATAGCTGATTTTAGCAAGATTTCTTGGGCTCCCCTTCCTTCTCCACCTTCCTTTATTCTTAATATATAGCTCCTCCCATCCCCCCATCCCTCTGTCCGCATCTCTCTTTCTCCTGTTCTCATCTTCTTTTTATTTGGACTTTGATGTTTTGTTTAAAAGGGTGTTCCTAAGATTGATGCATATGTTCGATCTTGTCTTCTTCTCTATGGGGCTTATCGCTCTAGGGCCACGCTTTTTAAGTTGTTTGTGTGGATGGTGGATGCCTCCTCAAGTCTTTCAAAATTATTGTTTTTGTTGTGGATTTGAAGGACTTGAGATGTGTTCTTCCTCAGTCTTATTGAGAGATGCCTTTTAAATTTTTAATGTCAAAGGAGAGGACACTTGGAGTGTTCTGAGTATGTCTTTAATCTAGATTCAAATATAGTGTCTCTTCCTGACATTGGCTTTGTTGCAGTGTATTTGTATTTGTTGTAGTGTCTTTATAGTGTATGCTGGTTTGGATCTAGGCATATAGATCGGAATGTTCTCTTGCGACTATTATCAAAATTGGGTGAATGTTGTTTTGCATGGATACAGTCTTTAAATGGACAGTGGCTAACAGGTTACAAGAGACATCATGGTGTTACAAGAAGAGCAACTGAAATTGTTTTTCCCCCTTTTTTTCTTTTCTTTTGAGCATTTGGCACTCGTGTGTATGTTGTCTTCATCTTTCCTTCTTATGCCCTAGAATAGACATCCCCTGTTGTCCCTTAACCTAAAACCTCCTAGTTAATCATCAAAGGAACAAATGTAGCATCATAAATAATGATAAGAACTAGAGAAGAATCACCATAAGATGCAGGCAATAGCCAGGACAAAAGAGACATTACTAATTCCAAACTGAATAGAATTTGGAAAAAATATAACTATATAGGAAAAATAGGAGGGAGAGGGGGAGGGGGGGCCTGTGTTTGCGAAGACAAGGTTAAGCACTTCAATGAAACATATTGCACATGTAGAGTTCTAAAGAACTCAGAGGTAGCAATCAATTAAAAAATCACTTAAAGAAACTCCGAAGAATGAGTGTATAGTGGACAGATGACTGCAAACTACGAAGACATCAATTCAACCTAAGAAAAAGAAAGTTTACTAGTTATTCTCAGCAGCTGGAATCAGCTACCAAACTCCTGTGATTCTCAGAAACAACATCATATATCAGTCCAAACTTGGTATACAAGTTTTGTCCAAAAGACCGAAAAGCCTGTATTAAGACACTGGTTGAGCCAGTGCTCTATTCTACAAATTCCAACCCAAATACCATAAATCCCAAATGCAAGCAAAATGATATTTTTAAAAACAATAACACTTAAACTAATGCAAACTGCTCTGCTCATCCTTCTACAACATTAAAATTCTCCAAATTTAACCATATAATATAAAAAAAATTCCGGCTTTCAAGAAGTTAAAAAAAAAAAAGAAAAAGAAATCAACTAATTCCTCGACCACAGAAGGCATTACCTGCTCGATATCCCTCTCGACAGGGCCCGTCCTGCCATGATCCACCGCCGCCGTCGCCGACATCCTCTCCACCACTACCAACCTTCAGTGCTCCCTCCTCCGCTTCTCCCCAACCGAATCGAACCCCGCACCCATTCTCTCCAGGCTAGGACCTGTCATCCACCCATCCGATCCAAATCCTCCCGAAACAAGTCAACCCCTCCAGACACTCCAAATGCCTCCAGGATCCACCGAAATTGGTCCCGATTCCTCTTCTCCGGCCGCCGATTCAGTTCAAAACCTCTCCAAAATAACAGTCCTCGCTTCCTCGGAGTGCTGCTCGGATCCAAATGCCGAGTGCACCGAGCTCCGGGTATGCGGGGGAATCGAGGAGGGGAAAAAGGCAAGCGATCAGTCGCCGCGCCGAGGAAGAGAAGAAAGAGGGAGAGAAAGAGAAAGAGATGAACAAAAGAGCTATCTTCTCTCTACTGTTAGCTTTTTTTTTATTTTTATTATTATTTTTTTTTTAAGAGAAAAAAAAATAAATATTTTGGTGCCGACTTTTTATTTTCGTGTGCTTGTTTATGGTTACCAATGGTGTTACCACCGGTGGATCGGAGAAACGGGAATAAAAATGGAAGGCAAAGGAGAGGAGGGTTTGGAAATGGAAATGCCCTTGGTTTCCAAGGTTATTTATGGGATGCCCCTGCGTCTTACTTTATTTGGAAGTCCACCGGCGAGTTGACTGGGTGACGCTCTGGTCCTCCACCGGCTGACGCTTACGTTAGCCGGAGGCCGGAGTTCTAAAGTTCTCGTTGGAGAATATGGTCACGGTCCTGGAAGTCATAATAAAAATATTGCTCACTGACTGTTGAAATTTTTTTAGTCAGGGAAATTATTGTTGAATTTTTTTAAATTATTTCTGATTTGAGGGGATTGATTGGATTCCTTAAAGGTCATTTTAAATTTTTTAAATTTTTTTGATTTAAAAAATTTAGTTATTAAGAGAACTCACTTAATTAATGATTTATTTTATTAGTTATGAATTAATTATATTAATTTTTTTAAAAATAATTATATAAGATTTTTTTATAAATAATTAGAGTTTCAACCCTATAAATATACAACAGTCCTTCTGACTGTTCAATGGTTAATAATATTATTGATTTTTTTTCTTAAAGGCTGAAGAGGTCTAATCTCTAGAAGCAATTATAAACGATAACAATTACCCTAAAATTTTTATTTTATTAATTATTGCGATTGGGGTTTGCAACACAAATCTCTTGTATAAGAAAAAAAAATCAGTTTCGATCTTGCCCTCATTGGGAAGCTAAGTTTTCATTAATTCTTCTATTCATGATTTTTAAAATTTTTTTTATTATTTTTTTGGTTGAATAGTTTTTCTAACAATAAGATGTGATGTAAATGTAAAGAGTGGTCAAAACAGCACAAAAACTTCCTAAGATCAAAAAATCCTACCCTCCTCTACTTCCATTAATGTAATGCTATGATACAAAAATGAAGAAGTGAAGAGTTTGTGAACTCATATATAGTTAAATTCATATTAACTAGATTGCTCGCTAAATCTCCATTCCTACCCTTAAAGAATTTTATTTGAAGATTGAAATTAATCTTAATATGCTGAGATACTATTTCCATAAATGAGACTAAATTTCTAACTAAATTATGTCTTTTAAGAAATCTTATCTCAAGATTTAAATTATAATATATAGAAAAATTTCATAATTTATATAATTATTGCAAATTACCTTGTGCGTATATATAATCTCCTCTTATTGGAGGGAAGAAATTATTCTCTTTATTCTATCAAAGCCAAGACCCTTAAAATTTTACCATCGATTAATGCCAAGATAGATAGTATAGTGAACCTAGCATACGATGATCAGTAGGCTCGTGATCAATTTGTATTGGCATGAATTTCTATCACTCTATTTGATGAGGTTGTTGTACAAGTCATAGGTTCTTTTTTTTTTTTTTTTTTTTTTGCATCACATAAAGTTTGGTTGAATTTGGATATATTTTTTTGCCTCATAAAGGATGGTTCATTGTAACCTTCTACAACATCAATGGCAGAGCCTTCATGGAGGATTGAGTAACATAGCCTAATATCTCCATACTATCAAACCTATCTCGGATTGGTTGGCAATAAAAGCATCCTATATCTAAGATGAACATAATAGACTAGATTTGTGATGGATTGGATAAAGAGAATAAATCATTTGTACTTGGTCTTTCTTCACAAATCCAAATGGAGACATTGTTAGATGAGAATTTAACCAATGTGATTCTCACACAAGAAGCAAGAAAGGAGTTCAATGATGGTATAACATTTGACATCCATCCATGGCATATTTGGTATGTAGTAATAGCAATGAGTTTTCCTTCGATAATCGGTCACCTATGACATTGCTATAGCTTTCCAATGACTTAGAGACATCTTATAGCTTGACCATCAATCATGGTAGCAATAACAACATCGCTACTATAGCAATCATGGTTCCTTAAACTTATTCATTAGGACTGCCTTTTTGATGTTCTGCAGAGGTGCAATGTCAAGTGTGTGGTTGCAATAGGCACACTACCCTTGTGTGCTTGCATTAGTTCAATCCCTAGCACTAGCAACATCAACCACTTCCCTCTTATGAAGTTCATCATACTATCATGCATACTCCCCATGTTTAAAACACCAATTTTGAGGACTTCACTTGGTTTCCAAATTCAAGGGCTACACATCACAGAACTTTGGATTTATCTAATCTTAGTGTTTACTTAGATTATAATGGCTTTAAAAATGTTGTAGTTGGTAATTGTGCAGATTTGACTATTTGCTGCATTGGTTCTACTTTTTCATAAAAATAAAATTTTTATTTAAACAATATATTATATGTCTCTTTGATTCCTTCCAATCACTTATCAATTTCTTAATTTATCAAAGATAATTTCTATCTTTTTAAATTTCACCCATCTTAGTGTTTGGTGAAGGATCAGGCAAAAGGAAAATCCTACTTGAAGGCTCACTTCAGGATGGTCTCTATTGCAACATGAATAAAGGTAGCTTTGGGTTCAATTAAACCGTAGTAGTGGCATCTTTCTTATCCTCTTCTTGCTAGCATATAAAAGACTCGGTCACACCACTCTTCCTATTTTTAATAAACTTGCTTCTAGTGGATTAATTCAATGCAATGCATTTTCTTTTATCTCATGTATTCCTCATCAAATTAGCAAAAATCATAATCTATCTTTTCCTATGTCATCTAAATTTAATGGCCATTATTATGTCCATTTTCTAAATGATTACACTAAATTTTCATGGTTTTATTCATTATCATCTCGATTTAATTTGCGTTCAATTTTTTCATAGCTTCTGATTACATGTTAAGAATTTGTTGAACTATAAAATAAAAGCTTTGCAACTGATGGAGCAAAGGAATTTTTGTTACATTCTTTTAAAGAGAGATGAGTGAAAACAAGATAAGATGCCTTTCTTACCCTTACTCGAACAAAATGAAGTAGTTGAGCAAAAACACCGGTATATCATTGAGATGGATCTTGCATTACTAGTTTAATCCCATGTTCCACTTGATTTTTTGAATATTGCTTTTGAGATCGGACTTCATATTATTAATAAAATCCTAACAAAAAAATTAAATTTTTTGTCACCTTGGGAGTGTTTATATAGGTCTACACTTATCTATGATCATCTCTGCATTTTTAGCTCCATTTGCTTTCCATGACTTTGCTCATATCTCTCTCTTATAAACTTCAATTTTATCCACTTTCATATGTATTTTTGAATTATCTCCTAATTATAAATGCTATCATTGTCTACATGTTCTAATTGGCAAAATATATATTTCTCCTAATTAGCTCTCATTTGTAGATATCAAATAAATTAAACCATTTGTTCAGCAAGTCACTATCCATCCTAAGCCATTGCCATTCCTGTTTCTCTTAAATGTCATTTACTCTACCTCTGTTGGCACCTCCTAAGCTACTAATTGGTCTTAATATTGCTCCTCAACCCACAGCACCACTCTCTCAAATATTCTCAAACTATATCATAATCACTCGTTCTTAGAACACCATTACAGTAGGTGGCAATAGTCGAGACATTACAAGTATCGTATATTACTCAATTTAATATAGTGATGCATGCACAACTATTGAAACAATCCATTAATATGAACTACTTGCTACAAGCAGTCTAGTTGTAGCTCAGAATAGTTGAACATCTATTGAATGCTTTCATATTCAGGAGACCAATTTACATTAGTACCGTCTATACAATTTGATGGTCCTACTGTGATACCCCAAATTTAATCTCATATTGAATGGAAAAGAAAGTATTATATGTTTATAACTTAAGTCCACTCGCTACCCATTAACTTCCATTCAAGTTTTGAGCTGCATGATTTCGATCTACTAACGAAGTTAATTAAACCAGCAGGTGGGCTTAGAGAGTTACGAATGGTATCAGAGCCAATTCGAGTGTATGAAAGTTGATGGACATGAGAAAAAGGCTACCCATGAGATAGTAGTGGAGTCCCATCATGGCGTAGATCTACCCTTGCAGTATCAACGACCCAGCTCGGAGTAAATTCTGTCTAGCTTGTGGTGTGCGACGAGAATGTCGCATTATAAGGAGGAAAGATTGTGATACCTTAAATTTAGTCCCATATTGGATGTGAAAGAAAGTACTATGTGCTTATAACTCAAGTCCACTTGTTACCCATTAACTTTCACTTGAGTTTTTGAGCCATGTGATTTCAGTCTGCTAATAAAATTAATTAAATCAGTAGGTGAGCTTGGGCATTGGGCATTACATTTATCAACCCTTCTATTATACTTAATCAACTTCCATCGATACCTATGCCGTAACTTCCAACTATTTTTACCTCTTATACTTCGCCCAACAACCCCTCAAATGGACTAACCCCATAACCTAATATCTTCATCCATCCCATGGTGGCCTATTCTAAAGATAGAACTCTAACGTTCTAAGTTTTAGGTTAATAAATACCTAATAGCATTTGTGACCCACTCAACAAATGTTAAGCCCACTTACCCAAAGCTTAAAAAGACCTTATTGGCATGAGGCAATGGTTGAAGAGTATAATGCACTTCTTTACTTGGACTCAATGAGTTAGATCTCTTTTTTATATCCCTTTCGATCATTTCATATGATAATATTAGTGTAATTTACCTCATAATGAATCTAGTGCTTCATGCCTACACAAAATATATTAAGATTGATTATCGCTCCTCCTTTAAATTTGCTTCAGCTTATATGCTAATCAATTAGCTTATATTTTTAACCATGGATTGTCCAATCAAAAATTCCAATGGTTTCAATCCAAGATCATATGCTCATGTTTGTAGAAGGATATTGGCTAAATCTCTAGTCAAATCTTTACTATTATCACTTAAGGAATTTGATATCAAGATTCAAATTATTCAAATAATAATTTGTGGAGATATTATCTTGTAACCATTGATTAAATCTCTAACCAAATCATGTCATCTAATGAATCCTATTCTCAAAATTCAAAATCAAAATTTAAATTGTAATATATAAAGAAATTATTTCCATAATTTTTGTAACTATTATAAATTACGATATGTGTGCATATCAAATTTCCTTCCATTGAAGATGAGAAGGAAAAAATTATTCTTGTCAATGCCCTTAAAAGTTCTCACCGTATAGCATATCAATAAAATTTTTGATTGTTGATACTAGAAATCTAAATTCAACCTTCACATTGCTCAACTTTAAAAAAATGAAATCTATGTCTATTATCTATTACACCGGCTTTTTTTATAATACTTCGTAGATGATACCATAAATAAGGAAAAGTTCAAGGCACAAAGGAATGATATAAGAGACCGAAAGCATTGAATAAATAAGATTGAAGCCTTATTTCTAAAAAAGAATTTAAAAAAGTATCCTAATTAAACCCCTATTACACCTACACTAAGAGAAGAAAATCCTCATGAAATATTAATTATTCATGATTAGTTTATGATATATTTATGGATTGTGAATCAATGGGGCTACATGTTGTTGCTAGTAATATTATTTTAGCTATATTTATCTTTGTTTTTTAATCACCTCAATTATGCTTTACTTCAACATGAGTAAATATATATATAAAAAAAAAATTAAAGTTGTGTTCTCTGAATTTTTCCGAGTGAATTATATACAGCTAAACTTTTGTAAATTTCTTGCATATTTTCTGGAACTTAGAATCTCCAACTCTAGAAGAATTATTTCTCCTGAACACCAAACCAGTGACTATGCTTCCAACAATGGACCATCCAGGATAAAGATGGCAGCCTTGCTTTAAGTGGGCGAGGGACCAGAAGGCACATCATGATCAAACCGTAGCCGAGATACTTGGATCTCTGGAGGAAGGAATGATTCCTTTATTATATAAAAAATTCTTCTCCTGGGTTAACTCCATGGGATGAGCAGTGTTAACTGAGTCAGGCTTATTCTCCAAAGGCCAAAAGGTGGTTCCTTCCTTCCTTCCTTCCTTCCTTCCTTTCTTTCTTCCAAGTGAGGGTTCCATCAGGGGTCCCCCAGGCCAAGGGAGGAGGACTTGTTAACGTTTCCTCCATGGATCTCTTCAATGCCGTGTTGTCCAGCTCTCATGCCACCCTTCTTTGATGGATCCTCCATTCTACTCCGTGGACACCATGTCTTGGAAAGTCACGGATTAATCTTTGAAAATCCAATTCAATTGCTCGCCATCCACACGTTAGACGTTGGCCACCAATGGATGATTAAATAGACAAAGACATCACGGAGGTACGCCTTCATTATCCAAACATGCTCTGCTCAATCATTCACCATTAATGGATGCTTCGACAGTGATAGGCGATCAAACCACACTCCCTCTAATGCTAGAGAAGATCCAAATTCTTCTAAAGATGGTGTCGTATTGCTCTCATATCCTTCTTATTAATGGAAGAAGAGAAAAGAGAGAGAGAGAGAGAGAGAGAGCCAATTCTATGTACGAAGGCAAGCTCACACAATGGCATTCTCGCGATTCTGGTTAGCCGCGAGGGCTTTTACGTAACCCTCCGTAGTAGAAAGAGATAAAAAGATAAAGAAGGTGATATATGCACGCTTTATTTTTTTTATAAAATTTCCGTGGCCGGGGTCCGGAGCGTGCGTCTAATCGTAGGTTGCAAAAAAGGGGCCGTGTGTATATAAAGCACCGTAACGGACTTGCGGACTCCGCCCCGTTCTCGTGCTTTTGAGCGCACGTGCGGGACCTCAGGGCTCTCGTACGTGCAGCGGCGTCGAGGTCTGGAGCCCAATTCTGGACGCAAACGCGAAAGGCTTACAATCTGGCGTGCCGTAAGGACGCTGATGCTTTCTAAGATACCGCTAATTATCTCGCGCCACGTAGCATGGAAACAAGTTTACTTCCAGGAATGGGTCCCGTAGTTTCGCTCGTGCGTCCGAGTTGACGGAAGGCCGTAAGAGATAACGGCGAAGGCGTGGGCCCCAGGTGCCACGTTGGATTCCCCGGCCCGTGGCCGTGGGTGGATCGCTTTCGGGGAGTCCGGACGTAAACGTCATATCAAATGGAGTTTACTGGTGAGCTGGGGGGATTATTTTAAGTATTGGATCAGATCCAGAAATCAATGGGATTCTAGATCTAAAATTCTGAAAGCAACCCTTATTACGTTAGTTATCAATTCATTAAAAAAAAAAAAAAGCTTTCAAAAATCAAAAAAAAGCTTTCAAAAATAAAAAAAAAAGCTTTGAAAAATCAAACGTGAGACATTGTGTGTGCGCACTTTGTAAGTTACTTATCATTTTTATTTTAAAAAAACTTTATATATTAAATTAATATATAAATATATATATATATATATATATATATATATATATATATATATATATATATATTATTGAATGTAATTAAGAAAAAAATTTTAGTTATTAGATATGAAATATGTATCAAATAAAAAATAATAATAATAAATCAATTCTGGCTTGGAATCAACCCAAAATCAGAATAGGATTGATTTTAGAGTGAAAATTCTAGAATTGATCCGTTAGCTTTAGGTTTTAGTTTAGAATCGATCTAATTTTATTTATGCTCATCTCTATCAGCCTTATTTTTTCTTATTAATTTTTTATTATAGTTATAATGTTTGTTGTTTGCTAGAAATAGAAACTATTGTTGAACTTTTGAAAAAATATTTTGGAATTAAAAAATTACCCTCATAGAGAGTAGAACAATCTTAATAGGGGCAGGTAAGAGTTTGTAATAGTGATAAAATGGCATTACGAGGTATCTTATTCATAAAGTTGTTTTAGGTCAAAAAAAAAAATATTTCTAATCCTCAAACTTTCACTCAAAATTTATTTTGATCTTCAAACATTCAATTGTTACTTGTTAGTCCCTTATATTTTAAAAATATTATATTCTCAATATTTCGTTATATGAGATCGATTAAAATTAATTAAAAAATAAGCTGATATGTTATTCTATTAATAAATCTTAAAAACTTGAGGGATTAAACCATAACATTTAAAAGTTTAAGAATTAAAATGAACTTTGAGTGAAAGTTTGAGAATCAAAAGTATATTTTAACCTTGTTTTTACCATATGTAATTATAGGCAGTCAAGGACTAATGCTATAAGAAAATATTATTGAAATCAACACATACACTAATTACATAATGAAGGTGGCTAAAAATTATTCAAGTAATCATAAAAATGATTTAAGATTTACTATATACCAATTGATATTGAAACTTTTGTTTTCCAATATTCAAATAAATCTAGTATTTCGTTTTCTTTTTCTTTATCACTACCAATAAAGCTTATTCCTCTTTATATGCTATTTAAAAAATAGATAAAATGCCATTAAAGAGGTTAATAAGTTTACTTTTAAAAAAATGTTGCAAAATTTACAATTATATATAAAGGAATTTACTCAATCTCTATATATTTTTGGATTAACTTTGTATCTTCATAAATTAACTTAATTTTTTATAATGAAATAAGTTTGGATCATTCATAGTTCTTCTCTTGCATCATAGAGTATCATACATGCTTAAATCATTGTTATGTCGCCCATCTTAAAATTAGGATGGCTCTCACTCATCTGAGAAATATAGAGCATCATTCTAAAATGGCAAACATGTAGAATAGTTACAAAAGCATATAGATAAAAACATTATGCGAGGGCCCTCTACTTCTAAGATTGGCGGTATGATAGTAATCCAAACATACAATGCTTATTGCATAAAGATTTCTGAGTGTGAAATATGTTTTTTAATAGTTTTCTTATGAATTATGATTGCTTGCGTGCTACTCGAAGGAGACTATGCATATATTTTTTCTTTTTTCTTTTTTTTTGAACTATCTCGTAAATCAAAACTCAAACATTAAGTATACTTTCAAAGTGCAATTAATGTGGTTTGCATATACATAGAATAAATCTTTTTAAAATTAAATGTTCAAGTATACATTTCTATTTTCCAGGTTATTTAAAATAAGCCATGCAAAAAGCAATTTAATTTGAGATACAAAAATCAACTATAAACTTATTTGTATAAATGCGAATTATTTCCCATTAATTGATCAAATCTTTTTCCTTTTTTTTTGCATTCAGGGGAAAAATTATTATCTAAATTTGATTCATGCTATAGTTTGCAACTTTCTTAAGTGTAGCATTTGTCATTTTTACTTCTACAATAGTGAAACACTATGACCATCTTTCCAAAATGATCTTTAATAATTTAGCCCAATTAAAACTCAGACTAATGTTGACTTAGATAATGTGATATGTCAGCAAAACATCAAAGTTAAGAAAAAGAAATGCTCTTTTTTTTCCCTTGTGTGAGAGAGAGAGAGAGAGAGAGAGAGAGAGAGAGAGAGAGAGAGAGAGATTAAAGGAAATGTCATGCAAGCTTTCCTTTTGTTGGACTTGAGACCTATGAGCACCAATATAGACATAGGCTACTTGACAATGCACCATAATATATTGTACTGATATTGGCACAAGGTTGGCATGTCTGCCATGATATCTTGCATGCCACAAGCATCAATTATAGTGGCATGTATCCATTCTTAGTTTGGCATGTGCAACATTGCTGGATATCATTATTTTTTCACTTTTTCAGAATCAAAAAGTAGATATTAGATTATTTTTTTAGAAATATAACAACATCTATCAACAAATACATGACTGCTCATCAACTCACTAAAGATCATCAACCAAGGTGACAAAACTACCATGGCTTGCAGGAAAATTGACAGCCCCCTCCAATAAGCTAATCTTTCTCTCTCAAAATCGGTAAAAAAATAAAGAGAATCAGGTGATCTATCCAAATACTATATATCCAGAGAAAATAAGTTCTCTCATAATCATCTAAATTACTGTTGCCCAATCTCCTTCAGTTCATAACTTCTCACCACCAGGGTCTGACCACCTCATCTCCAACCATGAAGCTTACCATGAAATGAGGTGCCCCTTGAATTCCCAAGAGTCCTGGGGGGGGGGGCTGGTAGATGAATTTGGCTGCCTACTCAGTAGCATCATTTAATACTACTTTTTAGTGAGTCAAATTGCCCTTTTATTCAACTATGCTTCCACATGACAGCACCTCACATAAATATTTAGCATCTAGTTGGACTTGCTTCATTTATTATCAGTCATAATTTAAACACTAGATGAAGCATGCCTCATAAAAGATTAATATTTATTGATAGGTTAGTCCATAGGCCAGTGGGTTGGGAAAATGGGGTAGCTTGTTATGTATGAAACCAACAGATTCTCTCAGAACCAACCACTGGCCATTGCCTTGTTGGCCTGTCTAATAAAAGGTCTACTAATCTCATCAAGAATTTGGAAGAATCTATAGATGGATCCTAATATATTGATGGTCCCATGAAGATATCTCAATGCCAGAATTCTTCTCATATTATATATGTACCATTGCACAAATAAGATACAAAATTGATCAAGGTACACAAAGTATGTGATCCACTGTGTATATTATAGCAATTATAGCAACTCTATAATGATGTTATAATGGTACTAGTAGATTAATTATAATTCCCTCTTTCCCAATCTCGAAAATAATTGTTGTTTATTTACAAGAGAGATGATTGTAATTCATTAAGGACACTGGATTCGGCTTCACACCACATGGAGGACAACTCCATGCATCGGGATGCTATTGATTTATCCTCTATTTGGGACAGCTACCAGGAAAAGTTGATAATAGCTTTTCACCGTTAGCTATCTGAGGTAGCTGTTTTCTAATAGCTGAGACTAACGGTTGCCTCAAACATGGTCTTAACCATTTCTGCTAGGGTTCACGACCAGAGCTATGTGATGTGCTGATGGCCTGGTTGGGCGCTGGATGAAGCAATGGTACATCATTTAATATTTGCTTTTCCTTGAGATGGAGCCTAATTGGGGTAAAATTGGTTTAGTAGGTAGCAATAAAGAAGTGCTGAGTTGTGTGTCTAGGCCTAATTTTATTACCCTTTTGAACAGTAGAAAGACTTATTTTCACAGCCTAATGTAACTCAGCTTAAGCAGAAGACATGAGGCTAGACTTTAAAGATGGGGGTTAGCCAGGGCAAGGTTAACATAGATGGCAGCAAAACAGTACCAACCTCTATGAATCACACTTGACTAGGTTCATATCATGATCCTATCACAACACTAAAATAAAAACAGCTAAATTTCCCAATTTTCCAATTTCTGTAGTGATCGTACTTAGATTTTTCACTTATATGTTTAAAACATGCTAAACACACTTGGAAAGGATCCTAGCTCACCCTCATTTAGGGTTTTCATGATTTTATGCTTAATAAAATTGACTTATTGATGATAAGAAATTTAAATTTATTTAAATTTTATATACCTAATCTTTTTAAAGTTTATTCTATATCTGAAGTCTTTGGTAGTAGGCATCCAAATTTATTGGTGCATCTGGCTCTAAACATCAATAATGTATTGAGTTACAGGTATGGTGTTTGCTAACTATGAATGCTGCCCAAACTTGGTTTAAGTAACAGCAGTCCAATCTATCACATAGACTTTGGGAACTTTTAAAAGGCTATGGAACTTTAGGGGGTGATTGTGGCCCTTCTAAGGTGATCACTTGCTATTCTGAGGGGAATATGCTATGGGGTGTCACATCACCCATCATTCCATGGGTCAATACATCTTGTAACATATCATGATTCATCCAACTTCCTCTAAATTCCACCAAATCTTAGAAAATTCCACCAATCTCTTGTGCCATGTGGGCTCAGGAAATTTGGTACAAGTGGTAATGGTGCCAACTGTTTGAGTTGGTACAGGCACTTCATGTTGCATTCCAGGGCCTGGTTTCAATCCTACACACACCATTAGGC
Organism: Metroxylon sagu; assembly: GCA_017589505.3. Classification (NCBI taxonomy): domain Eukaryota; kingdom Viridiplantae; phylum Streptophyta; class Magnoliopsida; order Arecales; family Arecaceae; genus Metroxylon; species Metroxylon sagu. The sequence continues at coordinate 408,074 of JACVBY030000519.1, forward strand.
TGGGCTCCCTCAGATCCTCCCTCCCATCATAGTTTTGAGAAGAACTTTGCGAAAGTGGCTCCCCTAAGCATTTCTTAGTGATCTTAGAAACAATGGTGGGGCACCTAGGCATCTCTTAATACCAGGAGATGTATTATTTGTTATGTATTAAACTCTAATTGTGTTATTAAAAATTGAGTCTTGATGAGTAGTATGGAAAGTGTTCACTCCAAGGCATTTACATTGGCAGATAGAGATAAAAATATTGTTGTATTGTCTTCTCCTTTCTTTCATTTTTTCTTTCACAGTGGCCATGCCAGCTAACAAAACCAATGAGCTAACCAAGTAAAGCCAGGGTCAAGCCATAGCCACCCTACCCATTTGCAAGCCCAGTTGGTCCCCAATGAAAACAGCAAACAGGGCAGAGAATGATGCTCAAAAAGCTCAACAAGTGGTGAAGCAATATGCCCCACAAACACTTTTGTCATAAAATCTTTGCACACGCGCAGCTCTGATAAGACCCCAAACCAATCCTTTTCCACTCCCACAAAGATTAAAATGAAATTAAAGAAGCTGGCCCCTTGAGTTAGGAAATCATTTAATAAATTGAGATCTCAACCACTTTTTCTTCCACTCTTTTTCCTTCACTTGTGCTGTGAGGAATCTTCATAACTACGACCAAATCTTCAAAACAAAATACACACGACTCATCTTCCTGTCTGGTTGTGTCATGATTTTTTTTAAGTTGTTTGAATAAGTGCAAATAAGTCTTAAGGTCAAAATGGAGTTAGGAGGCTGAATAAAACTATTCAATCATTTTGTTAGTGGTGCAGTTGTCAAGATTTGATGGTCAAAACAGAAGGAAAGATAGAGCTGAATAGAACTACTCAATCACTTTGGTTGGAATAAATATATTTGTATTAAGAGGAGCATATGACTGGAATGTAGCTTGGTAACTTTTCTAAATTATATTGAGTTCAAGAGAAACTTTACTTTCACCATTCTTCTAGCTTGTTGAACTATACATAAATACTTTACTGAATTATTAGTTTTATTTAAAAAGACTAAATTATTTTTTTTCAAACCAATATAGTTTTAGTGGTTCCTTAATAACTTTGCCCACAGAACTAAATACAAGTCAGGCAATTATTCCAAGTGCCTAGGATATATATTTATCGAACATCCAGCACACATATTTTGAATATCCAATACATATTTGATTAGATTATTATTCATCTTATAACTTGGGATACAATTGTTCGGAACCCTAAATGTGTATCATTTTGCAAAAGAAAGATAATATGTTTTTTTTTTTTTGTTTTGCAAAATACATAATCATGCCAATTTTTTGTGCAAAAGCTACTCTAGCTCTCCTTTATTTGGTGAAGTGAATTTTATTCAGGTTTACACCATCTTATTTGCAAAACAAAAAAGACCACGCCTTCTTGTTTCTCTTTTTTCAGATGATTTGGACAAGAAAATGGCAAACAAAGCAATAGATGGATCATGGCAGCAGATTGCAATATGAAAGTGATACACAACTTCATGCAAAACCATGCAAGGACATAGATGAAAGTTCATATATTTACATAAGCTTCAGCTGCACAGATCATTATGACATTGCTGCTGATGATGATGATTATGAATTTATGATGATTGTGATGATGGTGATGCAAACGTTCTCGACAGTCAAATTTCAGTATCTTCTATCATCAAGCTACCGTTTCTGGCCAAGTTCAATACCAACAATTCCTGGAAAGAAATGCTGAGCATAAGAGCTGTACTTTTCAACAGTATCAGTAAATTTCAGTATAAGATGTTAGTTCATACTTTCCACAGTACTAAAATCTAAAGTTTTTCTACCTCATATTAGTCTCCTTTGGCAAATTAATTGATGCCACCTGATATCCAAGAATCCACATAAGGCTTGTTGTATACAATTTTTTCTTCTTGGGTAGAGATTGTATTACAAAATTTTTCCATCGCATTCCAAAATTACAGTAAATTTGTGTGACTGAAACCCTTGACCTCCTTTGTTCGGTGGATGCCATTTGCTTGAGCTGACAGTTTTCTAAAAATGCACTCAACTTCACCATGAAATGATTGATGAAACTTGGCTAGGAATAACCAAATACTTCAAGTGAAGAGATCCAACTTAATTTACATATGTAATCATGTAATCCATTCTTGTATGCTGAAAAACATGGTTACAGCACTATGGCTAAAGACACCATTTTGAAATCTACAGCAAAATTGTTGGTGATGGAGAACGAAATGATAATTCCTCAAGTGATTCCAAACCATGTATTTTCCAACCTGAGATGCTTGGGTTCATCAAAAGGGTGATTAAGAGTGAAAGTTTAGCTGATATGACATCCACCATTAGGTATTAAAGCTTGACATTGTGCTTCAGAAATTTTGACTCACATGCCTTGGTCTTTCAGGAAGGACAAAAGTCATCATCATGGCCAGTCAAATCCTACTATGTTAAGAGCTTGAAAAATAAGCCATCACAAAATTTTAATTAGATTGTCAACAAGCTAAGATTTTATAATATATATATATATAAAGAATCAAAAAATTACAGACATCCTAGCCTAAACTCGACAGATTAGCAAAAGAGATGCTTGAAACTCCTAAACTACATACAATTCTAGATACTCAAACTTATAAAATGACCTAAAATCACATGGTTGGATTTGAAAAATCAGAGCTCAAACTTGGTGGAGAACATAACCGACAGTGGTCCAGCACTAAGACTTTATAATATATATATATATAAAGAATCAAAAAATTACAGACATCCTAGCCTAAACTCGACAGATTAGCAAAAGAGATGCTTGAAACTCCTAAACTACATACAATTCTAGATACTCAAACTTATAAAATGACCTAAAATCACATGGTTGGATTTGAAAAATCAGAGCTCAAACTTGGTGGAGAACATAACTGACAGTGGTCCAGCACGACCAAAAATTGAAACAAGGGTCAAGAAATATGCTGGACAGAGAATAGTTCGAGTGGATGTGGTTAGGTTAGCTTGTGCTGATCATTAACATCAAATCAGTGCACATCTCAAGGTGGATGAGGTTGGGGTTAGCCCTTCTCCCAAGTTCAACATATACCACAAGTTTGTTTCCTTGGGTGTTTTATTTCCTTCTCTTTTTTCTTATCTTTTTTGAACTTGTTTCCTTGGGTGTTTTATTTCCTTTTCTTATTTCTTTTTTAACTTGTCTTGTGGGTCACATGCCTTTCTTTTTCCTATAAGATGAGTTGAGCAGAGGCAATGCTTGTCTATTATTAGCCAGGTCAATAGTCCTATCAAACCTTTAACTAAAACTCGAATGCACTGGGTTTCATCAAACTTTCACTGGTATGAATTTATCAATGTTGATCAGGCCATGCCAGTGTTGATCAACTTGTGCTGCAACCATCATATTCAACCGATTTTAAGTAAGAGTTTAAATTCATTTACTTGACATTTATACAGATAATGAGCTGTTGGCATTTAGAAGTGCTCATTTACTGCTTACTCTCCAGAGAGTGATATACCAAAATGATAGCTCTACATTTCTACTTGAATCGAAACACCCAAACACAATTTCAGTAACCTGGCAAAGCAAGAATTCCAGCAGAATGACAATTCCTATCCCCCTATTCTACACAGACTAAACAAGGGCAGAGTACTCCAAAAAACAGCAGAAATTAACTGAACTGAGCAGAGAATGCATGCCAATCGATAATCACAATGCAGCATATTATGCCAATAGATTTATTTTTGAGCAAAATCAAATTTATCGATTTAGTTAAATTAAAGATAGGCATTGTCAACATCATGAATTCACAATTAGTGGCATAATATCCTTGAATGTGTTTTTAAGTTGAATCTGGATGTAATATATTAAAGAGTAGCCAATCTCATTGAGAAAGTATACATTCCATTTCTTTTGCCATCACCAGCCAAACAAAGGAACCTTTACAGCACCAAAGTAACATGAGTCAGAACAACAGAACTCAAGATTACTAACCTTAGATTCATCCTTCAAGTCAATATTAAAAGCCTTTCCACATCTAAGATGCTACAAACAAATGCAAATGCTACTTTTCTAATTACAGATAAAGCTGCCCACATCTACAGGACAAATATACAAAATTACAGAGAAGGTTGCAATGACTGAAATCTTTTTACAATAGAAAGACCAACAGCTCCTCCACTAGGCTCTGACAGGGCCCATATTACATGAGTTCAGAGGCAGCCGCCATGAATACCAAAAGCTTTGTCATTCTAGGACCAGAGGAAGAGAGCATAGATCAAGTTGCAGATTTTTGGCTGAAAGTTCTTCTCATATCAGCCTTTTCACAAGTGACTTCTGGGAGTATATCTGTACAGTTCTCTTGAAATGGGTGGCCTAACCATGTCCAACACTAGAAAAATAGATGCAGCTTTCTGGGGCACACATGCCTATTCATGCAGCATATTTCTAATGACATGAGATATTGATGCCCCTTGTACACCTCACAGATTATAGCTTCTTGAGAAATTTTTCACAACAACAATAAGGATCCTATTTTCAAGCGCCACTCTTCTTAGTCAATGGAAGAGGTGGTGCCACCAGTTTCATCCTCACTTAAACTAGCTGTGGTGTCTCCATTATACCTATTAGATAAGAAATACGATGTCAACACTCTCATTAAATTTCCACAGTGGTAGTATTGGCTATTACTAAAATTATCAGGTACAGGCCAATCCCCTTGTATGTGCTTGGGCTAATTGATAGAGGATCATAGTCATTCAAACGTTTGCATTTGAGTCTTTAAAATAGAAAAAGCCAAAAAAAGAAAAAAAGAAAAGAAAGAAAAGAAAGAAAAGAAAGGATTTGTGCAAGATACGATGTGTCTCTCACTCATCTGACCTCCACACCCACCATTCACCACATCTCCCTCCCTCCTCCCTCCCCTGCCAGGTTTGTCCTTCACAAAATGGGACCATTTCCACCAATACTTGGCTCTCCACAGCCAGATATAGCATCATTAAGTTATCTGAATTATGGCTTCTCACTCGCCTTGCCTAACAAAAGGGGAAGAATGCTTATCTCAGCATAATACCTGGCAGGAGACCCAGATATAAGATTGATGATATATCACACCAAGGAAATATTGATGTGCATCATTTTATCCCATGGGATTGTATAAGAATGAAGTATGGATACAATCACAAAAATTAAGCTCCATGATCATTACAATAGAAGTTGCAGGAAATGGATAAATAGTATAAGCTCTTTTTCTTCTAGAAAAGAAAACATAATCCACCTTTAAATTTGCATGCAAAAACTTAAAAGGATTATTTTGCCGTGTTATCTATGTTACTGATACAAACCTTATGGCTGGTTTTCTCCTTGAATGTTTCTCAGAACTTTTTGTCACATAGTCCTGCTTTTGAAATTGCATACCATTCACCTTCCTCCCCATCTGCACAATGATGATATAGAAAATTATGAAAATAAAATGAGTAAATGATAACTGGATGTCTGAATACAAAAATCCCACTCACTTCATTTGTCATAAACTTTTTGGGTTGAACTGAGTCAGGACATTCACTAATTTTCCTTTCTTTGTAAATCTTTACCTTCTGCATATAAATAAAATAAGCTCGAGAAAAAATTTCATGAGGAAAATAAATATATATATATATAAATGTATTTGGATGGTCAGTACTGTGAAAACCCTAATTTTACATTGAGATGGGTGGTACCAATACCTTCACTGGTCTTATGGGCATCAGTACATCCTCAGTATCAAGAAAATCATTGCTATTATGTGCTGATTTTGAAAACTCAGATTCCTTGAATTTTTCTTTCTGAGATACTGGAGAACCGTAGTTACTATAATTATGAGGATAAGGAAATGCTTTGCTGGTATAAGCTTTTTGACCATTTATATGAAGGAGATGCCCAACGCTATTTTCACCCTCTTTAGTTTTGTACTTAGAATGTCTTTCCTTATTCCAGTTGTTATAATCAGAAGTTTTGCCTGCAAAATCTTCAACTTTTTCCACTAGAGAGGACTGGTTTGGGACAGAATCACTCTGCTTGGTCAGTGAAGCCCTTGAGTTTAACTGATAACCAGGCAAGCCATCTTGATTAAGAAATCCCTGCATGCTTTTTCTAAGGCCAATTGCTTCTGGACATGAGCCATTTGAAAGTTTCTCATGCCTATATTTATCATAAACCTAGATAAAATCAGAATAGAAAATTATGAATTATATAGACCACATCACTGTTGAAAGAAAAAAGAATAATGAGTTGAGAGCAATATGATCCTCTTGAAAATTGTCAATCATCTATGCACACACACAGGCATGTGTGTGCATCTATATATATGGGCCAAAAGGTAATGCATGCATTTCCAAATAAATCTGGAAATAACAAACCAATGGTCAGGAATCAGAATAGATGATTAGATGCTATGCTTTTATGGTTTTTAATTAAATTACTGAGCTTCTGGTAAATAATATAATGGTACAATAAAATGTTTTACATAAGAATAAATTAAACTATTCAAGGAAAACGACAATACTATCCAAAATTGGACTTCATAAAAATAATGTTTGAGAACTGTCTTCCATTAAGAGATGCTCTGCAACTTAATCAATCTATGGTAAATTGAAGCCTTGCCTAGGATGCACCACAAAAGCAACAAGCTCTGGAAGTATAATGAGACCTAGGTATACTGATGAATAAGGATTCTTGGATAAAGTGTGGCCAGTAAATGAACCAATACCACAGATGATGGAAACCACATTGCACCACTTGAAATATGGGCAATTTAACAGGAAGCAGCACTGATTTATTAGGTATGATGGTGAATCCATATGGCATGCCTGTAGTAAACCAAGCAGATAAAAGCAATGTTTTAAATCCTAGTAGGACAGGAGGGTCCCAGCCATCCTATCTCGTTTTGGTGAGAAAACAAGACTGAGATGGAGGCAAGACTCTGAAATCCATTCATGTGAAGAAAGAAAGATGAAAGAAGTGAAGGAAAGAAGAAGAAAAGAAGAAAAAAAAAGAAAGAAAGAAGAAGAAAAAGGAAAGGAAGAATAAAAAGAAATAATGGAAGCAAGGGAGGAAAAAAAAAAACAAAAGGAAGGGTGAAGGAAAATAAAGAGAAAGAAATAAAGGAAAGAAGAATAGGAGAGAGATGAAGGGTGCCCACAAGGATGCTTGACCAGGACAACACCCAAGATGGGTTGGGAGGGTGGGATGTCTTATTCCATGAAGAAACCAAGAAACCCCCATCCTAGGAGATTTAAAACCCAGTATAAAAGTGATATAGTAGTTAGTGACAAGTTACATGCTCTTAAAGAGTAATAGTGCAACAACAACAAAGAATAAAGGTATTTTATCAGTTAGAGATAAGAAGAAATAGCAATTTTGAAGTTAAACATATAAGCAATGCTCTAAGACCAAAGTTTTTAAATCCAGTGCAAAGGGATCGTCTTGGTTTTTCTATGGAATGGGATGTCGTCTCACTCCATCCTAACACTTGGGATAGAAAGTGTCCTAAGACGCATCAATTGAGATGCTTGGATGATAGCGAAATAGCCCTATCCTGATACTTAGGACAACAACCTATCCTTGCATCTCATGAGACAAAATGTCTCATCAGGGTTTGAAGCTATGTCTAAGACAACTTTGTAAGTGTTGGATGAGGAAAAGATGATATATAAGGTGGAGTGAGAGGATTTTACACCAACTATTCAATTCAAAGACGGATCATAGAATGAATATATAAATATTTGGATACGATTTAAAAGATCTAAAATATCCATAAGCCAAGGGTTTGAATCTCAGTATTTGGCCTTGTCCTGGTTTACTCCTAGAACCATAAAATGCTTTTGGTATGGATTGCGATAGTCATTGACAGCAAGAACAAAAAGGAAAAAAATTGCATCCTAATCCATCCTGACTGCCCAAGTGCATCCTAAGTATGAGGATGCAACTAGAACAACTGGGACATCCAAATTCAAGAGAGAACTCGTCTCTTGCTCTCATCCTTGGTACCATTTTCTTGTTGAAATGGCATGATACTAGAGGGACATGTCAGTACCCTTGAGACATGGAGTATTGTTATAAGCATAGAAAAATCATATGTTTGGATACCTTTCACCTCTGCATCAAATTGCTTCAAGATGAAAACATAATGTCGTATCATATCATTCAAATAGAACAACTTGACGCACAAGCAAGCTATCTCCAAACCATGACTTTTTTTGCTTATAAGCATTGTTGACCTTGTAGATCATATCCCATGGTCAGATTTTCATTAGGCAATCCCTCTCTTACAACTTAGCATTGGGTGTAAAATTCTCTCTTTCTACCGTATGAATATAATAACTCTACTCTGTAAATACACACACGCGTGCAATACCCTTAAGAGAATATTAGCATTACTCATGTAAATATATGTGCGTGTGCACGCATGGGCATCCATGTGGAAATGTCACGTGTGCATGCGCGCGCATGCGTGCGCACATATATATATATATATATATATATATATATGTATAAGTACATGCACACATGTAAAAAAAAAAAAAGGTTTTTTTTTTTCATGTTAATCCCTAAAATCTTGCATGTTTAGCTATTAATCCTGTCTTTTATATATTTGTATTTTAATCCTTAAAATCTTGTAGCTTATTATATGTCCCTCAAGCTAACTGGATGATAAAAGAATATTCTGTTTATATTCTCCTAATAGTGTTAATTTCACATCTATGGGAGATTTCTGCCCCTAGCCATCACACTTAACCGGCCCCTTAAGCTGTGCCCATCCATTGTTGGTCCCCTAACAGCCAAGTCTCAAGGAAGAAGATGGTGAAGTGAGTAAGAAGAGGCCAAATCCAACGCCACATTCACTATTAAGATAAGGGCATGCTTGTCCTGGAACTCTAGTTAACTATAACCAAGACTCAATTAACACAAACTAGGGAAAAAACCAATTTGTACAGACAGAGTTTTATAAAGATTTTATATGAATATGAAAAAAGAGAGGGTTAATACATTAAAAAAAAATAATCAAGTCCTTGGTGTTCTAGAAAAAACATGAGCATCAATCATCATTAAGCAATCATAGGAGCATCCACAAGAACCAATCATTGGAACAAGCATGCCTACTAGAGGATGGTACTCGCTTTAATAACTTGTTTCTTGATGATTTTTCAAATCCATAATTTTACACCATCAAATAGATGTTAAAAGGTCATATGATCATCATTCAAAATAAAGCTAAACCATTATCCAACAATTTGAACATGAGTAAATTAATCAATTGTCATAATCATCAAATTTGGAGATCTACCAGCGAATCATGTGCAAAATATATCCAAGAGATCCGGACAACAAGATATACAAGTGCAAGCGCCTAGTGTACAGGTCAAGTTGAGGTGTAGGCATTAGAGAAAACCTATCAACCTGAACCTGACCCAAATGGGTCAGAAATCCAAAACGAGACTTGACTTATTTATCAAATAGATAACTTGACGTGAACCCCATAACCCCTTTTAATAAACAGATCAGATCGGAGCAGGTCTATGATAACAGATTAAACAGTTCCTGAAAGGGTTAAACAAGTCTTAAATGGTTTAAACAGAACAGATAGTAATCATGCCAACCCGTTCCAAGCATTAAATGTGTTAAAAAAGGTTAGATGTATTAGGACCCTAAACCTGAATTCAACCCATTTATATTGTGTTCTTTTATATAGTAATTGATGCTTGAACATGTCATATTTCTAAGAAGTTATAGATGGTTTAAATCATGCGATAGAAACTTTATTAAATAAAATTAAAACATTTAAATTCAAGATTTTATTATTGTACAAGTAACTAAAACTATATAGTTTATCAATATTATGTTCTTTGACGTGCTTTCAATGAACTATATGCATTTTTAAATATGAAAACATACAATTCTATTAACATTAGGAACTTTTTACTCGAGCACCTGCTTGGCTACCTAAGAATTCCACCTAGGCCTTTAAAGCTAGGACTGCTTAGACAAGTTGACAACCATGGAGAGAAGAGAGAGCATAAGAAAGAGGAGAAAAAGGAAGAGAAATAGAGAAACCATGGAAGATAAAAAGAGGGGAAAAAAGGAAGAGGATAGGAAGAAACTAGGAGAAAAAACTGAGATGGCCCTACTGAGGAATCCACTAGGCGACCAGCTAGACAAGCCCTATTTTATTAGTTATTCAGTTTATGTTATATTCTTTATTTTAAGTGATAGGCACAAGAGCAACTTTTTTTTTACATTAGAAGATTTAAAAAATTTAGAGTCCTCTTCACTTGAGAGAGAACAGAAAGTCCAATTAAAGCCCCTTGAAATCCTATCTAAGGGGCCAGATAGAGTCTTTAAAAAAAAAAAAGTAGTGAACTTAGTGAATTGAGAGAAAAAAGATTTAGCTTTTTTGCTTCTCTTTAATTTCTCTTTTATGTATTCTGCCCCACTTCTTGTTCTTTTTGAGCTTGAGGAATCACTCCGGGAACCGGGAATCATCCTTGCAGCAGATTTTTATACCGAACCGTGTCTGTTTTCCCAGATTTCTGTAGTTACAGCAAATGTGTAATAAATTTTAGATCCTCATTATGTGTAAAAACGGTTGTTTAGAACTGCTCTACATCAACTTATATCTGAAGAAAAATTGTCTCTCATTTAGGCATATGTGATTACTATGGGTGCTCATATCTGGACAAACATGACTGCTCATATGTCAACAATGTGCGTATTTCACCGATATGATAAGAGAGTTGAGGAAACAGAGGCTCTTTTCTCTTGAACATATTCCCCTATAACAAAAGTCTTGTATTTCACTCCTGGCATTAACACCACATTCATCATTGAAAAAGAATCACCAATTAGATACGCTAGCTCTCTCTCAAATTGCCTCCTACCAAAAAGGGCGAATGTACTTACAAGGTTATATATATATAACAAAATAAGTATTTTATTTTTCTAGAAAAATCAAAATGAAACTACAGTGGCCCCTTTCTTTACCACACGGAAGATGTCTAAATCATAAGTAACCGTTCGTTGATATTATAAAAGACAATCCAATTTTGATTTAGGACAAAGTTCCTTTTTCTAGATGCAGCAGCAAAATAATAGAGGGAAATTATAAAAGGGAATTTACCTTAGTTTCCTTGCTAGTCCTAGGAATGCTACTAGCACCATGGTGCATAGAATAATCTCCCACATAATATGGTTCTGCCAAAGAAATTGGAAAAGAAATGAGATATAACCTAAATTAAAGAAACACCCTAAATAATCAAATAGAAATAATGTACATCTTAACATGAGAGAATGATAATCTGAAAAGAAAAATGACCATATACAACTGGCATCATTTAAAAGCATGACATTGCGATAAATCATCAGAATATACATGGTTAACTGATCGTATACAACCAGCATCGTTCTTAAAGCATAAGCAGAGGGTTAATATAATACTGTTTACAGTCCCTTCAGGTTGATGAATAAAGAAAACAAGATTTTTCAAATCAGGTTGTTCAGTGAAATGAGACGATTATGTGGGAACCTCCTGAATTAGCACCATAAGGTGGTTATGCTGGATATAGCTAAATGTGAGCATGAGCCATCCTTAGTCAAGTTAATATATGCTTAGTGGATCAACTGAGTTGCTCCCTGTAATAAATTGATTATTCATCACAGTTTCATATAATAAACAAATTTTCCACTCTTACCAACTAGATAAAGTGCATGATTTATCTTGTTGGCAGGAAAGCGAGGTGTGACATTAAATGTGCAAAAACAATGACAGACGGCCAACTTTTTTTCACAAAAACCAAACTTGATGCATTAAAACCACATGGTGAAACCTTTATAGTTTATACTAAATACCACTCATAAGTGGCCACACAATCAAATCAATCTGAATGCCTCTTCCATATTTTCTTGCATATCAGGGCACCAAAGACCTCAATAAGTGACTGTGGAGCACAGTATCTATATGAATAGGCTGGCAAGAACGTCTAGGGAACCTGCCAAGAAAATCTTTCATGAAGTTTATCCCCTGTGCATGGTGACAAGTGATAACAATAGTGCTGTACTCTCTGATTAAAACAGGCCCACAACAGTGGTAATGGGTTTAACAGCTACCAAGTATCAGGGTTGTCTTGGAATTAAGTGGCAAGCAATTGAAATGGCAGACCTATATAATGTCTTTCCATATAAAAAGACAAGTATCAAGAAGCACTGCCAGAAAGCTTCATTGGAGGACTTCATGCCCCAAGTACAGCAACAACCATGGAAACATTCTCATTACCAGAAACAGACACATAAATGTGGCTAGGAGCTAAAACTACAACACGATTCTACCCTTTAATTATTACAATCCGAAGAAATGTCTTCTACAATTTTACAAAAAATGGTCATGCACACAATATCATTACTCTAGAGTCTGACTTACAGATTTCCTCTCGGCTGAATAAATTAAGTACCTCAAAACCAAGGACAATAATGTAAGGGTCATAGAATAGCAACTAAATATGGAGGACAAATCTTATCATCATAGAAAAATTGCAAAAGTTAAAATCAAAAGTTGTCAATTTAGCAATCCTATATATTTTGAGTTGCATATATGACAACAGAATTAGCCAACATTGCAAAGAAGAGCAACTTTGAACAAAATTTAATTCTTATTACATGTCGTTTTGGTTTTGTTCATTATTTTGTTCATTATAAACAAACATATAATATAATGTAAACAATGTAAAGATGCATGAAAACACCTCAGACTATGAACTAGCCCTTTGCATTGTAGAACATATGTAAAATGCAAATCTTATATAAAAAATGGAAAACTTGACAGCTTATTTCTCAACATGTTGGCTACAAAACATGATATATGGATCATGATTGTGATGATGATGATGATGATGATGGTGTTGATCATAAGTCATGACCATGATAAACTGAACACGAAGCCAAACATGAGCTTACAGATATAAAATCAAAGGAACACCAACAGCAATATTACTTTACTGGCCAAAATGATTCCATGCATTACCAAAATTTGGATCCCGAATTGGTGAATCAAATGCACCAGGTGGAAGTGGGTCAAAAATCACACCAAGAGGTGGACCATCTTCATGATAATGTCTTCCTAATTTCCTCTTAACAGAAGAAATAGTTGGATGCTCATTCTCAACCTGAAAATATGAGTATCTGGAATCCATCACAGGTCCTCTGCTTTTTACACCCCTTGAATTCATCAACATGGAATTGTCATCTTGGTATGAATATCTTGAGGACACCAAAGCATAAGGATCCCCACCCTGCTGTAGCAACCTTTCTTGTGATGCTGAGCTACTCCCTGAAGATCTCTCATCTGCACTAGCATAATGTCCAACATTGATCTGCTGATCCCTCTGCTCAAGAGCACGAACAGCAGATGAAGAACTATGACCAAAAGACCTTTTGCTTTCTACTTCTTTCAGATCAAAATGCCTATCCCCTTGTTTGGTACTGCTGCATGATTCCTGTCTAAGTCCACTAGTGTGATCATGTACTAGACCATGGTAATGTTTTCCATTTGCATAGACTTCACCTTGCATTATTTTCTTGTCTTTCAACCTTCTGTGGCAGAACCATCCTGAGACCTGTTTTTCTGACAAACCTATTTGCTTTGAGAACTGCAACTTCATTGATTCACTCGGGTATTTGTGCTCTGACAAATGTAAAAACTCATTCTTAATGGTTTATTTTCTGACCAAAAAAAAAATTATTGTTGCATCTTTATATATGACAAGAGCAGCAAAGATACCATTATAAAATTTCTCTAATGCCTCAAGCTGTGCAGGAGTCTTCATCTTTCTCCTAGGCTTTTCAGAAGAGAGGGTCTTCTCTTCGTAACACACATCCTGGGACCCTGAGAAATTTGATAGATGTAACCAATGATCTATTATGTAAAGCCCTAAAAGATGAATTGCAGTTGCAATTTGGACCACAATGTTGTAACTGTGGAAATGGATGGTAAATGCAATTAAAAAAAAAGATCATCATATTACATGTTCTCTCCCTCAAAAAAACTCCCTCAAAAAAACAAAGGTTTTAATGGTAGGTGTATAGTCTTTCCCTATTTATACTCTATGTACATATACACATGTGCATATATATGCATACATATATTATACGGAGTCATCATTTTGAAAGAGAGACCCAAGCATATCAACAGTTCTTAAAATACTTGCTTGTTTCCATCATTTTTATTATTTTACATATGTAAGAAGAAGAATAATAGAATGTAATACTCCTTGTCAAAAATTACAGGACAAAAATGAAAACTGATATCTAGCTAAACTTCACAAAGAAATGCAATATTTGTAGTTTAGGATAGGTTATATATAGCAGGAAAAATGGTGTATAAATTATCCTTATTTTACATATGTAAGAATAAGAATAATAGTATATAGTATCAAGGATGACCGAACTGTACTGAACCAGCTTGAAATTGGTATGGTTCGATGATTCGGTTCGGTACAAGGCCGAACTGCCTATAATATCCCAAACCAACCTCGACCGTACCATACAGAACTGCCCACTTCAGCTCGGCATGAGGCAGTTCATGGACTGAAGCCTCTTGGTTCATTTAACCGATACATCGTCGATTCAATATGGTATGCCACGTACCAAACCGTACCAGTCTAGTATTGAAATGGTACCAATTTTTGGTACAATGAAGCATATGTAATACCCCTCATTGAAAATTGCAAAACAAAAATGAAATTGATATCTAGCTTAATCTAGCTAAATTTAATGAAGAAATGCAATATTTGTAGTTTAGGATAGTTATTTATAGCACACTAAAGAGTGTATACATCACCCAAGCAGCACTATTGCAAGAACACATTCAACATATTTAATTAATTCATGGGAAAACATTGAAACAAGTCATGCCCATGTGCAACTTCACATAAAGCCTTAATCCATTGTTCTTTCACTATGCAGCTTAACTTAGCAAGATGAAGCCACAGTCTTCCCTCATTATTCAATCTTAGAAGCAAGAAAATTAATACATGAGATGTCCATGCCCAATATTCACTTCAATACTCATTTCACATAATTATATAATTCCCATGCATAACATCATGAGGCCTCGATCTGATAAGTAAGAAATTCCTCAAAGGAAACATACTAACTTGGGTCTTAATTGTCAAGCTCCCCAATCAATCTGAATACAACAATAACAAGATAATGAATAGTTAATTATCTAAAAAATTCATCAGATAAAGGGGTGAGATAAGTGTGATATAACTTCTAGATAAAGTTGCCTCCCTCTGAGCTCTCCAGTGTAAATAAAAAGAGTACGATGAGCATTTTTTCAATAAAAAGAACTGCCACTTATAGGCTGGTGATTGAAGATGGTGAAAACAACTGAACATAAAACATTGATCATATGAACATGGAAAAATGCTGATAAAACAACTCCAAGATTAGCTCTTATCCAATTTCTACCCACACCCTCCTATGCTTCAGGCTCTGTAGAACTTTCTGGGAATTGTGGATTGATGATCATTTACGAACCTTCAAACTTTTGGAAACAGTCATAAGAATAATTGTTTAGATTTGGTTTAGATCTAACAAAAGTTTGATATTTGTATTTATTCTTATGTTGCAAAATTTATTCTTTTGGTTCAATTGTATAATGTGTATTAGACAGGTTTCACTTTGCATGCCATGGGTTCGATTCTGCATGTATGCAGTTGGTTGTCATGTTTCTCAGCACGAGTTTCGGTTCGAAGGCATAACAATTATATTGGTGTAAGCATCCTCTCCTAAACTCGTTAGCACCAGCAACAATACATTCACAAAGTATATTTTCTAGTGATTGAATGAGTCCAACAGATCAAAAATATTTTTATTCCAAAGAAAAAAGAAACAATTTCTATAATTTGTTCATATATTCATGACAGCACCAACCCCAATGGCTTCCAGAAAATGTATTCACTACTTTCGAACCAATTCAGCACCATTCCAGCATCCATTTTTATCTTAGTAGCATTAACAATGTACTATCAGGCCATATGCTCGCCATTTATATGGCAATCTTCATTTTAAAATCAACACCATCACAATGCATTCTATATAACCAACAAAAAAAAAAAAAAAAACCAAAATTAATGCCAAGAGGCGCATTTCTTTCAATGTTAAGATTGTTCCCTATAAGAAAGAAACGATTTTTATTAAAAAGAAAAAGAAGAACGAGCATTCCATTGCAGCATCCCTAGAAGAATCCCATTCCAAACAAACCCCAATTCCCATCAAAATCCATACTTGCGGCCAAATTGAATAGTCAAACCGGATAAAGCGAACAAAAAAGCGTTGCTTTGCCAGCAAAGAATCGAAACATTTCGCGGCGTTCGCTCGTAATCAAAACCCAAAGGGCAAATTTTTCAGAAAAGAAGCCATCCCGGGGTGGGTGGGCAAAGGGCTTCGCTTACCTTCCATGGCGGGAGGGAGGGGAGGAGGGCTTCGAGGAATTCTTTTTCTCGTCCCGAAGGCAAACTAGCCTTCTCGAGAAGGCATCACCATTTGGTGATGAGAACGAGAGAGAGAGAGAGAGAGAGAGAGAGAGAGACAGAGGAAGAGGGAAAAAAATAAAAAAAAAAGGGGGACGAGAGGAGGTGCGAATGCGCTCAAGGTTTGTTTTGTTTATTATTTTTTAGTTTCCGGTGCTTTGTAATTCTTCGCCGATGCCTCCTCCTTTCCTATTTTTATATTATTTTATGGACAAAGTACTTATCTATTTATTTTAGACTCCTTTCTCACATCTCTTGTATTATTTAAACGTACTCTATGTTTGTTTGTTGCTAGCGTCATTGGCCAGTTTAATGACAAGGACCAAGAGCCTTTAATTTAATATTAACGAAAATATACTTCTGGCTGTTAATCTTCTGTTCAGTATTCATTTTGAACCTCAAATTTTTAATTATTATAATTTAATTTATCATAATTTAAAATTATAAATTATTATACTAATTTTATTTAATTAAGATATCTAAAGTAATATTTTTAAAATATAAAGAATTAAATTATAATAACTAAAACTTTAAGACTCAGGATATATTTTGTGCAAAAGTTTGAGGAACAAAAGTATATTTTAGCTTTTAATTTTTTTACTTTCCTTCAACTTTATGGTTTCATTTCTCTATAGGTTTGCTATGGTATGAATGATTAAGGATTAGACTTTCTATTATTATAAAGGGATAAGTATAAAGTAGTGATGGAACTAAGAACTTTCTTATGAGAGGTTATGTTATATTGTAATTTTTTCTTAAGAAAGTAAAGTATTGATCCTCTTGCTTTTTTTTTTTTTATTTAAACCGTATTTTTTTGTTAACATATTATTAAGGTATGGTACAGTTAAAAGGTAACCAATCATAAAAATGTTATATTGAATTAAATAATAAATTTATATAGTTTATAAATTTTGATTGAATGAGTAATTAGTATTATATTAAGAAATTTTAGAAATTCTCTTAATAGGTATCATTTTCATCGTATCATTTCTATTATATAATATAGGACTTAATTTTTTCTTAAGGGAGCAATTTTAAGAAAATAGCACTTGGAGGCATAACTAATAGGCTTAGCTCTGCCCTGATATCAAAAGCCTCATTATTTATCGTAATTTTTATATTAATTATTTATTTAGATGACAAGCAAAAGGTCTATATGATTTTTTTTTAAAAAAAAATAAGATTAATACGATAATCATGCAAATCCTATTGAAAGTTCTACCATTTAAGAGGGTACGATACCATCCAAGGCTTGGCAAAGTGGCCTCTTAGTTTTAGAGGAGATCATGGATTTTAATCTTGGTGAGATAATTTATAATTTTAGATTATCACAAGTGATCATGAATTTATAATGAGACATAATATGCAAAAACTCATGCAACTTGGGGTATGCTTTACTCTACAAGTACACTAAGTTTTATGGCTAGGATAAGCCAAAAGGACTCCCTGGTCTCTTTACCTCATCTTCAAGGCTTTTAAAACAGGGCACTAGAAGAGCAGTAATATATGAAGGGAAAAAGTTGAACACTTGAGCACATATTAGTGGCAAGAACCACACTTTGACCCTCTTGAATCTTGACATTTGGATGAATCAGACATGGGCTCATATTAAGTGTTGTTGCATGTAATAGTCTTTTGCCTCCACATATATGCATGTGTTATGTTATTTTTTTTTTGGTAAACCATGGCTCCATGAGAGTGTATTTCTAGTATTGCCTTCTATCTATTAGGCAAGCTAGCCGATGATACTTGGATTAGATCAAGTGAGTTAATTTTAAGGAGATTAGATTTGGAGGAAAAGGGAAATGCTAAGAAAGGGAGATACAAGCAATTGGATAAGAAGAGAATAGATCAAATAATCATTATTGGAAAACTCTTATTGTTCTCATTTTTAGTTTAAGAATAGTGTTTTACTATGCAAAATCTCTATCAAGTTTTAAATATAATAATTAACTCCATTACTATTGACCCTTTATTATTTAAAAAAAAAAACCACCATAAATGAGAGAAAGTGGTATTTAGTGAAGAGTTATGAAATATAACTTTAATATTTGTATAATTTAATAAACATTCTTCTATTTTTGGTCAATATGTTTATCTTATTTATACCATAAAGTGAGAGCAAGAACTAAAATAATAGTCATACATTAATCAAATAAAAGAGTATTGATTGAGGCTAGGGTCAAACAAAGGTAAAGAGTTTTGCAATCTGTATTACAATAACTAGCATCTTAAATGTGTGATGCACATGAAAAAATAAAAAAAAAAGGTAGGAATGGTTATGCTTTGCTAATAAAATAAAGTGACAAAGAATATTTTCTCCCACTTTGAAGGTTTTATAAATTAGAGATGAAAAAGACTCTCAAGAGGATGCATTATTTGAGATAGATAGAAATTAAGTTCCCTTAATGAGAGATAGCTTTTATTTAAAGTCAAGAGAACAGAACTACTCCATGTCTAATCTATACTATACTAAAAAGGAGCAAATTAAGCATATAGATCTACTGATTTATATTAAGAAGGTTATTAGTTTTAAAGTAAAGCTTTATTCAAAGAAAGTTATTCTAAATTGCTTGGGTACCTCTGCACTTAAAAAAGCAAGATTTAAAACCTTTTGTCTTCAATGCTGGAGGGACAAATCCAAGTTCATTTATTTGATGGTTTGAAGGGTGAAAACAATACTGTGATATAAAGCCAAATAAACTTAAAAATATTAAGATCATCTTGCTCATTTTTGGTCACTATTTGTGGAATGGAAATGGCCATTAATAGACCCTCATGCTTTAAAAACAACAAATAGCATTGTCCTTTTGTAGCTAAAAAAACCTAGGATTAATTCTACTTAGCTTTTCTAACTATGATGTGTTTGCACCTCCCTTTAGACTAAAAAAATTTGCAAGTTCCTAATTATGATTTAATTTATACTTTACCACTTCTATTTAAATAGGAATTCAAGTTAATGAAAAAGTATCACTTGCCTGCCATGTAACCACTAAAGAGTGAATTAATGTATTCTAAAAATAATCATAAAATAACATATACCGAGTTAATCAAAGTTGATTTAAACAAAATCTATTTAGGATCACTAAAGAGTAGTCACATGATCACTCTTCTAATAACTTTTGCAGCTATTTAAACAGCAATGATAAAGTGCAAATAAATCGTAATTAGAGGATCAATTGTAAAGTTTTATTTTAGGTAAGAGAGCGCAGATATACTCATAAATAAGAGGGGTTAGGTGGAATTAATCCAAAAGCTTAAAAGGTAAACAAGTACCCAAAGAAGCCATCTATGTATCCATGTACATCTCTCAACCCAAAATCATGTAGCATCATGCTAGAAGGCCGTGACTAAATTCTCTTAGTAACCCAAGTATAAGATGATGCCAAACCATGGCTACAAACTTATTATCCTATTAAATATCATAGTAAACCAACTTAAAACCTATTTGATATTGGTTTTGTTTCTTATTTTTATCATAAAAGTAGAAACATGAAATCCAATGTGAAAAATATGTTTGGTATATTATTTTTATTTTTTATTTTTAAAAGAAAAATTCATTATTTATAAAAAAGAGGAGACACATTTTTTTCATTTTCACTTTTTTTAAAGTAATATTTTAGAAATCGAAATAACTTTTAATTTTTTTTTTAAAAGTGTCTTCAATTGTAAAAAAGAAAAAGAAGCTGCCAAACATAATTTTGTTATTAAAATTATAAAAAAATAAAAAAATAACAGCGACTATTACATATGTTTCGATTACTTATATATATATATATTTCTAAATTTTCTTTAAGGAAGTGATGAAGATGCCTAAGATAGCCTTGACTACTTAATTCCCGAGATCATACACACAACAAGCGTTCTTCAATTCGGGCATGTAGGTATGAGGTCAGCTCCTTAACCTTTGCATGAGCTTATTTTATTTACCCATGGAATGCAAAGGACTATCACCAAACTAGCGGTGATAAACTAAACAAATAGAAAGATTATGAAAAGAAGTTAACGACTTCTCATCGTTAATACTACTGATGACTTGAGACCGGCATGTTTCTGAGCCTGAAACGGTCACAGGCCATCCATCAGCTAGACGACCCATTAATCCAGCCTCTTCTTGTTTGGTTCAATTGATGGTATAATGTTCATTGGAAAAGATGGGACAAGTCCAAGCCTGGCTGGCCATTTAGCCATTCAGTCCTCAAATAGATGAGAGAAGTCATAGCCACCATTGTTGCAGTATTTCTCTCTTTGTTGAGACTTCTGTCGTTGTGTCTTTTCTTCAGCCAGGCTCAAATTTCTTGAGAGTTATATATATATATATATTTCATTGTATGGTTGTCGGAACAGAGGAAATTTTACTATAAGAAAACTAACCAGAAGATATTATTTGAGCTCCTTGATCCTATATAAGCACTCAGGATCTCTTCATTACATAACCATATGAGACTATTAGCCTGAGCTCTCACACTCCTCCATTTAAAGTCTGGCATCTTCACTAAGTTAAGGATTTAGTTTTAAGGTTACATCCAAATCTAATCAAATCCAACTATAAACACATAGAGTCCATTTGTAATATCCTCTGGTCTATATGGGCTATGTGCTGAGTCCATTTTGATATCATTTGTTATAACCTAGGATTTCATCCAAAACGATTAGTTATAAAGTATTATTTGGGTTCTTTTATTTTGCATAAGTACCCAAGATCTCTTCAATATATAACTGATGTGAAATTACCAACATGGGTTCTCAACCTATACTAACATTAAATTTGGTAATGAGGCTGTCTTAGGATGGCATATAACCATTTACTGACTATTTGAGCGGCGGACCAAAATCAATTTCTTTGTCCAAGAATTTTATTATATCATTCAAATTTGAAACTAGTTCTTTGCGTAAACAAATTATAAAGTTCTATGCAAGTGTTTAGTTCTATATTGATTGTGTATTGTAAAGACATGAGATATTTTTATAGTGACAATAAATCAAAATAATAACTTTCAGCTAATTATTTTAGAGTGAAATCTCAAGTCATTATGAATGACAATAGATAAACCCAGACAAAGGATTATGTATGGCCAAAGGATGCTACAACGCAGCCTCTTTAAGACTATCAATTGATTATGGTCATTATGATGGAATTTGATTGAATTTAGATCTCAAACCAAGCAAAAATACAAAGTCTCAAGCAAAGAGAGTATAAAAGATCCATACCATCTTGTATTTACTCCCATAACAAATTTTTGACTAACAATTTTAGAAGAGATCCTACATTGTTACACAGATCCAATTTAAATAGTTGCAAGGTGGCATTTTTCTTATGAAGGAATGCCAGTTATATGTATATAAGTGTGATGCAATTACTCTTTGAGAGTCATGCATGATACAATCATTACTTTATGCACCATTGTGCACATCTTTTTGCATTAAAAACTGGGCACAAGTCTCAAATTCTTTAGTTTTATTTGTGCACATGAGCATACTAGAATGCATGTCCTACCTCCTTTTAAAATTTTTCACATTATTTTTTCTTAAATTATTTAATCAGGTCACTAGGAACCATCCAATTTTATCCTTGTTTGATTGCTTGTGCATAAATACATTTAGTTGGCACAAGCTAGGTTTGTATTCTGGACAGGGTCTGAAAACTGGTCTAATCTTGGATGAACCCCACTAATTTGTATCCATAGCTCCTTATCCACTTACTTCTCATAATAATCTGAAAATTTATTTAAGCAACGAATATTTTTTCCTCTTTTAATTATAAAAAATGAAATTAGAGCCTTGTTGCTCTTGATCACAAACAAGAACCACCTACCATAACAATCCAAACTATATCTTGGAAAATACATATGTATGTGAATGCATGAAAGAAATCTAAAATCTATAGGAATTTCTTCGAATGGAATTTCTTTGAAATCTTAATTGCTAGGTGGTATTTTCATCCCATTTTAATTATTAATGAAGATTTATTTGGACCCATGTCTAAATAGCATACGTGGCTTCATTTGAAATATCAATGAGGATCTGTGACTCCTTAGCCAAGCAGTCTTTGTAAATTTTGAAGATTTTATATGGTTTAATTTGGTTTACTAAATAAGCAGTGAGGCTTTTGAGTCCTCGTTCATAAGATGGATTTTATATAGCAAGGATTTATGTGGCCTTGAGATACAAGTAAAACTTTGTAAAAAAAAAAAATATGAAACTAGATGAAATATAAAAGTTTTTAAAGTACAAGCTGGGTTTTAACCATCGATTTTGATTGGGTATTTGACTTGTGATTTTGTGTAAATTGTTTGGATTTTTTTTTTGAAATTTAAGTTTTGAATCTTTCATGGCAGTCTGTTCCTATTAAAACTTTATATTTGGAATTTCATGACAAAATGATTTCATTGGATTTACTCTCAAGCTTTTTATTGATAATTTGATTATATATTTTGTTCTAAAAACATTTGTCATATTGTGCATCTTTATATTCTTTGATGATGTTAGGAGTTTATTTACTAAGCTTCATACCTTGCTTGCCTCATTATATAAATTTTTCAAAGAGATTAGTCAGATATTTAGTGGATTTATCAGGAAAAGTATGCTTGATATCTGAAGTTACCCTCCGAACTTGATGATTATAAGATTGGTATCGATAATGTCTCGATTTGTGTTTAGTTTCATGTATCTTGAAAGTATAGTATTTTATGATAACCTATGCTTTAAGTTTAGAATTAGATTATCTAAGAAATTTAGATAATAATACAATTGCTACGTTTGATCTTTTGTTTTCTTTTAAGAATGTTAAATATCTATCAAATTTTGAACGATTTTTATCAAGATCATTAAATCTGCATCTTTAATACCATCGGTGATCACGCCTTGGAATTCAAAGAACCGCAGGTCATGACGGTGTCAGTGGCAACCAGATGGTTGAGATAAGAAGGCATAAATGGGCTTGTCTTGTTGCTGACTTTTCAAGGGTTTGATTCTTTCCAACCAATCAAGACCCAAAATACTATTAAACAGCAGTAAAAGCCATCCAAATTGTCTTAATGAGGTCAAATTCTTCTAGCCTTTTAGTCAAATATTGCTCCATGCTAACGCGTGATAAGATAAGGCAAGGCAGGCATATTTTCTAACAAAGCTAATAAATCATCTGTAAGAAGTACGATGCATAGCAACCAGTGTTATTTCATTTAGGAGAACGACCCTATTATAACGAAGTATGTGGCCTATAATTCGGGTGAGTGGTATGATCTATCATCAAATTTGAAGATCAGCTATAAAAGAAAAATCCATATAAAGACAATGATAAATCTCTTTGACTACTTTTCATCCTTAACCTTCAGTAAAATTAGGCTTCTTTTTTACTTTTTTTTTTTGCACCATTTCTTTTACTTAAAAAAAAAAAGAAGAAGATTATAAGACTCGCACTTGGCTACCATTATTATCCCTCTCCACTGAATTGAGTATCGAAAGGTTTTCGTTGAAAACCTGTAACACCCCTTACTCTCTTCATCTGTTTTGTAGGCACCGCTTCAAATCTTTGGATCGCTCTCCGCTGATGTCATTGCTGCCTTCGCATTCAAATCATCATCCTGCTGGTGTTTGGGCCTCACTCAGGCAATCCGGGCATCATTAGGAGACATAATTTCAGTCAACTTGGTTAGAAACCTAAGTTGATATATATATATATATATATATATGCAAACAAGTAGCTCACTGTTTAGCACCTCTTCTCCTGCTCCATACGTCTGAATGATCCAACATAATTCAGAACTTTGATTACATTATTTTTCAAATATTTGATCTGACCATTTCTACTGAGGAATGATCCCATCATCATTCCCAAAATAGACTTGTCAGATGACAAACAAGCGCACAAGATGGAGCTCTCGTAGGCCATGCCATCTGACAGACTCGAGTCTCACACCTTTATCTACAAGTTAGGCCTCCTCGACGTGCCATCTAACATCACCAAAAACGAAACATTGGATCCATGCACTCATTTTAAAACCCCCCCCCCCACCATCCACCCTCTGCCATCAGTGCCATGTCCCCAAGGTGGCCAACCTCTCCTCATGGCAGCATCCCCTCTGGACCCAACCAGCACAGTGAGCAGCCTGTAAAGGAGAGAATAAAATCACACAAAGGAGAGACATCCCATGTTCTTTCTGTCCTCCGAGCTGCACCAAAACCGTGATACCATAATTTATTTCGAATCAAAAGATTGAGGGAATGAAAGTTCCAAGCAAGGGACTGTTCCTTGTGAGCCGTGGCGTCCTTTGGAACCTCGAACGAACAACGCACAAAGTTTGGCACCCCCTGGAAACACGGGTTTTGGTTTGGCCCCAGCCAATGCCCCTCCGAACCACGTGCCGCTCCGATCTCTGGCCCGATCTTGGTCTCCTACGAGAGCTACAGTCCCTGCGCGTCCCTGGCCCACGCCCCCCCACGCCTGGCCACGCCTTTTCTTCCCTCGCCTGTCCTCCTGGTTTTATTATATCTGGTTTTTGCCGGTTAGAGGTGCGCGTTTATGGCCAATTTAAATGCTGTGAGACCATCACCATGAGTGCAGGGACCGCTGTGGACCAATGAGTTCTTCAAGCTGTTTGATTCACGGTAATTCATCTTGATAATATAATATTATCATAATAACAATCCAAATGATAATATATGATTCTAAATGATCTAAAATTATCGACCATATAATTCGTTTCTCACATGAAAGATGAATCTCTTATCTTTCTGATAGCCTAATTATTTATAAGAAAAATTCCAATTGCCCATTAGTAGTTATTTATGGGCACAAACATATCAATGTTGCATGCAGTTACGTTTAAAGAGCTAAACTAAAATGGTCATTAAAATGGAGGGATGAGAACAAAAGTTTCATTCAAAAGGATTTAAATTTAAAATGGGAATCAAACAATAGAATGAGGTGTCAAGTAGCCGAAGAATGATATTTATTTTTGTCTCCATCTAGCTTTTCGATAGCATACCTCACGAGGAGTGCTTGCCTCTTAATATGGATCCTGAGATAAAAACGGGAGAGCATGGAATCAAGTTGACAGAGATCTGCTGTCACCCTTTAAATCTATTGACTTGTAGGCATGTCAGTATGATTGCTAATCCTCAGCAATGAATTTTTCAGTGCCAATTTATGGACATAATTATACATGCAATAATAATAGCAGTAAAAGCATCATCTACCACTGACTTACAAGGGAAGATAAATTTTATACATCACAACCATTTGCTCGCTGGAAGACTATTCTGAAAACTATTCTAAAACCAAGCTGGAAGACTGGTTCAAGTAGCTAGTTTATTTGGAGAAAACCTATGCTATTTGGTCAACAAGGAACTACATACAGCAAGAGAGCCTAGCCAATTGTTCTCATGTTGCTGGCAGCTGTCAAATATGGTCAAGGAATGCTTGCATCTTCCTCAACAGAACCACCCTTGAATCATCCATCAATGGTTTATAAGGCACACTCCAATGGTTTAATGATTGTTTCATCCTCTGTTCTTCAGAGCAACATCTCTTGTCTCTCTGCTGTTTAATCTTATCAGCTTTTTATCTCTCTATTGCTGGAGTTGGTTCTTGATTTTAATTTTTGTTTGCACAGCCTCTCTATTTTATCATGCCAGATGAGCTATTGATGTGTCTATAAAAAAAAAAAATTTCCACATTCTTCTTACCTCTGTGTATCTTGGATCTTGTCTGTATCTGTTTCTCTTTCTTAATAATTTTTTTCTTTGGATGGCCTTGCCTCCCTTTTCATCCACTCAGCAGTCTTAAGTATGTTGAAACCGCTCATGCGCCACTGGTATTTGCCTGTGGAATGGAATGGTCAGTGGTAGCTAAACCTTCTGCTTCCTTTCTTAAAGTATTTTTTGTGACCCAAGTATCATGTGTGCTTTAATTAATAAAGCAAGCATGGTCAAATAAAACAATAAAAGAACAGCTTGAAGTGCATGGAAATTTTTGAAGTATGGGAAGAAATTTGGAATCTCTATTTTTTAGGTTGGTTCTGTGGGTCAAAGAGAACAAATTAATCTGGTGTTGATGGTGTGAGCACTGCTTTAGATGATCGCTTGTTTAGCTAAATGGCATGCACAAAGTTGTGCACCACACTGGCTGTGGGGTGATCCAAAAGATTTGTTGGATATAATTAGTTGTTTTGGAGGTCAAATAATATTCTTTAGCACAACTAAGTGCAAGCTGCTGCGCTATGCTATGCTATGGAATCTGATGATAATTACTACTTTTTTTTTTTTTATTTCAATGGAGAAGATGGAATTTTTCTAGTTTCTTGCAAAAGATTTGTAGTGATCTTAGGAAATAATTTTTATAAGAATTATTTTTATTGAAAATGGAACATGGCATGATACATCTGGTCGTGAATTGGATGGGGATCAGATTACTTGTCAATATTGTATTTTCAATAAAAATAATAATATGAATAACAATAATTTTTGAAGATTGTTGTCCATCTTTTGAAAGTCAGCTTCTTTATTCACTCAAGAAACTACAAAAAAATATCTTTTGCTTTGAAATAAATACATGTGAGAATTATTATTAAATACTATAGCATAACATGGGTCATAACTAGCTGTATTATTAATATTTTTAATTGACAATAATTCTTGTGGATACAATAAATATAATTGATCATCTATGAAAAGAAAAGAAAAAAAGAAAAAAAATCAAATTAATGCTATTGATGAAATTTTGCTTATGCATAAGCTTTTTTTTTTGTATTGTTTCATTATATCTTGGCTTATCCAAAAGAGAAAAGATAGGTTTCCCCATTTTAACTTTTGAAAAAGAGAAAAACTATGAACATAATTAAAATGGACCACAAGCAACAAGTAAATTTTCCCTACAATCACTAATGTAGTGAAAGGACTTAGAATTGTTAAAATAACAACGTTGACCATTCAAATTCCTAAACGTTATCAAAATCTCCAAAATATAAAAGTTTAAAGCTTTGTTATAACACATATAATGACCATTAATTATTTTATGCCGTTAGCTAATAATCAAACAACATAATTGTTATGCTAAAATATTCTTTTGGCTCTCAAACTTTTAGAACACAAATGGCCTGAAGTTAAAGTGTTTCTTTTTTTTTTTTTTTTGGGGGTGGTGGGGGTGGCCCTTTTATCTCATAACTTTGCTTTGCCGAGACAGAGGACACGGGAATACGATGGCAGCAATCTCTTTCATTGCTTCTATGGCCCTCTTCACGTCCGGCGAAGGAAAAGCGTGGCACAGTGCATGCATGGTCTCCGCCGGGACAAAAGATTCGGTTGGAATTTTTCATGGGACGTCCTTGTGGTTTCCTGATTGGCTTTCCAAGAGGAAAATATAAATGAGGGGACCGCTGGAAGATAGCCACCTTGACTTTCTGAGATTTGGAAGATATATGAACAGAGATATTAAGGCAAAAGTATCTGTGGTCTTTGAGATCTGCAGGCCTCCATTGGGGTCCTCCTTGGTCCTTCGTTGAATGAGACCCCAAGCATCCAAATAGTGCCAATCAATTAAACTGCCCTCCTCCTCCTCCTCCTCCTCCTCCTCTCCAGGACCACTGTATAAATTACCATTCTAATTGCATTTATGAGGAGGAGACCACTGCAAATTGAACCAGATTATACTCTGCTTTGGAGCGGAACTCTCCAGGTGGCTCCCATCAAGCACGCATTCTAAGTAAAAACGGTGGGACTCTTGGGACCACGCATGGCGTCGCTTCCCTCCCACTGTTATCAGCCCACCCACTGTTCTATTTTAAAAATATACATAGATCTTTTCTTTTCTTTTAGGAAAGATCTGGATTAATGATAGGAAGTCTGGAACCCACGGATTCAAAATACAATCGATAATTTCAATATCAAGATCGTTAACTTATTCTCTATAGTGCAAGCATTGATAAAAGTTTTGTATATGCGTACGATAGAAGAGAAGATATTCCTTTGCTCTTCAAGCATCAAAAGTACTCCTGCTCAATAGATCTTTCCCCATATTTATAGAAAGAGAGTAGAAACTTCTCCTTATAATAATCGAATTGATGCATGCCACATCTATTATCATAGGCCACATATTCATAAAACTCATACTTAACAACTCTAAGATGCAACAAATAAAACAATAACATAAATGATGATCGCAATCATATTGGGCCCACACAAAATACTCCATTATTCTGGCCTTCAATTAATCCAAATTTTTAAAAAATAACTATTGCAGTCCACTGAAAGATTTTTAACAATTAATAGAGATCAGGGAGAAACAAGTTTTATCATAACCAGTGACAAGATTTCCATGTTGTATGATATAATTACGATAATCTAATCAATTATAAATATTTCATACGAAGGCTTAGCTCATGTAGGATTTTTTTTTTTTGCTTAATTAAAAACTTTTTGTTTACTATAACTATTATTTTATTATATTGTATTTTAAAATGAACAAAAATAAAAGAAAGTTTGTATCTATGCATTGCATGGGGTTGATATTAACGGTACCAG
This sequence comes from Metroxylon sagu, assembly GCA_017589505.3. NCBI lineage: Eukaryota > Viridiplantae > Streptophyta > Magnoliopsida > Arecales > Arecaceae > Metroxylon > Metroxylon sagu. The sequence continues at coordinate 437,166 of JACVBY030000519.1, forward strand.
CACTAATGATAAGAGTTTTTGCATGAAAGTAGATGTCAATGCTAATGACAAGAATTTTATCCGATTACCATTAAACTTTATTTTAAATATAGTTATTAAAACTTTTTATTTATTATAATTTATTAAATGACTATAATGTATTTTTAAAACAGTTAGGAAAGAAAAGGCCTAAACATTGTTCATATATGTAATAAAAATAATAGTTATTATTTGTCCAATTCAATGTATAATAAGATATTATCAAAAGGAAAGTCTTTATTTAAATCTTCATTATATATACTTATAATACAACTGGGCATATGAAACAACTTCGATGATGATTGTTACAATGTTATAATTAAACTATGCTTATATTTCAAAAGAAAAGTCTTTATTTAAATTTCATGGTATATACTTATAATGCGATGGGGCATATGAAAAAACTTTAATGGCTGCCACAATTTCATAGTTAAACTATGCTTATATTATTGCATATAAGTCTTTATTATTATAAGTATAGTTAAGCTATGCTTATGTATCAAAAGACAAGTCTTTATTTAAATCTTCATTACATATAATGTAATGGGGCACATGAAACAACTTTAATGGCCGTTACAATATCATAGTTAAACTATGCTTATTATTATACAAGGGAAGTGTAGTTAGGGCTACAAACGGATCAGGTTGAGTCAGATCATGCATGATCCCGATCCGACTCAATTTTATATTTAGGTCTTGATTTTCGATCTGAATCCAACCCATTTGTTAAGTAGATTAGATCGAGTCAAATTTATAAAAGGCATTTTAGACCCAACAAGTCATTCAAATCTATTTGGATCCAACTCAAAATATTGTATTTGAGTCAAGCATATAACTATTTTTTATTGCTAAAATCTAATAATTGATAATCAAATATAGATCCATTAAAAAATTTAAATGCAATTAAAAAAATTAATTTAAACTTAAATTTTTATTCAAAAATTCTTAATTCTATCCAAGTGAATGATCATCCTTAAATTTATAAATTATGATATTTATTGATATATTTAAAGATATTATAAATAAAAATCTATCAAAATATATAATAAAATTTAGATATAATTAGAGAAAAAATATGAAAGAAAATTTAGTTATTAAAATAAAAAAGAGAATTAGTTCAATAAATTTATAATGATAATTAGAGTAAAGAAAAATAAATTTTATATAATTAGGGTTTATATATTAGGATAAATCAGATTCGAATCGGATTGGATTGGATTAAAAAATATAAAATATGAATTTGATCCGAAATTTAGATGAGACCTAATTTTTATATCGAATCCAAGGGGGTTGGGATCAGATCAAGTTGACGCCTGACCCATTTGCAGCCTTTTAAGTGTAGTGTTGGGGGAATGGAATATGGATTGTGGGAAAGCGTAATCCGGCTTTCTTCTGTTTTTTTTTTACCTTTGTCTTGTGTGATGATATCAAAGTTTGATGTTGGCTGCTTTCAAAAAGATGCTGTTGCCATAAAGGCAACAATATGATTTGCATTTCAAGCAATAGCAAGCGTCCACCTACACCATTCTTTCTTAGGTACAGAACTGACCTTACTACTCTTATCTGCAAGTTAGGTGGAAATTTAAAAATTAGAGATCTTGGGATCCTTTGCATGATATGCCTTTGCTCCAAAGCCTTTTCTTTTTTCTTTCAAGTGAGGATCAGATCAGATGCCATTATTCTCTTGTTGTTGTTGTTGTTGTGGCAACTATTTGATTACGACCTCCAATAGTTTGGTTTCATCAATAGGCGTATCTTGAGTAGATACTGGTTTGATAGCTCATCGATTCATAAAAGTGAACATGTTGTTTTCATTGCTTCCATTGGTTTTTAGTTCTTTCAATTTTGCAGTGAGTATTGATGTAATCTTTCACCAGGGAAAGAAACCTGTTTAGAAGATTTGAAGTGCCAAATTGGGACTCCACTGGATTTCACAAACCTAAGCAGTTAGAGGGGGAAAAAAAAAAAAAAAAAATCAATAATATATAGTAATTTAGCTTACATGGAAAGGTAAAATCCTGTGGTTTGATTCCTATAGCAAAGCCATGGTGGGCTCCTAAATAAGAAGGGGTGCTTAATTTTAAAACTACTGTTGCCAATGAGAGTTAAATAAACTAGTTGGCACCCTCTCCTGCAATCTTGTGCTTGCACTACATGATTTTTCTCTGAAAAGAATAAAAGTATTACATGATGCATCTCATAAAAATGTCACTTGTTTCCATGAGACCAATGATAGAATTTGAGAGTCATCAAGACTTGCTGCTTATAAATATGTAGTACTTCATTATGGAAAAACTTTTTAGTCATATTTTTGTGTGTGTCGCTTTTGAAGAATAAAAAAAAGAAAAAATAAAGATGCATAGAGGCTCTCCCCCAATGCTTCTAAAAAATTTTCATCTTGATGTAAACAAGAGTCGTTTGAATGTAGGAGACCTACTCTATCCTTCCGTTTCTCTCCGATCTAAAAAGGTATCAATCTTAGCCTTAGTGGTTTTAGGAATGGCACTGCATTCAAGATGAATGATGGCACCGGCATTAGATTTTGAGAAGACTTTTGGATTGCTGATATTCCTCTTGCAAATCTTTTTCCACATCTTCTTACTATGTCAGTAAAGGTCAATGCATTTGTCACATTCTTTTGGAGCAGGAGATGGGATAATTGGTCCATCTGCCTCTTTGATCCAATATCGGAGGCCTAACATAAAAATCTCATTAATCTGATTAAGATCCTATCATGTATTTGCCCTTCTGGAGCATTAGATTGTCCATTTTGGAAGTTTTCTAACACTAAATCTTTCTCTATTAGTTTGCTCTATATGTTCCTTAAATCTAGAGGTGTAAGAAGGCCTTTCTTCAAAGTCATTTGAAAAGTAATAGTTCCTTACAAAATTTAGACCTTTGCATGGCTAGCATTGAGAGAAATTTTAAACTAGAGAGAGGTTAGCAATGAAAGTTTGGCCAGTAAGTTCTGGATGCCTTATATGTGGCAAGCCTGTACATACAAATTTTTATTTTTTTCTTTCCTGTCCCTTTACCGTCTTCATTTGAGAGAGGATATTACTAGGTTCTGCTATATCGAGTAAGCCAATATCCCTTCATTACCTATGCTCTTCTTGAAGATCCAGGTTCATCCCTCCTTAATAAAGACTCCTCTTAGATGAACTAGTCCTCTCCTTCTACCAACATATCTAAAAAAAAAGAAATTCAAGAATCTTCTCCTCTAAATTCTCTCAGCTTCTATGGCTTTTAGAAAAATTCTAGTCTTCATTGATTCTTCAAAGTATCTTTTGAAAGGAAGGAAGGTTATTATCGATGCATTTTTAAAAAATTCTCTTCGCATCTCCTAATGTTTCTTATGCATCTCTATCCTTATACATCATGTTCTTTTTTTTTTGTCACTTTTCTTTTATACTTTATTCTTTTAATAAAGTTTGAAATTTTTTTTTTCTCAATTATAGTTAAAAAAATATAATTGTAAAAAGTATTCGAACATTACTACGGTACAATAATTAGGATTTCACTATTTTTAAAACCTAAGATATTCAACTAGCGCGTTAAGCTAGCATTTGTGAATTTGTGATCATACTTATAAATAAGATAGTCTCTTTAGCTCATTTTTTTGATAACTATATACTTGTCTAAAAGGTCATACTTAACTTTTGCCAAATATTTTCCTTTTCTTTCTTTCTTTCTTTAAGAAACCTAAATGGCCAATCCTAGGCACTTCAATAACATTTCAAAACAATTCCCATCAATATATTTTAGGTAGACTATAGGGTTATCTGGGGGCTTGATTTATGTCTGCTGTACCTGATTTACTTTTGGAATGTTTAGAAGCTGCACTCTCTTATTATGTATTCAGGGAAGAGGACTAATAAGTTTTTTCTTTTTTAAAAAAAAAACTATAGTGATGCTGAGAGGACTATACATTGTACTAGTGCAATCATTTCATGGCAAACAATTTTATATCCAGATAGCTTAGGATTCTCAGCAGTTCCAAGGCAGATGCTACAAGATACGTAAGGGCTGTTCCATCAACGTTTTGCAGGCTTTGGACATTTCCCCAGAGTCCCCTGCAATGCAGTTTAATGAGGTTAGTCTTGCCACAAGATGCTTTATTTTTTATGACTGTTTTCCTCTGTTAAATATTCTATTCTTTCAGTTATGATACTTCCTTTCACTGTGACTTCTCCTGTTGTCTCCTCTTAAAGTATGAATATAATTAGTCAGGATGCTTAGAGTAATCAGGAGAGAATTGTGCCTGAGATAAGTGGAGATGCAGACAATTGATGTGACTAAGGAGCATGTCATTGAATTCATGTTAATGTTTCTGATTACGAACTTTGGTGCTTGTGGCATGGAAGTGACAAGATCTCTAGACTATTCACCTAAATATTAATTGCGTTGTTATGTTAATGATTTCTTCTACAGTGTTTACCGACTTTCACTTAAAAAGAATAAAGACTGTATGGTTTGGCATCATTGTTTTTGAGTCATATATCTCTGTATTTAAGCCAGTAATGGTGAAAGAAGGATCAACAGAACATGTTAGGATGTCAACATCCTCCACCTAGTTGGGATTTGAAGGCCAAGCAAAGAGGCCTTTAATGCTTCTTTTGAGAGGGAATGTATTTGAGATGTGCAAGATTGGTTTTTGGATGGTTTGAGGTTTGGTGGTTGGCAGTAGTGTTTTAGTGCTTCTTCCTTCCTTTATCTCTGATAAGCCACTTTAAAGAAGGCAAGGAAGCAGCAGAGTGATCTGAGTGCATGCATCCCATGTGCTTATGATATCAACCACCTCCACCACTTTGAAGATTAGGTATGCGCCCATAATATGACCTAAATGAGCTTTATAGGTTCAGGCACCACCAACAACAACTATCCTAGGTAATGATGGACCAATCTATTGTTGTTAAGGCCATTTTAGAGAGAGAGAGAGAGAGAGAGAAAGTTATACATGTTATATTATTGCAAATATTAATTTAAATCAAGGCTCGCAATACCAAAAATTGATGCTATTTTAGTTTCATTTTGGTGCTGTTTTGAAATGATACAAGACAGTATGAACTTCGTTCTGTCTCGAATCAATAAATCATTTGGTTCGATTTAGTATACCTTAAACTAGAAGGTTTAAAATGGTTCGACGTGTCTTACCTTAGATGATACTAATTTTTAAAACTTTATTACTCAATATCTTAGTTCTACGAGTATTAGACTCAACTTGGATTTTGGCTCGCATAGCGAGTGTGGTATAAAGAGAGGAGGAGGGGGGTTGGTTGGTTGCTGGGAAGTGTTGGAGCTCCTCTTCAATCTTAAAAGATAATTAAAAAATTATGAAATTAATTTTTATTAATTTATCAAAATATTTATCATCAAAGAGTAATTATGATCATAAAGAAAGGTTGTTGACATACACATGAAATGATGCAAAAAAAATTAAAATTTAAAACCAAGGGGCTTGAGAAGAGTCATGAATAGTATGCTTGGAAAGATGATATGAAGTTTAAAAAGAACCGTCCAAAATAGTTGGTAATATTGAGAATGTACAAATGCTTGTTCGATAACTCAATATCTCAATTGAATGTGAATCGGTCAATAAAAAGGATTGAAGATAGAGAAAATTTGTATGAAAAAGTCCTAATCTATAATGGAATATGTTCTAAACATATATGCCATGGTTCCTTACTTCGACAGAGTGCAAATATCTAAATTTGATACTTTTTCAAACCCATTAGCAATACTAAGTAACAGTCAAAAAGTAAAAATATAGATAATTTCTATCCAGAGATAATTTCAGCCCTTTCATCTTAAAAAAAAAAAAAATCATATTTGAATTAATAAAAAAATCCTTCTTAATAAGCCATAGTTTACACCAAAATTGATAACCATGACTATTCAAATAATAATCAATTTATTTTAAGCCATCATCTTGTCTTAATATTTCTTAATGCAAGTTGACTCTTTGAATGCCTCCCATTCTCATTTAACAAAACCAGTCCACCTAATCGCCCTTGAAGAAATCATCACAGCTCTTAGTTCACAGCCACCCTTTTTTAGTTGGTGAATCACATTGGAAGTTTGGATTCCACGGGATTGGAAGTGTAGTTTTATATGAACTCCAAAATTTTTCTCCCAACCCAAGGAGAACTCTGGTATAATTTATGCTGACACAATGAATCTATTGGACTTGGTGGGGAACCCTGATTGGCTGCCTTTCTGGGACCGTTCTATGGAAAGAAGCTTTTTCCCCTTAAAAACTTTCTCATATCAACATGGGATCCTTGAGCCCGTGGCATCCAATGGCATGTCACCATTACCACTCCATTCCAAATTCACATATTGGAGTGTAGACCTTTGCAGAAGCTTTAAACATGCTCTTTTTTTTTAATAATATAGGAAGCACTTGCTTTTCATGACATGTGAAGCAACCTTTTCTGCAATGATCATGTCATGTGAAAGCTCATATAAATCTTAATATTTGGGGTATTATTACTCTTATGTTCTAATATATAATTTTTGTCATTCATTTTAATTATATAATGTTGTTGTTATACATGATGCATGGAAATGAGGTTGTCAGCAAGTTCGACAGCATAAGCCAAGGTGTTCGTTTAGGTAACTCATGATGGCAGAGGAAGAGAATAAAGAAGGATGTCTAAGCATACTAGGCAAGAACTCTTCGACACTCAAGTCATTAAAGAGGGATGATAAGGGTGGTCAAGAATAAATCTTATAGCCTTTAAGTTTATGCAAGAAATAGGATGTAACAAAGAGAGAGAGAGAGTGTGTGACTGAAGTATAGCTTTGCTGCTTTAGGGATTTGTTGTCTCTTCTTAGTTTTTTTTATTAAGTCTTCCTTTTATAAACTAATGCATGACATCTCAGCATAGGTTCCATATCTTATAATTGGATTGTATGAATCATTCAAATCGTAAGCGATGTGCTTTATTGTGATGGATCCATATCTTTGAATGAAACTGCATGGAGTACTGTGTGTCATATACTCTGCAATCAAATATTCGTATCCTTATGATGAAGTGTTTTGCATTTGATCATCATGACTCATGGAGTCCCACAACCCATGGATCAAATCAAATCAAGGGATATTTCGTATAGAGCCGCATGCATGCTGACCTATCAAGTATCCATTTTATGTCAACTTGCCAAACACATGCCATCAGAATATCTTATCGATCATGTTGACAATGACATTGATGCAAGTTGGGTTGCCACATGTCAGTCAATTAGAAGTTAAAAAGAACTTTGCATCATCACGTATTAAGGTAAAGTTTCAGAATGTTTTTAAAATTTCTTCTAACATATGATGATGAGAATAAGGGGTGAATCAATTTTTTCTTGATATTTTAGGCTATTAAAATATGACTATATATAAAATGCTATGTAAGACAACGCTATAAGTAACTCCCATCATAAGTGCGCCATGCAACAAAAACCAAAAGAATGAATTAGCTTATATATATATTTTTTAAAAAAAGATGCATTTCTTTTACCATTGTAATCATCCAACTCCAATTTGTGCATAAACTCAATCTTTGATTAATATAATAGACAATTCATTAAATTCCATTCTATGGATTCACATGTGCACATTCTCTACTCAAATGCACCATTTCAAAAGGATCAGAAGCCAATGCCCGGTCTTCACAGCTCCCAAAACTGATGCCAAAAAGGACATGCCATATCTTTTCTGCTAGCCAGAAAAATTAGACCAAGGACTTAATGGTGAGTAAAAAGAGGTTTTGAACTTTGAGGTCTCATGAATGATATGGAAAAGAAAAATCGTTGAAGATGGTTGGAGATTACTTCCTTCAAATCCAAGCCTAATCGACATGCATGGTTGTCATTACAGATGGTAGATGCTATAGAAGATCGACTTGTCTATAAAAAAATTTTCAACATCATTCTAAAATAATTAGTCCTTGAATGAAAGCCACTTGCTATGGTGCCAAGTGATCCTCCTCCCCCAATCCATAGGAAATGCTACGTATAATATACCTCTCCAATTAGGCCCAAAGAGTTTATGTTCCTTAAAAAAAACTTTGAAAGAACCAAGAAAGATTTGAGATGGCTGTCATGTGCCCAAATGAATAAGAAACTGATTCGTTGAAATCAAGGGCCTCATTGGAGAGGTGAGAGGGTGGCAGTAAAGAAGGCTTGTACGGTACTTACACACAAAGTCATGAGTCTTGAAGGAAGTCAACAGATACATGCCCTTGTCTCTTCCCTGATTAAATTGAAAGCCCAAAGAATGTAAAATGAATCGTGACACCATCTGCAAATTATATCAACACAACTCATGAAATTTAAAATCTTGATCGACTCATAAATTAACTCTATTTTTAATTTCTAATCTTTTATATATTAAATTGATAAAAAAAACTTATATAATATAGCTATTTATGATTGTTGAATGAGATATTCCGATAAATCTCTTTAACCATTACCAGATCATGCTGGTCCTTCATGGGCCACATACCTTTAATCCAGCATGGCTTAGAGATTCGGATACTGTTCATTGTAGGTCATACCATCTCACACCGCTAGAAATGCTAGTGTATTATATATAATTAGGGAGACAAATAGGCAAGAGATACCAGATTGGGGGTATATGCTACGGAGCATACAATGGACACCATATCCTCATTCCTAAGATGAGAAAGACATCTCACCATCACACCCCAAGCCCCCCTAGTTGTTTATTGTTGACCGGTATAGAAAACTAATCCCCATTCATGACACTTTGTATCCCTTGGCTCTCACCTATATTTAATCCATTATTAATTTGGCGTGGAAGATTTGAAAGGGTGGTGTCTATGATTTGGTTTGGAATTTTATATTGGCCCCATCAGCGTCCAAAGAGAAGAAAGAGAGAGAGAGAGAGAGAGAGAGAGAGAGAGAGAGGGAAGGGGAGGCAAATCTGGGGGGAATCACATGGAAATGCCTCCGGAGTGGGTGTGGGGAGGGGGGAAGATACGGTAAAGACCGCATGATTTCACACAACTGGAAAAGGGAAGAAAGAGGTGGCAGCGGGTGATGTCAGCGGATCTTGGGCGGGGATTGGGCGGGCCACCACCACCTCCACCACCATCTTGCTTTCAACCCAACCCATCGCGAGACGTAACGAGTTCTCTTCCGCTGTACCTCCGGAGGTCCCCATCTCCCCTCTCCCCCCCCCCCCCCCCCCACCCACCCTCCGTTCTTAAAATAACGCCGTTATGACAACAATTTCTCGTTGTGATAACTTGAACAATGATAATAATAATAATAAAAGAGGCCTTAAAACTGTGATAACGGTCGTTAACGTTAGACTGGGTGTTGAGGAGGAAAATGGGATGGGAATCGAGTCTCATCTGGAGCTGGGTCTGCGGTGCACTTTAAGGCAAGTCCTGGCAATAAAAACAACGCAAGACCGCGAGGGGGAGGGGATAATAGAAAAGGGGAGGAGGAGAAGGAGGACGAGGGGGGATGGGGGGAGGGGTGGTGTCATGTTTCGGTGGATTGCTTGCTTGCTCTCCAATTCAAAAAATGGGGTGAATTCTTGGAAAGATTTGGGTGAAATCTGGTCGGATCTTGCTTTCCATGCGGTGCTGTTTTGGTTGGCCGGCTTATATCTCCTCTCTCTCTCATCTCCTTCCTCCACTCCCCCGTAGAGAATCCAATCATTAAAAGAGAACCGAACAAGCACCAACCCAACCCAAGCCAACCCCCACCTCCTCCTCTTCTTCCACTCTTTCTCTCCATCTGTTGTCATTCCTTTGTTGCTGCTATGGTGGTGCAGAGAAATCAACGGCCACCGCAAGAACTGGAAGCTATGACAGTGGAGGCAGAGGCCCAGTTCCATGTTCTGGCTGTGGATGACAGCCTCATAGACAGGAAGCTCATTGAGAGGCTCCTCAAGACCTCCTCCTACCAAGGTAGTCTAATTGGTGGTCGTGCAGCAAAATAAATTTAAAAGAAAGAATAAAAAATAAAAAAAAAAAAAACAGAGGAATCGCCCATGTCCTGATTTCTTAGTAGTTTTGTTTTTCCGTGTTTTGATGTCTCAGTTACCACAGTGGAGTCTGGAAGCAAGGCTCTGGAGTTGTTGGGGCTCAGGGAGGACCAGGGCAGCACACCTTCTGTGTCCCCAAATCAGCATGTAATTGATCTTTCCATGGTTTGCTGGATGGTTTCTTTCTCTTTTTTTTTTTTTTTTGTGTGTGTGTTTGGTTTGTTCTTAAATATTTGGATGATTAATGTTTGTGATGGGATTTTTGTTTCAGGAGATTGAGGTGAATTTGGTCATCACAGATTACTGTATGCCAGGAATGACAGGGTATGATCTGCTGAAGAAGATTAAGGTAATTCTATGGTTGCTTTTATTGACATTCTTTGGTTGATGGCTGGCTTCTTTGCTTTAATTGTGGGTTATGTTAACATTATTTGGCTCATGGTTGATTTTTTGATTTTGTTTCAAGAGATTTATTGGGTGGTGGTTTTATTGTTGAACCAGGGGTCCTCATCTCTTAAAGATATCCCTGTTGTGATCATGTCCTCTGAGAATGTGCCTTCCAGGATCAGCAGGTGAGACCAATGATAAATCCCCTTTTTTAGGCATTATTTTATTAATCTGGACAAAAAAAAGGAGACCTTTTTTTTTGTTTTCAATACAAACGCAATTAGGATTCTTTTTTCCAGTTTTTTAATGTTTCAAATTTGCTTAGGAATTAGATTTTGTGGAGATGGATCTTCTGTACCAAAGTTTTTTTTTTTTTTTTTTTAAGCCTTGGTTAGTCTTCCCAACCTTGCATTGAATATAATATCAGGTAGGACCAAACGAAATTCCCCAAAAGTTGGTACACAAGTCATTTAATGCTTGATGTGCACTGCAAGCAAGGCATGAAAATTTTATATCTTTCTAAGTTTTATTCTTCTCAATTAACAAGAAGAAAACTAGTATTGGAGGTTAAGAAATCTAGATGGATTTTGCTCAGATACAGATGGGAAAAGAGGCTGAGGAGAGGAATTAAGGTCTGGAGGACAGATTTTCTGTCCAAAAAGTTCCTTTTATTGGTGCCCATGAATGAAAGGAATTATATTTCTGAGTTGATAGGACCACTGGGTGCAAAAATTCCCCAAACTTCAAGTCAGCCATTACTTTATGGGCACTGCACTAAATGGATGGTTCCTTTATTTATCTTAATTCCAGCTCATTTCATTATCTCAAAGAAGAAAACAGAAGGAAAGCAAATACTTGTTCTCAGTTGCAATCAAACCTACTCTGCTTCACTGCTTCCAATTAATGTACTACATAGTACATGTATCTAAAATGTGGCAAAGTTTAGGCCTTTATTAGGGGGAGATCTGAGCAGCTACGACTAGATTTTATTTCCATAAAATTCTGTGGTGAAAAGTTGCCTCGGGGACTACTTCTCTCTAGTCAAATCTGGCAATGAATCATTGAAAAAAAAAAAAGAGAGCAGCCCCCTCTGCCAAGCTAGTCAAACATGCCAAAATCTTTTCCTTGTTTCTGTTAGATTTTGTATCTTTTGGTGAACTCGCTGCTAGATTTTGTTGATGTACTGATTTGATGTGATCACAGAAGAGGGATAGAAAGCCCCCACATGAGATCAGATCTCCCTTGCTCCTGTTTCTAAGATGGAATGCCCTGATTTGTACTGATCCCAGGTGCTTGGAAGGTGGAGCTGAGGAGTTCTTTCTCAAACCAGTACAACTCTCAGACATGAAAAGGCTCAGACCCCATATACTAAAAGGGAAATCCAATTGCAAAGAGCAGCAGCAGCAGCAGCAACAGCTGGAAGACAACAATAACATTTGCAATGGCAGCAGCAGCAGCAGCAGCAGCAGCACCAGCTGTAGCAACAATAACACCAGCAGCAGCAGCAGCAGCAGCAGCAGCACCAGCACCAGCACCAGCACCAGCAGCAAAAGGAAGGCCGTGGATGAAGGGCTTTCACCTGAGAGGACAAGGCCAAGATTCTCCAATGACAGCCTGACAGTGGTGTGATGTTAAGAAATCTGATTATTGTTTCAGCTAGAACGAGAGACCTTAAACTTCCTTTTTTTTTTTTTTTTTTCAATCATCATCATCTAGTCTTTTTTTTTTTTTTTTTTCTTTTAATTTTTTTGGGTTGGGAAGCCTTCATACACACACCTGTTCCATTCCAATTTTGCTGTGCTTAGAAGTACCCAGATTGAAAATGTAAATAATGGAGAAGGCAAGATGGGTGGTTGTTCATGGTTAGGCTGGTATTTTTGAACCCATAGGTACTTCAGTTCTAGATTTCAATGGCTGGTGTTTTGTATAGCTGATTTGATTAAAGCAGCACTTTACTTCTGGACTTCTGATTAGAAACTACACCAAATTCTTTTTAGAAGAAGGAATTGTATCTTGGATCTCTGGCCTAAATGTTGGTACGCTTACCAGGATTCTCATTCCAATTCTTGTGCCAATGCTTTTCACAATGCTCAAAACTGTTATGTCACAGGACTAACAGGTGTCATAAGTTCAGTGGTTTTCAGCTAGCTTTGAACTTTTCTCTTTGGAACACCAAAGTAAAGTTAAGAGGAAAGGAAGAAAGAGATGGGAGCATCGATAAAGGGGGTTGTTAGTAAAGTCAGAGCAGCTTGACTCCTTTTGAGAATCTGAAACATATCAATGCCTGAAGCTTTTCAGTGACCCGTAAGGCTTCTTATGATGGGACTTGGGACTAAAGTGAAGCACACCACCGGAATTCTTCCCACTGGCGTGGCCCTCTTGAGATGCACAAAGGTTGAAGGTTTGAAGTACAAACATCAATGCATTGGGTGTCCATTAAATTCTTGTTAAAAGATGTTAATGTTCTCGGAGCACAATCTTAAACTCCAGTTAAATTTAAGGCTTGGCCTAGCGATTTGATATGGATGGATGTGGATCATACTTCGGTCTAAAGAAGGTGCTATCATTTGAAAAGTTCAGCTCTCACAACTGTTCACCAATAGCTTAAGCTATAAATATAATTAAGGATTTTTATTTTTTAATAAGAAATATGAAAGTCAAAGGGTAAAGCTCTATTTTATTTATCTTTACATTAAATAAAAGAAGAGGGAAAAACTACCGTTATATTGGTGTCTCACATGGTTCCTATGGCTTTGTAGACATTTCATTTGTGAATTTGATAATGACAAGTGATGAGAGCAACATTGGGATCCTTTCGTAGCAACAAAACGATGATAAGAATAATGATCTAAAAATAAGGTAAAGATTTTTTTTTACGTCCAAGCTAATAGAAAGGAATAATGAGGGTGGCTAAAAATGAATCTTACTGCTCTTTTGGTTTTTAAAGAAAGAATAATAAAAAAAAAAAAAAATGAAGGAAAGAGAGAGAATAGCTTTACTAAAGATTAAAGATAAGATGCTATCTTTGAGTAAGCTTTTATTTTTTTACAATTAATTTTTATTTTCATTGATAAGATTGTATGGTTTACCTGTGAAATATATGCTTATAATGATGAGCTTATTTTTTTTTTTAAGATGTAGCTTCACTGATTGCAATTATTGGTTTTGCTAGTTGATCGTAAGATGGTTATTGGTTCAAAGTCCAGATAAAGAAGAAAAGTATTGCGATAGATTAATGATCGATATAAAATTATAGTCATACCTTAAAAATTGAATGAGAAAAAAATAAAGAAAGAAAAAATATATATAATCGATCATAATTAATTTAGGATAAAGTTTATATTGTTGTTACTGCAGCTGTTATTTTAGCAGATTATAGATGTGCATATCCTTTGATCAGATGCGCACAGCCTACCAAGCAGTCAACCTCTGAAACATGATGTTAGTTCATGTAGCAGCCGCCACACGTCACCTTACTCTGAAGATAGAGGAATTCTATCTTATCAACTGGCTGAAGCTTCACCTGCAAGTATTTTCAAACAAAGTTTCTCTTTATAAGTTTGGAGTTTTATTTTTGTCCCTAGGCTGGGAGGATCTTCCTGGCTAACTTGGCTGCTGCCCATCCTGATAGCGAGCCGTTGGACCGTGTTCTTGTTAACTTTTGCCCGGGTAAGATTCATGCGCTCGCTTTTAACCATCGGTTCATAGAATTCACAGTACGGTAGCTTTGAGCTTCGCATGCCGCCAACTGCAAGTGGGGTGGAGAAATTATGGCGGCTTAGCGTTACATACATACATGCCTCCACGCCAATCAAGGCCCTCTCAGAAACCCAATAATTATCATCTGAACGCCCCTCCGTTCGGAAACAGGACATGGTATTCAGGTGCTGGACGGTGCTTTCCCCTCAAACTTTCGCCTCAGATGCGGAAGGAATTTCTTCTCTGCTCGAGCAAAATTCCTGGGTTCGGACCGGGTGGAAATTTCTCCTGGCGTCCGGAGATTTGGTGGGCCGAAACGTGTTCGACGTTATGCCACGCAGAGATAGAAATATATACATATAGAAACTGTTTGATGTCATTTTTATTACTTATTTTTTTTTTTATTTTTAAAATAAAATTTTAAAAATTCAAGAGAAAAATATGTATTCAGCGCTCTATATCATATTTTTATTTTCAGAAACAATTTTTATTATTTGTAGAAAAAATGAAAGTAAAAAATTTTAAATTTTAAAAATAATATATTTTTTTATCACCACAGGGGTCATAATTATCTTTTTTACCACCATAGTTGCTATTACAATATTTATCATTTGGGTCATCATTACAACTTACCACCACCTTCATCGTATCATCGCTATAAAATTTCATCTCTATTACCATCGTGGTTATTATTGTCATAAACATCTTCACCATCTCCTTTACCATTAAGAACATCTCCACCGCTATTGTCATATTTATATTTTTTATTTTTTAAAAAAATAGAAACGAAATTTTGATTTTTTTAAAAAAATAGAAATAATGAAAGTGATACCTTTTTTCACAAAACTAATTATAATGCATGCATTGATGCAAGCTTCAAGGTTAAAATAGCTTAACTAAATTTTCATTTAACAATTTAAAATAGTTAATAAATACTGACTTTCTTTTATTGCATCCCATCTTAGTGTCTTGGCTGAGAAGTGTCTCTCCCCCGCTCAAAGTTTTTACAAGTTAAATATACAAAAGTATTTAGATTTTTCTTAGAATTCATTAACGTTTCTTATCGAATAAAAATTGCAAATAGAATGAGATCCTTTGTAATACAAGCTTTGTATCATATTTGGATGACCATCATATATCCTATATTGAATATAGGCGACAGTCTACATCAGTATGGCACTTACTAAGTCCTTCTTTATTTTTCAAGGTATATCATAATTATTCACCTCTTAAATAAAATGCATGGTAGATATCTAAACATGCAAAGCAATCTGTGGTACAAGGATCTGCACCTGCTTGGATGTTCGGGCCCTAACATTGGTACAATTATGATCAAATCCTAATATTTTTGTTATCTAGATGAAGAAAAAAAAAAACCTGTTGTCAGCTTCATAAGCTTCTCTGGTCTTGAATTCGGCTCTGGTTGGTGCAGGCAGATCTTAGATGATTTATGAATCTTAGGGATTAACTCTGCTAGATGACTTAAATGACAGAAAAGTGAAACGAAGACAACATGGCAGGTTAATATACACCAAAATTTCAAGGTTCCACAGCTCTCTTATGCTTCTTAATCAAGACTATTTTTACTTTTTGAGTCTCAGTGGCCATCCTTGAAGGAGAATATACAATCTAGTGGCAGGACTATAACATTTACATCATTGTGTATTGTGAGCTATATCCAAATTCCAAATATTCTTGATCAAGTAGTGTCTGCTGAAGTTTGAGAACTTAACAGGACTCTCATCCTAATATCTCTACAGACAGTCAAGGATAGAGGTATTCTGATAACCTTAGGAGACCAAATAACATGGAGCAGAAACTGTGTTCTGGTTATTTGGTTTATCATGTGATGAGGGAGCAGTCCCTAAGGTTCTCCTCTTCTTTTCCTTTTTTTTTTTTTTTTAATTTTTTTATTAGAGGGGCTGTTCCATTAATGTGATCAATTTCTATAGCAAACTTTATATGTTTATGATCTAACGATCATGAGATCGTGAGCAAGAAGACCACCAAATAACATCAAGCAGTGGCAATTGGGCAATCTAACGATATATTGTTTTATCATCAAGGCCAAGATATACTTTCGATCCTCAAACTTTCATTGGAATACATTTTGATCCTTAAACTTTTAATTCTTATAGTTTAATCCCTCATGTTTTATGTGATTGGATTATATAACAAATTTTATGTGATTAAATGACAGCCCAATTATTCACACATGCGTGTAGCTTTTATATATCTCAATTATTCACACACGCATAGTTTGGTTCAGTTTATATTTTTTTTAAAAAAAACCTAAATTAGAATCGAACCAGCTTTCTAGCTTTAGAAATTTTTTAAACCAAGATCAAACTGGGAGACACAAAAATAAAATTGAAATAAAATTGAAATCATATAATATTGAAGTGCAAAGAGTTGAATAAAAGGAATGCTTGCTAATGTTCTTCCATCGAATAGTGTAAATTGTTGCATTCTAATATGATGAGCTATAAATAAAGCTCAAATTCTTCATATCATCTATATTTTTACGTAGCTCAATTACATGATGAATGGGCTCACTTTATATAAGGTTGATGAGTGTAAATATATTTTGTTATATCCTAGATATAGGATGGATCTAAAGCATAACAATTCATCATATATTTAGAAATAAATTCTCAGTATGCAAGGCGACATATGTAGAGCAATTATATATAAAGCGTAACAATCCACCACATATTTTGAATTAAATTTTCTGTACGTAAGGCATCATATGGAGAGTAATTATATATAATTAATTGAAATAAAGAACTAGCTTCTATCCGACCCCTGCTTATGTCTCGGTCTCTAAAATAAAAAAACAATCATAGAGTTTTATGAGCCTTCGCTTAGTTGGTAACATTAAGAATAAATTAGTGAATCAAGCAAATGAAGATCTATAAAACTTTTTATGAAATAATACATATTATTAATTTAAAACTAAAAACTTCAATTCACAACTTCATATATCATTGATATATTAATACTTATAAATTTTAATGTATCTTTAATTAGTACTCAAAACTTTTTATGTAACATCTTTTATATTATTGTATTTAAAATTTTCAAATCATCCATCATTAATAATTTTCATATCATCATATTATTAATACTTTATGGTCACAAACTACAATCATATTTATACCTGTGATAGAACCAATATACCACACTTAACCTTATGGATGAGGGTTTTCCTCTCATATATCTCCTATGAAGGTGGGTCTGATGTCTTCCATCTCTTATTACATAGTGAATAAGAGTTATATATTTTTAATCATATTTATTATTAATAATTCTATATTCATTAATATTTACTTATTAATATAATTATGTAAATTTCATTTAAACAAATAAATTTCTTTTTTTTCAAAGCCTAAAATTTTATTTTATTTTTTTTAATAAAATTCTCATAATAACAGTAGTTCTTAACATTCATAATCTACTCACTTGATCCAGATTTGTAATAAACATGCTATTTAGAATTTAAACTTTTAATAATATTTCAAAAATAATTATAAAGTCTTATTATTTCAAAATAACTAATTATATGAAAGTTTAGCAATTATTTCAATTCAAATAAACATTCATCAATTATAAAATAAACTTTTTACAGTCATGAATAATTTATAAAATATTCTAACTTATGATTAGGTTACTTACTAAAGTTTGAAATCCTTTGAGCAATTATTAATAATTTATAAAATATAGGTTACTTACCAAAGTTTGAAATCCTTTTAGCAATCATAAACAATTTATAAAATACTTTAGCTTATGATGAAGTTACTTACTAAGATTTAAAATCTTTTTAACAATCATGAATAATTTATAAAATACTCTAACTTATAATTAAGTTATTTATCTTTTTAGATAAAATTATTAGAAACTAATTTTTAATTTCTAATATTCAAGAGCTTCATTAACCTTCTTGATCCTTCAACTTTCACTTTCTTCACTCTTTTGAACTATTGATTTGCTATTAAAAGACCTCAATTGATCCCTATTTATAGAGAGATTTCTTAGAGAAAAGAGGTTTCCACTTGACTCATCCAACATAATTTTAATATATAAAAATTCAGATAAAAACAACAAAAATTATTTTTTTATCTCCATCAATGGTATTTTTATAATTTATTAGAAATTCATTAGCAATGATATATATTTATAAAATTACTTTTAACTTTCTTAATTGACCTCTGATTTGAGTGATTCATGATGCGTTAGAAAGCTAACCCAATATTGAACATTTTAAATATAGACTCAATCAAAAATTCTAATTATATTATTTTTTATAATTTTTTATTTCAATCCAGATAAATTATATCTTAAACTAAAGTAAGCTAGCTAAAAGAGTTGGGTCTCACTTTTTTTTTTTTTTTTTTTCATTGTAGAGAGTGTAGAAGTTTTGTTGCTTGTTTTCTATTATTATAATAGCAACTAAGAGAGGAAAAGCATGGAACATAATTTTCTGTTTGCTGATCTGAGATACTAAAAGAGTGGAATTAGTATTTTTATTGAACATCTAATGAGCATGTGGTTATTATTTGGTTTAATCTTTCTATAGATTTTTTTAGCCCTATTTTGTTTTCTTTTGTGGACTTCAGGACCCTAAGTTCTTTTTAAAAAGAATTATTGGTGTTAGTGCAGTGGTAGAGAGCGAAAGATTTTCTTCAAGAAAGGCTTCAAGGCATGTAGTAGTGCCACTTTCTTTAAGGCTTTATTTGCTCCCAACATTTTGGGTATGCAAGAGAAATGTACAATAAGCCTCCAGAACATAATGAAATGCAATATTAATTATATCTTGCATGAATGCACTCAACCCATTAAACAATTATTAAGTTGATCTGATGTGGATTCAGTAAAAAAGAATGAGTGAAGAAGAGTGAACAAAGAGAATGAGAGAAGAGGCTAATTGGCATTTTTTTTTTTTTAAGAGAGGGGTAGTGTTATGTCGAGCTTTTGGTTTTTCTATCCGATCCATCAGGATAATCACTTGTCTTTTTGGAAGAAATACAATGTTTTTTTCCTTACAAACCATCCCAATTGATGCATCTTCTAGTAAAGAAGTACTGGTTCTTTTATTTTATTTTAAAAATTTACTTACAATCGGTAAACAAGGCTTCATAAAGATGAAAAAAAAGTAGAGAGATGATGCAATGATTATGGTTATGGTAATTAGAAGATCAGTAATCAAGCCACTTTCTTATGCCATTTCTGTTCTTTTTCTCTTACCCTCCTTTCTGAAGCCCTTATCTTTAATGTAATCTATCAGATGATATCATTAACACTGTAACCAATTTGCTCTCTTACTTGTAGAGATATCAAAAGGAACGAACAGCTTGTGGCATGGCTCAGTATGGAATGACACAAGAGCAAGGCATGACTGCTATAACAACTGTGCCGAATCTAATCATGCTAACCCATGGGCCATGCTGGCATGATAACCTATCTATGCCTTGGCCTGCCGAAAGGCATGGGCCAGACATGTGACCCAACCCCTAAACACGACGTGCTGTTTATTTGCATGTTTTTATATTTTTACCCCTTATAATATCCATGAATGATTAGTTTTAGAGATATCATTACCTATTTCTTTAGAAAAATTTATCTTATTTAATTTATATAAAATTAGTTTAAAAAATCAAAAAAATTGCTTGATCCATCGATCTCATGCGGGTCGGCATGCAAGGTTAGCACAGCATGTAACAGGGGCAATGTCAGGCTAGCACAGTATGACAACTGGTTAGCCTGATCCTTAACATGGGCTTACATGCGCTGGGCGGAGTGTTTGACACTAGTTATTTGCATCCTGTGTTAGAATGGCAGTTCTCATTGTTTTTCCCCATATAGCCTGATCTAGTCTAATGTCTCCTCTATTAACTTTGAATTCTTGTGACTTATGGCATTGGATTTATTCATTGGAATTGATTTTTGACTGAGATTTCTGAAAGGAATTAAGATCGCTTAATAGGGAGCCTCAGCTACATCTCTTGGATAAGGTGGCAGATGTTCTAGGGGAGAGACCACAATAAGCATGGAGGGTGGACATTTCTCATATTTTCAAGCACTCACACCATCTCCTGGCAATGTAATTACTCATAGTTGCCTAAAAAGGATATGCCAAATTAGATTTTCTTTATTTTTCCTGGTATTATTATTTTGTTATCCACTTCCAGGCCGGATCAACACCTTCACATTTTAGAATTTCAAAGCATCGTAAACAAGAAGTGGAGGGTAAAAGGTATGAACTCTTTTTGACTGTTAAACTGTTGATTTAGTAGAGGCACTGTAGAAGCACCAAATTCTATTTAAAAGGTCTGTCTTGGATTTCTCCTTCATCTTTCAGGATCATAATTAACACTCTCATCACAGCAATTATTTCATCTTCATGAACTTCCAATCAGCAAACTTGTTGCAGCAACTTGTAAAATTATTTGTTTTTTGAGATACAGGCGACTCATTAGGAATCTCATCAGCTTGGGAATTATAAAACATATTTTGTGGAAAAAAATTGCTTTTTGATGAGAAATTAAAATTATAGAACTTGTATATATAGACATAACTATTGCCAGTGATGTGAGGGTTTGGTATGCCTGTTAGAATTTGTGACATGGACAAGAGTGCCTGTATGATGCTTCTTTAGCTTGTTTGTGAATTAATCATACATTTGTAACACAGGAGATCCATCCTATGATAACCACTACCATCTAGGTTTTGGCTTTATATCCATCCCTACTTCACTGCTTGTTGATTTGGTTTTCTTGTTGATTTGGTTATTATAATCCTTCTTCGCTGTTTGTTCTTTTGTAAAATAATGAAATTATTTACTGCTTTCATAACTGCTTGATAATTTTTCAATGGAAGTTACTCACTGGTTTCATAACTCTGGTGGCCTCTCTTTGTTGTTCAGGAGAGTGGAAGCCCAAAAGCTGCTCAAGGAACCGTTCCATACTTTGGATGGCCATCATCTGTCTTAATGTTAGAAGAATTCTTTTATCTCTTGTACCAATATCAACCTTTGGTTACTTTAAGAATGCTGTCACAGTTTGCTTAGTGACTCCGAGGAAGCAATTATATTAGTAAATCCAGTAGGCTTTTTCATGTACGACCATTAAATCCTTAACTTCCCATAGTTTAGAATTGCCAATTGCGAGCTATTGGCCTACATGGACCAAGGATGCTGAATTTTTAAGTTGATGGAATGATAGAATCGATCCTAAATGAATTGTATCATCTAGATTTAGTCACTTTGGGATGTTTAAGGTGCAAACATACAGGATTGAGCCATTTAATGTGACTTCAGGACATGATGTGGTAAGAGAGAGACCTACTGAAATGTGGATAAATGCATGCTGTTACTTACTTTGGGGTCTGCTAGGACATTCAGAGACTTTATCAGCAGGCTAGCTTTCAGATTTCAGCAGGTTAAAGAATCTGAAGCCTGTTGAACAGCAACCATTGATAAGGGTGTCAACTGGCTCACTAATCTCTTGGTGTTGATGCAAGAGATCTAGTTTCAAGTTCTTTCTTCACCAAAATTCATGATCTCAGTGAATATTTGATGGAATTTGCCTATCTTCTCAGGATACCAGCCATCTTTAGCAGAAGCAAGTAATATGAGAAGCAAAGTGCAGTCCAGCAGATCTCAATCAACCTATTCTAATTGATCAAATCCCAACTAAGATCCAGGCAATTGCATGATGCTTAAAGTATATAACTTCTCTTGTGCTCTAACCTATTATTGCATTCATGCAGGCTCCAATCTCCATAGAGATATGGCCACAGAAATAGTCAATAAGGCTGCAGATTAACCATGAAACAAAGTCTTGAGAGCAGCCATTACCACCACCTTGACAAAATTTTATCTAACATGAGAGTAGTTGGCAACTTGGAGATTCACAATTGTCATATCGTAGATGATGCTTGAGATATACACCTAACTGAAGGTTTGAAGTGTTGTGAAGGCATTTAACTTCCTAGATTTAGGCCAACAACTTTTGCTTAATTTCTAGCTGTGTATAGACTTGAGGGCTGGCTGGTCACTTAAAATGTTCCTCATGGTTATTTGGCAGGATCAGATTGGTGTCATCTGAAAGGGTTGGTGCAAATTTAATTAGGATATCAATTAGACCTTTTCAGCAATAAATTCTTCATGTGTGACTAACCAATTAAATTGTTAAAGTAAAAAATAATATCAAAAATGAGTTATTTGAAATTTGTAACACAAACTGAGCAAATCCTAGCATCAGCTGCTGCTGCTGCTCGGCAAGCCATGGGAACAGCATTTGAAAGCTTCACCATAACTCATCCATTCACAGTTTCCCAAATGGAGTTCCTCAAAGTTCTACCATCCTGAGTTTGTTCTTGAAATAAGCTTTCGGGAACCCAATAAAGGCTTGTATGAAAACAGCTCCAAAGTGCATAGAGAAAAACATTGTGGAAAGAAAATGGAAACGTCTGTGTGAAAAAGAAAGGAATATACCAACAAAAAAAAGTAAACTTTTCCAGTTTACTATATTATTGATGTAAAAAGAAGAAATATGGGTTGAAAAGAACACAAAGAGGATGCCAAATTTCAATTCACAATGTTGGGATAATGAGAGAAATAGATAATCTCTATTCTCAGTTGTATTATCAAAATGATTCCTTCCCTTCCTTTCATTGTATACAAGCTATTTATAGGCTCACACATTTCACAAAGAAACATAAATAAATACATAAAACTATTAACTAGAAACTACAGCTTTTAAGGCATCATTTTGGAACTCCAGAACTCTTCATATGATTGGAATTTGATCAAGATTTATCGCTTGTTGGAAAGGTAAAGGAGTCTAGTTTCCAATGCCACCAACCATGTGCAAATTAGATATTTCTAGAGAAAGTTATGATAAAAATACTAAACACTGCTCAGTTCAATATATAATTTTCAACATATCATTTTGGAACTTCAGAATTCCCCATGGGCTTGGAATCTGATCAAGATTTATAGCTTGTTGGAAAGGTAAAGGAGTCTAGTTTCTAATGCCACTAATCATGCACAAATTGGATATTTATAGAGAAAGTTATGAAAGAAAAATTAAATATTATTTAGTTTAATAAATCTGCATTATATTAATTATATTAGATTTGAACCACATATTATGCTTCATAAATATTTATTATTTTAAATCAATTATCTATCTTGCATTGAACAAATCTAACTAGCATTATTGGATTAGTCAAGATCAAGATTTCATTCACAAACTATTCCATTGTAGTGGACTTCACCAAAATTACTATTGATTATTATAACAGCTATAAAAGCTGCTTTCTGTCTCTAATGTATTATTTGAAGTTATTTAATATTAAAGGAATGAAATATTAAAATTGCTTCTGTAATAGTATTGTAATAAAAAATTTATCAGAAAAATAATAATGTTGTATCCCAAATCACTATTTACCTTATCAAATTTTTTTTTTTTCTTTTTCCCTCCCAGATGATATAACTTTTTGAAAGAAACTTTTTCAAAATTTTAGAAGCCAAATAAAGGCTGTGATAATATCATATAACCTGTTATAGTGGTCACTATTGTTTTCCCTTTACCATTGGGCTTCATTTGGCTGCCATTCATTTTCCTAGAAAGCGTTAGCATCTCATGGTTAGGATAGGAAAACACTGTCCCATGGGAACACGGGTTCATGAGATCTATACAATTTGCCAAACGAGAACTGTGTAAAGGGGATCCAAAATGGTCATAATGTTATAATACGTACATTATTTTCAACGGATGATTAATACTGCCAAAATTTGATTATTTTTTTTAAGAAAAAAATTTGTAATTAAATGTAAACTATGACCTTGATAAACTAACATTTTTCATATACAACAATGGATTATTTTGAGCTTATTAGAGTGAACCTTGGGAGAGCCTTGTCTCCATAGGTTCAGCAGCCCAGTATATGTTATGCACCTGATTTTCCAAGTTGAAACATTTATTAGGTCTTATGATTGCAAAACATTCTCAAAGAGAGGACTCCACGGCCGTGAGGAACCAGTCAGAATAGTGATTCACCGTGCCGGGCACAGTAGTAGAGGAAGACTCCTACTTAATTACCTGACCATCTTGCAGTTAGATGAGCAATGTTCTACCTTACTATGTGTATTAACCTGTAGGTTTATGCCAATAAATGGGCAAGAGGAATATAAAGCACCTTTTGTTTATGAGTATTTGGTAAGATGTAAAGCCAGTTAATAGAGGGTCAGCTATTAGCTGTTAGCCTTGCAACATTTGGATCCTGCTTGGATTAGCTGCTAAGACACTTTAAGTAACTGTTAGTAGTTATTGGTCAAAAGCTATGTGAGATAGGTGTTAGCCAATAGTTGGGCCAACAACTAATTCAAACAAATCTTTAGCTATTGATATCAGCTACCTATGGTAGCTGTTGGACTTAATAACCGCCCCAATAGTAAAAAATAATTGTAAAGACAAAATTATTCTTAATAATAAACCAGTTTTAACTTATCTGTGAAAATTTAAAGAGTGTTTGATTTGGTAGAAACACTTTAAATAAATTTTTCATTTTACTTTTAGTGTGTATATATACACTTTACAAAGATACGTATGGAATATTTTTCTTCCCTGTAAGATTGTACAAGATATAGTCAGAAGAGATATTCAAGGGTTGTAACATTATGAAATTTAGATTCAAATTTAAATTTAAATTTGAATTTGAGTAAGATTGATAAATCAATCTTATTTATAATTTCTTTCTATATCAAGATACAATAGCTGTACAAGTTATGGTCAAAGGAGATAGTTAGAAGGATAATGATATTATGAGATATGAATTCAAATTTAAAATTTGAATTAGAATAAGATTGATAAATCAATCTTTTTTATATGTCTCTTAAGTAACTTATGAAAAATCACTGAGAGCTTGTCACATAAGAGGGTGAATCACCTTGAAGATAGTCCCTTGGTCATAATGTCAGCCACTTGATCAATGGTAAAGATGTAACAAACCTCAAGATCCTTTTTTCTGTATAAAAGGAAAGTCGATTTTAACGTGCTTTGTTTGGGCATGGAACACTATATTTGCAGCCAAATATGCTACATCAATATTGTCACACCATAAAACAAATGGTTTAGAAAACTTCATATGTGATTTATGAAGTAAATATTAAAAAAAATAAATTTCAGCAATGGCATTGGATAAGACACAACACTCTGCTTCTATATTTGAACTGGATACCGTTGATTTTTTCTTAGAATTCTATGAGACAAGATTAGAGATAAGAAATATGTAATATCTAATAATTGAGTAATGATTATCCATAGACCCAACCTAATCCGCATCAGAATAGGTATGGAGAGAGAGATAAGAAGTTTTCTTTAAATGAAGCCCATAGTTGATTATTTGCTTCAGATAGTGATGTATTCATTTAACTGCAATCTAATGAGCTTCAATGGGTTGGTATATGAATTGACAAATCTTGTTGACTATAAAGATAATTTTTAGCTTAGTGATTGTCACATATTGCATGACCCCAACTATGCTTCGATAATGATGAATATCTAAATATGAATCACCCATATTTTGGGATGATTAAGACTAGCAACTGTAGGTGTAATTATTGGTTTTGCTACATCCATTTTGGCCTTTGCAAGCGAGTCCATATTATATTTCTTTTGTGACAAAAAGAGACTTTATAATGAGAGATATTTCAATCTCAAGAAAGTAGTGTAGGGGGCCCAAGTCCTTGAGGAAGAATGTTTTGTTCAATAACTACTCATTGTAATTATGATATCATCAACATATTCTACCAAGAGAGTAATACCTTGGGCCATGATCTATATTGATAGTGAGGTGTCAAACGTAGATACAATGAAGCATAATTTAGTAAGCCGATGAATGAGCTTTTGAAACCAAGCTTGTGGTGCTTGCTTGAATCTATAAAAAGCCTTATTAAGTTTGTATACATATGTTGGATAAAACAAATCCACCAATCCAAAGGATTGAATAATATACTTCTATTCTTAACGATATCTATGTAAGAATGCATTATTTATATTCAATTGGTAGATAGGCCATCAATTGGATAAAGCAAGAGATAAAATAATCTTAATAGTTTTGGGCTTAACCATTGGATTGAAGGTCTCAAAATACTCGATGCCTTCTTCTTGATTGTATCCTTTTGGCACTAAACAATTGTCTAGCGATCCACTATCTCATTAGATTTTGGTTTGATACAAAAGGACCCATTTACATTCAATTATGTTATTATTGTTAAAGAGGAATATGAGTCTAAGTACCTTTATAAATCAAAGTATTATACCCATCTTGCGTTGCAGCATGCTAATGAGGATGTTTATTTGCTTTGATGAAGCATGTGGGTTCCACCTCAAGTATAACAAGCATGATCCAATGTATAACAAGTTGTATGAAAAGTAACTTGGTCAGAAAGGTTATGGTTAGAAGAGTAAGTGCCATTTTGTTGGTTCAAGTAATGATGGAGGATAGGGAATATCGTGTTTGGTTTAGTTCTGTAGTTATTAGAATGGAACTAGGTGATTTTGAATTTAATGAAGAGATAGTAACATGCTAAGATAGTATAGGGACTAAGTGATTGGTAGGCCTAGTAGTAGAGGATAAGGTAGTGAAGTTACTATTAGGTATAATGGGTGATATAACAAGTGTAGATGGTGATTGAAATAGGTCTAAAATGTCCAAGTTGGGGGCCATTAAGATATAACACTAGATTATTTAATGCGATTAAACAAGAGGTAGTAGTGAAAATAAATGATGGTAAGAAAGGGATAGGAATTGTAACATATGGTGGCTAGATGAGTAGGTTTGTGGGATAGAAGGGGTTGCCAAAGGAAAAGAATTTTTATAAGCATACATGCTCTGAGGTGTAAACCCACCCTGAGTCAGTATGAAGACACTTATAACCTCTTTGAAAAGGGCAGCGACCAAAGAATACACAAGGTATAAATTTTAGGCTTAATTTGTCTTGTTTATAAGGGTCTAAAAATGGGAAGCATTTGCACCAAAAAAACTTTAAGTATAGAGTAATCTGGTGGTTGCTTGAAGAGTTTGAAAAGGTGATATACCATTGAGAACTGGCGTAGGAAGTTAGTTGATAAAATAAATTGCATATGCAAAGGCTTTAAATCAAAAAGACTTTGGCATTGCAGCATAAAAGTAAAGAGATATACAATTTCAATAATATATCTGATCTTGTGTTTAGCTAGGCCATTTTGCTCAGGAGTGTATGAGCATGTAATGCAATATGTAATGCTAGCAATATTTAAAAGAGTATGAAAATTTTCTTTTGATAGTTTAGGTGCATCATCACATTGAAATTGTTTTGTGATGGTAGAAAACATATTTTTAGCATTAGTTTTGAAATGATGAAGTCATTTAAAACTAGATGACTTAACAACCATAGGATAGATCCATGTGAATCTCATAAAGTCAACTGCAAAGATAATGAAGTATTTAAAACTAAAACAAGAATCAATAAGGGTTGGACCTCAAACATCACAATGCACAAGTTGTAATAAAAAATCGGACTATCTTGTGGATGAAGAAAAAAATAATTTATGCTTTTCCCCATTTGAAATGTATCATAAATTCTATTGACATTGAAAAAATTCAAAAAAAATCTAGGTTGTCATATTTTTATAAGAAGGAGATAATCAAACATGATGGATGATCAAGATGGTTGTAGCAAATAGTGATCGATGCAAAAGAACTAGTAAGAAAAACATGTGCTTTATTTATATCCGATTTCAAGGAAATATGATAAAGATTTTCTTCAAAATGACCTAAGAGAACAAGAGTCCCTAGGTGCAAGTCCTTCATGGTATAATCCAAAGTGAGAACTTCGAAATGCAAGCATTGTCATTTGTGAATTGAGCAATAGAAAGAAGATTCTTAATTACTCCAGACACTAATAGGACATTATTGAAGGAAAATATTTCATTGGAAGAGGAGAGTTTGGAATTACTAGTGCGAGATATAAGTAAGAGGTTACTATCACCAACAAATACATGATCCGAAGTTGAGTAAGGCTAAGCCATTGAAGTAATGATGGGTCAAAGTTTATATGATTGGTGGCATTAGAGTACGGAATCAATTTTGAAACAACAAAGGATGATTAAGAAAGAACACCACGAGGAAGTTGTTAAATATGGAGAACGAGCAAACTGAGTGGATAAACCACTATTTCTTGAGCCCTTGTATCTATTTCGATAATGAATTGCAGTGTAACCCTTTTTAGCACATATATAATATTTGGCTTTGTACTGATTGCTATCTTGTTGTTGTTGAATTGATTTCTAATGTTTATGTTATATAGTAGAGTGGATAGAATTGCACTTAGTATTAATATAAGATATGGTTTGATGTAGTGAGGTAGCATCAATGCATGCAACCAGAGCAAGTTGAAGTAGTATTTGATCAACAAAAAGAATTGATTGAGTTGATCGTATACTATTGGATTGAGATGAATGTTGAAACTGTTATTCATGCATAAAAAATCGTATTCAAAGCTCGTTAAGGGTAGGTATTATAAACGATTTTCTATGATGATGACAAAGGCATTGTAATCGGGTCTCAAACTATTATGCATGTCACATAAGTATAGAATTTGAAACAGGTTCTTGAATAGTAGCAAATGAGTTAGCAATGGATTTGATCGATTACAAATAGTTTGAGATAATAGATGCCCCCTTCTTAATATTTTGGAGTGAGTCTTGGAGTAGAGATTTG
The DNA here is from genome assembly GCA_017589505.3 of Metroxylon sagu. Classification (NCBI taxonomy): domain Eukaryota; kingdom Viridiplantae; phylum Streptophyta; class Magnoliopsida; order Arecales; family Arecaceae; genus Metroxylon; species Metroxylon sagu. The sequence goes on from JACVBY030000519.1 coordinate 466,051, forward strand.
TGAGCTTCAGACTATTGAAATAAATTTCTTCTAGAGATAAGCAAAGATTTTTAGTAATAGAGAACCCGAGAGTCCAACGAGCTATGGACTTTGAGAGTGTGGCATTGATGCAACTAACCATGAATTGATCTAATTTGTGCCAGGTGTTGTAATCTCGGGAAAGTTCTTCTATCTCTTTCAATCATTTTGCATGGTTGGTGGTGGGTGGCATCAATATAGCTAATGTGATCTATGCTTATTGAAATTGTTTTTTAGACAATAATTTGCACTATCTAACTCGTCTAATACAAAGTAAGTAATGTTGAAAATGGGTATTGAAGAAGAAGAGGGTAGTAGTATAGAGATATAGAATAGTTTGTTGTTGGATTTTTGGATAGCTCTGATACCACGTAAAAATTGAAAAGAGTATTTGATTTCATGAAAATAGTTGCAATAAATTTTTCATTTTATTTTGAGTATATATACATACATTTTACAAAGATACACGTGTGAATTTTTCCTCCATTTCAGGTTGTATATGGTCAAAGGAGAGATGATTATGATATTGTGAGATTTAGATTTAAATTCAAACATGAATTTAAATTTGAATAAAATTGACAAATCGATCTTGTTTACAATTTATAATAGCTACTTTGGAAGAAAATAATTGAGGGACTGTAATATTGTAAGTTTTGAATTCAAATTTAAAATTTGAATTTGAATTAAAATAAGATTTATAAATCGATTTTCTTTATACTATCTCTCCCTATCCTTATTGGCCATTTAACTTTCCAATAGCAATAGGTAACAATAATGTAACGAAATATCTTGACCATCAAAAAGAGCTAATAGCTAACAGCCATCAAACACTCAATGGTTAAACCATAATATAACGACAGCATAAGTGAGTGAAAGGCATGTTGGCCCACTTCTCAATAATTTGCATCCTCTACAGTGATGGCATGAATAAAGAAGGAAAGATGTTGTCTCAATTATGTGATGAGCCACTCTAGCTGCATTGGATCATCAAGTCAGCATCACCATTCTTCCATCACATGAGAAGAAAAGAAATATATTAATTATCATCTCATCCCACTTCACCCTAAAAAATACAGCCACCAAACCAAGCCATAAGGATTGCCGGCAGCTTGAGCTGCAGAATCTCCTCATGGATGCTGGATCCAAAAACGCCCTCCATCAACTAAATTTATGGATGTCATAGTCTCATCTGCTCTGGCGAATCCATCATCAAATCAAGCCATTTTTTTGCGACTGGTTTGCTGTGTTGCCAGGTCCACAGCAGGAGGAAGCATTTGGTATACCACTCGAGACATCTTTGGCTGAGGCTTTCCACCTTCCAAGGTCACATCCCAGCTGTTTCTTTCTGTTTGGAAGTACTTGACGTGCGGATAAGAAGCACAACAGGAGAAGCCAAGGATATCGATGAGGAGAAATAAAACGTTAAGAGACCGAAGTTTTAGAGGTTGGGCCCTCGGCTACCTCGCCACCTCCCTCTCGTTTCAGAAAATAATCTCGTCCACGCTTCTTGGCGTCTGGTTCTGTGATGCAGAGCGAGGCGTGCTCGACCGCCGTTTCGTTGCAGACCACCAACACGTGTGGACGCAAAATTCAGGAGCCCCACTGGTAACGTGCGTCTCACGCGTGAGGAGGACTCGTGGTTGCATGGCTGCTACGTGGAAGTAATGTTAACATAAATTTTTGTTTTCTTTTTTCCTTTATTTTCTCCCTCAAATTGATAGAATAATTGTCACCATCTTTCTAAGTGGGCACCAACTCAAGGAAAGCGTGGCCTCAAATTGTCAATGAGTGCTAGTTGGACCATCCATGCTATCAATTCCCTTTAATATCCGAACCTTTCTGCTGTTCAATAACTTTGTGAGTTGAGTGGATATCCATGCGTGTTTAGAAAATATCTATAGGTGCACTTATTTTTATCTTGTGGAGTAAGAAAATAAATATATGCAACACCAAAATATTTGTATGCAGAGAAGTGATATTGAAAAAGAAACTATGTATTAAAAAATTGATACTAGCATTGAGTATTAGAGCTTATATATATATATATTATGGAGTAAGAAAATAAATATGCCTAATATCAAAATATTTATATACAAATAAGCGGTATTGAAAGAGAAACTATGTATTAAAAAAACTTTATATAATGATTTAGATCTTATGTTTTAGTCAACAAGAAGTTTTTTCTCAACATATAGCTAATGAAAAAATAATCGATATTAGCAATGAGTATTTGACCTTATATATATATATATATAGGAATAGGCTTGATTATATTTGAATGTAATCAAGTATAAATTCGATCATTTTCTTCATCTTTTCATCTATATAGTTCATAAATTTTAAAAATAAAAAAAATAAAAAAGATGAGATGGTTTCAAAATTTGTATGGATTTAAGGATGGAAAAGACGATCAAGATCCTGAATTTAGTTACATTCGAATGTAGCTAAATTTATTCCTCTCTTCCTATCTCTCTTTATATATATATATATATATATATAAAAGCTTCTATTTAATTTCTCTGCTTGATGTGACTCCTAAGCAATTTCATTCGTTTGTCAAAAGTTAGGAGAAGCCATTTTGTATACTACTGTGGTGACATCACTAAGAAGAGATATATATAAGAAGTTGCCCAACCTAAGGTTAGGAAAGAGAGTACGGCTAGGTTACTGCAAAGCATCCATCCGGTCATCAATCACGTGTTCTACGTGATGTACAGGGGATTGGGGATCATATGGAGATAGAGAGTGTTAATTGAAAGTCATTGATTTCTATGTAGAACTAGTGAAACGAGTGGTCATCGAATGAATAACGTCTGGTATGCTGCTTGAAAAAATTAGTCGTGTACGTGTGAGACTTTTGTTTTGGTCAATTGAACAAAATAGTTGATGGATATATTAATATGACCTTAACTATTTGATGCAACTCATTCTAACAATTGCTTCATTTTTTTTTTTTTTTGTCTTTTCCGTTCCAACTAGTTGGTTATGAGATGGTCATACATGCGTTTACTTATTGCATGCAAATCCTCTTTTACGTAAAATATGATCTCTTGGCAAAGTTGAAACAAAAAATATTTGTTATATTTATAAGCATGCACATGGATGAAAGGGATGTATATCTAATTTAGCCATTACCTATGAAACTCAAATCCACTTGTTAGGTGTAATTAGACAAAGAGCTGAACACCCCAATTAAGTTTAATGTGGCTCTAATAATACTAATAGACTCTACCTGATTAACTCGATATAATTAATTTTAAAAAAATTAATTCTATCCTTAAAATTTAGATCCAACATGAACTTAACATATATATATATATATATATATATATATATATATAAAGGTACTTAAACTTGAAAAAGCAAAAAGAAATTGTTTAGTTAGGTAAAACTCAAGCAAAACTCAATCATAGAGGAAATTAAATGGCTTTAATAAATTTTTGAATGATGTACGAATATAAAATTTCATGTTTTTAAGTTTATTAGTTATATAATTAATATTAGATATATATTTATATGTTATTATAAATTTATAAAGATATCTTAACAAAAAAAAAAAAAAAAGATAGTAATTGTTAGATTACCATGTTCAATTACACTCAAGTGATCCTATAGGATCATCTCTACTTTTACAATAATTGCTAAACTTAGTAATCGTACATTTATCTTTGAGAATAAGCATCTAAAATCATTTTAAGGCTATAATTTGGAGATCAAAATATTTCTTATCTAAAAAAAAAAAGTCCAATACTATTTTAATATTATAATATTATATTATACAAATAAATATTATAATTTATTTTTAATATATAATAATAATAATAATAATAATAATAATAAAATATTATGATAATTGTAAAATATATTAAGAATAATTTTAATCTTTTTATGGTTACTGATGTTGCATTTTTAGCATATCAAATAAGTTAATTACTTATTAAAAAAAATAAAAAAGAGAAGGGAGTTGGTGTTGATTTTAATTTTTTTTATGGTTGCATTTTTAGTATACCAAATAAGTTAATTATTTATAATAAATAAATAAATAAATAAATAAATAAATAAATAAATAAATAAATAAATAAAGTTTTTGGGCGCTAGGGGCGACGCATGGCACACCAAGCGCCAGCGTGGAAGGATAATTCTTCCGCAATTCCTCCCAGTTACGTTTATCCATTGAGCCACCCTGTGGCATTTCCGTAACATCCCCCAAACTCCCGTGGCGAAAACCAAATCCACACCCGCTCTCAAGCTCCGCGTTGCCGTCCGGCATATAAGCTGACACCAGCCTAACTTCCAAAATCCGAAGCCTTATTCTCTTGGCGACGATACGCACCCGTCCAGGCGCCTCGACGCATCCCCTCTCAAACCCGCCGGCAATGCGAAAGCAAAGCTACCGACGACGAACTCCTGCTTTCTGATGACGGAGAGGAGTAGCGGCGGAACGACCGAGACCACCGGACGATGAGACTGGCGAGAGGGGCGATGGCTAGGGCTCCTACGGCCTTCGGTCTCTGGGCGAGGCTGAGAGCCGGACTGGCTCTCTCGTCCTGTCCCCCTCCTTTGTGTAGAAAATACAGCAGCTCTGGCTACAAGAACGAGCAGCGCCACCAGGAGTACTCCACCGAGGCGGCCGCGGCCGGGGTGGAGGTGGCGCGGGGGTTGCGGCCGCCGCTGCTGCGCAGCGGCGGAGGCGGCGGTGGATGGGATTTCGTGGGAGCGAGGGAATATCTGGAATATAGGAGGGCCTTGTATGGAGAGATCACGCACAAGGCCCTCCTCGTGGACGCCGTCGGCACCCTCGTCGTCCCATCTCAGCCCATGGCTCAGGTTTTCTCCGACTCCTTTCCCACCTAAAACAACTCATCTGTCATCATTTTATCTCTAAGATATCCTTTTTAGGGTTTTAAATTGTTTTGTTATTTTTGTGACCGGATGTGGTTCTTAAATATTCGATTTCCGAGATTTGAAGATGCATTGTTTTTTCCTTCTGTTAAATATGTGTTGGCGACCGGAATTAGTGACAGATCAGGCGGTTATATTTGTTTTTGGATTGCTTGTGTTGTCTTAGTTCTAATTAATGTAATCTTTTGGTGGCCTTAGATTTACAGGAAGATTGGGGAGAAATATGGCGTCCAGTATTCGGAAGATGAGATATTGAGTCGGTACCGATGGGCCTATGAGCAGCCATGGGGCAGATCTCGTTTGAGGTCTGATTACCACTAGCGTTTGTTCCTTCCCAACACTCTTTTTGCTATGTTGATTTATGCTCTGTAATTAATGTGTAGGAAGACAGATTTGATTGGATTTTTAGCACTGCATATGTGACATTGGTGAACATCATTTTTTTTCCCCAGTGAAATAAGAAGTTTTTATTCATTTTTCTTTTAATTATTGTAGAACAGGGCGGCATCTGTTAGTGTAGTGTATAAATTTTCCTCACAATTTTTATAGAAGGAGACAAACTGGTCCTTCAATTTGCATGCAATATATGCCTAGTTGTCTCCTTGATGTTAATTGATGTTTTTACTTTCTACGACTTAATAGCAGTTGAATGAGATTGAAACCCTAATTCCTCGGCTTGGTTTTTTATTAGTTAAAGATGTTTGAATTAACAACCATAGTGTGTAGCTCATTTGTAAAGGTTTTACAGTGAGCAATGATTGTTATGCTGCAACCAATATTTTTACTTGTCATGAGCCTTGATGTCTTCACTGGCATATTCTTCAGTGTAGAAGTATTTACCTATTTAGAAATTCATAAATTTTGAGAATTGTGGAATGAAATGAACATGTATGGTAATAGTTTTAGCGTTATATGGCTCATGATGCCAAGTAAGAGCACTTGCTCAAACTTAAGTGGTTAACCTCCAAATTGCATGTAATTTTCATATTAAGAATTCTTTTGTCAGCAAATGGACTTCGTTATGTCCATGATATGCCGTACCAGTTTGTATTGGTGTTTATTGGAGGCACTGTATTGTACCAACATTGAATCGGCATGTGGTAAGAGGGTGTACTAAGTATCAGTATGCCAAGCCAATCTTATACTGGGCGTACCAACATTATACTTAGATGGTATATCGAGATTGTGAATCTTGATTATGTCCAAAAGTAGTGATGTAAGTGCTAAAAGATTTGCATGCTATGTTCTTCATTTAGCTTATTTACTACTTTTAGAAGGGTAGTTGATTCTTCTAACCTTGCTGATATTAAAAAGTGCACCATACAACTCCTAAATTTGCTATTGTACTCTGTACTCATAACCAATCCCCCCAACAATGAGATCATTCTAAAACCACATAGTTCAGATATTTCACAAAGATGATCTTTAAAACTCAAGTTCTTTATATTAATTTTGTCTACCCAAATAGAATTAATTGGCTGAGTGGAGTCATATAAAGGAGAGAAAGATGAGTGGGACACCTTTTTCTAATGTGAAGGGGTTTTGCTGTGATTGATTTATATAACAAACTGACAAAGGGAAAATTATTGATTCTTTTTCACCATTTCTATGAGAAATTTCCACAGTGTGCGATGTAATTGAGTGCTTAGCTTAAAGAATGTCTAAGCCTGTGAGATTTGTGCTATCTATCCTTATTCTTTCATCAGGGAGTTTCTATTATGAAAACAAGGTTAGCTTGAAGTGGCTTAAATTATCAATACTTTAATTCAGAATTTGAAGGCCACAAATTGGTTCAATCAAGAAAGAGTATGAAAGAAGTTTTTAGCATGATAATTTAAATAAGACACGTATTTAATGTTGCATGTTAGTTAGGTACAAATTTAACGATGCCTGCATTAGAAAAAGATCTGACATATGAGATATAAAGCCTGCAACTGAAAGGCTTGGTTCTTACTAATATACCAAATTTTAGTTGCCGGCTAGCTTGACCATGCAGTCATGCCATCTTGCCTGGACGCTTCCATTTTTGGGAGTTGTGGAGTACAGCCACTTTTGGACATGACTTGATATGACTACTGAAAGGTTTAGATGGTCCATTCTTCGCTCAGCTACCTTGGTGCCATTAGAAGGGCAATGGTTATTCTAACTATGCTTAAATATTAAAAAGAGTGCCATAAAATTCATGAGAGTGCTTATGTACTCATAACCAACACCACATATATTTATTTCAAGTGCTCTGAAAAGATGATCTCTAGAGTACCAGTCCTTTACATCAATTTTATCTACTCAAATACGTTACTAGGCAGAATGTTGTAATATAAAGCAAAGAGATAAGTGACACACCTTTTTTAGGTAGTTTATTGTGGTTGATTTATGTGAGGAAGAGAAAACTGTCAAATTTTTTCTGGTGCTTTTTTCAGAATTTATGATGAGTGAAATAATTAAGCACTTAGATTAGAGAATGTCAAAATTCATAACATTTGTATCATCTATTTAAGCCTTCAGTTGACAATGTGGGTTGAAGTGGCTTAAATTATCAAAAATTTAATTTAGAATTTGACGGCTATGGATTGGTTCAATGAAGAAAGAAAATAAAGGGAAGATTTACCAATCAAAGTAAGATAAGTGTTTAATGTTGCACCTAATTAGGTTCAAATTTCACCACGCCTGTAGCAAAAAGATATGGCATATGAGATTTAAATTGTGCAACTGAAAGTTTTGGTCCTTACTGATATAATGAATGACAGAATTGGTTAACTTGACTATCTAGTTATGCCATGTTACCAGGACACTTCAATTGCTAGGTGCTGGAGTATGGACACACCTAGACATGGCAAGACACTGTGATACTTGAAAACTGGATTGTTGTGCTTACGATCACTAGAGTTGTTGGCACTGGCATTGTATTTGGTGTGCCCCATCAAGCAATACCTCATTGTGATTGACACTTGAGTTCTCAATTATGTCAGTGCCAAACAACTGATGAAGTGCCATTCCTATTTATTTATTTATTGGTGTTAATGGATGCAATTTTTTTAATTGATTTGCTAGTCAACTAATTCTAGTGGTCATCATCTTGTACATATTTATTTTTCTTACTTATATAAATTGTATCATATGGAAATGTCTTGACACAAGTGTCCCATGTTAAAATCACTTGGGGGCACCTGAAATCTGTGTCACTTGTCTAGGTAACACTCTTTTTTTTTTTTTTACTGAGTACTTTATAGAGCTTGAATCTTAATGTTCATGTATGTTACATGTCACGTACTGATATTTTCCTTTCCCCCCCCTTTGTGTTGGATCTTCAGTTGATACTCAAAGGGAATCACTTTCTGGATACCAAGCTTACCTTTGATGCTGTTTGAAAATATTCTCCTATGAACTTTTGAAAACTTGCTTGCTTATTTGGATTTGGAAAAGTAGGACAGAAATTATCCCTGTTTTAAAAGCATGCATTTGATTGAGATTAGGGAATGAGAGAAATGGATAATGTTAATTTACTATAATCAATAACTTAATAGAAATCTCTTTCAATAATGCGAATCTGATATGGAACCAAACTTTTATTGGTTATGGTTGATGTTGTGATTGTAGGATAGTAAACATCAATGCCACATCATTCCTACTTTACCTGGGTCTAGGTTGAAACATAAGATTCATCATTCATATTATTTATGCCATCATACATTGTATGTATTCCATCACCTAAATGTGTATTTGTCCAGTTTATTATATTGCCTTGGCAAGATTTTGATTCTTTATGTGTGCTACTAATCTCAGGTATGTGGCTGATGGGAGGCCCTTTTGGCAATTCATAGTTAGCTCTTCTACAGGGTGCTCAGATTTACAATACTTTGAAGAGCTGTATCAATACTATACAACTGAAAAGGTTGGTTGAATCTTATGTGGGAATTTAATTGTAATATCCAAGTTTGTTGTCAAGTCAGACCTTACATTATTTTGTTTGCTAGGCTTGGCACCTTTGTGATCCTGATGCAGAAAAGGTTTTTCAAGCTTTGAGAAAGGCTGGAGTGAAAATAGCTATAGTCTCAAATTTCGACACCCGCTTACGACCTCTGTTACAAGCTCTAAAGTGTGATCACTGGTTTGATGCGGTTGCAGTGTCAGCTGAGGTAAGTGGTCTTTTTATGGTTTTCATTTTTCTTATTCCTATAAATAGGCAGGTGGTTTTTATGGTCATTAGCCACCTCTAATGTTTTTTTGACATTCAGAGTTGCAACTCAAGTTATGAAACCACATTTTCATTGTGGTTTATTGAATCCACATTGTTGAATCCCTGTTTATGTCATCTTGTATTTCACACAAATAAATTGGCATAATATGCACATTCTAATGCTCCTTTTTCATTTCATCTACCATTAAATGCTTGTCCTTGTCACTGCAAACTAGCTAATTTTATCGATCTTGAATTTATTTGTTTCTAGACTCTCTCAGATTTTAGGAATGCTTTGCAACAGGTAGCAGCTGAAAAGCCCAACCCAATGATATTTTTGAAGGCCTGTGAGTCGTTAGGAGTAAAACCTGAGGCAGCAGTGCATGTAGGTGATGATCGCAGGAATGATATATGGGGCGCTAGGGATGCAGGTTGTGATGCGTGGCTTTGGGGCAGCGATGTCCACTCTTTCAAGGAGGTATCTTGCATACTCTCAATAGTTAATTCATGACTTAAATCTCTAAATTTCATCAATGATACGGTGAAGGTATTCAGTAACTACTGCATGAATAAATTCTATGGCTGTTGTGTTTTGCTGTACACAACTATTCAAGATGTACATGGCTTTGCATGACCTAAATTCTTGGAGATTTTTCACAATGATTTTTATGCCCAGTGGAAGAGAAATTGATGTTCTTTTACCAAGCTAATATTTCTTAATAATTGACTCGAATACCTTACAGAGGAGCCTTGCCTTGGTTTTTCTGTTTTGGAACCCCGTTATTTTCTCTGCGTTTTCTTTTAATTCAGGGTTGCATGTCATATTTGTGGTAATTTAGGGAAATGCTCATGAGCTTTCAGGCTGGATGTTCTCAGGCTTAGCCTATGACCTGGTTTTGGTGTGGTCTGATGGTTGAGAACCTTGGTGGCGCCACCGTATGTCTTCTCATTTTTTTTTTTTTTTCTTTCATATTCCTGAATAATGTTAATATACTTAGGATATTAGCCCCTGTCAGGTTGCTTCTGATTGGACAATGAGGGGAGGGGGGGTTCACCAATACTCTAAGCTGGCATATGTGATCTATTATCTCGAAGTTGCTTACAGTAAAAGATATCATATGATTTGGATACTCCTAGTCTTTGCATTGAGTAATAAAAAATAAGCCAGATTAAATAGTATGAAATAACTTTTTTTTTTGGTTTTTTGAGTACTTGATGTATAAGTTAGGAATAATTTTTGATAGTAAATAATTTAAAAATGGTAGATTACATTCAATCTCAGGTCATTTGTGACAGACCCTTGTCCCCTGGTTCGGATTGACCTGGCAAGAGCTAATATCCTTTTGCAAGTATATTAGCATTACTCTATATTCTTAATGAAATAGCGCTGCTTGAGTGCCATATTTCTCAGCAAAAAAGAAAAGAAAAGAAAAGAAAAAGCCTTGCTGGTTTATTGCATTGGCAAGTTCGTTTCATGCAATGGTACTATGGAATCTTATTCTTGGTTTATTTGTGCAGGTTGCTCAAAGAATTGGAGTCCAAGTTTGAGGAAGCAGTCAGGCTCACGCCACCAAATAATCCAGTGTTTAGATTATATGTACAGGATACCATCTCCTCTACGCCTCGGCTTTCTGATTGCAGCTATATTATATATATCGGTAGAAGAAATAATTAGGAAGAATGTTCATTTATCAGGACAATGAGATCTTCCTAAATTTTCAGTGTGTTAAGTTGGAAATAATTATGTGAACTAGGCTATCCATCATAACCATCTACTGTAAGATTTTGCTGTTGGACATATTGTAACATGAGAAAGGAATATTAAGTCCCCTTAAAAAAAAAAAATGTAACCGGGCAAAAGAAATCTTCTCTTGAGGAATGTCCTTAGCAAAACTAGATCAAGTGAGTTTGTGGGATTTTGCAATAGATTTGAGTTGGCCTTTTTGATTTTTCATGGGGAGTAAAATACAACTCAAATGTGTCTAGTGAGTGTTTTTAATCCAGCCAAAACCGCGCCTAATTATTTTATTCTGAAGGGGAATCATATGCTCCTCTCTCAACCTTCACCATGGTTTTGTGCAACTTTGATCCCTTTCAGTGAGGTATGGATTAAAAGTGAGACAGCTGAGGTTAAGGAGAAACAATTTAGATGATCTAACATGGCAGGTGTAATGGCTTACAACCCTGGATGCCTGGTTAAGTGTGGTGCTGGCCGTTGAAGTGGAAGAGGGTCCGGTTCATGTTTGATACCTGAAATCCTGAGCATCCAACCAAACGGGAACTGAGCGCTTCAACCAACTTATTAGTTTGCTTTGCTCTAGATTCCAGCTCCACCTGCTTGCAGCACTATCGTAGCCCAACTTATTAGTTTGCTTTTGCTTTAGATTCCAGCAAGAATCGTGTCTCATAACTTGTTGGCCTAAAATAAATATGATCCGAGATGGCAAGAGAGAAGAATAAATAGACGAGACACCTGCTTGCAGTACTTTGGACGCCCAGCCGACATGCGGGACGGGGACAGATCACAGATGCGTTCCGAAACGCAAGACTAAACCGTAGGTTACTTTTAGCTAGCCACTCTTCTAATAGTCAAATTGAACTCAGGAAATGGCCTTCATGGGCACTTCCATCAGGATTTGAATCTTTTGAACCTGGAAGACACGCAGCCTGGGTCAGTCTATTTTCGCAAACATTATGTCCTCTTGAACTAGAGACTTTGGTACGCTTCAATCACATGAGCAACTACAACTCCTACCATAATTATGGCAAATACAACTAAAAAATAAATGTATTTTAACTTAAATTCAGTTAGATCATCCCAACATCGATGATTTGAATTGTTAGATGCGATTTGTTACCTTTAAATTACTTACACATAAAAAATTATATGATTTAAAAACTATTATCATGTACATCAAATGGTCAGAAATATGTATTATTTCGTATTATTTAAATTTTAAACTAACTAAATTTTAATTGCTTGATCTATAGGTTAAAAAACTCTAAATCACATGGTTTTAAAAAGGTGCAAGCAATTTGGACATAATAGATTATATTTAATTTCTTGAATTATCAATGTTGAGCTTCCATGGTATAAGTATAGCATGACAAGGTCTAAATAAAAATACTCATTATAATCTACCTACCCCTCTCTATCTATCCAGGACCATCACTTATATTTGAGTTGGAAAAAAAAAAAAAAAAAAAGGCTCTTTTTAAATAATTTGGACATGGATCACATCCTCATCCAAGTATAAAGTAACTTGAGCCGATCCAAAATTTATATAATTAAGCCATCAATTTATGCTGACTAAATTTTATGGGGTGGCTCATCACATTCACTGCAAAATGGGCTGTTGATAATGTTGATGTGTCGTCTACTTATTACCTTCTCGCATCATTTATTTATAATATATTTAAAAAACTAACGCGGATTTTTGCTATGCCTGCATCAAGTTATCATGAATCCATTAAGTTATCATGAATCTAATTTAACCAAAAGGCTCATGAATCAAAACATCTCATAAAACTGGCTTGATCCAATTTGATAAGATTAGACTTGATATAGATTCAATTTCATCATACGATTTAAAAAAGAAAAAATATCAATATATCATCGCTATAACTTACTAGGTAGAATGATAATTTCAATTCATATAGCGGTGATTCATTCCATTCATCTTATTTGATAAGGAGCTTTTTTTACTTTTGAAACGAAACGAGGTTACTTTTGTATCCACTTGTATGAATTCTTTTTTTCTATTATGTTGGCTTCATGATATGATTATATATTTTTATATTTATAAAATTACTGCTATAATTTTGATTGAAAACTCATATATACAATTAGGGTGTGGTGAGCCGCGAAAACAAAATAGAGATGGAAATGTAAGAAGTCTTTGTTCACAAGAACGGACAAGGGTAAGGAAATTTTTTTTTTTTTCTTTCTTTCTTTGACGGTGATGGAGACGGTGATTAAAGGTCCCCGTTGCCAAACCTACGGTAAGCAATTCCAGGAGTCAGAAATCAGATACCCACCAGAATAATAACAAGAGGAAAACGACTCCAGAGTCCAGATACCTCGCGAGGTGGGAGCACGGTATCCGGTGGCAGCAAAGAACTCTAGGAATCAGGAATCAGAAGCCCAGAATAATAATAATAATAAAGCGGAAAACGGCTCCAGAGTCCGGCCATCCATTTGACTGGGGGCGTGGAGCGCGGAGTAGCGCGCTTCCCAGCAGCATTCTACCCGGGCGATGGCGAGAAGCCTCCTCGCCTTCCTCTCCGCCACCGGCGTCGCGCTTTTAGCTATCCTACTTCTCCCCGCTCTCGACCCCTCTTGTATTACTAAACCCTTTTCTATTTCAAATCTAACGGTCAAAAGGAAGAAGAAGAAGAAGATGGAGAGAACTAAGCAACCGTGGTTGGAATCGCAGGGAGTCCATGGAAGTGGCGCCGGATTTCCGCGGACCTAGTGGTGATGAACGCCACCATCTACACCAGCGACCCCTCCCTTCCCTTCGCCGAAGCCATGGCCGTTCGTAACGGCCGGATTCTCCGAGTCGGAAACTATTCTTCGATCAAGGTGTTTCGTTCGATTTCTTTAATCTTTTTGAAGCACTGTTCTTTTGTTTGTTTCCACTTGCGTAGATTATTGAAGTCATTGGTCATTGTGACTGCAGGACCTAGTGGGTGATGGAACTCGAGAGTTGAATCTAAATGGGAAGGTTGTGATGCCCGGGTTTATCGATTCGCATGTGCACTTGATATTTGGTGGCTTGCAGGTAGTGTCATTTTGTGTATTGTTTATTGTGACTTGATGAAATTTTCTTTTATTATAAGTTATTGGTTTATGGATCAATATTAGGAGGCTTGCAAAAAATTCATGTTGGTAATTTCTTTGTGCAATTACGTTTTCATCAAATATGCAGATAAGTTGTTTTTAGTAAAGCTTGAGCTTGCATGCCGTGGAGTTGGACAGACAATGAATTTTGGAGATAAAAATCCATTTTTTGATAGACTATATAAGGATAAATGGGATAAATTGTAAACATTGTCTCTCAAAATATATAAATGGTGCTTGAAAGGAGGATGGTTTACTCTGGCTTGATCAAACAAAGAAGAGAAATGTAGTGGTTAGATCAAAGTGGTGAAATAGGATTTGGAGCATATAACGGTGGATAATGTGACTAGTGATAAAAATAGATGGTATGGAAGAATCTAATGTGCCTGAAACCGGCTATGAAAGATCACCTTTTTTTTCCCCCCCAAAAAAAAAAAAAAAAAAAAAGAATGGTGGGAACACTGCCAACCATTTCAAAGAAATAATAAGATAACATCCCACATCAAGCACTGGGGGGAGCACCTCTCAGTGTTTGAAAATGGAACCTCCTCTAGACAGAGGAGGGTAGCAACCACTGGGCTACTGCCCAGTTTGATGAAGAATATTCATTTTAGAAGGCAATCCTGACTCTATCATCAAAGTTTAAATTTTAACTCAATGAGAAAACAAAGGACTGAAAGCACTGCTCCCTAAGTGGGGTCAGAAAGTCAATATACTCAAAAAACCTTACATTTTTATAATTACATAAGAGAACAACAATTAACAGATTCACATTGGTCTAACCAATTTTAACAATCTTATCAAATTTTATGTGCTCTAGTTGAAGGGCCTACAGATTTTCTTTTTCCCCTAGTTCCTCAAGATCACCTTTCCCTGGAGAGTGGAAACATATTCACTGGAAAGATACCTTTGATATCAACACCTGGCATTGTACAGTAGACAACCGATATAAGCCATTCAATATTGAACCAAATGCAATAGAACTTATCAGATTTAATAATCATTACCTACCATTTTTAACATCTAATGTTAACTTTTAACAAAGTCAAGTAAATTTCCATATAAAAGATACAAATATAAAGAAATAGTATGCATAATAGTTATAAAGAGTCACCATGCCACCATATTTGTGTGGGTCACCATTCGACAACTTTAGTTTTCAATGTTAATCCAATGTGTATTTGCATCTTCCTTTCATTTGTCAATACTTCATAATGAACCCTTGCAATGAGATGCAAACTACCATTTATGAAGGGTTAAAGGATTGCTACTTAGTAGTGATTGAAGTCTTGACGGGATGGGAGTCGAGACGGTCGAGACGTCTCATTCTAGAGAGATTTCGGGACCGATCTCGGCCGTCCTGTTCTATCCTATCTTGGCTATAGTACATTATATTATCAATATTAAATAGATTTAATTTATCATAAAGATATAACTTTTGAAGTTCAAATATGTTTAAAAATTGAATAAAATACTAAAGCTTTACAAATAACTTTTTTAAAGAAAAAGCATTCCAAGCAAGTATTGTGACACTTGGCTGGGTCAAGGATCGTGAAGGGATGGGATGTGAAGTGTCTCTTTCAATGAAAATATCGGACCACCTATGTCCCACGAGATTTAAAACCTTGCTATTTAGTACTTATCACAGTCGGACTCAACTAAGACATGAGGCTAGCAATGCCTTTTAAAGTGCTATTTTTTCTTTTTTGATGAGGTAGGCAAGCATTTTTTTATCCCCTGAAGCATCCACACTTAGTGCAATGAAAAAGAATTTCCTTTTGTGGGTTAAGATTAGGTCTTTGCTCCTGTTGCTTCTAGTCATGTGCAGGTCTGGGCTTTCAACTCTTCATCTTATATTTCACCTTTTGAATGCTTCCTGGAGCCACACACCTTGACAAGGTTACTGGTAGCAGGTGTAAATGCTTGAGTGATCCTCCACTACTTGCAACTGTTGTGTTCATATTGTTTTTCAACATATCTGGTCAAATGAATAGGACAATAATGAAGATTTTTTCAATAATAAACTGTTCTGGTTCATATCTTGATCAAGTACCTCCTTATTTTTGGAAGTGTGAAGTTCTTTCTCATTGATGGTTTTTTGGGACTCTATGACGTGGTCTAATAACTCTCACAGGCCCTCTTGAATTTGATTAAGATTTCAAGGATTATTTATCACACAAATTGATTTAGACCACCAAAAATCTGATGGTGGTGTTTGAAATCAAATGCACTCTAAATTTTCTCATAGGGCTGTTGCAATGGATCAATCAAGGCAGTCAAGATGTCATATTCTTGCCATGGAGTTCATCTCAGTCAACTTCTATAGTTTTTACTTTTGAGGGCAGAGAATAGGTCTTGTGGCAGTTAGTCAGAAATCCAAATTCTAGAAAGCGAGCAGTAAGTTAGGTCTAGGCTTGGGCTAGGTCGCTAGGGTTACCAAGTTTAAGAGCTTGGTCTGCCTACATTACATGAAGCTGAAATTTAGCCAATGTTGTTTTGGAATCCATAGTGACATCTTAGGTTCGGGTTTTTGTATATATAAACAAAGGCCTAAAGCTTGGCTTTGATTTGGTACAGGCTAGTTATGATTTTGGCTATTTGGACAGTTTCAACAGTTTCTATTTGTGTTTGAGAGTTTGGCTAAAAGAATCACAAAAAATGCTGGGAAAGTAACCAGGAAAAATAGAGAAATGTATAACAAGCCAAAAAGAGTGTATCACATTATTTCAGAATATATTGTATTGTCTAAAATCTTTTGCAATATGGTTTTGGTGTTTTTGGGATGAACTCCTCAAGCTACCAAAACTGTGGCAATCTTTAAAAAGTGAAAACATTAAAAAATTATGTTACAATAAAATTAAGTTGGGCATACCACTTAATTATTTGACAAAACTTGTCTAACACATGAAGATGAGGTTATCTGAAATAACAAAATGTACAAATACAAAGTTGCATAGGAATATGACTTGACATCATGATTGTCATCATATCAGGTACCAAGTATCAGAACACAAAATTATAACTTATAGGTTGAAGAGGAAGACTGCAATGAGGTCCTTATTTATCATCAAATAAGATATGATCTCAAACCTCACAAGTCTGATCTCCAAACTTGTAAATCCACTCTCCAGGGGAGCTTGATCTACTCAATAGACTGTTTTATCCTCTTCCCTTAGAAGCTCTCAAATCTCGCAAATACCCTCTTAACATCTAGAAAAATTGACCTTCTCTGGAATAACTGGAATCAAAATTTCAAATGCTTCTAACATTATCATTAATTGCAAA
This sequence comes from Metroxylon sagu, assembly GCA_017589505.3. Taxonomy (NCBI): domain Eukaryota; kingdom Viridiplantae; phylum Streptophyta; class Magnoliopsida; order Arecales; family Arecaceae; genus Metroxylon; species Metroxylon sagu. The sequence goes on from JACVBY030000519.1 coordinate 483,276, forward strand.
AGTTCTATGTTTCATCTTTATAAATGCTTTATAAGGAATAGATTTATCATTGCTCAAGTAAATACTTCTTTTGAACTCAAAAATAGCTGAAAATGACTCCAAAATGATGCATGGCCGAATGACGAAGAACAAATATAGCATCCATGCTTAGTTTCTTCCAGATTCAGCTGAGATCAATATGGCCTGAAACTGAGCTGAAATGGAGTAAAATCAAGTTTTGGATTTTAGTTTTGGCTGAATCTGATTTCATTTCATGTTTTTTTTGGATGAAACATCGAATCTTAGTATAAACATAATTCTATCTATGCACTAGCACAGAAGGAATGACTTTTATGGTATCAATTTTCATGATTATTGTAAATGGCCTTGTGATGCATGTCCAAAACTATTTTAATTTTTAAGTTCTTTTTTGTCTTACTATATTTCATGTCTCTTTTCCTATAACATCATGATGTGTCTGAATTATCCTAGACTCAAATTGCTTAACCAGATGGGGAGAGTGGAACTTCGAAGTGTCAAAAGCCAAGATGGCTTTGCAAAAAAAGTCAAAGAAGCTGTGAGAGGTTTGCATCCATGCCATTTGACTTCACATTTTAGTCCAATATCATTATTTTGTTGACTCGTCAGGTAAACAAATTCATAAATTGTTATAATATCTGGAACAGTTAAAAACTAGAACAGTGTCAATTTCAATGCTGCTTTATTGATTGCGTGATTGGTTTCATCTCATGGATTATTGTTTGTATTATCATGAAAGTAGACTGTCAGCAATATGCCATTTTGATCAAGCAAATCATCTACATGCACAAGGGAATAATAAGGACTGATATAGGAAATTAAAAGGGGATTTTGCCAAACAAAAGAATAGTTTTACTTTGCAACTTTGGTATTTTTTTTCCCTTATTTTCAGGAACGATACTTTTTTTCTTTTTTTTTGTGTTGTTGGATGGATATACCCTTGCCCCTTGTGTGTTGGTCTTACCACCCATTCTCTTGGTTGAATAATTCAAAAATTTATGCAACTTATGGCCAATCATTGTGCAAACAATGCTTACAATTTGTGTGAATTTCTTATAAAATTACTTGATTTAAATCATAGATTTTCACAAATTTGTGCAATTGATCTTCTAAACTCTTGCAGCTTCTATTAAACAACTGTAAAAATGTTGCATGGATGGGTGTGCATTGCAGAGAGTAAAAGGAATAATACGTTTTCCCCTTAAAGTTTTGAATTTAAACAATTCAACATTTGATGCAAACAACATCGTTGTTTGCATGCTTATGTATATAATCCAAAGACATTGTCTTGCATACACTTAAAGCATATTATATATCATCCAATGTTGTATAATCTTTCTCACCCTTGGGTTTGTTGGTCATGTTCGCTTGCATGCACTTCAAGTATTGAAATATTGTATGGTGGTGGCATGTGAGCCTTGCACTGCTATGGTACTTATCGTGCCATGCAGTCCTGTGCTACTGGTTGGGTGCACTGGCCTGGCAGCATGCCAAGGCACCATGCAAATACTGTGGTGGTAAGACATTAGCTTGGCAAGGCAGGTGACACTCTGTCACACTGCTAACTTGCACATAAATCCATGCTATATTCATGTTGGTAATTACTAGAAATATCAAAATCTCAGCTAGACTGACAGTGCTACCATTGCATCTCATTAATCACCATCAGACCATGATCTGTGTAACAATCTTCTTATTCTGACGAGATTTTTGTGGATTCTGGTCATTACTCATTAGATGACTATAATTGCTGGTGACAATGAAGGTGAGGGCATTTGACTCTGCTTCACTTAAGTGAATCGTGTGCAACCCAGCTATCAAATTGTTGATTGATTGCTCCTCTACAGCAAATTTAAGCATTTTTTTCACTGTTTATCAGTCCATTTTGCGGGCTGACTCTAGTTTGAGTTGGGAAGTACCAGATCTTCCAGGCTTCTACTTGCTAGCTATGGTTTCAATATCTGGTTTCTATTCAAAGGGGTTTCTCAAGTATTTTTCATGAAGATTTGGGTTTATTACTATTATTCCTTTTCTCATACATTATCCTTGGATCTATTCCCAATTTACCTTTATGACTTCTGCAAATTAGTTTTATTGGTGCACTTATAAAATCTCTTAACTTTTATAATTCTAGTTTGACTTACCAGTTATGGAATTTTCAGCATTGTATAACAGAACAGCATTTCTGAAACTGATTTTGGGATATGGTCAGTCCTTCATATTATATATCAATCTATCATTCAGATTTCAGAGTTTCATCATCCTATATGCTTTGAGAAGCAGAGGATTCGCTACTCTCTATGCCACACTGGGGATGTTATAGAGGCTTTTTATTTATGATTATGTTCTTTAGACTGATTTCCTTTTCTATGTTCCTCAACCTATTCATGGCAGATAAACTTCCTGGTGAATGGGTCTTGGGTCTAGGATGGAATAATGATCTCTGGGCTGGAGATTTACCTTGTGCTTCTTGGATAGACGATGTTACACCCAACAATCCAGTGTGTATTCCTACAATAATATGTTTGGTTGAGCTGACGGAATTGCTGAAACCTTGCCTTGATTGGGAATTTGTAATGTGCAGGTTTGGCTTTCACGTATGGATGGTCATATGGGCCTGGCCAATTCACTTGCCCTAAAGATTGCTGGAATCACTAATGATACTCATGATCCAGTTGGTGGAGCAATTGTGAAAACTAATGATGGAGGTGAAGTTCAATCTTTAAATACTTCAAAAGCTTCATCTAGTATTAAATGGTTTTGTGATATGCTTTGGCTACCTTTTCAGTCTGAGATATCCAGCCAACAACTTGTTCGCTACATTATCAGTGTATTAAAAAACAAAAGGAATATATCCTACTACAGAATAAATATGATAGTTTATAGAATTGACGTATCTATTTGGTTAGAGTGATCATAGATTGCCACTTAATTGTTACATTTTGTTTATTAATTGAAAAATCAAAGGAGCAAAGCATGCAATTTCTTTCCTTTTTCTATTATTTTTTCAAAAAATACAGCCAAAAATCATGGTTTAATTGGTAAATGCAGGGAAACTTTGCCAAAATTGGGTTTCAATATGATTTGTTGCTTGGCTTCATGCTTTAGAGCATGAATCTTGGTTCAGAAATGAGGATTTTGGGATTTTGGGTTTAGCCTCAAAACTTAGACTAAGCGCTTATTTGAGTTGATTTTCGGATATGTAGGGAATGGGTTAGTCCACACTCCTACTAGATTAGATAGTGATTTTTATTTTTAATATTTTTTAATATTTTTTGAATTTTAAAATTAATTTATGAATCAACTATATATAGAAATATTAAAATGATACATGAAATGTTATAATTCTGCTCTAATTTCTGAAGTAGGTGGTGTATTTTTTGAACTGAAATTTTTTATTTAATGAACTAAAAATATTTGTATGTTTAAATTAAGAATTAGATCACCAAAAAGGGGAAGATAAATTGATGCACCTGTTCAAATAATGTGGGTGCATGGGCTGCAGGAGATGAAGTTGCATTTCTTTCTTGTCCATAGAATATATCTAAAAATTCAGAAAATTGATAAAAAATATGGATACATAAGTCATCGTGTGCCATGCATCATAGTTTATTATTGATTACAATTAATTAGTGCTATTTCTAGACTTCTTTAGTATATGCCAATCGACATGTTGTTGGCACACCCTTTCTATGCTAGATCTATTATTCTTTTTTAGTAGTCTATTTTTCAAATGCTATTCTTAATTTCTATATATCTTATATGCAATTTATATAGGGTATGATATGTGATTTTTGTGATACATATGCATGTTTCTAACTTCAACATGCACAGAAAACCATAACCAGGGTGATTAACTGAATACTCCCTTTTTTCCCTTACATAAATGTAGTATTTAGGCAACTAATATGATACAAAATCCAAAAGCTTGAATTTGGAGGTTAAAATGTGCCATACAAAGGATGATTGGGGTGCATCTATGCCTACCTATCAGTATCCTTTATTGGTATGGTCCTTAGCAAGGTTCATCGTACCAAGAACTGGTACAGGACATACCGTACCAAACTGACGGCATGCTGATCACTTCGTATTGAACCAACAATGTACCGGCTAGGTAAACTAAAAAGTTCTATCCGATAAATCACTCCGTATCAAGTCAAATTGAGCGGTTCGGCACTGTACAGAGTGGTTTATTATGGTACGAGGTTGGTATGGGATGGTTCTGGGCTATATAGGGCGGTTCGAAGTGGCACCGGCTTTGTATCTTTTGAAATGGTAAACGTTACTAATTTTGCAGTAGTATAGTTCGGCATGTCGCATACCAGATGGTTCAGTATGGTTTGGCGTACCTTGATTCTTATTATGACATGTAGTAAACCCATCCTTGAGTGATACAAGTTCGATCCTTAGTATTTCAGTCCTTGTGATGCACAAGCAATGACGATCAAGGACCAGCTAGTATGTTGTGTGTGTTATGATTATTGAAGATGGATATTAAAGATTGTGACCTTGAGAAGGTCTAAATACATGTTAGATGGATAAAGCAAGAGGTGGTAGAGACCTGATATTGTCTCATAAGAATAGGATGGGATGACTAGGACGCCCCCTGCCTCATTGAGACTTGAATACATGCATGGTACGCCTTTTGGTATTAAGACAACAAAAAAGAGGTGAAAACCATGTGTCTATATTTGTAACAAACATACCACTGCCAGTAACTTACCAGTACAATCTGGTGTCTCTTTTACACACTGGTTTATAAATCTTGCCTGGTACTATCTTTAGAGTTCTAGTCTTATAAACTTAGTGTTTCTTGTTTGATTTATTTGTGTGGCATTCAAGTATGTTTATTGTCATGTCAAAATGTGTCTGTTGAAATTCACATTGATAAAGGAAAATGGGATCTGCTTAACTCCGTGTCATTCTTACATGCAGAACCTACTGGCCTTTTGGTTGATTCTGCAATGCAACTTATTCTTGCTGTGATACCTGAGGTCTCAATCCATGAGAGGAGAGATGCCATGGTCAGAGCAAGCAAGCATGCACTGATGAGGGGGGTGACAACAATTATTGACTTTGGAAGATATTACCCTGGTGCATCAGTTGATCATGTTTGGCAAGATTTGTCAGGTTAAAATTTTTGAACCTTTATCATTTTTCTTAGGGATAAAGCTTGCAGTTGTAGGCTTTCTACATCAGTTAGGTATCATTCCTAAGAGGTTGATTTACATCCATCAGAGTGCTAGACTTTAGCTGATCTCTGAAACATGTATGTTTCACTTTTCCAATCATAAAGTCAACGTTGGATATTTTATTTCAAGTTGGAAGCAAATGAAATGCTGCCATGTACCTCTTTTGATGTTAAGTACCCTTCTGGGAGGATACTATCCATACTCATCCTGAAAAATGTGTAATTTAGTTTGAATGTATTTGCTGCTTAGGAGGATCTGTCCATGTGTAGCTTTGAAAGCATGGCATGCTGATTCACTATGATATCCATGTGGCTGCAGACGTTTACAAATGGGCCGATTCTTCTGGAAAGATGCTGATCAGAGTTTGCTTATTCTTCCCTATACAGACATGGTCTCAAGTAGTTGTAAGTGTCTGTCATGAAGATTTATCCATGATCTTTGTGTAGTGGTAAATTTTATTGAAATATAAAGATGCCAATCTTATTTAACTACGTTCTAACATCTATTAAAGAGAGAAAATGATTGGTCGTAAGAGACTGAAAAAATCAGGGCAAAAAAGAATCGCTAACTGTTTACTTATATTATGGTACTGAATAGTTCTTTATTTGAATTTAAATTTTTTATTTCCTTAATGACATAATGAAACTGAGGGCAGGCCTTGGTGCCATGATAAGATTGGGTGTCACAGGTTCAAAATATAGAAATAACCTCTCCTTATGTGGGGGTAAGGTTGCATACATCTCACCATCCCTAGATCTCATAATGATAGGAGCCTTGTGCATTGGGACACCCTTTTTAATGATATAAAGAAGCCCTATGCTTTATTCTGATTGACCTTGATAATTAATTGTTATCACTTAACTTTTGTTCCAGGGCATAAATTAGAATAATTCTAGTTATTAACAAGATCAATTTTAATTTTTTCTCGTCATTTTAGAGCATAAACCAAATTATAAAAGCTTGACTTGGCTATATTCGAGAGGATTTCCATTCAAATTTGATTAGGTTTATATTTGAATGATGAAGGTTTCACATTGATGCTATAAGCCATTGAATATGTTCTACCATCTCTAAAATAGTTACATGCTAAAAATTATTTAATTAGAAGACTTCTAGCCCATGCATCAAGATGTAAAAAAAAAAAAAGAACATGTATTATTTTGTATTATCTAGATAGTCTAATTTTTTTTGACCACTTGATTTTTAGGTTAAGAGGCTTCAAATCACATGATGTTTAGTGTGCAAGCATTTTAGATGTGGCAGATTACATCTAATAGCTTGGATCACAAATGTGGGACCCCCATCATCTAAATCTAGACTTGACCGAATTTTAGGGGGATCTTATCGAGGGTAGCCAAGTCAAGTAGAGCATGACTGAGTTTGCCAAAGCAAACACTAAGGATATATAACTAATAAAAGGGCTTTAATAAGTTAGTAGCCAAATCTAATCATTTTGATTACTGCATTTTTGGACAACAAACACAAATATTAATGATCTAACAATAAAAGAAAGGCAAAATTCTTTACCAACATCTAATAGCCATGTGACAAAGTTTTATATGTGGAACCAACACAAGGATGTCAATACTGGTTCCTGATGTCCCTCGTTTGGTCTTTCCAATAGAATCACACGCTTTAATTGAACAAAGAAATCTACAATTGCCAACTAACATGTGATATACACTTGGGTCCTACAATTTTTTTTTTTAAAAAAAATGCAGCCAGACAAAGGAAGGCCTTCCTTTCTCTGATGTAAAGTCCCTTCCTCATGGTTACACTGATTTTAGAAAGACATAATTTAGACAAAGAATGAGCCCGAGACTTACTCTAATACCTTGTATCAATATTAGACAAAAAAGAAGAGGTGTCCAACATAACATAAAGAAGGAAAAAAGGGAGTAGTGACGTGAATGATGGAGAGATTGAGAGACATGAAAAGAGGAAGGAGATGCTGCATGGTCCTTTATAAGAAGAGTTTGGCCACTGATCAGGGCAAAAGATGACAAGTATGCCTTTAAAAAGTGGTTTGTTACATGCATGATGACAAGCTAATTAAGTGCCCAAATTCAAAAAGAATTATGGCTAATCTAAATACATTAGTGTGTTCAGTTTGATATGTCGGTTCAGGATCGATTCAGGACATTTTGGGGTGGTTCATCCCTGTACCAAACTGAGAGGCAACCTTTCCGGTTCTAGCCGGTTTGATTCAGTTTGGTTCGGTTCACTTTGAACCATCCAATTTGGAACAGTTTGGCATACAATTGGTACCATATGTTAAAGTTGCAAATAGAGAGTTAGTTTCTAAAATTGCATCATACACTATAAAAATTGAAATAAGAACCATTGATCTTGGTCTAAGCATATTACAATACATATGATCCATCTTTCAATTATGATAAATACTTCTAAACTATAAATCAAATCAAAACATTATGTCATGTTGCCTACATTGTTAAGTGTGGATGACTTGATGTATAGGCAAGGGATCTCCATAACAAATACCATTTGGTTTGTACTCAGTTTAGAGGTAGCGGATTGCATTCAAAAGTAAAGATCTTTATTTGAAAAGCTCATCATCGAATTTGACTTGACTGATTTTGGCTTCTAATATAGTCTAAATACATGCACTAGGTTATGCACTGAATATTGAATCTTTGTAAAATATCTAATGACTCAAAATTTAGTGATGGGCTTTTAAATTGGAGATCTACCATGTTGATCATGATGGACACGGCTAACAATAACTAGGGACAAAAGGTTATAGGTTTGTGAGGTGTCCAACCATTGTATTGTGTGCAATAGTAAAGGCTTTAGTGGCATGAGATGTTGTTTTATCATGAACTAAGCAACAAAGCTACTGAATTTCAATCTGTCACTTATGATATATAGATCATAATCAGCCATATGGATTTTCAATTTATATGTCTAATAACATATTTTAATTTGCCATTGGTACCATACAACCATCCATTTTACACCCATTTGATTCATAGATAGGAGGCCACCATACTATTTAAATTATAGTTTCTAGGCATATTTAGTGGCATACATCATGTTACTGGTGTGGGTTTCTTATTTGGATGGCCTGTCATTCATTTTGAATCATCGAATCTTTTGTTGAAGTTTTGATATTTATTTTGCAATCTCTCTTGCTCCCTCACAACATATGCATACATATTGTAACATTGTATTAACTTTTTGATCCAATTGTTGACTCTTTTAGGATCTTTTTCAAGAAAAGGGTAAAGCCTTAAGTCAGTGGTTATATTTGGGTGGTGTCAAAGCTTTTGCTGATGGGTCTTTAGGTTCCAACAGTGCACTATTCTATGAGGTCTGTAATCCTTACACTGTTTATGTGCTTCAATTCATTTGTGCACCAGCTTTCCAACCATTTATTCCTTTTTTCCTTTTTTTGTGGTTCTACTAGATATTGTTGATAACAGCCAATGTACATGTTATTTCTGCTCAAGACTAGAGAGAAATACTGTATCTCACTTCTGGAGCTGTACAAACTCTACAGAGTCAATCTACTCTGTTATTTTTATGCATTACATAAAATGCACATCACATTGTTTTTACATTTTGTACAATGTGGTTATTTCAAGGCTTTTTTTTTTTTCCCCTGTGCTCACCCTTCTTGAATATGAGGATCATATTAGTAACTTTATTTTATGTCAATTCCAAGTCTTTTACATAGCTATCCCATCGAAGTTCACTTTCCAAATTCGAAATACGAGTAATTATGTCAATTCCAAGTATTTTACATTGCATTTACATTGTCTTAGTGTAAATGCAATAACAATTTCCCATGCGTAAATTACTAGAATTTTTTGCTCCATTAAATCATTAAGAGACTCTTTTCTTTTTTCAAACTTAGCAAGTCAATGTTGAAATTTGTAAGTTAATATTAGTAGGCAATATGACTTAACATCATATACCATAATGAAACTTGAAAATTGGATAACCAATGATGCAGGAAAAGATGCTATGGTGAAACGTGTGCCTTTTGGAAAGCAAATGATTGGGATCAAGGAAAATATTTCTCATAAACCTTTTAATACAAAATTTTTGGCCTACTTCATCTACCTCACCCATGAGTATTGTCACAATCTAGTGTTCAGGACTAATTTGCTCAGGGACAAGTTTGATGTTTGGGACAAAATGCAGAGAAACTTCTGAAAACTCAAAAAAATTCAGATAATTATAGGTTAGAAAAAAGTTTACGAAACAAAATTTAGCAATATGTATAGAAATATGAAAACAAACGTGGGAGAAGCAAAAACATTATAAGGTAGCAAGAATAACTCCTCCCTCAACAATGGGTGACATTATTCATTTATGAATAAATCATGAAATTCATGAATGACTAGATAATTGTTAACTGCTTGATTACATGGGAATATTCTGAAGAGACTTTTGGCCATATGAAACAACTATAGTTATTCTTAGTAAGATGGAGGATTGTTTTGGTGCACCACTCTGTATGTGTACTGGTCTGTTGCTGGTGTATATTTAGTTTTTGCTCTTGCATAATCAGCATGCATCGCATGGACCCATTTTCTATCTTATTGCCTCTGGAAATGTGACTGACACCACATGGTATGGCATGGCACTATTGTGCAAGCACATGATCAGCATGGTATGACAAACGGTGCTCTAATCCTTGGTTCATTGAGTTGATTGCCTTACAGAACTAAAGCCTAAGCTACAGTAGAGCTAGTTGCTTAAATAATGTGACTTTGCACTCAACAAATTGAAAAGACTGAAATAGTTATAAAATGGAAAGTTTGGAACAGGAAACTTCCTGTAATTATGGTGCATATGCTTGCAGGAGACTGTGGTTTTAGATTAATCATTGATCGTGCGAAACAAAATTATGACTTGGACAAAAACATCTCCGATAAAAATGTAGTTACTTTTTGAAAGTTCTTTTTTGTTTTGAATGTTTTTCCCTAACACTCACCATGACAGTGGCTAACGAGCATTATCCTATCTATATTTATTGGCTTTACAAATATTTCTCCATTCGTCATGTTTGAGAGAGATTCTCATCCAAAGCAACATGTATAATTATCAAATCTATGCTATTCTTTATGATGATCTACTGCTGACATGGATCAATATATCCAGGAAAAAAGCTTTGGGCTTATCGGGTACTTAGTTTGTGACATGCCAACTACCAACTGAGGTACCATATATGTTAGCCAGCCCTAAACTGTGGAAATATTGCCAATGCAAATAAATATCGTCATTGATCATCAGATGCATCAAGTTGGCTTGTCGACATTTGGGAAGAAAGAAGAATGTGCAATCTTATATTGCTAAAGCAGTTGGAAATCCAACTGAACCTGGATTGGTTTCATTGTTCATTATAATTTTTGTTGGTGTCGAAATATCTGATTTAACCCCTTTTATGGTTATATTGTCAGCATGTAGCGACTCATCTCTTCTGCTTTTTTACAGTTTTCATTGATTTTATTGAAAACAATTGTTGTATTGCAATTTATAACGAAAATATTAATCCAAAATGATGACAGAAATTTATTGCTCTTTGACAAGCTTTAATGGAAAAAATGGGTTATGATTAGGTTGATATAATTGTCAAACCAAGTAACATTGTACATCTTTGCATTGCCTCTGGACTGGTAATTTGTTTTGGTAGCAGGATTAAATTAATTAAGCAATTGATTTCATGTTTGATTTTAAATAACTTAATATGTTGATTTTTTGTCTCTGTTTTTGATTAGTGAAAAATGCTTCATTTTTTATACTATTTTCTTTCATTAAATGAGATTTTGATCTGATGTTTATACATCATTTATCTAACCAAAAAAAAAAAAAAAAAAAATCTTAATGATGTTCTGTAGCCTTATGAGGACGATCCCAATAATTATGGCTTGCAAGTAACAGATACAGATTGGCTTCTCAATGTAACACTAGAATCAGACAAATCTGGACTTCAGGTAGTTTCTTATTTGTGGGACATTTTTGTTATTTCTCTTTGATTAATACTTCATTTCTAATGTTTCAAGGTTTTGCCAATATTTCTTAGGTTGCAATTCATGCCATCGGAGACAAAGCAAATGACGCGGTGCTAAATATGTTTGATTCAGTGGTATCTTTTAATGGAATGAGAGATCGCAGATTTAGGGTAGTCTATCTTTCTTCAGTAGTATCAATTTCATTTTAGTGAACTCTTATCAATGGTTGAGAAAAATAGACACTTTTACATATTGGAATTTGATAGCCTGATAAAGAGAACTGGGCAAATTTCAGATTGAACATGCTCAGCATCTGGCTCAGGGAACAACAACCCGTTTTGGTCAGCAAAAGGTTATTGCTTCTGTGCAGGTAAAATAGTAATTAATTGTTTTCTTGCCTGGTTACTGTCCATTGCTTCTTTCTCTTGCTGTTTTTCGGCTTGTTATAGAATCAACTTGGCTTTTCTTATGTGAATCTCTCCTTCAATTAAAATATAAGGACTGTGTTGTTTTGAAGAGGTTTTTCCTTGTTTATCAGCGGAAAATTTTGTATAATATTATGCCAACTACACCAAGGAATCAAACTCGCAGACTTTTAACATGTGGGAAACTACCCTATAAGTTATGCAAGAAAAATAATGGCTTCATGTCAAGGAATGTGTGTTCTTAGGAAAATTATGATATTCTTTGCAGAGAAGAGAGAATATGCGTATTGTTTTTATTGACTTACGGAAAGAAAAATGGTATGATGGGGATATTTCTTTCGGCTTGCAGAGAAGAAGGGCATACTAAAAATTTTCATTGAGATTATAAAAGGCTAAGATGGAGTTTTCTATCATGGAACCCTACACTAGAGTTCAGGCATAAAACAATGTCCCTTTCCATTTGAACATGAACTGACCATTGATAAAGGAAGATACATGCTATATGCAAATCACTGCTAGCTAGCATAGTTCAGGTATCACGCTGATGCTGCAGTATCTTGACTATTGGCACTGACTGACACAAGAAGGTAGGCAAGACTGCAATTATATGCACTAGTATGCTTAGGAAGTGCGCATCAGGTCAGTTTAGGTTCTTTCTTTTTGTTCTGCTTTGATCTATGGGATTCTTTAGGAAGAGTTTGGGGTCATTTCTTCCCAGTTCCCACAAAAATCTTGAATGTTCGTTCTATCCATGCTCAATGGAAACACCAATGTCTTGAACGTCTTACTGTGTTTGATAGCAATCTCCTTCGATAGCAATCTCCTGATGAAGTATGATTTTGTATTCATTTTTTACATGGGATGATTCTTGTTGGTACCTCCAATCATGTGCATCTAAGCCTTCACATGTTCATACGGGTATGCATGCATGTCTAACATGTTTAAAAGTACATGGCCGACTAATGTGGCTGAACAGCTGTGATTCTAGGTTAAATAATTACTTAGTGGAATTGATTTTATTTATATCCTGACATAGTTTTCATTTTCTTTAAAGCAAATTATCATGCACTCCTGAAATTTGTGTTGCTTCAGTTGTCAGTTGTCATACCCATCTACTTTGTCTTGGGAGTGAGTTGTACTCCAAAGTACTCAGACTTGGGTAATTTAATATACTAAGCGGATCTCCCCTTCTGTTATCTCTCAAAAAAGAAAAAAAGAAAATGAACTTAAGTTCTTCCAGACAGAGTTCTCTTCAACTTACATTTCTTATGCTAAACTTACTAAATATGCTCTGAACATGTTATATATATTCCCTCCTCTCTTTAATTGATCTTATAAAGCTGTATTTTGTGTCCATGTCATTAGAAGTATTGCTTGTTGACTTAGATGGTAACTTATTGATGGCAGCCAGATCATCTCTTGGTTGATGCTAATTCTGCTGAAAAGAAGTTAGGGGCTTTCAGAGCACAGAAGGGGTCATATTTATTTCGATCCCTCTTAGCTGGTGATGCGTTGTTAGCTTTTGGTTCTGACTGGCCAGTGAGCATTAATAATCTTTTTCTTGATTTACAACTCTTGGACTTTTTTTTTTTTTTTTTTTTGCATTCCCTATAATGCATTAATTGCTGTGGATATTTTTTATGATACATTGTTTATACAGGTTGTAGATATTTATCCATTAGGAGGGATCAAAACTGCAATGTCCCGCATACCTCCTGGATGGGACACTGCTTGGATTTCGAATGAGCGTATTGCCTTGGATGATGCTCTAAAAGCGTAAGACCTGCAGTGAATATAAGTCAAATCTTTACAGCATTATGTCTTAGTATTGGTCTCAACCTTGGTAATATTTTGCATGGATAATGTGCTTTCATTTGCTTGTCACTTGGAAAAGTTTTATCAGTTATTAAAGCAGCTCTTCACCCATTTTCATATGGAATTTGATCTAGCATGCATTTTTAGTGAATCTTGTCAGCTATGACATGGTATAAATTATTGGTTTTCAAGATTTGACAATTCTCTTATGGGGACTAAGAATTTAGTTGATGTGGTTTCATGCATATTTAGATTCGTAACTGAGAATAATTATAATAGGTATTTGCCAGTGGCTTGGGCAGTTCCAACGAAGAGGTGCTTTCATAATATTGTTGCCATTTCATTCCTCAAGAGATTTCTAGAAATCCCTGATAACAATCCTAGGGCTAAGACTAAGAGTGTTGAATGGTGAAAAAGTCGGGCAGTTGAGGGGATCTGAGCGTTAAAGATAGGATTCGCAATGACAGGGATGCTAAAGTCTACTATAATACAGCTAAGAAGTTAAAGATAGGATTTGCAATGACAGGGATGCTAAAGTCTACTATAATACAGCTAAGAAGAAAACAATGCAAATAAGTGGAGCATATGGTGTCTTGTCAGAATTAGCATGGAGCATGAATGCGTTTGGCTTCTCTCTGTTTTTTTTTTTAAATTTTTCTCCCCATATTTCAACATAGGGCTCACATGATGGGGAGGCCTTAGGCTTCGGAAGCTGACCTGCAAGATGCAACTCCCATTATATATGGTACAGATGATAGAGTTAGAGCTATGCAGACGGAGCAGAGATGTTTCTGATTGTTGTAACTGACTCACGCTCTGGTGGTTTAAAGAGAATTGAATAAAACTACAAAATATTCTAGAGTTCAAATTGATACATTACTAAGAGAACCTGAGAAGATCTGTGGTAAGACTAGGCATGATAGACTGTTATAGTGAGGAACAGGCAACTCCTTGGGAAGCGATTGTATTATATTCTCGTATGTTGCCCATTCTTTCTGGTGATTGCTCATTCTTCATGGCATGGGAATAGAGCCATAGTTTGTGGCAATGCAGCCTCATGAAATCCTGTACACAATTTTCTGGAACCAGTTTATATGATGGCTCTCAAGTAGTAACTATTATAAAAATGATGATGATGATTATATTGGTGATAGTGATGATGTCTGTAGAACATTCTGTTAACAGGTTGTACTGTCTGAAGACATGAAACCAACAAAGGTGCAGGATATGATCTCATGGGACCCTAAAAAGTAGATAGGTAAAATATGCTGTAGATTCTACTTATCAATAAAATCTTTTACCTGACTGCTTTCATAACGGAAATGATACAAGTGTCACATCATTATTGATATTTCATAAATGGAAACTACTATAGAGGGATTTGTCTGCTGGTTAATTAATAGTAACTTTGGTTTGCTTAGAGCACTAGACAAAGTGCGAAGAATGAGGGAACGAGGAATTGCATCCATGTTTGCTGTCTTGCTAATCCAAGTTAGAAGTTGGCTGAGTTCGATGGGATCAAAAAAACTGTATGATTGGGTCAAGCAAAAGTCTGATTTAAGGCCTAGATCATCTAAATCTTGATAGATCAGTGGATTCATGAAGTATATACTATCAATAAATTAGTCCCACCTCAATATTCATGTTCATGCTCTATATCGCATGTTCCTAACTCATCCTACATTGTTTAGCTTCCAAAAAGCCTTGATTCATAGGGTTATTACCAAAGCCATGGTGGCCAAAGGAAAATCTTTTTCTTGCTCTCACTCTTTTCTCCAGCAATGATCTATGCCCCCAGCCCTGCCTCCCCAGCTTCCTCTTCTCCCCCGCGCCCCCCCCTCCCCCAAAAAAAAAAAAAAAGAAAAAAAAAAAGACAAGAATAAAACAAGAGACAAAATGAAAAAGAAAAGAAACATAGCAGTGAAATCTGCCATTACTGCTTTCATCTTTAAAAATCTCATCCATTTTTATTGAATAGTTTTTATTAAAATGTTGATTTTACTTTCTAATTCTTGGCAAAGAGAGACACAGTGCATAAGGCTTATGCCACTATAGGGTTTGGGAAGGATCTAATATATGCAGCCTTATCATTGTATGCAGAGAGGTTGTTTTCATGTTTCAAACTTGTGACATGACATGCAGATCACAATGGAGCAACCTTACTATAGCAATAAGTAAGGTTTTAAACTTTGTAGGACAAAGCCATCCCAATTTTTTTATGAAACCGGATGCTGCCGTCCCATCTTGTCTCGTTTCAATGCTTGGGATGGGCGATGTCCCAAGACATGCTGATTGCGATGTTGGGATGATCGTGGGATGTTTTTATCCTGGGACTGTAACCTATCCTAGTGTCCCATGGGATGCCTTGCCGGAATTTGAAACAATGGCACCAAGACTCGTCTTTCTAATTTTTACTTTGACATTAAAATCTTAGAAGACCATATAAGAGGATTTTGATTTCAGAATCAAATGAAAATTTTTTCAGGACTTGAAAGAAACTCAATTGGGTACTTAGATCAATGCTGCAACAGTTTTACATGATGGTAGCAAATTTACATTTAATCCTTTTGTTATTGCCTATTGTTTTCAGCACTTATGCGCAAAAAAGGTAGCATTACATGTTTACACAAATGCTAGCTCCAAGTTTTATGTTATATTTCAATTCCACATCCTTGAGATGCCCTAGATTTAGAAAATAAAGAATGATACTTTGAGAAATTGTAGTTATCCTAGATCTTGTTTCATGTGGATAATGTGAACTTCAATGTAAAAGACATTTAAGGGTCTGTTATTGTGAAGACTACAAGTAAATAATGAATATTGATTCCTTGTTTTCTTATTATTTTTGTGATAATGAATAAAGATCCTATTTTTTTCTTATTATTTATTTTTTGTTATTATTTGTCATAACTTATTCGAGTTTCCAAGTCATTCTGTCCTAGTCAATTTTTTGGCATTGCTGGCCCAATCACAAGTTCCAAGATTCTTTCGTAGTCAAATCAATGACCTGCTATGTCCAATGTTGGTGGAAAACTGCTGCCATCCTTTGTACAGAACTGAATCTACATGGTTCATAGTTGTCGCCACCCCTCCTCCCTCGACATGTGTGCGCTTGCACACAACCTTCCCATTTTAGACCATATTGAAACGCAAATCCAGCATTGACCATCTTGCTACTATATTGTATCCATCCTTTTATTTTTTGTGATTGCCATCACTAATGACTGATTGTCCTCAATATGCAGGCACACCATTTCAGCCGCTTATGCTTGCTTCCTTGATCATGATTTGGGTAGTCTATCTGCCAGGAAATATGCAGATTTTGTAGTATTGCCAGCCAATTCATGGGATGAATTCTTAAAGGATTTACCATCATCTGTCCTAGCCACATATGTAAATGGAGTGCAAGCCTACCCATGAAATAGCAAAGTGTGATGTATTTGTTGTTTGTACTACATGATGCTACAACAGTAATTAACTTTTTCACATAAAAAATGAATAATGGTAATTTATAAATGGCACCTTGTCATTTCAGGGGACTGTTGCAGGGAATAAATTAAGAGACAAAGTTAAGGTGTGATTTTTAGATGCTTGTCATATGGTTTTCCGCTTAACAAGTGAATTGAGGCACATGCTTGGTTTTAAAATGCTGCAATCAATTAAAAGGGTGGTTAATTTGTTATAAAAAAAGAAAATCATCAAAATTCTATGTATTGACTGTCAAAATTTTAAAAAGTGATGTATTTCTCATGTTTTTATAATGGACTTTAAGAAATGCATATCATTTTTTAAGTTGGATGATGATATATGTGTTGCTTATTAAACTTAAGCAGAAAACTTGAAGGCAATTGCATAAAGAACTGCACCTAAGTTTCATTCGAAAATATGTGCATGTTTCTTTCTAGTTAATGAAACAAGAATGAGTAGATCTCTCTGTTTCAGTATGGAGTACAAACTAATACCGGTGAAGTTGAGTAAAATCAGTTAGATATTAACATACCAGTGGAAAATTAAAGCAGTATGTGCTAAATTGGCCATTCATTTCATCAAGCTAAACCATCTTGTAGATTGGTTCAAGTCATACCTGTTTACCCAATTGTTTGAGTCCAGACGGCAGGCCTCGCAATTTGGATGGCATCTTAGCAAGGGAACTGTCTGTTTCACTGTCGCTGTGGTTGCCGTTGGTTTTCCTTAATTTAATTCTGGTGATGATATGGACAGCTGAAGAAGTGTTTAGTATAACAAATATCCTGATGTCTCTATGCCATCTAAGAACTATGGCATTTACTTAAATATTTTCTGATAAGTCTTGTCTTATGTGTTGGTTATATTATTGATAAAACCTATTAAAAAAAACTGAGCTGTGTATCAGTTTGCATGGACTAAATTAGCAGGAATTGATAGTGCTGTCATAGAATTAATATCATGTATATTATAAAGGGGAGTGCTTCATTCTAATAGGGACTTGTATCTCACAGCCAAGATGCGATGTTTTTCATGTATGATACCCACGCATGCCATGAGTTTAAGATCCATATGAAGAGTTGTGAACATTATTTAAGTTTTTCATGCAATGAACAGTATATGTGTAGCTTATAACATTCATCTTCTATCATGAATGATTATTTGTGGGGTGTCCTGCTACTATGGTCTGCTCACTCTCCATGCAAACTTGTTTCTGAAACACTCCAGCTAAGTTTGTAGTCTATGCCATTAATAAAATAAGCTACAACTTGTATCTCAATTTATGTGCACCATAATCCACGCATATGAGAGAAATATATGACTTTTTAGATGTGTAAATATGATATATATCTATGACTACAAGTTTATAAAAAACTTCAAAGGAGCAAAATTGGTCAAATCCTACGAAAGTAGTTGGTCGCAATTAAACTTCTATCATTTTCTTCTTGAAGCTCACATGATATCCTGAAGTCAATAGACTGCAATATCCTTCGCAGTTGGAGGATAAAGCAAACTATCCTAGGGTGAGGAAGCTGTGCTATTATAGATGAGTAGACTGGCTCAACGGTAAAGCCAGGCAAACCACTTTGCGTGTATGGTAGTCTATCCAATGTCAACGGCACCTATTAACATCAGTAGTTAGCAATTAAAATTTTAGTAATGCTGTCCTTATCAATGATTTCTTCTTAAGATTAGTCTGGATAGTGATTTCTTTTTTTTTTTTTTTTTGAATTGTTTATTAGTACAATACCCATCTAGATTTTTACTGGTCTCCATGAAAAACTTGATGATAGTCTTACGATCCTCCCCCATATGCCACCATCAATTTCTCATCACTTGTTAGACATCCATAAAGTAACATTGTTTGTGACAACAGCACCAGTATTGGTGGCATGACCTAGTCAAGTGCACTGAGGATAAGGATTCTTTTAAATGGTTATGCCGAACTTGTGTGCTCAAACAAAATACATAGTATAAATGATTGGATTCTTGAAAATACTGCAAAGCAAAAAGAAAATATGAAATATTTTCTTAAAAAAATTAACAGTAATATATTTTTTTTGGTCTTTTAAGAAGAAAATGAACAACCATTAAGAAGTCTAATACCAAACTAAACAGATTATATGGAATTTAAGTTGTCCTGGAAGCATAAATTTCTCATGTTTAAAATGAATAGCAGATGCCCAATGCCTCCAAACATTTTAACTTCCTTGAGAATGATAGAGTCGGCCTTGGCAACAGAGTTGAATATTCTTGCATTTCTTTTCTTCAGGATTAACCACCAAATTGCTGCTGCCAAGTGTCAACATAATAAAGATCCTGACCAACCCTTCCATTTCAATCTATCATGCCAGTAATTCCAAATTCTTTATGAAAAAGATCATTGAACATAGATGTATTTCAATCTATCATTCGAATATAGCCAAGCCTGAATTTGATCACTTCTTTTATCCTTGGATTCACATAATTTACGAATTTCAAAGATAAAAAAAATGAGATGGCTCCAAGATCTATCTAAATCCGAAAATAAGCTACCTTTGTATATATAGTCCTCCTTTTATATATATATATATATATATATATATATATGTATGTGTGTGTGTGGGGTACGCGCACACATAAAAGCAAGTTTCTTGTGCAAGTTACAAAGAACATTGTTTGAGAGAATCTGCCAAAATCTCTTTCTTGAATGAACAGCAGTGAAAGTTTTTCCTTTCAAGGCAAGTTACAAAGGACATTATTTGAGAGAATTTGCCAAAATCTCTTTCTTGAATGATCAGCAGTGAAAGTTTTTCCTTTCAAGGCTATCAGATAAACATCTTAACCTTCTAATTTATATGAATTTTCCTAGTAAAAGAGATTCTGTACTCTTGTTTACCTCCAAGGTCTGAGGAATTTGTAGAACAAGTTCACAGCAAGAAACTCTGAAGCTGTTCATCTCCATTTAACCCCATCTGAATTTACATTGGTGTTCAGACAAGAATCCGTCCTCAAGTATTCTCCTGAAAACAAAATTTTTATTAAAATTCACCATTCTGAATACATGCCATAGCCACAACTGTAGCCTCTTTATCTATCACTGTCAAAAATTCTCAGAAACAAGACACTAAGAGGTCTTTCATCCAGCCACCTATCCGTCCAAAACATTGTTATTTTACCATTGCCAAGAAGATAAGATACCCTACAGCTGAAGCGATCCTTTGCTTGTAGAACACCTTTCAAAAACAAAAGTTTTTAGTCTGCATGTCAGAAGTGCAGTTGTTAATGACCTGAATTAACTTCTTCCAATGATGTCTATTAGAATCAATATGTCTCCACCACCATCTTCCAAGCAATGAAATATTCACCTCTCTCAAATCCAGGATATCAAGGCCTCCTCAAGCTTAGACTTATGATTTTATTAAACAATACAAGCCTTATTTTATCAACTCTTTTGGTAGTTCACGAAGGAATCCCCAGAACTCCAATTGAAGTATGAGAGGTGATTAAAAGCAATAATTAAGCACAAAAAAAGAAGGAAGAGAATTTACTGATGTGGATCTGCCACCAATTTATAAATCTTCAGATCCCAACCTAACAAACTTTTATCGTTTGCAAATACAAAATCCTTGGGCAAAAGCTAGAAATTTTTAATCAAATATCATAATCTGATGTGGTCAGTGGCGTTCATGAGTTGAAATTTATGATAGATGTCATGGCTTGACAATTTAGATGTCCCATCATGCATGTTGTGTATATGAGCTCTGCGGTATGAACATCAAAACCAATATCGTATCAGTGTAGTATTCCTGTTATTAGTTTCTTATTCTTCCACTTTTTCTATCTTGCTGTTCTTCTAATTAACAATGGTAGGAGCACCATCAATTAGGATGACCAAGTAAAAATGTTTGGAGAAGAGACAACTGCTGAGTTAGAAACAAATTTTCCAACTATATGCCATTTTTCATGTTTCCATGGGTTGACTAAGTTTGTATTCAGCACATGACGCTAAAATAAGATTCTTTCCTTGATAAAAGAGGTTGACCAACCTCAAAAACATACCGTCTTTCATTTTCTATTATTTTATTTATTTAAAAAAGAATATTGGAAATAAATTTGTAAAGCAATCAAGCACTATGAAATAGAGTTAAGAAAGCATATTTTTTAATGATGAATTTGATGTCCGGCCCTTCGGTGGACCGGGCTTTAACACCCAGTCAACCGGTTTTGACCAGCAAGTTCCTTTGATTTTTAATCCCTCTCAACTATGTTTGGTAATAAGATAAGCATGTTTCATTAAAAGATAAATATGTACAAAAAAATTAAAAGTTAGCTAATTGTTTCATGGAGACCAACCGTTAAAGTCTAATCCACTGAACAACCAGATGCCATGTTGCTCTCCCTTAAAAGGGGCCACTTACCCTTAAAATGGGTTGTGCCATAGCCTACAGCTTGATGCCCCATGGATCATATAATAATTTCCTTTCTACGACATGCATTTGATTTTGACTCAGAGGAGAATGTAATACCTTAGAAGAAAATGCCATCTTCTAAACGCGTAAAGAAATTATCATTCAACTCATTTATTCTACGCTTTTGAAGCTAGCGCCAAGAAACGAGATTAGGTCCTCTATGGAATCATGTCAAAGAAAAAGAGGCCCATGCGTGGTGCTATGAATTATGTATACTTTGATGGGATGCAACGCAACATGAAGGACAAACTTCGTGCGCATGCTTACAAATAACAAGTCAATGTATATTGAGATAAGTTAATCCTATATTTTTATGATATAAAGAATGTAAACTGAATGTAACATGGTATAAATTGATCATTAATCAAAAAGAAATATAAAATAATGCAAAAGTATACAAGGGATCGCAACGCAACAACATAAACATATTTTGCAAAGTTGATGGGCCCCATATTTCTTCCTTTAAAGGTAAATTGACATTGTTTTGTGACCTTCCTCTCTTTAACAAAGGAAAATAATTTGATATATTCGATGAACCGGTGTAAAAGTTAAATTTAAATCCAATCAAATTTAATTTAAATTCAAACATATTCAAATGCAAACACTATAAGCTCATTTGTAATGTCTTCTAATATACATAGACAGTAGATCGGATCAAATTTGATATCATTTAGAATATTTCAAGGCCTCACTTAAAAAAAACTAGTTAAAAAATATGAATTATTTTGGTTCCTAATATTAATGCAGAATTAAATACAAAAAATCTGCTTTCACATCCTAAAAGTTTTTGCTGTTGATATTTGACAAACGCTTGACCTTGTGGAAGGGTAAATTCCCCTCCCTTTGGGGGACATTTGAGTATGCTCAATCTGCCCTACCAATCTATTACATGTCTATTTTTAAAGCTCCCCTCCTAGGTGTACAGAACATTAAACCATTACAAGTTCATCGATGATGGAGGTCTCTGCTCCCCAATCTAAGTGGAAATACCATATTCTAGAGAAAGTGAAGATTTTCATTTGGCTGGAATTCCAAGGAAGAAACTGAACAAAAAAGGATTCAATGCTGATTGCAAGAAGAATATACACAAAGCGTTTGGTCAACAATGACACATTCTCTAAATATCCAAGGTGAAATGCCTTCAGCTCTCTGGACCCTATGGAGGAAAAATATGATACCAAAGAGTTTTAAGGCCTGGGATCAATTGGTCAACGCTAATTATTCTGTATTCCTGAAGGAAAAATATACGAGAATTTTCCTCAACAAACAGTCACTGGCTGGCAACCAGAAAAGAATCCTTATCCTTGAAACTTCTAATTCCTAGTCAGTCATTGTATATGTCAAATCGTTAGCAAGTTTCAACTAACCCAAACAGTATAATATATTCTAATGTATCTTTGATTTTTTTGGTCTACTCTTTTATTAAACGCAACGTGTACCTTAGATTAGCCGCCCATGAATAAAACCTAGGGTAGAATAACACGTTTAGAGAGAGAGAGAGAGAGAGAGAGAGAGGATGGCTTACCTTGAAACTTAACTCAATTTCTAAATAAGCGTAAGACTGATTCGCATGAAGCACAAGTTGCTCTATTAGTTACATATCTCAATTTTTAATAGCTAAGGTTTTTTTAAAAGACAACTATACCTGATGATTTTGTTACTAAATTGGGACCAAATGAGTTACATTATTTTGTAACAAAAGCGAGATCTCAGTAGAGCCTCCCTCAAGCCATACATATTTGTGCTCTCAAGTTTGTAGCTAACCAGGCTAGTGCATGTGCTACAGTGTTAGCTTCTCTCTTAACATTCTCACAACTAACACAAATAGAAAAGTGAGATAAAGCTCTTATGCCTTCAACTATTACTCCCAACTCTAAACTCAAGGAGCTGCTTATTCATTAACAAAATAATCTGTATACTGTTAGATTCAGAGAAAATATTCATCAAACCAGCATCATGAGCCACTTATGATGCATATCTTATAGCTAGCACTTCAGTAACTGCCACCGTATGGAATTTTTCCTCATGCTTTGATGCAGCTATCATCAGATGATTACTCCGTAACCTTCACCGTAGGGGGAGCTTTCCATTTGATTTGAGCATTGGTGATCAGTGCCCTTCCACGGATCGCATTATTAGCTTTGTACTCATTGCAGAAACTGATGGCTCACTTGGCTACTGTTCTGACCTTGAAAAGAAAAGCATTTGGTTCCTATCCTTCCACAAAGCCCAAGCAATCATAAAGATAAATTCTAGTTGCTTCTTATCAAGAAATAAATCCACTCATTTTAACCAAGCTATAGAATTAGTCTCTCCAGCTTGTTGGGTTCACAAAGCCAATGACTAACCAGCCATACACCCCTAGTCTAGCAACATTCTTTCAGAACATACATAGCCGATTCAAGAGCTACCCCATAGCGGTAACACATTATATCTAGATTTACCCTCCTCCTTTGAAGATTCATTTTGGTTGATAGGATATCCTCACAAGCATATCATACAGAATTTTTTACTTGTGGAGGCATATTAAGCTTCCATATTTTTTCTCCACACCTCACTTTCATTGGCTAAAGATGACCCTATACAAATGGTTGAACTTTAAACATAAAGCATCTGAGTTTCACTGAACACTTTTATCACTGAAGTTCCTATTCCTTGTTTAGTGCCACATGATGCGATCCCCTAGCAATCTAAAGCTCAAAAGAATATTCATAGTTTGGTAGAGTTATTTCTGCAAATATTTTATAATGCAATAGCTTTAAATAACATAGTTTTAGTAATTAATTAAGTTTAATATATATTGTTAACTCATTATCTATCAACATGAATTTTTGGGATTAAATGGCTTCTCAACAATAAATATCTATGATTATATTGAAAATATTTGCTATTACTTGCCCAGTAAACTCTAGGTAGGACTGCTGAGTCATGTAATAGCAAAAAATCACTATAGTTTAGTCCCACATTGGTAGTGCTGGAAAGATCTAAGGTGCCTACATAGGATAAAAAATTTAAATAATAAATAATTTTTGACCAGTCTTTTAATAATTAATAGTTTTACCTAGAAGAATCTTGAGTTGCAGCCCATGCCTAGTCAAAGAAACTATTGCATCGATGCATTCCCAAGCATTGAAGACCATCAAACGTACTATGATAACCAAGTGAAGGCGTTATTTTAAATTCCAAACCAATAAATTAGTGTTTAAGAAAAACGACAGCTGCAATTTAGCTCATAGAGTAATTGGGACGTCTCTCTCTCTCTCTCTCTCTCTGAATAAATTTTAGAACCATAGCTTAATGTTTTTTTGACTGCAAGCGAAGTCTTGACCCAGACGCTTGCAAGCAGCTGCCGACTTGGTGTCGTGGACTTTATCATTCCAATGCCTGCATTTGAATTGAATACAAAGCATGCAGACAAATTTAAGGGAGAAAGAAAATAACCCAAAGAAGAACAGTAGTACTACGGATTCCAAGTCGTGATGACAGTAAATCCGCAGCTTTATAAGGTTCGGAAAACCAGGCTTTCATATTGTCAGCCAGCCAAAAACAAGAGAAAAATGGGAGAAAATTAATTTGAATTCTAAAACTTAGAGCTTCGGGGTCCAAAGTCGAGCCCTAATCCAAGGTCGACGTCCTCATATGATACCATTTGACCCGGGACAAAGGAATGGTCAGTATGTATACTTGGATCTGACCATAATTTTAGGCTGTGGTGGAAAGGGAACGACAATTACGTTTGTGATGAGTGGTTAGAAGAGGATTGTTGTACCTTCAAATGGATGGACTTTGGCTACTACAACAATGAAATGCAACTTTGTATTTGTTTATCTCAATCAACACTCTTCTCCTTGTAAGGACCAAAGATTATCTTGGTCAGCTAAGACAGTTGACCACGGGTTGTAATGGTAGGAGTATCAAATTGGAAATGTTCTAAACCCAATTTTTGCTAATGGCAAGAGACTAAGGTGCTTGGTTTATCAAATATTGCTGGTAGGGATTGTAACCAGCTTCACATGTCATTTAAATATTCAGATAAACATTCCCTCTTGTCCTTTCCCAATTGCACGCTGTTATGATCTTGTGTTCAGAGGATATAATAGTTATAGCAACGACAATAAAATTTTAATTTAAAACTAGTTGAGTTTAGCTGTGTGAATCCTTTTTCTTGATTCTACTTAGTCTTGAATTATATTTTCATTGAGATATAAAGATTATCTTCTATTCAGAGAATATAGTGATAAAAAAAGCCTCAACTCAGGTTCTTAATTCTATCCTAAATTTTTGAGATGTTTTCGTGTGTGTATGTATACATATCCATCCTCTCTAAGGTTTTAGATCTATCTCTTTGCTTTAGGGTTTTTGAGTGTTGTTGAGATTGATAGCATTGTATTGAAAATTTTATTTCTCTCTGCTCTTCCATGTGCTTTTTTTGTTTGTGCCCACACCATAAGTTGCACCATGTTAATTTTGTCTCTTTTATATGTTTTATGTTTGCTCTGCTAACCCTTAATCTAGTTTTATTCATAGCACTACCTAATATATTAAATGATATATAATAACATAGTTAACTAATGATTACG
This sequence comes from Metroxylon sagu, assembly GCA_017589505.3. Lineage (NCBI taxonomy): Eukaryota > Viridiplantae > Streptophyta > Magnoliopsida > Arecales > Arecaceae > Metroxylon > Metroxylon sagu. The sequence goes on from JACVBY030000519.1 coordinate 509,203, forward strand.
TACTTCTCAATTTAACTTTTAAAAAAGAAAAAAAAATAATGGATTATTCTATGGTACTCTTTAAAGCAGTAAAGAATATTTTAGTTATTTAATATTTCTGATCGGTTGAATTGATCATCAATCATCACGCTCTGAAATACAAAAGTAGAATCCTTCTCTTTGTTCCATTATTGCTTCGATAGGATGCCATTTGGAGGTAGTGATAAGAGATAAATTTTTAAATTTTAAATCCATCTTGATGTTGAAGGAATCACCTCCTTACTAATTACTCTCGTTCCTATAATTGCTCACTTACTCACCTTGTCGAATTCCTTCTATCGATCATCTCTCTCTTTCTGTTTGATCATCTTCTTTTTTTTCCGTCAACGAAGCTTATGAAATCCTCAAAATCTTCTCTATCGGTTCTCTGCTCACCTCCTTTTTCTTTCGTTCAGATCTTATGAAATCCTTAAGATCTTCCCTATCGGATGATATGGTACGCTTCTCTTACTGTCGGATAATGACAATAATAATATAAAATTTGATAGAGAAAAAGAGTGGTAAGATAAAACATAAAGTTTGATATATATTTTTTTTTTCCCACACCAACACCATGTATAACCTATTAAAATTGGTTACTAATAACACATTTAAATCTTTTAAAATATAATCGAACGGTTGATATTTTTAATATTTAAACATTAAATAGTACCTTTGCAAAACCTAAAAATAATAGATGTTATGAAAATCAAAAACGGTATGACATGGAAAGTGATGTGCCATGTTATCAAGGTCGAAGGAAATTGTGAGGTAGAGGTACAAGCAAATCTTCAAACAAACAAGTGGACCTGAAGACAAAATTAGCCGTTTTCAAACAAGCAAGTGGACTAGCTTTAAATATAAAATTAGCAGACAACCTCAACTTTACTAATCAGAACGGAAGACACGGTCAATTGTGCTTTATGTAAAATCACGGAAGAAGATAAAGCCAAGACTCGCATCCCCTTGCTGCATCAGTATTTTTTACTGGGTAATAAAACAATCAGGGGTAGTAGAGATTATTGCAGGGGGTTTAATAAATTTTAGTATACCAGCAAGGATAACATGAAGAAGCATCCATTTTCATCCCTGAAGTAACAAGTCATCAAAACTGTGCTGGATGACAGCTATTGAAAACGCTTTAAATTTCTGAAAATAACTGATTTGAAGTAGAAACAAGAATACCATTAATTATTACCTATTTGGAATAATTTATAGTGGACCAAGTTATTGATTTCTATTGTGAGCGGGGTGAATGTTTAATTTTAATTGATAATGTTCTAAGAAGATTCAGATTACTTAAATAAGATCAAAGAGTCTAAATAATATAATAATCTGACTAATCTTTTTGTATGAAGTCCTGAATTATTATAACTGTTATCATATCATATTAAACTTATGGTCTATATAAATTAAGGGATACTACATATATGCTTTATGTATGTTTGTGATTGGACCGATTGGATTTAAATGTAGATTTAGGCATAGACCCATAATTTGATAAGAATGCTAGGGCTTAAATGAAGAAAATATGTCAGAGCTCATGTTAGCAAGTGTTTAGTCTCATATTGATTATATACTAAGAAGATTTATGCATTCATATACGATCAAGAAGCCCAAATAATATTTTTTAGATATCTTTTTTAGATGAGGTCCTAGGTTGTTACATCTATTCTCATCAATTACTCTTTTAGCAATCCAAAGAACATTTTGTTGGTTAAATATGCTTTGGTCCATTTTTCATGACCAAACAACTACAATACCCTCAAAGGATGATTAATTTTAACGTTTGGATGCACTTGTTGGAGGGTGGTCTCTATTTTTCTGTAGATAACGGGGCCATTCAAATATCTAATGTTTATGTTACTCTTAATCATGTTATATTTCTTCTAAGCTTGAATAATCTATTTAAGTGGTTGAAACTTGAAAGACTCAAAGCTACTAATGGCTATATGAAGTGATGGATCCCTCAGTTTAACCATTAAGGCGACCTTGTAGCACCTAAATAAGAAAATAAAACGAATTTGTAATAGGATATCATTACATATCTCTAATCATTTATTTGAGTTACTACTTGTCAAACAACTGGATCAACTGATCTTTAAGTTCCAATCTACCAAAAGATGGCATCTGTCTTGCTTGCTAAGTGGGCATTACCAAGCTTGGTAGAGCATTCCTTGACCTTAACCACAGAAGGTCAAAGCTCAACCTTTGTTGGCCACAAGACTCATGCCTGAGGAGCACAATTATAGAGAGAGCACATGTGAGTCTACAAGTCACAAACTCAAAATCACTTTTACTTGGCTCCAACATCTTAGGAAAGTGATTATTGATAAGTACTCTTTACTCCTTGGAAACAAATGATGTAGCAAATCCTAAATTAAGCCAATAACTCAAGTTCTTCTATGGCTCTTACATCAAGGCCTATTGGAGCTGATAATCATACTCCAATTCATAGGATGCATTTATATGTACATTGCTCCATGCCATTTCATGGATTTACATGTTTGCAAACTTGTAAGTTATAATTTTATGTTATCAGTACTTAAGTAGTGCACTGAAGTTTCATAAAAGTCATAAAATCTTATAATTAATTTTTTGTTAAATTTTGAATGAAAATTTTCAATTCCATATTTTTTCTAATCTTTTTTAATAGAAAGAAATAGGAATAACATAATCCACCTAACCCTTTTTGTGATCAATAAAATGAAAAAAGAAAAACAAAGTAACAACTATTCTCAAGAGAGAAAAGAAGATAACAACTACCCCAGAACAAGACAAACTGATTGTTTAATTCTGCAAAAGCAAAGAAAGAACAAATTCAAAGATTTCAACTTCTTAAATAAAGCAATTATGATTCGGTCCAACTTACAATCTGCAACTATTGATATATTGACATACACTATCTCTTTTGAAAATTCTAAAGTTTCTCTCAAACTTTTCTAGGATTGGTCTCATAACTTCTCCAGACATCTTATATTCTCAATTTCCAGACACTTTTCTTACTAACCAAGTATCTTCTAATTTTAAGAAAAAAGAAGGGAGATATATCTACCTAGAATTACTTATATACAAATTCTTAGAGATACAATGTCCAATACTTAACCCAAAAACTTTGATTACTAACTAATGGGTGCAACTATTTTGGCAAGCCCCAACTCACAGCTAAATAAATACCTTCTAATTACTTTCAACTTTGAAATCTAAAAAGTGAAAGGCGTGATTTCGTGTGATTCATAAAGTTATGGGTTTAATGTTGGGTTCACATCTCACTCTCACCTCGATTTCAATTGAATTTCTCCCATTCCATGTTAGAGAAAACTAAAAAATTTTAAAATTAAAACCTCCAAATACTACCTGAATAATATCATTACGATTGACATTTGACATAGTGGAAGTAAATATATAATTTACAGCAAAGGATTTTACGAATAAAAACATATTTTTATCACATTTCAGAATAAATCCCAGAATCTACAAGTTACGTGATTTGTGATTTTTTTCTTCCTAAATCAAGGATTTGAGCTCCACTGTCAGAAATCAAGGCGAGATGGGCTCAAATCCAGGTCAATGATATCAAGTCTTGATGTCTTTACCAAGTACACCAGCTGGCACCCTGGTGATATGTAATTTATTCCACCCCACAAACCACTCCCTCTCCACTCTCCCCTTCGGCTTCCTTCCCCCACCTTCTTCAGCCGTTAGATATCTGGCTTGTAATAGAGGCTTCACAATTTGGCTGAGTGCAATGTTGGCATGGCAAATGCTCTCATTCCATCTTCACTTGAAATCAATTTCCACCTACCACCCTACAATCCATATATTTCACATTGTGCCTTCTTCTTGTGCTACAGCAATTCAAAACATTGGCCTACTGACCCACCCGAAAGCATTGCCCTCACCCTCAGGCCAACATGTTCCATATGCTCAATACTGGCAAACATCACTTGTTGCTTTGTTTGATCACTATCTAAGGTATGCCAAGCTCCTTTTATCAGATACTTTTCAACGTCTTCTTGCCTTTTATACTTTTTATCATAATATAGTCACGTTTTATATCTCTTTTCTCTTTCTAGACCTGGAGGGCCGACTTTGCTATCAGCATCAAGGGCCACAGATTTCCTATGGCACTTCCCTCTTCGATGCCCAAAAAGTAACCGAGTAAAAGGGGCGTATTTTGTGAAGACCAGTCACCATCAAAAGGACAAGATTTCCCTCTGAGCCTGGCCCAGTTCGTACTTCAACCGCAGATGTGGCTCCATGTAATCCAGATCCCATGCATGCGTTGGAAAAAGCAGTAGCTTCTAAAGCTGGGTACCCAAAAAAAAAAAAAGACACCCGTTTATTACACCATAATGTTTAGGTGAAGAAATTTCCCCTCCTCGTTGGCAGTTGACGAACCCACCTCTAATTACCAACGCCGTCCTCTCTGACCACCGACGGGATCCAGACCCAAGCCTAGCGTAGATTTGTCCAAGTCAAAGCATCTCCAAGTTTCTTATAAAACCAACCACCAAAGTCCTCACCAAAACTTAAACCTCAACTTCTCCTCCTCCTCCTTTATCTCAACTAAGACAATAGCATCCAATCCACCATGGGCAATGGGCTCTCCCCTTGCTTCAGCTCGGCCTCCAATGGCCTGGTAAAGCTCGTCTTCTGGGGTGGCACCACCAAGTTACTCACCGAGAAGCAGCTCGCCGGCGAGCTCATGTTCCAGTTCCCCGACTTCGTCGTCTGCCACGCCGACTCCTTCTACATCGGCCAGCCGGTCCCGGTCTTGTCCATCGACGACGAGCTCCGTGCCGGCGAGACCTACTTCGTCATGCCCGTCGACCGCTTCCCATGCAACCAAACCCTCACAGCCGTAACCCTAGCCTCGCTTTCCTCTGGACCGAAGAAGCCATCGCTTGCCAGCTTTGGCCAGTGCCCGTTTGAGTACGTGAAGGGCACGGATGGGAGGACGCTCATCAAGGTCCTGCCGGAGTTTATAACGAAGGTGATCACCGCCGAGGAAGGGGGACAAAGGTGTGGTGGCGACTATGGAACTTTGTGCAGCACGCCGGAGCTAAAGAAGCACTACGCCCAGCTCGTAGGGTCAAAAGAGAGGCCTTGGTCTCCAAAGCTCGAGACGATCTCCGAGAGTAAAAGTAGGTTATCCCCGGGGAGGTTGTCGCCAGTGAGATTTTTGGGGTTGGAAAAGAGACCAAGGTAGAATTGCTTCATCCTTTTTGAGAAAGATTTGTTGTAATCTCTCTTTTTCTATAACAAAAATAGATGCAGCTCTGCTGAATATATATGTGGCTTAGCATAGTGGAGGACATTGTATAAATTTTTATCACTGACCATGAGTCAATGATTAGCCTAGAAATGGTTGCTTGAAATCATTACGAGAGGAAGTAAAGAGAGGCTGATCCAACAAGGAGGTCAACTCTCTCTCCTTGTGAATGATTATGATGAATGTCTCCCACTTTTGTTGGTGCAATTTTTAGGTTTTTTGGGAGCCCCAGTTTTGATGTTAATACAATATTTAGATTGGCTTCCATTGTGGTTTAATTTGCAGCTGTTAGAAGTTAGGATTCGGTGTTTGATTGTGTTGTGGTTTAGAGACTCTAGTTTCGAGTGTATGGTATTCATTGCAACTTCTATATATACTTCAGAGAGCACGGAGCACTAGATTGTAAATAACTTGGAATCATCAACTCTATGAGCAACATAGAGCAAAAAATTCTGCAAGATTTTAGATTTGAGTTTTGGCATCATTCAAAAAGAGTTTTTAATGCAAAGATTAGGGCTTTTCCAATGTCTGAGAAAGACTTTGTTGCCATTGCAGATTGTGTTCCTTAATAAACTCTTGGTACTTCCGTGTTCTTTAGCTTAACCTTCAACATCCTTTGCCAAAGATCCACTAGAACTGTGCGTTATTCACATTTCTCATGTATTGCTATGAAACTTGAACGTTTAGAATCTCATTTGCCTGTGCATTAAACTTCTCGTTAATCTTCTATGGCTTATAAAGGGCTGAAACCAGCTTTAACTTCTTTTTCCAAACACAAGAACAGTATGGTTGGTTGATCCCTTAATTATTGATACAATTCCAGATGTAAAAAATTTCCTCACTATTTTCATGCTTATGACTTAAAATTTCTTGGAATATAACTGCAAATCCATCAAGACTGGAGAATTTTAAGCTTGAGTCAACTGCGGACTTTCAGCTTCAACTTTAGTATTCCTAATCAATTGTCAATTTATCCCTTCTTTTACAACGCACTTGGAAATTAAAGATAAATTCATTTTTCCAGTCCATTAAAATTAGGATTAACAAGGGAATGACAGAAAGTAACATAGTTTCTTAATGTTCGTAGTTCGGATAATAGTGAAGCCAGAATCTAACAACAAGCACAAAATGAGCACAAGATATTCATTCATTCAATACATACATTGCATGCATTGAAATGCACAATTTTTATTGTGTTTATAAAAGCATTTGTATTTGATAATTATCTTCATATCTTAAAGATATAATGGTGAAGACCTTGCAATGGCTTCTAAGCAGATTAAGCTGTTTTCTAGAATTTTAGGTTGTCCACATGCATGTTTCCTTATTGAAGAAAGAAAACATGTCTCAGCTGCACTTGTCAAAAAAATAAATAAATCAAAAACTAACAAAATTTATGAAACCATGGATAACTATGTCCTTTTTATAAGCCCTAGCATATCGGTCCGTGATTGCTATGTTATGCAACTCAACATTAGTTAGGTTCTCAGTCACACAAGCCTTCATAATTAAAATTAATCTGAAAAATTTCCATAATTTAGGAAATTAAGTTATGGTTAGATATTGGATTAGTATCTATGCTAATTATTTTCTCATGCGCAATACTATGAAAAATTTGAAGAACTTCATAAGTTAAGAAATAACCGATAGGTACTTGCTTTACATAAGCTCTAAAAAATTGGCTAGCACTAGTTAGGTTATTTCATTATGACCATCAATTACAATTGGATGGTCAAATGATCTTAATAAACCTTTTTATTTTGTTTATACCGTGAATTCCCTAGGTTTATCCAAAACTTGGCGGCTTTTTTTTTTTTTCAGAAAGATTGGGACTTCTTCTGTTTCCATTGCATAGATTGATAGCCTCTCTCTCTCTCTCTCTCTCTCTCTCTCTCTCTCTCTCTCTGAGTTTTTGTTTATGTGCTTGTCAAAGTGTTCTTTGCTTATTTGTTACTTTCTCGCATGCATGCATCCAGCAATCTTTTATTTCCTATAACTATTAAACTTTGACATTTTCCATCCTAATATCTAAAAATTAGAAAGTAATCATGAAGTTGTTTCAACTATTCTTTAACCTATGAGAAATTTGCTGCCTATCCTGATGTGCAAGCCAGTAAATTGCCTACAAGCCTCATTTACAAAGGAAAAGTAAGTAAACCATTTAACATATTATAATTATTTTTTGGAGCATATCAAGAAGACAAACCCTTCAATATGATCACAACATGATATCCCCAAAGTTGGAGCATGGATAGCCCCAGAGGAAACAAGAGAAGAACGGTAGTAAGCAAAGTATAAGCTTCATCAGAGAGGACTACTTGTTTGGGTATCTAACATCCATTGGCTTAAATTTGATTCATTCAAACCTCAGATGACACCAGCAGCCCTCAACCAAATAACAGAAGTAGAGTTATGGTCTTCACCAACGCGCAATGGGCCTAGCTTCTTTCATTAAAAGGTCCATGTGTTAGGTGGCAAAATACTCCGGTCTGTCACGTAGCTCCGTCAGGATGGGTTGGCTAAGTCGATTCAGTGCTTGCTTGTCTGAGTTGATTCTCACCGAACAAATCAGGTCAAATTTGAACGCCTTGAACCAGCTTTTGCCTGGGAGAAGGATGAGAAGAAGCAAAGAAGGGAGGAGGACTGCGAGAGAAGAACAATGGTTTGGACTGGCTCAGATTCTGCCAATTCTTGACCTGACTCTGGACGCATCGGGTTTTGCAGTTATTGATTTGGAGACTTGATCTAATAGATCTGGATGTCAACCCATTTAAATATTATTAGAGATTTTGAGAAGATACTGGAGAAGATATCTCCAATACTTCTCCGATATCTTCTAGTCAACTAATTGCACTTGGAATGTATTTGATGCATTTAATACCTCCAATATCTCTGATATGTTCTCCAATATCTTCTCAGTATCTCCAATAAGTATTATATGGAGCAATTGGTTAATTGAATGCAGAATTAATGGATTAGGATTAGTCAATAGATTACAGAAAGCCTCCAGGTATGTTTTCGGAACACATTTGGGAGCTTGTCATATTGATTCGGACAATTGGCAATGGTCATTTTGCTCGAGTTTTATTTACTGGCCAAGTTGTTAAAGCCTTCAAATTAGTTGGAAGATTTATGTACACTTCATTTTACTATCTTTTCCGAGCTCCTCCCTCCACTTTATGTTCACTCTCTTCTCTCCATTTTGGCTCTTCCATCACTATGATCCTCGATCTCCTCTTTTTTTTTCTTTCTTTTTCCTCACCACAATATGCTAGATGAATAGAAATGGAGATAGAGATGACATCTTACCTTTTCCTTGTGAGATTCCAAACTGCTTTTATATTATCTAACTTACTATGAAGGAACAAACAAAAAATATCCAGTACTAAACACTTATTGAGAGATGGTTAAAACTAAATGTGAAGGGGATAAACTGAAAATGAGAGTTTTTGTTTATTACCCAGAAAAATAAACTCTAACTGTCAGAGAATAAACAAATATTCTATCATAGTAAATACCAAGCCTAGAAGGATAATCATGGATGCTATAGAAATAAACAATAAAAGTCAAGTATTAGTTGGTTAAGCTATGTTGGAAAAAATAACAACTAAGAATTATAAGGAGAAAGCTAGAAAGAAATAAATGAAAAATATTCAATAATAAATACTAATTAGAAGAAAGTAGGGATTAAATAGGAAGGGAATAAATAGAGAAGCCGAATTTTCATCTCTGCCTTCCTTCTTTGTAGGTATTGAAAAACACTAAGGCAAAAAAAAAGAAAAATTACTATTACAGGATAAATATTTATTTTTCCACAATAAATACCTAATCTAGGCACTAATATTATAAAAATAAATAATAAAAATTCAATGTTAAATAGCCTTGATCACAACTACACCAAAGTAAACACTAATGAAGAATGATAAGGACTAAGCTAGGATGAAATAAATAGAAAAGGCCCAATAATAAATACTAATTGGGAGATAGTTAAGAATAGACAGGATGAAAATAAATAGGAAAAGTAAGTTATCATTTCTGCCTCCTACTTTATAAGTGGTGATAAATGCTAGCCAATAAAAATTAAATATTAATTATTAGGGGATAAATGTTTACCTTAGATAGACACCTAGTCTAGCAAAATATGCTCTAATGACATAGAAATAAATGGTAAAACACTGGTATTGAATAGGTTTGATTATAGCTTCACCAGAGCAAATGGCAACGAAATGAGCAAAAAATTATCCAATAATACATACTAAATAGAAGATAGTAAACACTAAATAATTAGAAGGAGATAAATATAAAAAGGCAAGATTTCATCCCTTCCTGCTTGCGGATGACAATATACACAAATCAGAGAAAAATAAATATTAATTGTCCAAGGATAAACATTTATTCTGCCATAATAGACACATATTTTGGACTGATAAGTATTAATATAACAAAAATAAATAATAAAAGCCTGTTGGGTTGTTTCAATCAAAATTGTAATAGAGTAAAGCAACAACAAAGAATGATAAGAAGAAAGTTAGGATGAAATAAATAAAAATATTCAATAATAAATGCTAATTAGAAGATATAAAGACTAAATGAGACAAGGATAAATAGAAAAGGAGATTTATCATTTTTGCCTTCCTATTTTGCATATGGTGATAAATGCTTGTCGAAAAAAAATTAAAAAGAACACTAACTAGTAAGGGATGATATTTACTCTATCATAATAAGCTCCAATTCTAGGAGGATAAGCATTAGCGCTTTAGAAAATAAATAGTAAAGATATGCAAGTCATTTTTATTCTTTAGCCTAGTTATGTTGTTTGGACATTAATGTAGTTAAAATGGAAGAATTGCTCTTTTAGTAAATTTTAACATTTTATAACATTTAATTTTGGTATAATATGTTAGTTTAAATCAATGTTCTTGTAAGTGCTATTCAACAAGTGATCATGAAGATATTCTTTATGATTTATTTTTACTTTCAAATTTTCAACCATTATCATCATACCAAATGATAGAAAGATTTATAAAAGATGACCTCTATTTTTCTTTTTACTAATTATATGCCTCACAAATTTCAAATCATAATACTATCTAGTAATAAAGATATAAGATGTATATAAATTGTTATTGATAAGAATCATTACTATACAAAATGCAATCAAACTTTTATAACAATCTTTACTATACAAGTTTTCAGCATAGCCATGTAAATGAATATTAAGATAAAAAGAATACAAGATCATTCATTTCGATAACTTCAAAATCAACAATTCTTGTTGCAATTTCCATGCAACAAAAAGCATTGCAACTTAATATATATATATATATATATATATATATATATAATATAATATAATATAATATAATATGTGATAGAACTAGGACACTTGGCCATATTAACAAGTTCATACCCATTCATAAAAATATGGAACAAGCAATATTTTTCTCGACATCATCTCTCAACCTTTGGTTATCAACTCAGTAGTATATCTAGCACAAAGTTGAGGAATATTATCATATTTCATTCCAAATTATGAGCCATAATTGACTCTACGAGGTGCATCACATAAATAGCACAATGAAGTTTGTACAAAAGAAGCAAATAGTTCATTAGAATAACAACAAATGAAAGAATATTTAAATATTTATAATTGGCTATGAAATTATTAATTAGTGTAATGATTAAAGATCAACAGACAACTCACCCATTTCCCCATTATAGATTCTCTAGTCTCTTTTTCATTTTCTACATTTTTCATGCTAAATCATTGTAAACTTGTCATAGAAGGATCATTAGAATAATTTGGCCATAACAAGACTATAAACATCTAAAACATCAAAAATTAAGTTTTTTTAAAAAAATAAAAATCAAGAGAATACTCGCAATATCACTCTACTTCTTTTTTTCGCAATTTATGGAGAAAAGAAATCAAAAATCAATTTTAAAGATGGACCAATAGATACTTATATCTTACAAAAGGCTAAATGGTAGCTCTATGTTCCAATTCTTATAGACATATTTATAGAGAAAGTTACGATGAAGAGTAGAGAATTTATAGTCTAATAGCTAGTGCAAGAGAGCCAAAAGAGATAGAGAAAGAGGGAGAGACGAAGATAGAGAGGAATGATGGGAGACGAAGAGGGAGAGTATAAGACCTAACGCATTGGAACAACAAGAATTAGAGGGTCTAGTACATTTGATTAGTTTAGAAAATGGAAGAAGAAGAAAAAGAAGAAAAGAGTCACCTTGGTGTCACTTTCATGAGTGGACTTGGACAAAATCGAGTCAAGACTTAAATACTAACTTAAGTCAGAAGCAAAAAATCAAGATGAGGAGGGATAATCAATCATTGAATTCTGAGTATAATTCAAATTTGATGAAGAAAAGGAGAGGGTCCGATTTCTTGGATCCTTTTATAAAATCGCCTCCATCCTGAGCTTCTTCATAAAAATCAATGTTCATAGACCCTTACTATCAATCCAAAGCACCTTGCTTTGCCAACAATAGTCTTGTCCTCATCTTTGATCTCCAATCGATTGCTATCATAGATCCTTCAAATTAATATGGGTTGTAATCACCGACGATGGCTATTGAGAGAATGTTCTATTCTCATCCTCTTAATTAATTGAGACCAATCATCATTTTTGTCATTGTGACCGTTGGACAACATACTATCACCTAGATAGGTAAGTTAAAGGCTGATTGCATCTTAAGACACTATAATTGATTTTTGCAACACCCTCCTCCTCTCAATCTCTATTAGTTTCCCTATCATGTTTTCCTTTCACTTTTTCATGGTCTTAAGAGCTTAAGCTTAACCAATGAGACCATCATAACCTTACTTATCGATCAATACTATTTGGTTGTCCGACATAGTACATCCTAGCAAGGTGTCGATTCCTTCTTCATTTCTCTCTCTTGCTCCATTTTTTTCTTTTTGATTCCCCTTATCTATTTTATGAGTAGCCACCACCATTGCAACTGGCCGCCCTTGTTATTAGGTTGCCATTGACCATTGGCCAACCATCGGCAATACTGTTGCTATAACCTTCCATTGCTCCTCTCTCTATTATGATAGGAGATCACAACAAGAGATATCTTTCTTCCATCTCCTTCTCTCTCTTCTCTTCCTTCTCTTTTTTTTTCTCTCTCTTACTTTCTCTCTCCTCTCTTTCTAAAAAAATTCTTCTTTAATGCTCTTTCTAAGTGGACTACAAGGAGCTTTTACTAGGGGGTATCCTACCCTTTATCTCTTGTGATACCACTCATGGGCTCTGTGTCCTAGCCTACTTTTGTTTTCTATAGATCATCAAAGCCAAAACAATTTTTTTTTTTTTAAATGGACATCTAGTGGATCCCAGTTGAAGGTCCCATTCTCCCCTTTGTAAGAATGGCAATGGGGTAGGTTGGGGCCATTTTGCCCAATTTGACCCCTGAGCCCAACTTTCCATACCCCACTCCATCTTTGCCCTATGCCTCACTGAGGCAATAAGTATAGCCCCCATCCCCAACCCCATGGAAAATGGGGATCTCCAACCCCACCTAGTTGCCCCGCCCTTTTTGTTTTTTGAAAATCTTTAAAAAAATACATTCATAAATCATGGATATATTTGCAAATTTGATTCAAATCATGAATATTACTTTAAAAAAGAAAAAATAGCTAGAAAATTTCATTTTTAAGTTTAATTGGCTATTTCATTATATATATATAATGGCTTTCAGCTCGGGTTTTGAGGTAGGGCTATATATATAGCTTAAGTTGGGTTGAGTCAAATTGAGTTTTAGGGTGGGGAGTATAAATACTAATTCTGCCTCGACCCTGAGTTAAGTCTTTCAGGTTCTCTCTAAAACCTGCCCCAAATCAAGTCAAAGTAATAAAATCCTTGCCCCACTTAGATCTGGTTAAGGTGGGTCCCCAATGTGTTGGGGTAAAATTGCTATCCCTGCTCCTCTATTCTCCTAGTATGTTAGTTTTGTTCTCTCCTATTCTCTTTAGTGTGTTACCTGTGGGCTTGAACTATATTAACAAGTACCCTTTATGTCGATACCCACCATGACCTTCGCAAAGTGCCATGGATGCATATGTTTGATGATTATTGTCATACTATAATCGTTTAGATTGACTTCTGTTCCCTTGATTTAGTCACGTATTACTTTGATTTGACTAACTTGGATTGTCAAACATCATTATCCAGTTGATCTTATTCTTCTCAAATCTTTTCATCTCTAGCCCTATAAGCCACCTTGATTATTAAATTTGGATCTATAAGGGTACAGCCACTAAAGTTACTTTTCTCCCCTGTCTCTTATGGTTGAAGGTTGATGGAGTTCACATCTATGATCAGGACTTTTGACTTTAGTGAAACATTAGAATTAGAAGATAAGTTATGTGTTTGAGGCTGTGAGCAATTTTACTTGATAGATTGTAAGATCTTATAGACTAGAATAGGTAAGTATATCTAGCTCTAGCATTTTGTCACTGCATATAACATTGTTTATTCAAAAAATTATATTGCTCAACTCTATTTAGGTAGCTAGAAAAATAACATGGATACTTGATGTTGAAATTATACAAATTATTAATGCAAAGCTTCATATGACGAAAATTATTTGTGCTTATTTCATGCATATTGAAAATCAAAAATTTATACAGGTCTATCTTACATGGATGAAATTTATCTTGAAATTGTGGATCAGGTAAGACATTCTTCTAAGCATGATATTGAAGTATGATGCATTGACAAATGTGTCGAATTGAAATGATTCAAATATTGTGGAAAGGATTTCCAAAACTTAGGTGTGTTTGATTTATGAAATTTTGAAATATTGATTTATAATAAATATGATGTCTACTCTCTAATCTAGTCTGGCTATGGTTTGAATCTAGCTAGTTAGGGTACATCTCCAGCGCATGTCCATGTATCGGTATGTTGTCAGGCCTGACTAATTGAGGCTTTAATGAACCTTGTTCATGGGTTGGTATATATTGTGAACCTAGCCAATTGAAGCTGACCATTGAATATATTCATGTATCGATGTGTATTGTGGTTGCAACCAATTAGGATGGATCATTGTCAATATGATCATGTGTTGGCATATTGTTAGCCAAGCTAGTTATGCTGATCACTAGTTATGTCCGTATGTTGGGATATATTGTGAGCCTAGTTAGTAACAACTGATTCACTAGCCATAACCCTATGCTGGCATGTTTTGTGTTTAGAAGTGTTTATTCTCGAGCCCTATTACAAGGTGAATCATGCCATAGTCATGATGACTATGAGAGGTTGAATTTTAAAATGTCTTTATTAAAGTAAAAAAAAGTTTTCTAAAGTGAGGCATTTAAAATATTTGAAAATTAAAGTTATATATATATATATATATATATATATATACCTATACTTATGATACTTAATGGTTCTTTATGCGATTGCATCTTAGATTATGATATGTTGTTCCCTATTGTATTCATTATTATATTGTTTATGCAAATGATCAAATATGCTCAATCTAACTAAAGGTAGAGATTACTTCCCTTTTTTTATCATTTTTCAAGAGTTAAGGAATAGCACAAGTCGGGCTTCAGGATGTGCTCTATAGCTTTAGGATACTTACAAATTTATTATTTCCAGCATAGGCTAGTAGTTGGTAAAATGATTGTGTGGATTTTTTATTATGTAAACCACGACCTTATAATTCGATATATTAATATAACTTAGAGTTTTTATCAGTATTGGTATTCTCTATTTGCCACCATTAGATAATTACTTTTAATAGTTTATATATGCGGCCTTAGAGATTTTAGATTGGCTTAGCATATTTAGTGGGTTTACCCTATAAAGTATGCAGTCATCCATTGCATCCTAACCCAGGATATTAGGTCGAGACGTGACAAATCATTTATATGCTATTTGAATTATCACTCCCTACTTTGATTTTAAGGAAATATGTCTCATTCTTCTTATTGTTAAGGTAGTGCAGTATAGGTTTGGGGGCCTTACATATGTCATGGGACTATTTGTCATATGCTTGGCTCATGTGGTCAGATTGGGATGTAGCTCATGTAATTTGCCATCGAATCTAATGCAAGATAAGAGGGATCTTAGGCTCCGATGCCAAACATGATGTATATAAAACCTTGTAGAGAAGAAAATTATTGATCTCATGACAACTTCTTAACGATTTTCAATTATCTTTTGACCTTTTCTCTCATAAATTATTTTTCATCAGATCGTGATCTTATGACACAACAAAGAAAGAAAGAATGGAAAAAAACCTCAAATTATACTACTGAATTATTTTGTTCAATAAAATACATATGGAGCCTATTTATATTATGATATTGGTATAAACTAAATCACACTAAATAATAAAATCCTAAATTTACTAAAACTAAAATATTAATCATAAACCTAACTGAAAATAACTAAAATAAGAGTATTAAAGAAACTTATTTTAAGAGTTTATATTTTGAGTAAAATTTGTTTTATTCTTTCATTTCTCTATTGCATCAAGAATCAAAAAGATAACATGTATTCTTTGCTTGGTCATTGCTTTTCTTCCTCTAACAATAGTTGGACTATGTTCTTTCGAAGTTAAATAGTTGCATATTTATATGGGAGCTATTATTGCATTACAACATGGCGTGGGTACCAACATTTGAAGTTGAGTGGTTAGCTAGCTGATATAGTTTTGGATAAATTAAATGTTATGAGGACCGCAAATAGGTTAGATCAGGATATGCTTGGCACTAACCTAACCTGATTGTATACTCAAATTATGATTTTGGGCTCGGACTCAACTCATTTACAAATTAATTAGGTTAAGTTACGTTAGGCCTACAGAAAAGATTCTTATTTACAATACCCTAAAGTATATCAATATATATATTTAAAGCAAAGTTTTAAAGCATAGAAATATTCGAGTTTTATTACTTGAATGCTTAAATACAATTAAATAAAAATAGATAAGAAAAGGTGAAATAATTAAGTCAAAAAAAAAAGAGATTCATTTAAATGAAAGTTCATTCAATAAATCAATAAGATAAATCAAGTAAAAAAAAGTTTAAATATATAATATATAATAGAAATGATACGATGAAGTTAAATATTTAGTTTTTTTTATTATATTTTGTTATGAATAGAAATACGTTTATATCAAACTTACTTCATATTTTAAGAAAACTTATTAAAAATTCTTTCTAAGGTATTTTTTTTTTCATTTCTTTCATAATTTTTTTTGGTACCGATATTATTATATAAATCAAAAAATTCCGAGCTTCGCCGCTGAGGTCAGGTGAGAAAATATAAGACTTAGATCCAATTAAAATTTAGATCAAGACTAATTTTGAACCGAGCCCAACCTATAAATTTTCAAATATAAATTAAGTCAGGCTAGTTGAGTCGTAATCAAGTTGAATCACGGGTTGATCCAAACCCATCTGCAGCCCTCTGCATCATGCTAATTTCTTCTGTGAGCCAAGGTGGGGAGAAAAAAAACACGCTTGCATCAACTCCTATAATACCTTTCATTTTGAATCGGTCATGCAACGTATGCAAATGGGCACGTGGTATTGAATATTAGTTTTCGTAGCAAAAACGTTGGGTCAATATGGTGGATCTTTATTATACGGGCTTGTAGGCCTTCGTTCTTCAAAATATTCATGGGCCTCTCATGTTCATTGGAGCCTTTGGCATGCATCATCTTTACCTGACGGTGGTCTTTGGACCGACTTCTGGAGACAACTTTCTCTCATGGACACGGCCAAGAAATTCTGTTCCATTAAATATGTTGGATTTTGTAGCTGTAATCAAGATTTTAAGTCCCTATCGAACGAGGGATATGCTAGCCATCCTACCTCATTCATGTAGAAAATAAGACTAAAACAAAGAAAGAAAGAAAGAAAAAGGAAGAGACAAGGAGGGGGAAAAAAAAAGAAAGTAAGAAAGAAAGAAAAAGAAGAGAAAAAAATGAAATTAAAAAAAAAAAAACTAGAGAAAGATAAAAGAAAGGAGGAAAAAAAAACAAACAGGGGAAAGAAAAAGAAAGAGAAAAGAAAAAAAAAAAAAAGGAAAGAAATAAGCATAAAAGGGAAAAAAATAAAAGAAAAAGTAAAGGGAAGGAAAAGAAAAGAAAGAAGAGTAAGAGAAGGTAGAAAGAAAGACAAATAAAATAAATAAATTATTAAAGAAATAAATTAAAAAGATAGAGACACCAGAATGCTTTATTAGGATGGTTATTAAGATGGGTAGTACAATGGAGCATTCTGTTAAAAAATTGGTACAATCTTATTTTATAAGATCTAAAATCTTAAGGGGCTATTTGATCAGTGATAATTCATCTTGGTAATTTGAGATTACTATATAGATTATTATGTTTAGCAATTATACATAATAATTTAGGTGAGAATATTTGATTCCCTATCGATTAAATATTTAATATACACTTAGTAATATTATAATATTATAATATTATAATATTATAATATATATACTATATTATATATAATATATTAAATACTTATATTATTGAGATATATAATATTTCTAAAATGATTTTACAAATGCTTTTTTTCTTTTTACTAGAATATTTTATATTTTAACAAAAAAAGATAATCACTTAAAAATAAAAAAGATTTATAATAAAAAAATTGCATCCATAGAATCCGAGTTAACATGATCAAAGCAAACCAAACATGGTAACCTTATATTTTTAATGATTTGATTACTAAGTATAAGATCATTAGAAATATAAAATTTTTAATAATATTATATTATTGCAAATCAAATACTGTTTCATTGTAATCTCTCTACTTCAATTTAAAAAAGAAAAAAAAATCATGAATGTTTAAAGTAGTGAGGTCCTATGTAACGAAAGCATTGAATAAATAAGATCATACAGGCCGTTAGGCTTATGTCGACGTATCATCTTGTAATATGAAAATAATGGAATCAGCAACTGTTTGTCTTAACTTATTATTGGTTCTATATATCAAACAATTCAAGGTGGTAATCATACCATTAATAAAGATATTATAAATAAAAATACATCAAAAATAAATAATAAAATATAAATATTTTGATATAATTTAAAAAAAAGATGAGAGGGAATCTAGTTATTAAAATGAAAGAAAAAATTAGTTTAAATGATAATTCATTCACTGATTTGATAAAAATAATTGAAGTAAAAGAAAATAAAATTTATATAATTAATGTTTATATATCAAGTTAATTCAGATCTAAGTTGAGTTGGATTGGATCAAAAAATATAAGATTTGGATCCGAACCAAAATCTAGATTGGATCCGGTCTTCAATCCAACCTAACCTGCATGTTTTTAAATTTGAGTTGGGTCAAGATCGAGCAAGTCATCTGGCCATTTGCAACCTTAAATGGCAACCAACATTAGCCCTTTTGGTTGGCGCTGTTTTATTTGAGAAATGTTCATTCATTCATACTTCGTTATAGAGTTTGCATGGTGTACAATGGAGTTCCAATTTGGTACAATTTGGCTACAGACCATTCAACCAGTCTAAAACCAAACCTAGCAAAGTAGGTGATCTAGACCTAGATTAGGTCTGGCTTCTATCGGCCCTCGTATGTTACCTTCTGATCTACCCTGTTCATACCACATTAGGTTTGGCTTCCATTGGTCATTGCATGTCACCTTCTGATCTACCCTATTCATACCACATTAGATTCGATTTTTGTTGATCATCACATGTCACCTTTTGATCTACCCTATTCGTACCATATTAGAACCAATTATCATAAAAAAGGTCATCTTCTGGCTTGCATTGTTCATACCACATTAGATCTAATTATCATAAAAGAGAGACCAAATTTTATTTCACATACACCAATGGGACATTGGTCTACCTGTTGCCATCTACCTCTATGATTAGACGCCTTCTAGTCTACCCTGCTCATGCCACATTAGATCCAATTATCATAAAAGAGGTCACCTTCTAATCTGCCCTATTCTACTACATTAGATCCAATTATCATAAAAGAAAGACCAAATTTTATTTCGCATGCACCAATGGGATTCTAATCTGTCTGTTGCCATCTCAATCTATGATTGGACACTTTCTGATTTACCTTGTTCATACTACGATCATAAAAGTTATCACCTTTTGGTCTACCCTATTCATACCATATTAGATCCAATTATCATAAAAGAGAGACCAAATTTTATTTCACATGCACCAAAGGGACTCTGCTCTATCTATTGTCATCTCCCTTTATGATTGGATGCCTTCTGGTCTACCCTGTTCATACCACATTAGATCCAATTATCATAAAAGAGGCCACCTTGTGGTCTACCTATTCATACCACATTAGATCCAATTATCATAAAAGAGAGACCAAATTTTATTTCCATCAACCAATGGGACTTTGGTCTACTTGTTGCCATCTCCCTTTATGATTGGATGCCTTCTAGTGTACCCTATTCATACCACAATAAATCCAATTATTATAAAAAAGGTCACCTTCTAGTCTATCCTGTTCATACCGCATTAGATCTAATTATTATAAAATAGAGACCAAATTTTATTTCGCATGCACAAATGGGACTCTGGTCTACCTGTTGCCATCTCTCTTTATGAGTTCGAATAAATTTTTTTCCTTCAAATTTTAATTCCATTCCAAAATAGGTTAGGTCAGAACAATTGTAAGCTATTTTTTTTCTTCTTCAATTTTAGATCAGTCAAATGGATTAAACTTCAAAAAATTATGATGCATGGCCCACTGATCCTTATTAAATAAGGATAATATTTTTGCTGAAAATCATAAATAAGGTTACTCAAGTAATTTTACTAATGGTTGTAATGAGTATAAAGCGGAATGGGGTAGAGTTCATATGTCCCTGTATTTATACTCATGCCTTTTTTCTTTTTCTTTTTTTTTTTTTTTGGATCTTTATAGGTGCAGGTTTGGAGAAAATTGTCACCTTTGGCCAAGAAAAAAGGCACGAGGAATAACCTTCCTTTACTCGACATGGAAGTAAACAAAAAGCAAAGAAAAAGAGAGCGAGGGAATTTGATGTTTGAAGCATTCAACCAAAGTGTATGCTTGTGTACAATGCCAAATACTAAAATGGCATCAATTCAGGAGGAGAAAAGAGAGAGAGAGATATATATAATTCAACCAACCCAAAGCACATGCATACGACTCCTTGGATGCAACATAACTATGATGGAGTGCAGGTAGAAGAAGGATTGATGCGCTGCACCCAACCTAACCTCATTCTCCATAGCCAGCAAAAGATAAGGAACATCCACCTTAATAGTTACAAGTACTACTGCATGTGCTTACGAAGAAAATGCTGCACATAACATCCAAGAATAGTGTCAAGAAAAACGAGCAAGAAGTAGTTTCCTTGTAGAAGAAGTCCCAATCCATGCTGGATTCCGCCCCTAAGATTTTGGAGGAGCTCTCTCATCAAACTTAAACCGTACCTTCAATCTCTTAGGCCCAAAGACAACTCAAAAGGAGATCAATTGGATTGACGAAAAACTTAATTTCAAAAACTAAAATGCTTAAAAATAATTTAAAATAAATCATAAAAAAAATATAACAGCTATGCTCAAGATATATCAAGAGAGCAAGAAAGAACTAATGTAAGAAAGTAAATGTGCAAAAAAATAAAAGAGGCACAAAGATTTACGGCGGTTCGGTACCTCTTGCCTATATCTACTACTCAAGACTTCTTGGGATTTCGGCTATGCCAGTTATCCTTTTCGAATGAGGATCAAACCCTTATACCCTCTTTTTACTGGGCTTAGAAGGAATCTTTACAATCATATTCTGGGCTAAGGATGAACCATTTCTCTCCTTTTACACGGGCTAAAGAGGAATCCAAACCTCTCTTAAAGAAGAGAAACACTAAGAGTACTCTCACAAAGAAAGTAGATTTACAGACGTGGCACTAAACTTGAGAAGGGAGAGTATAAATACACTAAGCTCAAAACTCTTTTTATAAAGTTTTTTTAATGGATTTCATATCATTTTTTTATGCTCAAACCACCATAAAGTCTTCATTTTATAGGAATGAAAAAATAAGGTCATTGGGGCTCAAAGGCAGCTGCAATGGTCAAATAAAAATATAACCATTGAGGCTATCAGAGTCTAGCGGTCGACCAGCCAGGCTAAGGCCGATCGATTAACCAGCCTAGGTTAGTCGATCGCCCTAGACTAGGTAGGTCAATCGCCAAGCCAGATAGAACCCTGGTTTTTAGGGTTTTATCTAGAATGACTTACTCCGATCAACCGTTTTGAGGTTTGATCAACCGCACACATCTAGTTTTGATTTATATGATAATTTTACTTGAATTATTAATTCAAAACCTAATTTAATTCATTGTTAAGGACTTTGAACTTTATTCATTTATTCTTCCACCAAGCTTTACAATGTGTTCTTAAAAAAAAATAAAATTGCAATATAAACCATTCCCTTATATGCTTTTAAATCGAATAGTACTTGATTTGACATTATTCTTCTTCGATTTGAATTTCTTATATTCTATTTGAATTTTCTGCAAATCAAATGCATACCGGATGAAATTTTGTGCATGTTTTGGTTTGTTCCAATCATAATATTTATTTTGTCATTACAAACTCAAGCATTGTATTAGTTTTTTAACCAATAATTTTATTATCATAAAAAATATATGTCATGGAACTCTTAAATTTAAGGCAATCACACTCAGATCACGCGGATTCTTCTAAATAAACAACGAAATTTTATATATCAGGCAATCCGAAAGCACTTGCTATCAAAGCATATAAAACGAAAGGAATATGATCAAAAAGGCTCGATTCCAATGGATAAGCGAGCCTGACGTGGCTGATAAGGTCCCTGCTGTATGGCTGGGGGCATTGCTTTCGTTTGGGAACTCAGAAGGATCAATGAATCTTTTCCGCTGGCTGGGGGCCAATCTTATCCCCTAAGCGAGCGTCTCCATCTTCCAACTTGGAAAGGCTTGGAGGCCAGTTTGTTTTCTTTTGACGAGCTGATATTTTTGAACCCACACGTAGCTATTGTGGGGCTTGTGAGCCAACATCATGTGACCCATATGATATGATCAAGAAATCTCTCTCTCTCTCTCTCTTTTTCAAAAAATTTAATTTAATTTATTTATTGTGGAGACTTAAGCAGGGTTTATCAGCATTAATTTCCAATACTATACCATAACATTATAATTTATAATGTAAGAATATTATTTTTAATCAAGCTTTACTAGGTCGTGACTAGCAATAGTTAGGCCTGTTCATCAATGAAGCAAAGTCAGGGAATTTTGTATTGATTGTAACTCGTTGTTGGATAATTCCAGTGGAAGTATTTAGGCGGATGTTATTTAAAAACAAGTTGGAGTAGTTAGTTGGATGTTATTTAAAATCAAAATTTGCACCGTTTCTCCACGGATTTGGAATGGCATGATGGCAGTTCGCTCGTAAGACTCCCCCCCACGTCTTCCAGGCAACAACGTCATGTAAAATATCTCACAGGAAAAAACAAATCTTGGGTAGGTTTCATCTTGGATGCGACATGCCAGCGACTCGCATAATCTATTCATATCTTGTGTCCATCACCAACGGCTGAGCTGTCACAAGAACAGTGCCTCTCTCCAATTTCCTTTCTTCTATAATTCAACATAAGACTTTATATATATATATATATATATAACATTCAATGATGAGAAAAGCCAGCTAAGAAATTTCTTTACAGCGATCATCAATCTATTATAACCTTTTTGTTTCTCCTTTTATCTCATCCTGGAATCCCGCTGTACACAAAACATGGATAGAGATATGATAACATCTCAAGGGGAAGAAGAAAAAAATTAAAATTAAATTAAAAAAATTAAAATATTTATATCTTAAATTTAAAGTAGCTTTAGCTAGCTATATTTGAATGTTGTTAAATTTAAATTTAATCATATCCTTCATCATTGAATCCAATTCATGAATTTTAAAAATTAAAAAAAAAAAAATAAGTGCTTCCAAGATTCATATAAATTTAAAGATAGAGAAAATGATCAGATTTCATACTTAATTGTATTGGAATATAGCTTAATCTATTTTACCTAAATTCACTTATTACAAATAAATATGTACTCGAGTTTTTTTTAAGGCTACATAACCTGACCTCCTTATAAATTAATAGGATATAGGGTATTACAAGTGATATTAAGCTGTGCCAAAGTTAGTAGCTTAGGAGGAAAGAGCTATCCATATGGCAATGGTAAAGAGAATGAAGGCAACTCAGATTTTGGCCTCTATGATAGCTTATAACATTAATGAAAATGCTGCTTGATAAAAAGAAAAAGATTATAACGCTAAAAACTAATTTTCACATTA
This sequence comes from Metroxylon sagu, assembly GCA_017589505.3. NCBI lineage: Eukaryota > Viridiplantae > Streptophyta > Magnoliopsida > Arecales > Arecaceae > Metroxylon > Metroxylon sagu. The sequence goes on from JACVBY030000519.1 coordinate 532,854, forward strand.
AATTAAAAAAAGATTTAGGAGCTTATAATTCAAATTTATTTATTATCAATTAACATGTACTTCAATTTTTTTAAGATCATACAAACTGATTTGCTAATATATTAATTGAGTCAATAGATGGATCTGAATTGTCATAGCTATCAAATAAAAAGCATTGTAAATGGTCCGAAGGTAGATAGTGCATTACTTTCTTAATATTTATGGTAAGAAAGAAAATTAATTTTGAAAGAAAATTCAGGGTATTTGATGTTATACGAATTTTAATAACAAAATGACACAGAGAAAGAATCTTTGTTCTTTGTTTTCCTTTCATTCCCAAGGTCCTCAATTGATGCTCATTTGGACGATTAGGTGTCTTTATTCAGGTATTCAATCATAATTTATAATTCATTGGTTTAGAAATTTCTAGAATGACTATAGAACCCAGGTTTCATGAAGTGTGAGAGCCTGTTTAAGAACATTTTTACCATTGGCTACCATCCTAAGGATCTAGCTAGAAAAGCTCAAGCACAAAACTATTCTAACAAATTCATAAAAAAGATTGAAACTTAAGATCATGAAGTATATAATTGAGCTAACTTTGATCAAGCATGGATGTGTTCAATCTCAATTCATAATTTTCTTTGAGTTATAATTTAGGACCAAGATTGCATATTTCTAAAGAAGTTTCAGGCTGAGTTGCCCAAATTTTTTTGACTGCTTTATACTGTTTAACTGCGGTGGATTCAAAGTAAGTCCAGATCAAGCATGAAATCTGAAATTAATCTTAAAAAATAATAAAATCAATAAGAAACTTTCAATTTCCAAGCCTCAAGGCCTTGTTTAGTCTCAACTTTAGCTTTTAGAGCCAAAGCTTCGAATTATTAAAATTAATTTTGATGATTGATGTTTCACCATAATTATAGGATACAAACATATATTCATTTTTTACAGTGAGAATTAACTTCTAAGGTAAGATTGAGATCTTTTTTACTGCCAATTTTGGTTTGTATGCATTCAATTTCATCTTGATGCCTGGTAGCTTGAATCAATTGCTAGTCCTTGGAAAATAAAGTTTCTTTCTAATAATATTTGAATCATGGTGGTTCTCTTTTATCTTTTTTGTGTTATTATTGGCCTACTTTTTGATCAAAGGACAAAAATCCATTCCAATCAAAGCCAGCCCCATTCAAAGTACACCACGTTCTGTCGTCAAGTAAAAACAAAAACTCATAATCACGACGGGCAATGACAAGAACGTCGGCGCCGGCGAATTTGGCGCTGAGAAAATGCGGTACTTGCGCTAGGAAAAAAAAATCTGGAACCATCCCACTTTCCTAAGAACCACTTCACAACTTGGCTTTGAAAAAAATGATAGTCGGACAAAATGTTCAACGGCGACGTAAAGTGTGAGCTCTTTTTCTCCGTTGATGGCAGCCAGCTCCTATTGATCCTACCGTAATTTTCCTCTTCCCTCTTTTTTGATCGTTGATCTACTAATCTTTCCTTACCTGAAAAATCCAATCCTTATTTATGCTCTACTAATTTAAAAAAAAAAATTAAGACGTTACATTATTTTTATTACATCAAAAGAGTGTTTGATAACTCAAATGAAATTATTAAGACCGTAAATGAAAGGAGTTAGATCAGCTCATGATTCAAAATGTATTTATGCATTCTTGGATTGAATTAATTTTGATATTAAGTCTTATCTAAATTTTAAATCGAATTTAGACCTCACATTATTTTTATCAGATTCATGACCAAACCCGTTCTATATATCATGCAGACTTAATTTGCATCAATAGAAAATAAATTTAATTTGAATCGATTTTGATCGTACTCAACTCATAATCCTCAAATATATAAATTTTATTTTTTAATATTTTAATTATTTTTACCAATTCATTGTATAAACACTAAATTGATTCCTTTTTTTATCTTAACAAATAATTTTTTTCTCATATATTTTTAACTAATTATATTTAAATATTTATATTTTTTTATTTATTTATATTATCTTTAAGTAAACCAATAAATTTTTAAAAAATTATAATTTAATTTTTTTTTAAATATAATTTTTTTTATCTAAAAGTATATATTTATATATAATTTATAATTTTAAATATATATTATCATATGCAGTTTGGTCGCTTCATAAATTAGAAAATGTCTTATAAATTGTAAAGATATATATATATATATTTAACAAGGCCAACTACCGGAGATGGTAATTTAAAAGTGCACCCATGTGCCCATTATCCGATACCGAACGTACCATATTCGACAACTAAGCAAATATCTTGCGGGAGGCGTCCTTCACTTCCTACCTCTGGGTCGAAAGCAAGAGAGGGTCGCATTATAAAGTTGGCTCTTTCTGCCCACTCTTCTTCCCACGGAGAGCATTTCCTTGGTTTCCGTTGTGTGCACCGACCATGAGCTGCTCGCCCTTCACCTCCTCCTCCCCTCTCAAACTCCCCCACTCTTTCTCCTCCCAGAGAAAAAAACTCCTCCGCTGGCGCCACCCCCGCGCCGCCGCCGCCGCCGCCACGCTCCCCGGCGTCGTCCTCCACGACTCCCTCGACGCCGCCGGCATTGACACCAGGCTAGCCAGGGTAAGCCACCATACATTTCTCGTTAAATTTTAGTTGTTACCTTCGATCTGATGGAATCGGGAATTGGGGGGGAGAATCAGGCCGCGAGGGAGAGCTTCTGCCAGCAAATCGGAAAGCTATCTGGGATCGATTCGGAGACGAGCATCACCATCAGCAAAGGGGCTGATCTTGCCAAGGCGGCGCTTCATATCGCGGCGGAGGATGATTCCCTTGTCTCGCACTCGTCGGTTCCGCTGCCCGTCGATGCGTTCATCGACCGGCTCGATGATCTCTCCATGGGCTTCTGCTCCGTTTACATGCCTCCCTTGGACTCGCCGCCAGAGGTTTTCCTTGGGAATCTGGAAAGATACTTTTATATTCACAAGGTATGGATCCCTGATGCATAGTCTCTAGAAGCTTGATTCGGTTTTGAATTAAGACTGAGCTTATTTGTGAAGTCGAACAATTTAATTGAATATCTTGCTCTGTTTGCATTTTATTGTCGCCTTTTTATTTTGGAGGCGTTGTATTTTGATTCTAATTCCATGAAATTCAAGAAACAGAAGAGTTTGTGTTTGCTTTATGAAACCAATGATAGTTGCTCAGAATCTACAGCTCTATTGAGCTGCACCTGTCATACACTCACAAGCATGTAATTTAATATCTTTAAAATCTTTTGATACCACTCAAGATTGCTTAAAGTACATTTATGTGCAGGGAGTAATGGCAGAAAATAAAGTAGAGATATGATATAATTATAGCGGTCCTGAAATATATTAGGAAGCCAAGTTTTACTGCTGCCAGTTTTATGATTGTAGTTGTGCTAAGAACAAGGTTTAAGGGTAATTATGAATATGTAAGCATACCGAATACACATGTACGAACATGATAAATTATCATATTGCTGCATAGAAAAGAAAGGTGCGAAGGAAAGGGGTTTGAATGAAAAAAAAAAAAAGAAGAAGATTGCTTTGGATCCAAGGTAGAATACTAAAATGATGAGAATTAGTTTGAGTATACTGGGAGGTGATATGTGTTTTGAATTGTCTCCATTTGCTATTGTCTCATCCAATGATGAGATTTCAGAAATTAACAAAGAAGATTGACTGCAGAAGAGGCATCACGGTACTTTTATTTAAAAATAGAGGTGATCTACAAACAGGTACCACTTACAGTGAAATAAAGTGTTGAGACCCACTATGAGTTTACTGGAAAAGTTGTCAACAAAAAATAAGAAAAATAAAAATAATATTGGAAAACCAATTGCATTTATATCAATGAGCTCTATCTTCTGAGTAAGGCAATGGATGGAACGAATGATCAGTGTTAAAATCAACATATACACATACAATTTTTACTGACCTGGATTTATCATATAACAGAGTACTGCAAGGGGTAAATTGGCATTAAGGCAGAAGTCTAATAGATATCTTGAAACTGCTTTTAATTTTTTACACTTACATAAATTCTAATTTTTTGATATTAAAAAAAAAATGTTGATGTTGTTGAACCGAAAACTAATTGAGTAGGTTTGTATAAAGAGAATAGCATATGCTCACCTAGAATAACCTGGGCTATTTGATGGCTATGCTGCAAGTAATATGTACCACAGGTTATCCTGTTCAACATAAGCAATAAGCCCATTCATGAACTAATGAATAATGAAACCTAGTGTTCACCATTGGTATAAGACTAGCCTGATTTGAATTTCACTTGCCTTTTTTACCGCAATTTCAATATCCAATTTGTCATTACTTCGGCTCTCTACCTTTTGTTGCTCTGCCTCACATTTGAATGATGTTTTAGGGCTTCTATGGTTCTCACATCCATAAATTATTGCTTGACGTAACACTTGAACATTATTCTAAGTGTGCTATTTTTTTTCCTCTTGTTATGCTACTGTCGCATTTAATTTATAGATGGGTGTTCTATGAGTTCATTTTTATTCAACCTAATGGTTGTTCATCATATTTGAGCGGGACAATTCTTATTTCAGGAATTCAATAAGTTATTGACCTTTTGACATCTGGAGCATATTGTTTTATTTCTTGTAATAGGGAATTTACGCCTTGTAATAGGGAATTTATGCCAATTCTTTCATTTTGTCAGGGGTTTCACAGGACAGATATCATGTCTGATGCAAAGGCTTTGTATCTTCACTCAGTATGTTCTCATCTTATTTTGTGTTATTTTGCAATATCAGAATTATTGTTTTTGATGGGACATTTTATGACTCTCTTTCTATGCTATGGGCAGGTTTTGACATGTCGATCAGGATCTGCAATTATGCTGTCACTTATATACTCAGAAATGTTGAAAATGCTAAGGGTATGTGGCTTTCTGGATTTTGATGCAGAGATCTACTTTCCCCATGACTGTTTTAGTCTTCCTAGGGGATATCTTAAACAAAAGAGCAAAATCTCAGATGAGCCTCATATTATGACTTCAAAGGCACTGCTTGTGGAGGTTAGTTTATCATTCTGAATTTGATAATAATGCATTTTGTTTACAGGACATAATGCATTGGTGTTTGCATAATATATGAAGAATTATTGGCCCAAGGAGTTTATCATTTTGTATTTGATAATAATGCATTATGTTTGCATGATATAATTGTTTGGGAGTTAAGGTTTTTTTGTTGTTGTTGTTGTTATTGTTGTTGTTGTTTGCATGATATAATGCATTGGTGTTTACATAATATATGGAGAATTATTGGCACAAGGAATTTATAGTGGGAAAAGATATATTTATAATCTTCTTGTACTAATTTTTAATTCAAATCATATGTTTTATCTATAACATTACAGTCACGGTTAACTTTTACTATGGTTCTTTTTCATGGCAACCTGGTTCTTTCCAGTACTGGTTAATAATTTATTTTTTGCCTTTGGTAGTTAAATGTTAACAATTAATCAATTGTTAATAATTTATCTGTGCCTCAACAACAACAAAATAGAAGTCCTTCACAAGTTTATAGGTTATCATAAAGCATAGAAAGAAGTTCTGATTTTTGTTGCTTTTCAACAGTCTCTTTATTCTTAAAAAGTTTCTCCAAAAGCAAGATATAGCAATCATGGGATTAGCCAGTGTAGAGACACATTTCAAAGCAATCAATCATGATGTTTCACAATTATGGTGTAGGAAGAGTAGATATGTAATTAGTGATCCCATTATCACCTAGAGGGTACATGTACATATTGAGTTGTGCTTCATGGGATGGCATTTACTCTGCCTCATCTCAAGAGATTGAGGTTTTTAGCTTTTTTTGGTAACTGAGAAGATGAAGATCCAGCATTGAACAAAAAGAAGAATATGGTGCCGGAACTCCTCGGTGGTATTATTTTCCCTGTCAACGTTGTTATTGGTGGAAATGTGATCATATAAATGTAGAAATAGGTGAATGTTAGAATGCGCATACTGATAAAAAAAATTAAGAATTGATAAATTGGACCAACTCATTCTGGACTTCTACAGTAAGTTGGCAACAGATTGGCTGACAAGCTGTATTTGTGGACTAGAGTGGCGTAAATTGATGGCCGGGAAAGGTTCACAACAATCTAAGGGTGAAACATAAGAAATAGGCTCAGTTTCTATTTACCAGAGGTTGAGATCTATCTCAACAACATGTATATACATGATAATGTTAGACATGTGGCATATATTTCCTTGTGCTGACTGTACACCTATTGTAATGCTATACATGGTGACTGATTGCATTACTGCAACTTTCCAACTTTAGTTATTCAAATAACATGATAATCTGGAACTTCTTGAGAGTTATACAGAGAAACTGGTAGATTCAATTGCTCATTGTGCTTCCCACCATCAACAAAGTATTCTATTAGCCCCCTTATATTATAAATATGATGATAAGAGTGATCACCCAAAAAAAAAAAAAAAAAATCTTGAATAGATGCTTGATTTTACCTTATTTTCAGCAGAAACTAGGTGAACTTTGTAAGGCCAAGATATTGCTTGACAAGAACTTGATTGGACTTTCATTCTCCAGTATTAGTACCCAAGAGTTGTGGAAACTGGCAAGGTCTTTCTCGTACTCACATATGTTAATGCATTTGGATGTTTGTATAAAGCAACATGTTGCATTCTCCATTTCTTGACTCAACCAAGTTAGTCTCAATTTTTCTCAGGAGATACCTTCTGAAATTGGCTATGAGAACCTTTTCATCTGTCTATTTCAATTTATTCCTCTTTGCAGGTACTAAGGGATCTAAAAGCTGCTTTCTGGCCATTCCAGTATGATCGCTCTGGTAGTTTATTTTTGAGGGCAGTGCATGCTGCGAATCACGGCTATGGACCAAGCATTGAAGGTGAAAAGTACTCAAAGTCATATAGCAATGTGAGGTTAGTCTTTATCTTTTACAATATGTTTCGATGTATTTCTTGAGATATTACAATTTGATGAGCAATTGACTTAACTCTTGGTATCTTTTGCTTGCAGTGGGTTAGAATTAGCTTCTGCTAAGGCTGCTCAGCATAGGATAGAACGTGGAGTTTGGACTACCATGCGTTTTGGTGACATGCGGCGTGCTCTAGCAGGTGCATATATTGTTCGCCTTTTGTTCTCTGGAGTATAATGGCTTATATGTTTTCCTCCTTTTGGTAGAATAACTACAACTCCATTTAACATTGCATGGTGTCCCAAATGTTTTCAAACTAGACATGTAGAGATAATGAAAGGATGGATTGAGTATAACATAAACCTCCCTAAGTTTACATAATATTATGTTCATAAAATCATATTATATGAGATGTTAACGTAATATAAGCAAACATATCTCATCTGATTCTGGGAAGCCAGTTTTTTTTTTTTTTTTTTGGTTCAAGGTATGCTTCTTGCAGCCAACTGTAAACCTATTGCCAATCCTCTACAAAATCACCTCAAAGCATTGGCTATGCCAACTTATAGAAAGAAAGAGGTTTGCCTTGAGCAAAGGTTTCTTGGAAAGTGATTAATATCTTCCTAACTGTTTTAGTATAGTCTCAGAAATTATATTAGCGTGCACATGTTTTTTCAAAATATACCTAGGTGTTGATGGCTGAATGGCAATATCAGTTTTGAACCCTTGACATGGCCTTTGCAAGTTAAAGCACATGCCATTAAGGCAGGTTGAAACCAATTATTTGCATTGTCAAATATGTTCTTTAGAAAAATAAAATAAAATGCCATGACAGTCCATGAACACCTGTACCAGTATCCAAGCAACACAAAGACTATTGCTTGCTGTACAGAGCTTATTACCTTCTCTTCCTATTTTATGCAGTCATAGTGTCCTTTTTGTTGATGAAATTGTGCTTAATGTGTTATCTCTTTTGTCAAGACAGTGATAAATAAGTTTTGAAATGTACCATAAGAAATATATAAAATCATACACATAAATTAGTGTTGCATTCTATTCTGGGATGTGATGACATCATGATATGATATCTGAGGATACCTTGTGTGCAGATAGGTGCATCAGTTGGAATGCATGTCTAAGGTGTTGGAGGTTCTGTGGTATGGTTATAGAGTTGTAATCTCTAGTCACATTCATAAATGCAGTGCTGCAATCAATTTAAAAGATAAATTTAGGAATTCCAATGGGCTGAGCCATGGGCCTATTGAAAACGTTGGATTCACATGATCTAGGACCAACTTATTGACAACATTAGTTGATTTGTAGCAACCAAAAAGCAAGGGATCTGCAAGATCAAGAACATCTCTCTTCCATGTTCTTCCCTCCTAATCTTATTCTAAAGCTTTAAGAAATGATTGAAGTATGTCATGCACTCACAGTTTCCGGACATTCAAGCATCTTCTCAAACATTTGAAATGGAATCAGCTTTTGCAATAATTTCTTCACCCTGGTGACCTTGAAACTTGTATTGTTAGGATTTAATGCATGGGAACCAAAATGAATAATATAAAGTGATTACAAATTGCAGGTTTCTGAGAAATAATTTATTTAATATTTTATGTTGTTCGTTACCCCCCCTCCGGTCACCTTCATTGTACTAAGATCTGGTCCAATCATGTAAAAAGTGTTCGGATTATGTTGTTTAGTGATTTTCAAGTCTCAGAAATTATGAAATATCTTTTGTTTGATCCCATTTCCTATGTAGCATTTGCTCTTGATATTGACTCAATGGGAGGGACCTGGGTCCATTATGTGGCATCTCTCTCCTCAGCACCTACGCTGGGGAAAGGTTCCAGGTCCAAACCTAGGTGGTGGCATTCCACAGTACTTCTCACAAGAACTCCATGAGATTGACTTGTGTTATAAACAAATCTCTGATATTTAATTATTTCATTTCAAAAGCATTTCTGTGGTGCATCCATTTTATAATTGTTGATGGATCCTCTTTGGACAGCATGCGAGCGCCTTGTATTGCTGGGCACTGATCACCAAGAATTAAGAGATTATGCAATCCTCCTATACCATTGTGGATTTTACAAGGAATGCTTACAGTATTTGAAAGCATATGAAACTGCAAAGGTAATGTATGTGGTACCCTAATCATGTGCTAAAACCAGAAATCAATGTGTTTATAAAACAAAGATATTGCCACTGCTGCAGAGTTGTTCTCCACAGCCAGTGTCTCAATCCAGTTCGGTAGAGGATTTGGAGGAAGATGCAGTAGGGAATCTAAAAGCCCGTTTAAACCTCATCGTAGAAGAGGAGGGTTGGAGCAAGTACAAGATAGGTACTAGTTATTGGGGTAGAAATTTTGAACCATGGTAGCATCCTTGTGATTCAGACAAGCAGCATTTAACCAAGGCTGAGCATCTGATTGGCGTGTTCAAATGAAAAAAAAATAAAAAAATGAAGATGGGAGGATGGAGCAGTGAGGGGGATTATGCAAAGCAGAATGGATGGGCTGCTGGTGGAGTGGGCTATAAACAATATGCAGTAGCGCTCTTTGTACAATTCATTTCATGCAGATGAGATTTGGACCTGACACCTCTCTCAGTGCTTGAACCGGAGAAAAATCGAGGTTAGGACCCAGGTGGTGGTATTCACGTTGTATTTCCCGTAGAGGGGGAAAAACTTGATTATTAACAAGAGTTATTTGAAAGTGCTGAAATTTTCTCCTCTGCCTTGTTTAATCTTGATTCCTTTTTTTAAAACTTCTTTCTCTTGTGACAGTATGATCACTACTTCTGAATTGCATCTAAACTACCAGCATATTCAGTTTTCTAGGATACAATTATTTGGAGAGGTGGAGGCGTGGTAGTTTATACAAAAGTAGAAGCAATGTAGAGCGGGGTTCTGGTAGATCCCAGCCGTGGGAGAGTATTCTCTACTTTATTGAAAATCTCTCTGTTGTTCAAGAGGTTCTTTTCTTTTATCACATGAATTAGCTCTCGGACCATCAAACTGATATCGGTGTCTCGAATTTCATTAAGATCGCGGCAATTGAAGCATAGCGCAAACTTTACCGATGGTTTTGAAGCCTAGGGCGATGTACCAGTTCTCTACGGAGGCTCCACCAGAACTACAAATGGGCCAGGCCCGACCTAACCTCCCGAAATGTTTTTCGGGCTTCGGGCTAGATTCGGATCCGATTTTTTTTTTTTATAAATATATGCCCGGTTCAAAATTCAATCAAGCTGACACACAATAATCTATTTAAGTTAAAAATTAAATTAATAAAGTTAATTTTTAATTTTTAAATATTTATATAAAAATAAGTAATATTTTAACTAATTCTATAATATAGAGAGCTATTTTTATATAATTGATGAAAAATTTAGTATAAAATTTAAAACATCCAGCACATACTAAGATTTTGGATTATATTTAGGTTAGATTCGGGCCTCATTAAGAATGAATGCTTTGAGTTAAGCCAAGGGATGGCTTGAGCTTTGTTCGAATTTTTTTTTAAATTCTAAGTTCATATATAACCCAAAGCAAAATTCTTTTATTTATACGCTCGAGCGCACTTCTAGTCCTAGGCATAAATAATGGCGGTCAAAGTGCGTCGACGAATGAGCACAACTTGACGGAGGGTGAAATGGTTATTTAGTACAAAAATCATTTTTCTATTTTCTCGTTGTATTTATATGGCATGTACAACTTATGCGATCTACTTATATATATATATATCACTGATAGCATTGGTCAAGAATGTTTGAAATATATTTAGTAAACATAATTTTTTTTATCATATCTTAATTTTCCTTCTTTCTCTTTTTCAATCATTTTGAAATGAATATAGAGAGGTGTATTTATTATCAAAAGCATATTCAAAAAAAGAAAGGGAAGCAAGAGACAAAGCAAGTAGAGATGGTGTCAAGCTTCAGACTCGTGATGGATCCAGTGATGATAACCCGCTGCATGCTAGGCATGCAAAGCGTTCAGAACATAATAAATAATACAAAAAGGAATAATAAACTACATATCATTTAAGGTTCAAAATATCCTTAATACAAGTCATATAATGTTTGAGCAATATCCCAAAATCAGAAGGTTATAATTGGAGTTACATGAACATAATATGATATGTTTACACAGATGAAAGCTCCAAAACTACCTCAATAATTGTCTCTTAAGTTTTGTGAGTCTGAAAAATATTGTGAGATTTAAATGAGCTCACACTCAGTAAGCCTACTATAACATAACATAGTCACTCCAAGGTTTAACAAATCAGGTTTTCATATATTCAAAAATATGCCAAGCTTCCATAATTCAAATACATTTCATCATGTTATCAAAGTATGCATAATATATGCTCAATGCAATTTGCAAGCCAATGCTATGTAGTATTTCAAAAATATATATCATCTGATTATCCAAAATATTCATTTCTTTATAAATATGCCAAAATCATATTCACTTGCTTGAAATCAATCGAAGACATACCGTTTTCAAATCAAAATTCACTATCATTAACATTGATATTCTATCTTGTTACAAATACACAATGGTTACACACTATGCCCACATATACTTCTATAACAGGGTTAGAACACCGCATAGGTGTATTCTCCATATATATCTCCCCTGTCGAGGAAGGGCCCTAATACCAGAATCATATCAAAAGTCATGACATATCACAGAACAGAGCACCACATGGGTATATCCTCCATATATATCCCCGGTAGAGGTCAGTCCCGGAGTCAGAAATCATATCGTGTCATCATGTCATCGTATCATCATGTCATAACATAGCGGACCATGGGTGGCATATTTTATATTCATAAAACTACATTTTCATGTCATATTTATATGCTCACAGTTATTGTTGCAAAAACATACTTCATATGTTTTTCATATTTGTAATGGTTTGACATATCAAAATACATGAACACTTGCAAATAATTTTAATATACCCAATATTTTGTAGAAATTAGCAATGTCAAAATAACCATATCAAATAATCATTTATATGCATGGGGTACCATATACTTCGCAAAAATAGCAATATCAAAATAATCATGTCAAATAATCCTTTGCATGCATGGGGTACCATATACTTTGCAAAATTAGCAATTTCAATAGCTATGTCACATAATCAATGGCATATGGTATACCAAATATTTTTCAGAATATAGCAATTTCAACATAATCATGTAAAATGGTCATTTGCATATATATGGATACCAAATTTATTTTTTTTATTTTTCAAATAATGCACATGTAAAACAATGTAACATTTAAATCCATAATTTGCATACTTTAATAATTCATAAAAATCATGATAAATGGCTTACTTACCTCCTAACGCTATTTGAAGGATGCAAATCAACTATTTAGGCTCCTGGATACCTACAACATAATTTTTCTAATTTTTAATTTTCAAAATCAAGATGTCAAAAATGACTCCTATATTCTATCCAATCTAATCATGAGTCCAACTTAGGGCTTAAATATCTCCAAATATAGAAGCTTAAATGAAAAAATAAAAATTTTTCGATAAATTAGAATTCAAGCCGTTCAAAACCTTATTTTTCTTTTATTGGTCCGGCTCAATTTGAGGGAAAAAAAATAAAAGCCCAATTGGGCTCCCTGGATTGGGCCAAACCCGAGCCCAGTCCACCGCCTCTCCCTCTCTCTCTTTCTGCCCCTGGTTCACCCGAACCAGGGGGAAATTGCCGACAGCCTAGGGCTGCCACCGGTCCTTCCCTTGGCCGCCAGCCGACCGCCGACGACCGGCCCAGTGCCTACCGCCGCCCCCTCCTCTCTTCCCTCTTTTCTTCTTCTTCCTCTTCTTCTTCTTCTTCCCCTCTTCTTCTTCTTCTTCCATGGGCCGGTGGCACGGCCGGCCTCCCTCGGCCAGCCGGAACCCCACCGGACGCCGCCCCGGCGCCGGTGGGGGCCGCCGCTCGCGGCCCGGGCCCGGCGGGCCGGCGGGGACGCCGCCGGGGCCGAACCAAGGCGGGAGCCGGTTCGGCTCCCGCGACTAGGGGAGGGCCGCCCGACGGCCCTCTCCCTCCTCTTCTCTCTCTCCTCTCTCTCTTCCTCACCGGCGACGAGGGACTTACCGGACCGTGGCGCCGACGAAGACGGGGGCGGAGGGGGCCGGCACGGCCCCTTTTAACGGCGAGGGGAGGGCTCGGCCCTCCCCTGCCCGCGCGCAGGCACGCGCGCTGCAGCGCGCTGCCATGCGTGCATGGAGCGCGCACCTGCGCGCATGGCAGCGCGCTGACGCGCGCCGCTAATATTTTTTTTGTTGTTTTGTGGGGTATTACAGATGGAGAAGAAAAAAATTTGGGATGGAGAGACATATACCCCACCTCTGCGATTTGTGTTCTAATTATAAATTGGCTAGGAACGATAATAATTATGCATTCTCCCACGTTGCATCAATGCTAGTATCAAGCGGAGTTTGGACTCTCCCCGATTCGAAATTAGACTAAAGAGCTCTCTATCCACCTTTCTCTCAACGTGCTCCTCTCCTGCTCCTCCCAGCCTGGCGCTAATACAATCCGATGAGTCTTAAAGCTCTCTCTGAATCGATTGGCTCCCAAATGTTGCCACGGACGCATGCTTTTCTTGTTCAAGCTCCAAAGACTGCTCGCTTCTATCAAACACTTGGTTGCTTTAAGTTGATACTCGCTTCTACCATGCTGAGGCCGGACGGCGTGCAGAAGCTCTCAGAATTTTCAAAACAATGGTCGAGAACGATCAGTAGTGATGAACGATCATGTCTACTCTTAAGTTTGATGGTTGACAGATGCATGCCATTGTTCTTTGAGCTTGCAAGGATGCTCTTAGCATTCGCGCAGTTCCGCAGTTATGTGGTCTAATCATCAAGACGATGGAGCTAGAATTTGATGTTTTCATGAGCAGAGATCTTTCTGAAATGTACATGGATCTCGGTTGCTTTGGCAAAGATCAGAAGTTAACAGTGGATGGAGGAGAAAGATGATGTGGCTATGAACTTGGCAATCCAAGGATACCTCAGAAATAGGCATGGAAATAACCTCGCTTTCAATGACGGTAGGATGGAGAAGGGGAAATAGTTTCATGCTTTAGTTATCAAGTTTGGATGTTGTGATGGTAATGGTGGTTTATCCTTGCTTGGCTCTCTAATCAGAATATACTCTGAGCACCACTGTTTGGATGATGAACTCGTCTTTTTGAGAAGATTCATCACCCGGACCCGGTTTTGGAGACTTCATTGATCTCAGCTTTGCTGAGACTGGCGAGAGCCAAGAGGCTATCAGCCTGTATGTTAGAATGCTTGCTGAGGGATTAGTTGAACCTCCAAACCACTGTACATTTGCAAATCTATGCTCAGATTATCAAATCAGAATTCAATATTAAACATCATACTTTTGATGCAAATGGTTTATAATGCATGCATGCCAAATGTTGATGCTTGGCCTCATGGAATATAATACCCAACCACATTGTCTTTGATTAGTTGAATCATAGGTTTTTCATTTAGATTTGCAAATAACGTTGTTCATAGGGTTTGGTTAGTTGGCAACATGACAACGAAAACATTATTGGCCATGCACAAGTGATAGATTTGGAATATCCAAAGGAATAGAATGTCATTACATTGTCTTATGTTCTTTTTAGATTTTTTTTCCCCTTCATTTCATACTTGCAAGAAAAATTGTTGTGCTTCATTTCATATTAGGATGAACATGATATATAAAATGATACAGGATCTTAGAGATGCCAGTACCCAGCCAAAGGATGGAAGACAATTTTCTAGATGCATGAACACAAAATAAATATTATAGTCAAGTTGCCATACAAAGTCCTTATGGGTGAAGTACATAGCAGTAAGCCATTTTTTAGGCTCCACCTTATATAGCCTAGAGATGATTTGTTTCTATGGAAGTTGCAGAAAAAGTTATTATGGTCAGCTTTAAATCCTTGGCACCTTCATTTATTCGCTTTTGGATGTCAAGTGTTTTGGGTGCAGAACTAAGAATGAATAACATAGATCATGGGGATGTTTTTCAAATTTATGATGATTTGGTCCATATTATACTGCCTACAGAAAATCCCAACAGATCAAGTTGCCACTCAATTGTTTTTAGAGTTGGACAGGTAACCAAGAGAACATTAGATTGACAACAATTGTAACATTTACCTGTTGTTAAGTTGCAAAAGAAAGATCTGAGATGGACTTATGGAGCCAAAGGGCAGAGCATCCAACAGGGGTTTGCTTGGCAACTCTTAAGCAGAAAACTGACTGCTTTCAAGCCAATGAGGAAGTGATGAGTTGGTCTTCACCAGCTGGGGCTTTTTATTTAGGTAACATTGCCTTGTTGCTGAATCGATCTGGAAGGTAGCAAATATTCAGTTCATTTCCAAGGACAAGCAGAGTGGAGACCAAGTAATCAATGGTGGAGGACATTGTGGAATCAGAGCTGATGCCAATTTGGAATCAACTGAAGTAACCAGACAAAATACCTTTCAGAAAGCATAGCTGGTCCCAACTTTGGAGGATGATGTTTTGGGCTTTTATAGTTTTTTTTTTTTTTTTTTTTTCTGAGAAAAGATGGGATTGTGCTCTCATAAGTTAATTTGCCTCCCTCTGCTAGGTTTAAATGCTGAATGGTGTCTAACGTTTGAAAGGAATCTCCATAGTTTCTATCCATGTCCACTCAAAAGTTATTTGATGAAATATATGTAAAAGGTATTCCTCTTTTTTCCAAACTCTTCTCAAAACAAAAGGTGATATTACTTGTAATCCAAGTATGACGATTTAAGTTGCACTGTGATTTGAGTTGTAGCACCATTTCAACTATAGGTGTTCAAACAATTCATTAACCAAAGTTCCATCAACAAAAACTAGTAGGAGAACCAACTTAAAAGAATTGAAAACTTTATAAGAATTTTAATATAAAAAAAAAAAATATAAAGATTAATTTGCAAATATGAAGGATTTTAGAAATTAATATGCAAAACATCTACTTAAAGATAAATCATTTTAGATGTTTTCAAATTTTGGGCCATGCCTGGAAAGATACAACTAGCTTGAATCCAAAACCAAATCTTTTGAATATTCTTAAAATTCCCTTTAGTACCTTTTTTTTTCCTTTTTATAATCATGAGTTGACCTAAGATCTCTCACCTCAAGCACCAACAATTAACTCTCTATGACCAAACCTTCTCAAAATGAGTTTCTTGTCGCTCTTACTTGATATTAAGAATAATGCCGCATTTAGTATACAAGACAGGATGGAATAAAAGGAAGGACGAGATAAAAAAAAAAAAAAAAAAGAATATAATAAAAATTATTCTATCTCACGTTTGATGGAAGAACAGTTATACTAACCATTGCTAAGAATAAAGATAAAAAAGAGAAAGAAGATATTAAAAAAATCCTATCATTCTTCAGTTTACACATTTCTATCTCTATCTTTGCTTACACTTCCTACCATATTTATCCCAACGTCCATTCCCTGGGACCTTCCTTTCAAAGTCATGACTGCCACCCCTTAAAAATAAAAAAGAGGGAAAGATGGGAGTGAATCTCACTGAGCTTTAAAAAGCCCCATCACAACCTAGATTTTAACAACTTACAACAATTACTGGAAGGAGAAGAGGGGGGGAAAAAAAAACCGTTGTGGTCTTTTGTACTGGAAAAAATGGGTTGGTACGACATTAGGACTCGGATTCCCTAAATGCTTGTCTCATCCAGCTGCCCAAGACTTAGGCCCAAATATAACAAAGAAACTAGGCACAGATTGGAAGACAAATGATGCTTGTCTTCCAATTTTCTTGCTAGCTAATACTCTTCGTTTAGAATTTTAGATCCTCTGTCATTCTTTCTCCCAGGATATTTCCTCACTCCAAGATGCATTGAAGTTTGACGATTTTTTTGATGATAGAAACTTGAAACATAAATTTTTGTCTTTCTGCAAAAGAGTATCTGAAAGTAAGCATTGAGTGGATAAGAAATTTTGAAGAAGCTATATGTGCGAGAATACTGATTTCTGTGGGTCTTTTTAACTTGGCAGTAGTCCCCAAACCATGCTAAAGTTTACAACTTTGTGTCACCATCAAGCAATAGTTCATAAAATTTGTATAGTTAGTTTAAGACTAGTTACACAGGATAACTATTTAACTCCTAAAAAGAACCCAGTTAATAACACATAAAATCACCACAGAACTGCGGACAGAAGGCATCATCAGCCCTTCAATTCTATCCAAAATTGTAATAACCTGTTTCCTAAATGAACTAAAGTAGGAAGGAAAGCCTTCTACTTACTCCCCACTGAACTTACCCCCCACCAAGTGCACTCTGATATCTTTAACAAGGCCTCTCTCCTCCCATTAGAAGAGGTTAACAGAATTAGATAATATAAGTAGAATTAGGGTTTCAGGTCTAGCAGGACATCTCATGGGATGCTATGATGGGTTGCTATCCCAATGTCAGGATGGCACCATCCTACCATCGTTCTAGCATCTTAATCGGCGCGTTCTGAACACCGTCTGTGATGCCTTCTGTCTTAAGTATCAGATTGGGATGGAACTAGATGGTAGCATATCATGATCCATGAAAAAATTAGAATGGCTCTGTTTCATAAGATTTAAAACTTTGATTAGAACTATATGATCCCTTATACATGCATCCTTAGAGAGTTCTGCAGGCCTTTACTTCATCTGCAGCAGTGGAGAAAGAACTCATTTAAATATTATCGCGCATCTCTCTCTCTCTCTCTCTCTCTCTCTCTCTCTCTTGTGTTGTGGGTAAACCATATTTGTCTTTCTAAAGGTTCACCCATTACCTCTCTCAACCAACATTTGCCTACTCAAAGGGGTAATCCCTCTTTATATAAAGGGAAGATGGTTGTAAGCTTGCTGATAAATTTCAGTCTCAGATTACCCTTGTAAAACTAGCCTGAACTAAGTTATTATGACGATCAAAAATTATTAGTAAGATGATGAAATGGGAGACAAGTGCTACATATCCTTAATGCTCATATCATGATTTAATAAAAGTTTGATACATCTAACAGTCGAAACAGAGACTGAACCTCTTAGAGTCTATAGAGATTTCAGCACAAAAATAATGAAGTCAAAATATTTTAATTTTGAGGAGAGAAAACTAACATAAACTATAGTCAGAATCGCACAACTTCTGTCTTGTGGCATGTCAAGATTCTAATTCTGACATTCATCTCTACACAATCCAAATATGTACAAATAATCAACAAAAGCTTAATTTGAAACAAATAGAGTATCTCAGCTGTTCTAGTGAGGCTAATATGACATGTGAAGCAAAATAAGAAAGCAAGAGTTATGAAACCTATAGAGAACTGTAGTAGTGAAGTAACCTAATTATTTATATACAACCAATATCTCTGACATGAATTTCTAACCAATCAGCAAATTCTTTTTTTCCTTCACAGTCAAAGAAGTAATCCATCGTGCATGCCCTTAAATGCTTTCAGAGTCAGTCCCAAATTTGCTGGGGTAAGATTTATTAGCTTGTTATCACTATAATCAGAACAGATTGGAAAGAGTTCACAGTAGATCAAATATTTATCTCAAATACCACTTACCAGTGATTAACTTCATATTCAGTTCTTTAGAACAGATTTTGAAACTTGGATGGTATTTCCATGAGTACTTAAACCTGGATAATTCCAACAGGTAGGTCTTCCTTCCCTTAGACCTCCAAACACAGAATAAACAGATAAAAAGAGGATACAGAAAGTTAACAGAAGATAAAATGCATGCAGAAGTTATTTTAGATTACAATCCTCGTAAGTCTAGCATTGCTTACAAGGAACTTAAGTCAATTAATTGGTCAGTTGCTGCAGCATATCTCTCCTAGAAAGAACAAATTGAGAACAAGGAGCCTACAAGGAATGCTAAATATAAAGTAATGAATTGGCCAAAAGAAACTGATGGTTTGACAAGAAAATAATAACAGAAAATTTGTAGATGCACAGGATGCAATTCTAAGGTAGTGAGACAAGAGGAAGAGTAACAGCTAGTCATTCAACTTCAATCATAGAACACAATGGTGCAAATGGTTATAATGTCACCACAGTTTATTAGTGGAAAAAGTAAGATTGAAGAGCCCTAAGAAGCCAATTGCATCAATAATTGTTATGTTTGTGCCTGCAATGCCATTCAAGCAAATCAGAGACATAAGAAAAGAGGCAACCAAAGTGTTAATAGAAACAACAGATATTTATCCAGAGACAGACATAGACCAAGTAAAACCAAGTTACTGTCAATTACTCTCTCTCTCTCTCTCTCTCTCTCTCTCATGCAGCTAACATTGTTTTCAAGCAGATACCAACATATTATTAGCTGGTCAGAAAAAAGCCCTGCTTCCATAGAACACTCTGCACTTATCTTTTTTCTGCTGAGGATCAGGCTTGTCATTTTGGCTCTGGATGACATCCCCTCCATCCTCAGATCCCAGGTTGTCGAGATCCATTGGCAGCTTCATCTTCGCCAAGGACTCTGTAAATTGATGCATGCTCTTCATGTACATGTCCACAATTTGCTGCTGCATTGCACTCTGCTCGGCCTCGAGGTCGATGCTTCCCAATGGGGACTTAAAAACTGATCCCATCTCCGCATTGCTGCTCACACTGTGTCCTTTATCACCACCGCCGTCTTTCTCTTCCACACTGGATAGCTTGGACTGCTTCCCCTCTCCTCTTCCACCACCACTCCACGAACTGGGAGTCGCCGGCGACGTTCCACAGCTCCGATTAGCCTCAGCAGAAGAGCTGTTCGTAGTGACCCCAATCTTTTTATCCACGGAGTCAGCAGAATTCCTATCATCACTCAGGCTAGTCATGGTCGAATTACTGAAAGGTCCCGAATTCTGAGCGCCACCATCAGGAGAATCAGATCCGCCCTTGTTCTCCTCACACGAATTCACGGTCATCTCATAGTCCTCCGTAGCCTGCGGCGAAGCTCCCAGATGGAGAAAAGGCGCGGCGGGGTCCACCATCCCCATCGCCCTCGAAGGAGCGCCGCGTGCGGCCATGTCGAAGTACTCCGAAACCATCTTCTGGTTCTCCTTCGCAATATTGATGTCAGGAAACTCGATTCTTCCGTAATCGACCCGGTCCAGCAGGACGACCTCCGAGCTAATGGATGAATTCCGGGTGGACTCCGCGAAGGTCTTCTCGGAGGCATCGACATGGAGGGATGCGTCGAGGGACAGGGTGAGCTGAACGGTCCCGGCAGGGGAGTGGAAGAGATCGGTCGACGAGAGCGTGAAGTCTTGGGTCAACCTCCCCTTGGCCGCCGTCGCCACCGACGAGAGAGGCACGAGGGTGAATCCCAGGAGCTGGTCCTCCAGGAGATTCTTGGCCCTGCTCAGCATCCAGATCTCGCATTTGAGCACGGCGTCGGGATGCGTGATCTTGAGCCTGAGGTGCTCGTCGAATTGCGGGTTCTTGCCGCCGCCCGCCACGATCCGGGTGGAGATCGCCTCGTCGGGGCTGCAGGTGAGGGAGAACTTGGCGTAGACGTCCTGGTTGGCGTAGATGCAAATGTTGTGGATATTGCGGGCATGGTGAACGTAAATATCCAGGTGGCGGCATCCGGAGAAGGACTCAGCCTCTCCCATGGCTTCCGGGCCAGGATTGTAACAGAATCCAGATGTCCCCTTGAAGGCATCCATCTAAAGATTTTGTCTATCTATCTTTGCTATCCAACGACTTTCCTCCTGAATTCTTGGAGAAAGATCAGGACGACTGCATGCTTTGGAAGATGATCAAAACTAGACACAAGAGTGGAGTTAGGAGGTTGCAGAGGGTCTTACTGACGGGAGGAAGAATAGGAGCTTCTCTGGTGGGTGGTGAATTAAGGTGGTGGATGGGTGGGCAAGACGTTGGTGGTGATGATATGATGGTGGTTCATGTCTTCTCCTTCTGTCTCCTTCTTCTTGTTGCTCTCTGTTTTGAATTGGTGGTTTTCCTCTCTTCTCCTCCTGGTTGTGGCCTTTCTTCCGGAGGGATTGAGTGGAGCTGGGAGGATGGCCTTCTTTTGTTGCTGTGGTGTGGTAGTTGTTAATGCCTTGACATTGTCTGTGTGTGTGTGTGTGTGTGAGAGAGAGAGAGAGAGAGAGAGGAGCAAAGGAAGGGCCAGCTCCACTGAGAGGGACAGAGGACCCACAAGTTTGGCCCAGCTTTCCTCATCGCCTCACCATCTCCACCACCTTCTTTTGCTACCACCGCTTCATCGTGTACGCGCGCGCACCCACCAACAGTGCGGGCACGGGAAAGCAGGAGAGGAAGAGAGAATTCTAGGCCTTGAACCATCCACGTCGACACGGGCTCCAGCACGAGAAGAGTAGGTGAAGTGGGAGCTCAAAATATCCCATGCGACCAATGTTCCCCGGCTCTCCGCATTAAACGACGGGGGATTTGGTGGCGCGTGACGTTGGCCACACCGCAATCTTTCTTAATACTTTTCAATGGTCCGGCCCACCACTCACCACCTTGATTGAAGCAGGAAAATTCCTGTGGAGTCTTAAGACTTTTGGAGTGCATGCTGCTAATATTGTTATCTAAAGGAGATGCGAAATGGTGTTGGGATAATTTGCTTAAGATTACTCGTTCGTTCATGATGTCATTTGATTCTTTTCTTCTTTTTTTTTTTAATCACAAGTGATGAAAATGTGGGGTCATTAATTAAATCAATTAAGCAACTATAAGATGGTGCTGGAAAGGTGGGGAGTAAGAATTGATATCTTTTACCAAGGCAAGGGGCAGACCAGGAGGCAAGTGGAGGGAGTGAGGTTCACTCTTCATTAATTTTTTACCAGGTGGTAGGAGGGAAGAAGTGGATAACATCTAAAAATTTTAACTGGCCAAATACCACTACTTCCTAGCTAGTTAAGTTTAGCTTGTCAACATCTGCTTTATCTAGCAAACATAATTCAAAATGTTTCTTGAGGGGGTGAATAGTTTTAACCAAGTGGTTAAGCTGTTCTCTCTTCTCATTTTCTTCCCACTTTTATCTTTTTTTCCTCCACTTTTCTTACCTTTCTCTGTAGCTACTTTTTCTTTTTGTCCATGTTAACCCAAAAAGTAGCATTTTATTGTTAATGCTTGCTTTGTCCAGGCAAACATCATTTATGTCATCTTAGCAACAAGATATTAATCAACAAGTTTTTTTATTTTTTTTTTATTTTTTTATTTTTTTGGTTTTAGCATCATGGTTAACTGATTAAAGTGGTTGGTATAAGATTATTCATCTGGTTAGCTATTTAGGAGCCAAGCTGGGCTCCACAAGGATTAAAAAAAAAAAAAAATCCTCACTTTGGAACACTAATCTACCTGCGTCCAAGGAATGGTTTGTGGAAAAAGCAGTGTCAGCAGCCCTTTTATTAACCAAGGTTGGTTGCTGTGGTTGATGTTATCAGCCACAACCCGGGGCTGTCTTCAAAAGGTTACGGGCAAATATTCAGATAAGAGAGCGACTTAACATGGAGAGCTGGTAGGAAAGAAGAAATATCCACAGGATGCTTGAAAATTCTTGACACTGGCTTTCTTAAAATTTCAGGACATGGACGCTTCACCTCCTTTACTGAAAAGTCCTGCACCTATTCAATGTGATGTTCTTTCATATAAAAGAACATAGCATTTGAATTAATTTTCCTTAAAGATTTTTTTTTTAAAAAAAATATTTAGGGATTTGTTCTTGAAATCTTTGGTACTTATATATTAATTTCTTTTTTATGTTTATATTTAATTTATAATATATTTTAACTTATTACTTAGGTATCCGGCAAGCTAACTAAATGAGAATACAGTTTTCTTCTCTAGCACTTAAATTTAACCATTTCTTGACTCATGCTCTTCACTCATTGATCCATGATAACCAAGTCTTGGTCAAAATGAATAAGAAGATGCCAAGTTCTAACGCTTATTCATTATGAAAATAAAAACATTTTTGACCTCACTCAATAGAAAAATAGGGAAGGTTCTGATTTATACAAATACAAAATTTTAAAATATATTTATAAATATAAAAATGATGGAGAGTAATAAATAAACTTACAATGTTTCAAAGGCTAATCTGCAAAAACTAAATTTTTATAGTTCTATGATAATAATACAACCATTTTTGTACATCGAATTAGGCTTGAAAGCAATTGAATTAAATTTTTCATCTTTATGAGCACTTAGATTATTACTATTCACAATTCATAGAGTGCATTATGAACAACTCTACTTACAAACAAAATTACTTCAGCAGGATTTTGGACAATAAACAACTAGATAGGATAAAAATCTGCAATGAGATATCAACAATGCTAAGTCCATTTTGATTTCATTAAGTGGATGAAATCAAATGTAGAAAAAATTAAAAAACCAAGTAGGAGCATTGGGTAGGGGAATGGGAAGGTGGAGATCAGCTGTGTTTACTTCAAAATTAGGAAGAAAAGACATATGATAAAGTTGTTTTAGAAATACTATGTATATGAGTTCTTCCATCATTCATCCATCTTTACTGCTTCATGACATGCAATTTAAACTCCAAAGCATATGGTCCATTTGTAAAAGAGTAACAGGGAGACTTTGCCTCATTATGACAATGAAATTATTAAACTCCTATGAGTAGGAAAGCAATACATTAGCTACGCAACAATATTGCTTGTCAATGTGAAACAGGAGTCAAATTAGGCAACAAATTAAGTCAATGAATCAACCAACTCTTTTGTTCTTTGGATCCAAAATTAATTGAAAATAAATATAGATATTCAATATAAGAAAATATCTATAGTTTCGTATGATTTAATAAACATAAAACTAGAGAGTAGCATAGCTCTTATTGACTTAGAATCAATGTGAAGATTTGATACTAGGCATTTATTTATTTATAAGAATATATACCGTTATTCTTTCAACTTCTCAAATAAAAAAGCATGCACCTTTAAACATATGTATATAAATATAAATGAATGCAAATTTGAACATGCTAGTTTTAGAAAACATGAGTTTGTTTTGATTTAGCTTTGAATTGGTAATAATTGATAAATCACATACATTCGTCTCTCTTTTTCATTGATCAATGAAAAGAGTTGCATATCTCCATCATTTCAGTTAAAGAAAAAATCACACTATTTTATACATGGACTAGATTTAAAGATAGCAAAGCAAATAAAGATATCGGCATAAAAATTTACATAATTCGCCTAGTGAGCTATGCTCATAACCAAAGATGATCGAAGAAAATTTTGCTAATGATAAAGAAAGTATAAAAAAAAAACTTCAATTATAAAAGCCCTCAATCTTTCTTATAAAAGTCCTTAGATTCCAAAAGCCTTAGGAGGATAAAACAAATAAACACACACAAACATCTCAAAAATTCAAGTTGAGAACTTCATCCTAAACCCCTGAATGGGCCAATTGCAATAAATAAAGCCTCCCCCCATGTCTTCGACCATGGAGGCTTCAGCCCATGGTCTGAGGGCTCAAGAAGAGACCATTTGGCTTTTGTTCGCTCTAAATACAAAACCCTGCATGGAGCACACAAATCACACAAATTCTTGCTTCAATAAGCAATTCTCCATGCATCGAATAGAAACCAAACCATGCATAAAATTTGGCTTGGGTAGCAATTGCACTCCTATGCAACAAGACAATGACAATGGGCCAGCTCTGGGCTAAATTTGACATTGTCCCGCAAGGTCCTTAACCCATCTCATTGAAAGTACTAGACACCCTCAAACTAGGCTCAGCCAATGTGCATCTCTAGATACCAATCACAAATGTAGCTGTAACAGATGCTTGTGAACCGACTTTCAAAAATTTAATTTAAGTCATGCTTATTTGTTTGATATACTGGTTGTATGAGTTTTCTGTATTCAAATAATAACAAAGAACTATACAAATAGCTTTAACAGTCATATCATGGCACAACAAATTCAAAAAAAAAAAAAAAAAAAAAAACAGTAATACAGTTCATGCTCCATGGCTATTATTCAAAGATTGTTTATATTTTTTTTCTTCTGTGTGTGTTGTGAGATGTTATATATGTTATATCATGGTGCAGTTGACCTGCAATTGTTATAGTTTCTTCTCCAACTTTAAAGTGGTTCCTCAGACTAGTGTTCTTCAGTCAATTACAAAGTCTCATTATGATCTCTGTTTCACTGATTTATTGTCAACAAGCAATAGAAATAGTCTACCTAGCTTAATAATAGGATATCTTAGCCTAAGGCAATACACCTGTATATGATCCAAATATTTAGCATCTGTCCTGCTAAGATAAAAACTCTTAAGAAGACTTCCCTTAACTGTTCTAGGGTTACGAGATCGATCTTGTTCAAATTAGTTTCACTGTTTCAGTATCTTCATGTTTTGGGTCACACCAAGCAGAAAGTAGTGATGACTGGAGCAAGCCCTGGTTCACCAAATTTATATATAAACAAATTAGCTGAAAAATAATGAACTTCTTTATATGTTGTGCAGTATTAAGAACAACCGACCACAGATCACCAAGCCTAGTTCTGCCCACAAGGATCACCAATGTGAATCCTTTTCCAACTTTTGTTCCTATCAAAAGAGATTAACAGGTTGAAGCTTGTTGATACCAAAGAAAATTTGCATTGAGAAAAGGAATTTTTCATTTTTATTCTGTTTTTATTTAAAGATAAGAAAAAAGGGGAGGTGAGACTATTCCTGTTCCTTTTTTTCCATCCCTCTCAATGAACATACCTCAATGCCATGGGCATGGGCATGGACATCTTTTCTCCCCCTTGATCAGCAAGATGGAAATTGTGGAAGTGTGATAATGATACAATAGAGGTTAAGCCAAGTGACTAGCCCCTAAACCACCATCTTTTCACCTTGTCCTCACCTAACAACATCTGAAATAAATTTATGGTCCACAAAAATTTGAGAGGAGGATGGAAAATGAACAAGGAAATTTATGGTCCTCACCTAACATCATCTGAAATAAACAAAATTTTTGCTTTTAGTGAAAGGAAAACATCTTTTACTTGTCCTCCACTATTCCTCCTTCTGCATGACAATGACAGGTATGATCTATGAAGCATTATTATTATTTTTCAACCAAAACATTTCAGATTTCCACAGGTGCAGATTGAGAAACATATGGTTGGTACGGTTAATTTTGGCTGAAGCTGGCTAAAACAATTTAGACCATGAATAACTGAAAAACAGTGGCCGAAATGAAAAAGGTAAGAGCTTGAGTTAAGAGTATTCTCCAATGACTTTTATCATCTTGCAGAATTCTATCACAATAAAGCTCTGTGATGATCATCTCTTTATCCCTTCCATAAGAAAAACAATTTTTAAAAAAATGATAACAATAAAGCTCTGTAATGATCATCTCTTTATCCCTTCCACAAGAAAAACAATTTTTAAAAAAATGATAACAATAAAGCTCTGTGATGATCATCTCTTTATCCCTTCCATAAGTAAAACAATTTTAAAAAAATGATAACAATACATTTCATGTTTTTCTAGTTTTTCTTCTGCTCTAACTTAAACTTTGCAGTTCAAGGCTGGCTGGTTCATGGGCTAAACTTATATCTTAAGATTCTGAGGCTCTCCTCTTTTTTTTCAGCTTTAAGCCAAAATTGAATCCCCCTTCTCCCTTTTTTTTTTATTGATAGGAAACTTTTAAGGTATAGATATTCACATGATTGATATTTACCCAAACCATAATTATACAAAAAGTCCAAATTTATACAATAATGCTATTTGGATTTTTTTTTTTTTAATTTGAGCTAAAAATTAAGTGCTATGTTCTCAGAGTTATTTATCAGGAGCATAACATCTCTGAAGAGGTTTGCATCTGATATGTTCATAAGGATCGAATATTGATATTAATGTTTCAAACATGTTTATTCAACGCTTTAAGATGATTAGCACAAGAAGAAGAACAGTTCTTTTATCATATTCATGGATCATTCTAGTAACCATTTCCTTGATAATGTTGTCAAAACTTCTGTGCTAATATATGGCACACATGATGCTGAACTCTAATTAACATAGATATGATTTATTAGATGTTAAGCCTATGTCCTCCGTGTTGCAACTTATAAAACCACAAGGGATGCACTTCAAGAGCAATAAGCCAATCATCCAAATATATGCACTTCAATATGCCACATGTTTTGAGATACAGTAAACATCACAAATATTGGTAGACAAACACATGCAACACCAGTGTAAACTAACCTCAGAGAGAACTAGAAAGCAAAAATTTCCTTAGCAGGATAGCTAGGGAAGTTCATAAGGTGTTTCATCTGGTTGTATGTAAGAAAAATCGTGGAATATGTACGCACAAGTGTTTAAAGTTATTGTCAATCTTTGATGTGATGTCTGTTTATGAATTACCAAAGTATTGTTGTTATTTATTCATACTCTATTTCAAGTTTGGATAAAGGATGAGAGTTGCGATATGTTGATGGCCAGCGTAAAACTATAGTTGCATAGAATAAGCAAACGAGCCATAACAATCCACAATGAAGAGCGATAATGATACTCAAAGGTTGGAGATTAGGTGCCAAGCTTAGACCACCTTCTATGGCATGAATCATCAATGGATGATGTCGATTATTGGTGCTAGAGCAAGAGACAACATACTAAACACACTCCCAGGAAAGATGCAGAGGCAGTGATGATCGATTGATCATTAAAACAATCAATGACAGTGAAACCTGGACATAAAAGAGGATAAAGTTGGGAGGAAAAAGAAATGGGCAGCAAAGCAGAGCATTAGGTGGCATGAAGATCATTAATCGACAAGCCTACCACCAGGCCTATGCATTGTGTCGGACAGGGAGATACCAAGTACTACGTTGAGAGATAACCAAGTAAACAAAGTGCCCACCAACTAACAGCACCAAGCTAACACTACTGCAAGCTCTTGATCAGTGAACAGTAAATGTTCCCTGTGGCACCCATAGGGCCTGTTATGTATGCATCATTAGGCAGAAACATGCAACAGTTGGTCCTAAGAATTATTATCTCAAATTGACCCAAGGAAGCTACTTTAAATCAGCAATGAGAGAAGAACCACCACAACATGGAAACCAAGAGTACATCAATGACACAATGAAATGCAAAACCGGCACCATTAATTTGTTCAAGCCCACAATTGTAGCCATCTAAAACAAGCATTATAAATGTGATCCGATCTGCCAACCCGACATATAACCAACCCACTTTAAGTAGTTTTGGATTTAACACAAACAAGTTCAATCTATTTATATCCATTTATTAAATGGGTCTAATTCAACTTTAGACCTCTAATTTGTTTAACTCATTTTGACTCATTTAATTATTGGGTCAAATCATGATCCAAGTTATTTAACCTATTTAAAGTCTGTTTAGTCCATTTGAAATCAACCTAACCTATTTAACCCGATTTACTTAACGTACTTTAAACTTATTTAATCCATTAAAAACCCACTTATTCTGTTTAGCCACTTATTCTGTTTAACTCTTCTTTAACCTGATTGACTTGTTTAATAAATAGGTTAGTGGATTAAGTCTGTTTGATAAACAAGTTAGATTCAGATTTGAATTTTTGACCTATTCATTAAACAGGTCGAGCTTAGGATGACAAAATTTTGATCTAACCTGCATCTGCCTCGATCCGGTTGCTGCCCGAGATTGGATAGTAGTGCATTGATCTCCTAAAGTCACACATGATGAAATTGAAGCCCTACAAAGAAGTAAAGTTTGGTAATAACGGAGGTGTTAATCCTTGGCAAGGCCATGAACATGGACACAAACTTTATGTTGCTCTGAAATTTCATTGAGAAGAAGCAAACTTCAGTGTTTGATAAGAGCAAGAGCACCCGAACATTAGCTGCTACAGAGATGTAACGAAAGAGAAGTGAATCACCATCCAGCCATTGGAAGAAGGTTGAAGGGGTACGAAAGGAAGGAGAAAGGGGCTCCCATGAACACAAGAGAGCCGAAGGGCTTTAGATAAATAAAGTTGGAAAGATATCAAGCAAAGACAGAAGGTTAGGCTTTTAAAACTGGCCCACCTCGACTAGAAAAGCCAATACGGTCCAAGGAAATGTTCCACTGTCGCTATCCTTCTTCCCCATTTTCACTGTCTATTTTATCTTTCCAATTAATTCCAACCATAGAACTATTACTTTCCAAACCTCATTACAACCGACCCTAACTATTCTTCGTATCCAAACTTCCAACAGAATTAAGTTTCGCTGTTATCATCCTATCAACTTGCTCAATTTTCTGTTATATGGAGGTATATGTGTTCACAAGCTGGCCATTAATTAAACATTTGCAATTCCTTTCAAAGTTATTCAGTAGTAGACTTTCAAATTTATTCAGAAATCTATCCCATTTCAAGGTTTATGAGGCAGACTAAAGACAAGGTGACACACTCCTACTCCCATAACCTAGTCCTTGCTTTTATGAGGCAGAACTGCCCAAGTGCAAGTCATCATTCACAGGAGATTGGCAGATACCCACAGAGGCTACTTCATGATGCTTAATTCTTAGAATTTATGAGGTTGTCTGATTATCCACAAGCAGAATATCATGAATCCTGATATTGTGAAATTTTTGAAGGCCATCCACAAGGCATCAATGTCCTTCATTCAGACTCTCCAAATCATTATGCTGGCTTTGGTATCTGGGGTGACCGGTCTTTCAAACTTATCTATCTCTTGGTCACCCTCACAACCAGGATTCCTCAAAGTGAGTTTTGATTGGTCTATTATCTCGGACTCTTCTGGTGCAAAGGCAGTTAATAGAGACCATAATATGTGAGTGTTATTTGCTTTAGCCGTGCTTCTTTCTATTAGATCAGTGCTTGTAGCTGAACTGACTAGTGCCTGAACTGGACTGTATGCAGCTGTTGCATATTTTCAGACTTCTAATATAATCTTAGAAGGGGATTCAGGAGTGGTTATTGCATGGCTCGGTGGAAATGAGGGTTACAATCATCCTTATCTGTGTGCTATATTGCATCTTATTTTTATCATGGCTAGGTTTGCTCTATCACTTGTCTTCAGGGAAATCAATCATGTTACTAATTTTTTGATACATTTAGCTTCTTCTGATCGAGAGAGTGTTCAATCCTCTAAGATTTCCTCATAAGTGCCCCAATTGATGGACGCCGATGCCAGGGGCACATCCTTTGTATCATTGTAATCTCCCTCCATTGTTATCAATATATATATATATATATATATCTTGAAGCATTGATATAAGAAGGTAGGTAAGAGTAATAGAGAGTCAAAAAAAATAAATTACTGTTAAAATTAGAAAGGCTAGTTTCATCAACAAGAATGAATAGTTATGCGCATTGATCCATAGAACATTTCACGATGTATTTGGTACGGAGTCAAAGGAAATAAAAAGTTATTTTTATAATTTTTTACCTTTTTTTTATCCTTAAAATTGTTAATATAAGGAGGATAGTTTAGCAGGCATTAGAGATAAAAGTTTTTTAGAAGATGAAAAAAAAGGATGAAATATGGAGATTAGTAAAATAGTAAATAATTTTATCATTCTTTGTTAATACATATAATCAAATATTATTAATAAATTTTTTTTTATATTCTTAAAATCTACATTCAAAAACTTATCTTCTTTTTTTTTACAAAAAAAAACCCTGGAACAAACGCAATTTTAAGGTGAAAACCTTAGAAGGTAAAGCTGGCATCGGAAATACTTGTGAGAGAGTAATTGTTGGCGGGTGAGAAGACTATACTGTCAGTCTCTGGTTCTATCGTTCGCTTTGCTGATGGCTGATCGGTTTCCTTGCGTATTTTTAAAGCCAAAGCATCGTTTCTGATTCCGTATCTCGGTGACTTGACAAAAGCCTCGCCAACTGATTCGTCCATCAACCATCTAGACTGGATGATTAGATGTCTCATGGTATCTTTGTAATATAAAAACCCAAAAATGTAGATCGAATTTCATGCCATCATTTGCAAGCATACGCTTTCTTTTAATATATTTTATATCTATTGCAAATCTTTATTGGATTTATAATAATTATCATGATTGATACTATCATTATTGTTTATAAAACGTTTCATATTATTGAATAAATAATGTGCATTACATGTAGCAATGTTTAAGCGCAATGAGTTGTGTGCACATCAGTCTAAGCTTTAGTACGACAAACGATAAGTTTAGTGCTTATTCCCATCATTGCTACTATTTTTTTTAGTAAAACAAAGATTGGACAATTCATAGTCAAAAGCAAAGGCAGCTTGCCTCTGGTAACTAAATTGTCTGACCTTCTCCATGACAATGAATATTGATGGTGTGCGAATTGCATCAACCCCACACGCCAATAAAAATAATAAAATAAATAATAAACTAAAAATTAAGATTATATCAACTTATTTAATCCAAAAAGAAAAGACTCTGTATCTAAATAAGCATTCTTTTGAGAACATTAAAAGAGCATGAGAGATACCGAAAGTTATCTAATTAAAATCATTCAATGATCAAATTATTAAAAAAAAATACTTCTGCTTGGAAAAAAGGATTGAAGAGAATAAAGAGTTTTGAGGCTTACAGCTAGTGGGACGAAGCCTAGAGAGAAAAAAAAAAGGAAATAAGAAAGCTCTTGCACTTTATGAGTTCTCCTTTTATAGGCTGGCTCAAGACTGAGTATTAGAGGGCACTCATACTATAGTAGTTTACCTTGATATGGTGATGAGTCTGATTAATGCACAGAATTGTTTTATTTACTATAAACCATACGTTCTGTTACAGATGTGTGTGAGTTTTATTATCATCTTGTTATGTTAACAGTTTTGCTGCATGGAATGGTTAGAGATTTTGAGAGATATGTTCTTTTAACATTATCTGGTTATCACATATTTCTATGATATAATTTGAGGGTTATGTATTCCTTGATGAGATGCTAGCTGATTGCTAGCTTAATCTAACTCTATTGAATATATTTAATATAAACCATATTTCTCTGTTAACTTGCATACTATATTTTTTTAAGAAAAAAATTATGTTGTACTTTGTTAATGATCGTGGTTATGTTTTCAAGCTAAATATTATGATTAATTGTGCAACAAGAGTTGCACATTAGATTGTGCTTAAATCATGAGTCCTAAGCAATTAAAAAAATATATCATTTCATGTTATCTAAATTACATAAATTTTAATCAATTAATACATGAGCTAGATATTTCTAAATTAAATGATTTTTGTTGTAGAATCCAAT
The DNA here is from genome assembly GCA_017589505.3 of Metroxylon sagu. Taxonomy (NCBI): domain Eukaryota; kingdom Viridiplantae; phylum Streptophyta; class Magnoliopsida; order Arecales; family Arecaceae; genus Metroxylon; species Metroxylon sagu. The sequence continues at coordinate 565,042 of JACVBY030000519.1, forward strand.
TAGATTTTATAACATTATATTTTTATATTATTATAAAATTATTATGTTATAATATTAAATGTGATTATTTTTCTGTTTCAAATCTATACGTGTCTTATAGAACTTCCTAATATATTTCTTATAGAGTTTTTGCCCAAACACTTCAATTTGCAACTTATTCTAATTAACTATTTTTCCTCGAGATAGAAATTTGTTTCGAAATTTATATCTAACCTCTCAAAATCATTGAAAATACACTTTTGACTTTCTTAAAGCATTTTTTGTTCCTCTAAAAATATCAATCGATTTTAAAATTTAGGAAAGAGAAAGTCCAAAACTATAAATGAAAATATCATAAATATCCTAAAGTGCAAAAAGACACAATATTTACTTATTTTATATCATTTAAATAAGGAAAACTTCGTCATAAAAGGAATAAAATTAATTTATATTTATATCACACAAATATAGTAATCTCATAGAAGTAAAAAAAGGTAATATTACATGATAAAATCAGGATAACATTATTAATTAAATGCGCTTAAAATTATAAAAAGTAAATGAAATTTATGGTGACTGAGGTCTAGATTAAAGTAAAATGAGAGAACAAGTCTGCAAGATACAGTTCATTCTCATGGTTACACAATAGCTGGCCTCAATGAGTCACACTACATCATGCACCATAAACAAGCACACATATAATCCACTTTAGAAGAAAAAAAAAAAAAAAAATCAAAATTTTAAATTATTTTTTTAAAAAATAAATAATAATAATAATAATAATAATAATTTTTAACAAATTAATTGATGATGAAGCCTGAAGGAGCTGGACATATCCAAACTCCCTGTCAACTGCCTCTGAATCCTCTCAGTCTATGACACCCTCCACAGTCAATGCCACCACCATTTACCGTTCATAGACCAGAACTCAGTTTTCGCCTTTAACCGCCAACGCATGAAGCTCGCCAAAACGCCTGCCTCAACGGCGACTGCATTTAATTAATCACCTCCGAGTTTTTAGCAAAACTCTCCGGCGACCGACAACCCCAGGGAGGCGATTCGAGAAGAAGGCTACCCCAACCCTCCTACTATGGGGCCCACCTCTTCGATTACCATATCCTCGCGGAATCCATGCTACCCACGCCACCAAAAAGACCCGAAACGGAAGCCTCCAGATCGGACGAACCGGAAAACAAAAAGGGACGGCCGAGATGGCGCGGATTATGTTAATTACAGAGGCTCCGCGAGACCACGGGAACACCTAAGGCAGGACCTTTCTTTTTTTCCCGTCCTATTTAAAGGCTCAAGCGTGACCCCCCACCGTCCCTCTCCGGTGATAAATATTTTATTATACGCGAATTTTTTTGCTTTTTCTTTCTCTTTTTTTTTTTAATTTTTTTATTGCCATGGCGGAGTACGTGCGAGCCACCGACTCGAGGATCTCCCAGCACCGTGACGTCCCAGCCTCCGACGATGACGACGACGACTCCCGCCGCTCCGCCGCCCCCGCCGCCACCGGCGAAGGACGGGAGCCTTCTTCCGGTTCCACCGGGAGGAAGCCTCGAGGGAGACCGCCGGGGTCGAAGAACAAGCCGAAGCCGCCAGTGGTGATAACGAAGGAGAGCGAGGCGGCGATGCGCCCGATGATGCTGGAGCTCGCCGCCGGCTGCGACGTGCTGGAGAGCGTGGCCGCCTTCGCGCGCCGGCGGCGGGTGGGGATCTCCGTTCTCAGCGGCAGCGGCATGGTCAGCAACGTCCCCCTCCGCCACCCCACCAGCAACCCCCCTGTCATGACCCTCCATGGCCGCTACGACATCCTCTCCCTCTCCGGCACCGTGTTCCCCCCGCCCTCCGCCGCCTCTACCGCCTTCGCTGCCCCGGCCCAGGCCACATTCTCGATCTCGCTGGCGGGGACGCAGGGCCACGTGATCGGGGGGACGGTGGCGGGACCGCTGAAGTCGGTGGGTCCGGTGGTGCTGGTGGCGGCCTCGTTCGTTAACCCGGAGTTCCACCGGCTGCCATTGGCTGCGGCGGAGGGTGAGGAGGCTGCGGTGGAAGGTGAGGAGGCCGCGGCGAAGCCGGCCGGGGTGGAGGCTGCCGTGCCGGTTTACGGCGTTGCTGTTGGGCCCCGTCCATTGACCAGTCCGCTCTCCCACCATGATATGGTTCTGTGGGCCCAACCATCCTCCTCGCGCTCTCCCCGCCCTCCCCCTCGCTACTGAGCGTCCGAGCCTATTCATGTAATTAATTTTCTTTCTTAGAAAAAGAAAAAACAAAAGAAAGATGGAGAAAGAGAAAGAGAGAGAGAGAGAGAGAGAGAGAGAGGCTTATTTTTAGGGAAGGAAACTGAAAGAAAGGAAGTGACCAGTTTTGTTTTGTCAGTGTAGGGAGTAGCAGTCGAAGAGAAAGAAGAAGAGAGATGTCCTTCGTGTCAGCGTGAAGGTCGCCGGAGTGGCGGGGCTTTAAGGCTAGTGGCTTCGGTTATAAAGACACTCTTCAACTTTTTCGTCTTTGGGAAGCGCCGTATCTCCGACTCCCGATGCAGGCCGAAGCCTCTTTGCTTGGAGAAGAAAGAGAAAAGAGTCGACGGGTTAAGCTTGTAGACATTTTTTTTCTTTCTTTCTTTCTTATTATAATTTTTTTACCTTCTTTTTTGTCCAATATGAAGACATGGCTACACAGAGAACCAAAGAATTGAAGTTATGTTTCTGGGTGCTTCTCCTCTATCATTAGAGCTTACTATTTGCTGTATAATATCAGTCGGTGTACTCTGTCTTATATCGGAACTGATCAGAGGTTTTCTTTAATCTGTTCTGTTTTGTTCCTTCTTGTGCTGCTAGCGATCTGAGTCATTTGTTTCGATGCATGCATGCATGATTGCATCATTTGCATGCATTAAGGTTCGACTCGATTGTAATAGCAGCAGAACCCGCTCCATTTTATAACAAAGAGATGGTCAGAACGACATCAAACTTAACCATTGCTCCAGGTTTGATAAGACAAGAAAAGCCGGAAGTCACGCCACCATTTTTGTTTGTTTTTTCTTTTTATTCCTTTTTGATGCTTTTACTTTTTTTTTTTTTTTCTCTCTCTCTCCCTGCTGTCAGAAACGCATCGCAGAAACGTAAGGATGGGGTCTCGCAAGGGTGTTGATGAGCTTTCTCCCAGTTGCGCAGGTGAACTGGCACAAGGCTTATTATTTTCTCTGATCCAAAGGCCAAGGGAAGAAAAGGGGAAAAAAAAAATAGAGTGGTATCCTTTTCTTTTTGACGAAGAAAGGGAGGTGACGGAGAAAAGAAAGATTTGGCACAGGGAAATCATGCTTCTTTCGGCCGTTAACTTGCTGCTGCTTTTGCTTGCTGTAGGAGGGGCCTCCGGAATTTGTTGCTTTTTCTCGACTCTACGGCTCGCGTAGGCTCCATACGAGCGTACTTTGCTCTAAGGACCTCTCGGTTGAGTGGACCACCAACTTGTCCGCGGGACGAGACCGAGGCCAGGGGCCAAGGATTGGCATCACGTCTCTGTAGCTCAACTTGCCCAGAGATCTTTCAGCAGGAAGGCATTCATTCCAGAATCTTTATTGTCAAATAAAATATGATACAATCTATATTTATAGATGGGAGAGAGAATCGCGGGTGGACGGGGACTGCCGCTGCCACTGAAGACTTCACAAGTCCAAAATGTAACACTGACCCCAACGTTCAGTAGGAAAATTGAATACCATGTGCTCTCTTTAACTATCATTTTATTTTCGGTCTTAACATAAATAACATTTTAAGCATGGTCTGTTAGATTTATTTATGAAGGCAGTTACACTAACTTGGCATAATTATATCTGTTTCATACCACTAAAATTAAATATAAAATGATTGTTGAAATGAAGGGTTGAGAGTAAGAATTTCAATTAGCATGCACTAAAATAAAAGTCAATCTAAGAGTCTGGATCATAGTTTTACCTTTATAATGAGTTGATGGTATCTAAGCTTTCACATGCTCTTTTAAGTACTCCCAATATTTTCGATAAAGTAAGTATTCAAATTCAAATCTAATCAATTTTAATTATAACTAAATCTAATCAAATTTAATTACAATCACTATGATTAATCTGTTTCAAAAATCTTACAGTGCATCTTAATCCACATGAGTCCTAGATACTATTTAATAATTCAAAACTTCACTCAAAAAGACTTATTGAAAAGTATTATTTAGATTTTTTTATTTTATATAATTATATACAAATTTGTTATGATGAATAGTGTGCTCATAATACTACTCAGTAAGGGATTGGAGTTCATGACGGCTGTAGTTTCAGCCAGAATTTTTTTTCAGGAAGAGAGGCGAAAGAAAGAAGTGAAACATCATAATTCTAATTTTTTATTTTGAAATCATACTTATCTATCCAACAATACTTTACCCACACACAACTAACCACATTTGATTTTTAACTCAACAAACTACCAGACTTATTAATAAAATACTTATCATATAATAACGATAATAACAAGGAATTAAATTTTAACACTCTCCCTTAATTCCTTATTGTGACATTCTCTAAAGTACTGAAACTTGTCTCTTAAAAGTGCTTTAGTAAAAACGTCTGCACTTGATCATTGGAGCTGCAATATTTGATTTGAATCTTCTTTTTCTCCATTGCACCTCTAATGAAGTGATGCTTGATCGCAATGTATCTTGTACGGCTATGGTAGATTGGATTCTTAGTCATAGCAATTACTGATTTGTTGTCACACAAGATTGGAGTAGCTTCTTCTTGCTTCTTACCAATATCCTTCAAAATATGCCTTAACCATATTGCTTGTGAAGCTGCCAATGATGCTAAGACATATTCAGCCTCGGCTGATGATTGTGCCACTGTTTGTTGTTTCTTAGAAGCCCAAACAACTGCTCCCGAACTAAGAGAAAAAATATATCATGAAGTGCTTCTCATATCATTAATACATTCAGCCCAATCACTATCACAAAATCCCAATAACTTTGCATCAACATTCTTTTCATACTAAACACCAAAATCAATAGTACCTTGAATGTATCTCAACACTCTTTTAGTAGCCCCAAAATAAATTTGAGTAGGTTTGTGCATAAACCTAGACAACAAACTTGCTGCATATATAATATCGGGTTTAGTAGCTGTCAAATATAATAAACTTCCAATCAAGCTTCTATAGAGTGATGCATTCACTTCTTTGCTTCCATCTTCTTTGCTTAGCTTTTCATTCACAACTAATGGAGTATAAACTGATTTACAATGCACTATTCGAAATTTTTCAAGAAGAGTTTTTGCATACTTCTTTTGGCAAATAAACACTCCTTCTTCTTGATAAATTTCAATGCCCAAGAATTAATGTAATAAAACCATGTCACTCATTTCATATTTTTGCTTCATCTCTATTTTAAAGTTAGCAATCATTCTTTCATCATTACCAGTAATTACTATATCATCAATATAGAGAAAAATAATAAGAATGTCAGATATACCTTGCTTCTTAATATATAATGTTGGCTCATTGTTGCTTCTTTGAAAATCTTTGTTGTTGAAATAGGCATCAATCTCATTATACCAAGTTCGGAGTGCTTGTTTGAGGCCATACAAAGCCTTTTTTAGCTTATAGACTTTTTCTTCTTTTCCATTTGCCGCAAAGCCTTGAGGTTACTCTACATAAACCTTTTCTTTCAGAGTACCATTCAAGAACGCTGATTTTACATCAAGTTGATGCAATAACTAGCCATTTTTAGCTGCCAAGGCAATAAGAACTCTAATTGTATCATGCCGAGCCACTGGAACAAATGTCTCTTCAAAGTCAATTTTCAGGTTGTTGAGAATACCTTTTAACTACAAGCCTTGCTTTATTCTTTTGGATAGTACCATCCAAATTGAATTTCATTTTGTAGATCCACTTCACACCAATCACTTCTTTATCTTTTGGTCTTTCAACTAACTCCCAAGTTTTATTCTTCTCAATTACATTAATTTCTTTTTTCATAGCTTTCTTCCAAGTCTCTTCTTTGATTGCTTCTTCAAAACTTTCTGACTCAACAACACAAAAATTGCAGCTAGCACACACAACACTAAGGCTTTTTATTTTTCTTGGAGGTGTACTTGATGATGAATAACTAGAGCTTGATGATGAACTTGAACATATTTGTGGAGACATTTATAGTGCATCTTCATAAACATTATCTTTATATTCTTAAATTTCTGATATTTCATTAAGAATAATGGCCTGACCTTGGATTTTCTTCTTTTTCCAATCCCACGTATCCTTCTCATTAAAAATAACATCTCTACTAATAATCAACTTATTTTTCTTCAAGCTGAAAAGTCTATAGCCCTTTGATTTTGAGCTATAACCCACAAAAATATATTTCTCACTAATCTCATCAAGCTTATTTCTAACATTCTTTGGAACATGAGCAAAACAAATACATCCAAAAACCTTTAAGTGATTCACTGATGGCTTCTTTCCACTCCAAGCTTCAATTGGAGTTTGATTAATCACTGCTTTTGTTGAGCATCTATTCAACAAATAAACTGCAGAAGAAACTGCTTCATCCCAAAAAGACAAGGCAGCCCTTCTCATGAAGCATTGCTTTTGATATCTCCATAATGGTTCTATTCTTTCTTTCAGCCACTCCATTTTGTTGTGGAGTGTATCCAACCGTTAGCTGTCTATTCAAGCCAATATCTTTACAAAAATTATTAAATTCATTTGAGTTATACTCACTACCTCTATTACTTCTTAACACTTTAATCAAATGTCCACTTTGCCTCTCAACAAAATACTAAAATTTTTTAAAGATACTGAACACATCTGATTTTTGTCTCATAAAATATACCCATGTCATTCTAGAGAAGTCATCAATAAAAGTTAGGAAGTATTTGTTACTTCCATGAGATGGCGTTGACATAGGACCACATATATCTGTGTGAACAAGTTCCAATGGTGCTCTAGCTCTCCATGCCTTCTCTTTTGGAAATGCTTCTCGGTGTTGCTTCCCAAGTGCACAACCCTCACAAACTTCTTTTAATTTTTGTATAGATGGCAGCCCATACACTATGTTCTTCTGCTGAAAATTCTTCAAGCTTTAAAAATTCAAATGCCCAAGTCTTCTATGCCATAACCATGAGTCACAAACCATATCCATCTTCAAAGCTACATCATTCTTGTAAGAGAAAGTGAGAGGAAAACTTCTATTTTTCTCCATTTTGATCTTTGCTACCGCTTGATTTCTTTTATCAAAAATTTTGCAAGAGTCTTCTTCAAAGTGAACCGAGATCCATGATTTATAAGTTGTCCAACACTTAGCAAGTTTTGTTTCAGTTCTGAAACTAGAGCACATCGCGGATATATCTTGTTTCCTTCTTTATTCCTTGGCAATTATACCCTTTTCTTTTGCTTGAACTAAGGCGCCATTACCCATCTTCACTTAAGAATTGGTAGTTGAATTAATCTTTATAAAAATTCTTTCATTGCTGGTCATATGATTACTACACCTACTATCAAGAAATCAAACATCATGTTTTCGGTTCATAGCTGCTTGACAAGCATAGAACAGATTGGCTTCACCTTCTTTTTCTTCAGTGAAATTTGCTTGCTGATTTTTCTTCAAATAACAATCTTTTTGGATATGATCAAATTTTTTGCAATTATGACATTGAGGCTTTCCTCGAAACCAACAATCTTTCTCTACATGGCTACTTCTTTGACAAATTTTACATTTTTGTTGAGTGAACTCCTCATTAATTTGCTTTGTAAAGTTGCTTCTTCCTATTCCTCTTAAGTTGCTTCTATCTCTTTCTCTTGTATGTCTTCAACCTCTTGAAGATTCTCCTTTAGAGTCTTTATCGTGAGGTCTTAAATTAACATTGAGCTTGGATTGAAAAGCACTCTCGATTGATTTTTTAGAACGCCTATTCAACCTTTGCTCAAATGCTTTAATTGATCCCATCAACTCTTCAACACTCAAAGATTCAAAATCTTTAGTTTCTTCAATAACAGCAATAATGGGGTCATATTTTTCATGCAAGCTGATAAGAATTTTTTCAACAATTCTTTGATCAGAAATAGTATCCCCATATATCTTTATTTGATTCACAACCTCCATGACTCTAGTGAAATAATCCTTCAACAACTCCATTTCTTTCATCTTTAAATTTTCAAAATCTCTTCGCAGAGTTTGAAGCTTTACTGTTTTTACCTTGGAAGTGCCTCTATACTCCTTTTGAAGAATATCCCAAGCCTCTTTTGCTCTTATTGCATTGATAATTCTTAAAAAAAAATTATCGGCAACTCTTTGTTGAATCAAAGTTAGAACCTTTGCATCTTTCTTCCTTTGATCCTTCAATTGTTGTTTTTGGGCATTACTTAAAGCAACTGTATCATCCTGTTCATCATACCTATCTTCCACATACTCCCAAAGATCATATGATAAAAAAATTATTTTTATCTTCACAAACCCGAAATCATAGTTTTCTCCATCAAAAATGGGAACTTGTGATTGTTGAGCACTTACAGATTGATTGCTTGAACTCGTCATCTCCAAAACTTAAGATTGCTTGGAGGTATTTTCACTCAAACCTTTTGTCGAACACCTTGAGAGCATGGGAAGATTGCTTGGATGTATCCTCACTTAAGCCTTTCGTCGAACACCTTGAGAGCGTGGGAAGACTGCTTGGATGAAGTTGGGCTTCGATCTTCTCTGTTTCTCTTTTTTTTTTTCTTTTTTTGATTCTTGAACTACGACCTCCTTCCCTAGTCCACTTCCTAGGCACGATCCAAAGCTAAGGAAACTTCAAGCGCTGCTTCAGAATCCTTCTTTGGATTTTTTTTTTTTTTTAAGATTAATTTCTGGAAACCAGGTTCGTCGGCTACGCATGGAAGCGAGATCTTCTTCTTAGATACCGCCTGCATTACGTCCGTATCTTTCTTTTTTCTTGATCCGTTTCGATGTTTTGGTCAAACGCGAAAGGGGAGCACCGCGTTGCTATGAGAAGGAAGAGATTTGAGCGATGGAGACTCGGCGGAGGATCGTTAGCGATACTCTGATACCAGTTTGACGGCTGTAGTTTCAGCCAGAATTTTTTCTCAAGAAGAAAGGCGAAAGAAAGAAGTGAAACATCATAATTCTAATTTTTCATTTTAAAATCATACTTATCTATCCAACAATATGTTACCCACACACAACTAACCACATTTGATTTTTAACTCAACAAACTACCAGACTTATTAATAAAATACTTATCGTATAATAACGATAACAATAAGGAATTAAATTTTAACAGTTCAGTTATAAATCCTTGGCATATGATTAGAATTTGAAAGTTTAAGCTTACGTAGTATTTCTTCCTTTCTAATTATATATAGAAGGGAAGAAAGACTAGAGAGAGAGAGAAAGCGAGAGGAGAATGGAGGAAGTGAGGGAGAAGACCTTAATGGGGTTGGAGCATCATGGGATCAAAGTAAGAAAAAATACCTTCAGACCTATCCTGCAAGGCTTCCCAAATACTCTTCTAATGTGATTTTTATTTTATTTTTTATTGAAACTAGAAGGATTCATGTCATCAAGGCATATATGACCCCTATATATCTAGGCTGCTAGTGATTTTAACATATTGAAGATGTGCCTAAGCTTTTAATGATCTATAATTTAAAATTTCTTTCATCTAAGATCATCCATCCAACTAGGAGTGGTAATTTATGTTGTTATGTCATCTTCGTGTCATGTCGAAGTTGGGGTATAACATTATATGTATCAATATAAATGCAGCATGATTAATTAATCACATTAAAAATCCCAACATGAACACAACTTGATTATTAAACAAGAAATACAATACGACATATATAACCCGCTTAATAAATAAATTATGCTGGATTGACATGGCGTGCCTCCCTTAACAATTTATTTAACACGAATAGATACCTTACTTAATAACTCAATACGAATAGATACAACCTATTTAATACTAACCTATTGCTTCATTCTTTTAATATGGAACATATATTTTCCAATATAATGGATAAGTACATCAAAAATTCATCATAACATTAAAATATTTAAATTAAACAATTTAAATTTTATCACTTATAAGAAACCCAATTGCATAAACAAATGAAAACATAACCAACTTTAAATTTATAGGGTTATAACAGTGTCATTTTCAAGCTGATGAGTCTACAGATGACATGATATGATCATTTCATGTTATAATCATGTCGATACGATTATAACACAAACCTATTTAAGGTCAACCCAAATCTACTTATTTCGTATTGAGTATGAGTTGTATTTGTATGTCGTATCTAGTATTGCCACCTCTACACCCAATCACCCCAAAATGATAAATATAGCAAGTTGCCCATAAAAAGGGGTAAGGCTAGCTCATAGAGACAAACAACCTATCGTGAATGGCCTTGATAGCAAAAAATAGAAGTTTTATACCATGGATGCATGGTGACACTTATAGGTTGATGAAATTGTTGATAAGTTGTAGCTTACTATGTATTCCTCTAGAGCCAATATTACCATTACATTGCATGACATGAAGTAAATTTTTATTATCCATGGTTGTTAGAAACTCTTGCAAATTAAGTACTTACCAATCCTTAGCACGCTTGGGGTGGCTGATGAGCTATGGTTTACATCTTATTCTCTTAAACTAGTTACCATTGATTGAATCAGATAAAAATTGAGAGTCACAAGTATAACTCACCAATTACAGTCCTATTTGTACTTAGGCTATGGGAATATTTTATAGCTAAAAGATGTAAAGGATTTAACTTCCAAGGGGTATGTCATCTAGTCAGATGAAGCTCAACATGCCTAAGCTATAAGTTTTTGTTATTGTTAGGGCTGCAAATGAGTTAGATCAATTCAAACTAGGTCTTGTTTGACCTTGATTTAGTCTGATTTAATATTCAAATCATGATTTTAGACTTGAATCCAATCCATTTATTGATTAAGTTGGATCCACGCAGAGAATTTTAGACCCAACAAGTCCTTCAAGCCAGTTTAAGGTTAAATATGATCCTGATTCACATCAGAATTAGATTAAGTCATGTTTATATTAGAGTTAAGCATGTAGCTATTATTTTACAACCAAAATATAGCAATTGATAATTAAATATAGAATCATTAAAAAAAATTAAATGAGATTGAAAAGAGTCAACTTAAACTTAAATTTTTATTCAAAAACTTTTAAGTTTATCCCAGTAATTGATCATCTTTAAGTTTATAAGTTATGATTTTTAATATATATATATATATTGATATACTTGAAGAAATTATAAATAAGAATCCATCAAAATAAATATGAAATATAAATATTTAGATATAATTAAATGAAAATAAATGAGGGGAATATAGATGTTAAGATGAAAAGGATAATTAGTTTAAATGAGAGTTTATTCAATGAATTGATAAAGATAATTGAACTGAAAGAAAATAATATTTAAATAATTAAAATTTATGGGCCAAGTTGAATTAGGTCGGATCTATTTTCTATTAGCTAAAGCAGACTCGAATAATATACAAATCAAGTTGAGTTAGGTTATAGGTCAAGTTAAAAAGTACAAGATTCAAACCTGTTCCAAAATTTTGATCAAATCTAATTTTTAGACTCGACCCAATTTAAAGGTCTTTAAATATGGATTAGATTGAACCTAAATGGGTTGAGACTAGAGAGGGTGATAGCTCGGCCTGATTCATTTGCAGCCCTAATTGTAGTGTTAATAGGTGCCAACATTCACTACGCAAAAACAAAAACAAAAACAAAAAAAAAAGATTTTTGATGAACCATAACTATTATTCATATATTCTCTCTAAAACCGCCATCAATACATTAAGTATCATCATAGCTATTAGAAATATTGTCTTTTTAAAGTAGGGGATTCTCAAAACTTTGTTAATAAGGATCCCTTATGGCTCAACATATGGTAGCTTTTAGCAAATCAGGTAAGTAGTCAATGAGTTGTGGCTTATCAATCATTCCATTATGAATTATCGATCATTGACTAAAATAAATGCCTAGTGGAAGTTGCTTTCGAACCTAGTACTCCACACACTTCAACAATTGTAGAGATGAGATCAGCTGATTTAGAATTCATGGGCAAATTCCACCTACACATTAATTTAAAAGCAATAAATAAAGAAATAAAATGAGTTTGATGCAAATTGAAAGGCCTAGCACATACCTCAAAATGACGCAACAAAGCTTTAAACTAATCTAAATAAAAATTAAACTATGCTAAATGCAAAAACAGCAAATAAAGTTTTAAAAGGTAAAGGTAGAAATATAATTATAGATGTGCTCCTTGAGCATAGCTTATACACTCCTTGATCTTTTCTCTTAGGTGATATGGTTTGGTGCTTCTACTTGATTCTTATAAACGACACTAACATGTTGATATGCAAAATTAGTTTTTGCATGCTAATGGATAAGATTAATTTTTACACGCATACAGAGCACTTTTCCAACTGGATGTCTGCGGATTAATTTTTACATGCATACAAAGCAACTTTCCAACTAGATGTCTGCCTTTTTACATAAGAAAAAGAGGACAAGGTATTAGAAGCCTTGGAGTTTTTATTTTGAAAACCCTTTGATGCTTAAATCAGTCGAAAGTAGATAAGAAGGAGGTTCTAGGGCTTTTGGACGAGCTACCCAAGTCTCAATAAAAGAGAGAAATTTTATTTACCTAGGGTAATTAGGGCTGCTTTTATAGACATCTAGAAGATTTATATTTTGAGCTAGACTCTTGTATTGGATGACTCTTATTAATCCTAATTTGGAAGGAATTGGCATCCACCAAGAAGTATTACCTAATTAGATGGGCTAATTCCTATTCAAAGTAGATTTACATTAAGTAAAAAGAGTCTTGATCATATTAGGATATGTTGGCCATCAAGAAGGGGAGTCCTCTTTGATTAGGGTTTGTTTCTTTATGCCATGTGTTGCCATAAGATTAGCTAACCAAGTCTAACCATATCAATATGAAAATACTAAGCACATTAGAAAATATCTGTATGTTTTATGACTCCTTACATTGATAGGCAAGAGCAAATATCTCAGAGCTCAACTAAAATTTGAATACAAAAGTCTTAAACTCACTAAAATAAGAAATCCTTGCTTTAAAGGCACCGTACAATCAAAGACAGATTCGATTGCAAGATTTATGTTGTCAAATGGTCTAATGACAGTATTAAAAACTTTTTTGTTTGCCTTGGACTTGAATTGGCGCGACCTCAAGATTGTTTGAGTCTCGAACTATAGATCTTACACTATAGTTTCCATTGTCAAAAATTATTTGATGCCATAGAGTTTACCATCAGAATTTTGTTGAACATGATGTAAAAAATATAGAGACACCAACCCATGTTCTTTAATGCTAATCAAGTCAAGTACGAGTATCTTTTTCTCCCTGTTTTCTACTAAACAAAATCCATATTCCCATGTTCCCATATTCCTATGTTCCCATATTAATGTTATGGGTTTCTCACTTCATTCCTTTATAGTTAATGTTGTAATGCCTATAAATAGTAGGTAGCAAACAGTTGAATAAGTATGGAAAATTTCATTCAAGCCTCATATTCCTCTATTTTTAGCAGCACTCTTCTCTATTTCTTGTAGCGAAAAAGGTTAGTGTGCAGCTTATTGCGAAGAGAAGAACTAATAATTTCTTGGTATTAGAGCTAGGCTATATTCATGGCTCAAGAAGAGAGGTTGGTGGGAGTTCGTCTACAATAGTAGAATGTGGTTTTAGGTTGCAACTTAAGAGTTCATTGCAAGAACAATTGTGCCTAATTGTTGTTTGACAGATTTCTTAAAGAGTAAGATATGGCAGCAGCTAATGGTAATGGTCTAAACCTTTCTCAATCTTTGATTCCCATATTTAATGGTAGATGTTATGAGTTTTGAAAGATTAAGATGAAGACTTTTTTTTTTATCTCAAGACTTATGGGATCTTGTTGAGAATGATTACATAGGACCAGATGATGGAGGTGCTAGTCTCTCTATCCAACAAAGAAATAAATTGAAGAAGACTCAAAAGAAAGATTCAAAGGCATTACTTGTGCTGTAACAAGAGGTTCATGAGTTCATATTTCATAGGATAGTAGCAACTACCAAATCCAAGGAAGCATGGACAATTTTAAAGAGTAATTTTGAGACTCTTTTTATGAGAAATTTTGAGTCTATACAAGAGTTTTTTTCTCGAGTTATAGTTATTGTCAATCAAACTTAAGCTCTAAGAGTTTACCATCTAACTTTGATCACATTGTTGCAGCCATAGAAAAGTTAAAAAATTTGAATACATAATCTCTTAATGAGCTAATGGGTTCCATGGAAGCACATGAATAGAGACTTCGCAGAAAAATATCATTGAACAAGCTTTTCAAGCAAAGTTTGATGTTTCAAATAAAACTAAGTATAGAAGCAAATCCACTAGCAAAGGTCATGGTAAAGATGGATATGATGGTCAAGGTCATGGAAGGGGTTGAGGCCATGGTCGAGGAGGACCCGATGCAAATCAAGATGGCTTCAGCAGTAAGCAGAAACATAATATGCTAATATGCATTGCTATTTTTGTAAAAGATATGGCATATAGAAAAATTCTATTGGGATAAAGCTAAATATAGAGCAAATTTTGTTGAGAAAAAGAAAGAAGAAAGTAATTTATTTCTTTCTTATTTGAATGTAGAAGAAAGCAGTACTAATATGGCCATACAACAATTATTTGACAGGTGTAAAGGAAAATTTTTAAAATATTGATTATTTTGTGAAGTTGCAGGTTTGTCTTAGCAATAATAAACAAGTTCAAGCTGAAGAAAAAGGTATAATTATAATCAAAACTAAATCAGGAAAATAGAAGTTCATTCATAATGTGTTATATATTCCTGTTTTAAAGCATAATCCGTCTAGTGTTGGGTAGTCTGTTAAAAAAGGTTATTCAAGCCCCATTTGGTTGAGCTTTTGGATGAATGAAAAGTACTTTTAGAGGCCTAAAAGTATTTTTGGATGATTTTATGGTGTTTGGTAAAATTTTTAAAAGTACATTCTAGCTCTATCAAAAGCTATTAAAAACTTTTCCTAAAAGTTTCAAATTAGAGCTTTTTCTGAAAGCTCTACTTAGTAAATATTAAGAAGCTATTTTCAGGCTTGAAGATCATAGATTCGAACCATAAGAACAATAATATTTAATAATATAACATAATAATATAACTATAATAATATAATATAATGTAATATAGTATATTATATTTAAATATTGTTATAATTATAATATATTATGTAGTGTAAAATAAGATAATGCAATAATATTGTAAAGTACTATAATATAGTATATAAATATAACATTATCATATTATGTAATGCTATAATTTTATAATATTACTATAATTATATATCACAATAATATGGCACTATATTATTAGATAATAATGATCATAATTTTAATAATATGTTATAATATAATTATTAAATAATAGTAAAATAGTATATTATAATAATTTTATATTATAATTATTATATTAGAATATTATTATATTTTTTATACTATATTATTACACTATAATATGATAAATTTAATATATTATAACACTATAATATGATATATTTAATATTATTATAATATTATATTATATTACAATATTATTAGAATAATTTATAATAATAATTTTTAATAGGTTAGATAGTTGAAAGCATAATGTAATGTCTTTGATCATTTTTATTGTAAAAGTACTTTTAGTTTGGTTATCAAATAAATGTTAAAGTGTCATAATACTTTAAAAATATGGTCATCAAATAGCAAGTAGTTTTTTTCAAAAGTTCTATTTTTCAAAAGCTCTACAATTGAAAGTTTTACTTTCAAGAGCTCTATTACTAATAATTTTACTAGACGGGTCCTCAATCTTATTTCATGATAAGTGTATTATTAGCAATGTAAATATTGATGTACCTCTTATTGATGTTTGTATGACTGCAAATAAGATGTTTCTTCTTGAAATTTCTAGAATAGATTATGCTTTTGTTGCTAACATAAAAGCTAATTCATGGCTATGGCATAAACGATATGGGCATTTGAAGTTTCATAGACTGAAGTTACTATATAAGAAGTAAGTGGTGATAAGGCTACCTTTAGTTGAGAATATGGATGAAGTATGTGAAGGATGCATCTATGGGAAGCATCAACGAACATCATTTCCTATAAGAAAATTATAAAGGACAAAGAAGCCATTGCAATTGATACATACTGATATATATATACTCCAATGTAAATACCATCATTAAATAATAGTAAGTACTCTCTTTTGTTCATTAATGACTTTATTAAAAGGTATTGGGTATATTTTCTAAAACAAAAATCTGAAGCTTTTTTGAAGTTTTCAATTTTTAAAGCTCATAATGAGAAGCAATGTGGTTAGCCTATTTATATTTTATGGACCAATAGAGGAGCAAACTTTTGTTCTAATGAGTTTGTTGAGTATTGTTAGTTAAATGGCATTCAAAGATAGCTCATTGCAAGCTACACTCTGCATCAAAATGATGTAATAGATAGAAAAAAAGACAATTATTAAAATGATTAGAAGTATGCTAAAGGAAAAGAATCTTCCCAACTCTTTTTGGGTTGAAGCGATGGCCACAACTATCCATCTTTTCAACATTTTACCTACAAAAGCATTTTGGGATCGTACTCTACATGAAGCTTAGTGTGGTCTGAAACCAGAGGTAAGCAGTTTAAGAGTATTTGATTGCATTGCATATACTCATGTTAATTTGGAAAGGCATCAAAAGTTGGATGGTAAAAGTGTTAAATGTATTTTCATTGGATATACTGATGAAACTAAAGGTTATTGAGTATATTATCCTACTATTAAGCAGTTGCATATTAGTAGAGCTGTTATATATGATGAGGATGCTTGCGAGAATTAGAATGAAGTTGAATAGGCAAAACCTATAGTGAGATTATATTTATCTCAGTCCACTAAAATGAAGAATTTTTAAATATCTTTAAGCTCTCACAGCAACAGTCCATCAAATGAGGGGTCAAGTACATCTCAAGAATTGAGTTCCACTCTACCATGGAAGGTGAGATCATTAATAGATATATATAATTCATGTAATTTTGCTCTTATGGTTGCAAAACCCTCATGCTTTGAAGAAGTTAATACAAAGGAAAAATAGAAACAATATATAAAGGAGGAAATTTTAGCAATTGAAAGAAACCAAAGTTAGAAGTTGACTGACTTACTAGAAGGAAAAAAAGCTATCAGGCTGAAATGGGTTTTTTAAACTAAGTACAATGCTAATGGAAGTGTGTAATAATATAAGGCAAGACTCGTTGCAAAAGGATATATATAATGCAAGGTATAGACTAAAACTTTCTTTTCTATGGCTAAACTAGAAACTATTCGAATTGTTTTGACAATTGTTGCATGTTATAATTGGATAGTATATCAATTTAATGTTTAGTCTATATTTTTGAATAGAGATTTGTTTGAAGATGTGTATATTGAGCAACCATAGGGATTTGTGATTGAAGAAAAAGAAGAGGACTATAAGCTCAAGAAAGCTCTCTATGGTTTGAAATAAGCTCCAAAAGCTTAGTATAAAAAGAAGTCTAAGTGAGCTCATGTTGTATCTAAAGGTAGATGGTGAGGGTCAAATACTCATTTTATGTATATATATTGATGATATAATATATATTGGCTCTCCTTCATTTGTTATTAGTGAATTTAGAGAAAAAATGATGTTCGAATTTAAGATGTTAGATTTGAGAGTTCTCCACTATTTTCTTGATTTGGAAGTGAAGCAAATAGTAGAAGGGATCTTTATTTCATAAGAGAAGGATGCTTTTGATTTGCTAGAAACATTTAAAATGGCTAATTGTAAAAGGGCCAAGACACCTACAAATACAACCGAGAAGTTAACACTTAAAGATGGTACTAGTTTGGCAGATGCGAGCTTTTTCTAAAGCCTAGTTGGAGGACTAATGTATTTGACATATACTTAGTTTGATATTATATTTGCTTTCAAAATGGTGTCAAGGTTTAGACACAAGCCTACTATGCAACATGTTGGTACAACAAAAAGGATTATGTGCTATATTCGAGGAATAAGAAACTATGATGTTTGGTATTATCATGCTTCTAACCTTAAATTTTTTTGGTTTTTGTGATAGTGATGGGTAGGTTCTTTGGATGATTGAAAGAGCACAATGAGATTTTTTTTTACTCTTGGATCTAGAGTAACTACATAGATATTAAGGAAGCAAGCAACTATTGCATTATCAATATTGAAGGCTAAATATATTGCAACTGCTTCATTAGTTTGTCAAGCAATTTGGATACAAGGTACACGGAAAGATCGTCATCAATCTCAATTAAATGCTATAGAGATCTTTTATGATAATATAGAAGCTATCTTAATAGCAAAAAATCCTTGCCATCATGGACAAAAAAAGGATATAAACATTCACTATCATTTTTTGTAAGATATGGTATCTAAAGGATTAATCTGATGAAAAGCTGTTCAACAAGTGATCAACTTGCTGATATTCTGATGAGGGATTCTCTTCTCAAAACTTTTTGTATCTTAGAAAATTTACTAGTGTTTGTAATTTTGCATCAAGAGGGGGTTTTGAATGTGATGCAAAAAATATGGAGACACCAATCCATATTCTCTTATGCTGACCAAGTCAAGTTCAAGTTTTTTTTTCCTGTTTTCTACTGAACAAACTCCATATTCCCATATTCCCATGTTACTGTCATGGGTTTTTCACTTCATTCCTTTGTAGTAATGTTGTAATGGCTATAAATAGTGGACAACAAACAGTTAAAAAAGTATGTAAAAGTTCATTTTAGCCTCATATTCCTTTGATTTTAGTAGTATTCTTATCTATTTCCAATAGTGAAAAAAAATACTATGCAACACATTATGAAGAGAAGAACAAACAATTTTTGTCTCTAGACTTCGGTAATGTTGCCTCAGTTATTCTGTCCTACCATCTCCATTTGAGCTTCAATCAGGAAAATTCAAGAGGTATTCGAAAGCATATTTATTGTGCAATGAAAATTTTAGTCTTCAAAAGAAATTGTATTGATCAAGGTCAAGTCATCTTTTTGTTTGATGTGTTTTTAGTTCGATGCGTGTTAAGCTGAGCCTATCACTGCAACTTGATCTAATTTATAAAACATTAAATCTTTTAGACAATTATGACTCAACTGTCACCCTATACTCTTCTTAGCTCGATCAAGAGTGGTTCAGAGATCACCAAAGAGTCTTGTGTTCCAGACTTGCATTAGAGTTTCACCTACTTCACTAAGTTAATGAAGAAAGATACGAGACTAATCACGGTGAAAGAATCTAATCAACTAATATATAGGTAGATGCTATTATTCACAGTCCAGCTATATTCTCTAGCAAATGGCTGAGGTCAGTAAGTCTCAAGTTATTCTGATCAACATGTTTCACATTTCCCCTAATACACTGTAAAGACGTCCAAAGTAGGATGCTAGTGGGAACTTTAAAAATGGCCAGTAATTAATCCCTGATGGTTCTAGCAAACGGGTTCTTGAGAAGGAGGAGGTTGATATTTTCTGCTATAATGGGGCTAAAAGGAGAATAAATGTGGGTCTGTCAACCCATTTGGAACAGCATTTCTCTCGTCTACAGCTTGTTCTTCTTGGTCAGCCATAAAAAGAAGTAAAAAAAAAAAAAAGAGTGGATTTTTTGGGAGGCTTAGGTCTTCTAAAGTGCAGAAAAAAAAGAGACATATGGTGCACCACCCCTCTTTAAAACCTTATAGAAGGATTTAACTGGAAATGGCCATGGGGAATCCCGTCACCGAAGAGGGATGGCGTTGCTTTCGGAAGGTTCGGTGGTGACCGACATGTTTGTTAGCGTCTGAAACTGTGAAGTCTACTTCTGGGAAGAGGGGTATAAGAAGACAGGAAGCCACGGGTTGTAGGCAACCACATGACCAAAAACAATGCATCCTTTGCTTCCAAAGGGGCATGAGAAGACTCTTGCTTTTAGCGTCATCCAAGCGCTAGGCTCAAATGCTAGTCACCGACAGTCCCTTTCAGTAGAGATACCATCAGCTTGGCTCCCGAGGAACTTCTTCGGTTTGCTTGGATTAAGCTTGAAGCTAACTGCAACAAGAAAGTACCCCCAGCTGCATCAGCTTCAGATAAAATATTGGTAGAAGGTGGAAAATCAACCGGCCAACGCTTGGGTTTCTCAATATCACAAGCCATGTCTACCAACCAAATAGTCTGCAACCTCAAAGTTTGTCGGGACTCTTTGAAATATTTGCATATAGGCTCTCTCAAATTCCAGCTCAGGCTTCACGCAAAAGTGTTATTAGGAGACCTATCCTTGGCTAGAGCAAGGGTTGATGGAGTGAACCAGCTCTGTCTTTCTCCGCAGAAAGAATTTTTTTAAATCAATTAGCTTTCTAGTAAAGTGGATCAATTTTTTTTTGAATAAAAAAAATTCTTCTGAGTAGATTGATAGGACGA
This sequence comes from Metroxylon sagu, assembly GCA_017589505.3. NCBI lineage: Eukaryota > Viridiplantae > Streptophyta > Magnoliopsida > Arecales > Arecaceae > Metroxylon > Metroxylon sagu. The sequence continues at coordinate 585,556 of JACVBY030000519.1, forward strand.
ACATAAGAGTTTATGAAGTATATTGGCTTTCTTGCAGATCAACTTTCTATTCCTCGATATGTTGGTAAGAAGGACTGGTCTTTTTTCTGAGAAAATTTTTTGTCAACAAGTCGGCTCTTTAACAAAGTAGACTGTGTAAAAAAAAGTTCTTCCAAACAATTCAAAAAGGAAAGTGATTCTCTTTTTCTTCTTAAAAAATGTTTTTCAAGTAGATCAACTTTCTAATAAAATCGATATGAAATAAATAAGAATTAAAAAAGTCTTTTTAATTAAGGGGATGATTAAGAGTAGTAATTTCAAAAAGAATGTGTACTAAAGAGGTTTCTTTAATATCTAATGATGTGAAAATCTGACATGAAGCCTTATGTATCAAGAGGATAGATGAAAAGGATGATGATATAAAAACAAAATCATTGGCGAGTCCAACAACAAAAGCTAATGTGCCTGCTGACAATGATTAAAAAAGCATGCTAGAAATTTTTTGACATAAATTCTCTAATGCTTAAGTTAGTAAATAGCGATGACAAGGATAGACAAAAATAGAGGTGAGAGATATCCAGACAAATGTGGCCAGGTCAAAACTAAGGCTTTTGCAACTAAAGCAAAGGCCATCATGATGGAATTGGATGCGGCGTTACTAAGAAGCCATTGGCCTACGCTGAGCGGAGAGAAGATAAGGCAGTGAAGGAGTTCAAGGAGTTGAATGCGTCTGAGGTGGCTCTGCTGGACTTGTCAACTGATGCTTATTTCAAGGCTTAGTGGAAGGGCAACTAAGGCAACCTCTCCTTCATGGGCATCGTCTAGGCGCTCAAGAAAGACAAGGGCGGGCGAAGGCGCTGCCACAGTAGATTGATGCGTTTGTGAGGAATTTAATAAACTGTATGATGTAGAAACAAACGACGATACAGCAGTTGCGACTGTGTTTAGAAACATATGATGCAGAAATGTAGGTAACCAAACAGCTCTTCAATAAAGAATTGTTCAGTGGAGTAATTGACTCCGAAAAGGCTAATCTAACCACCACCAAACCCCCACACGTGTGAGACGGTGGGAGGGGGATCAGTATATAAAATATTAAATGTTAAACTTCCAGCAATGGTATGGCTGCCAAGAGCGGCCTAATAACCTTTGTTTAAAAGATTGCACCGTAGACTTAGCCTAGAATCCAACCACTGCCCCAGGGAACAAAACCTGAAGTCCTTCCAAGCAATACTTTTCCTAAGCTTTGCATTGAATAAGCCCCAATCCGCAGCTTGGTTTCCGTGTACTGTTGCCAGGAAAGGCACGGCCTGAACAGAACCCTGATAAGACCACACAGAACCAGAAAGATGACGAGAAAGACAGGAGTTCTCAAGAAAAGAGTGATCGAAGGAAGTAAACGAAGTTAAGAGCTTTGAACGGTGGACAATAGGAGGAGACATATTGGTAGCTGGCCCTGGTCAGACTTCTCCTCTCCGTTGGGTTTCAAGGTAACTGCGGTGGTGGTGGCGCGGCAGAGGGCAAAGCCCACGCGTGGCCACTCCTGCACACGTGTCCGCTGGCGGTTGTTCAGTGCCCCTGGGTCACGGGACGGCCTAGTCTCCAGGATTTCAGCTCTAGTCCTGCGTGGAGCCTTGGAAGATGAGAGAAGTGGAAGCGAAGAAAGAGTTATGGTAGCAAAGTAAAAGCTGCTGCTTTTCCACCGTCCTGGCTCCCGAGCCTTTGGAGGGCATTCAGATGCTCTCTCATCCTCTCTCTACACGCCCTCTTTTTGTCTCTTTATCTGAGCCCGTGACATTGGAGCAGAGATGTTGATATCCCCGGATCATTTCGCGTGCATGCACTGCAGGGAAGTACTTTGGGAGCTTCAATTTTGACTCTCCAACTAATTCCGGCTTCTTTTTCAAATTAAAGCTATCAACAAATCGATATCTATATACTGTGGTGTGTCCCGTTGTAGGACTGCGGAGGAGTGTCAATGGGCTGGAGGCAGGCCTCAAAGTTAGTGAGCATCAAGAGTTGGAGGCAGGCCAGGCATCATAATAGTGAAAAAACTGAGGACAGATTTGGACGAGAACAGGGCTGAAAAGTTGTCAAGGTTCTGGTCAGGCTTGGGCCTCGTAATGTTGGGTCTGGCCAGACCCTGTATGCGGTTTCGAGGCAAGGTTGAATTCACTCGCCAATTGATACACATAATATTTTCAACAAAAAAGTGGGATTCCTAACATCAAGCTGTTACCAAGGTTTCAGAAAATAAGCTTTACTTATAAAGGTTTCAAAGTACTCTCTTACTATAACAATTCAAGATCTCCATCCAAAATATATAGCCAAAAGATTATTTAGATTCTTTATTTCTATATAAATACCCAAGATTTATTCAGTATAGGACTAAACATACCCAGTAGTATAAACTCTCATATATTCCTCACATTTAAGCTCGATATTCTTAGTACTCTAAGGATCCAGATTGATATATAAATTCAATCACAGTCGCAAATATTATGATCGGCATGTGATCAACTCTAAAGAATCTATCTACAATATTTTCTAATTCACATGAACCATGGACCGAGTTTACTTTGAGGTTATATATAACAATATAAACCCTTATCTGAAAAGACTACCTAAAAAGTATTATTTAAATTTTTTGATCCTATATATATATAAGTACTCAAGATCTATGCATAGATGATGTGAGATTAAATACATACCAACACGAGCTCTGGCAGTTATATTTTATATAGACAATATAAGGATTGTTTAAACATTACATATTATCATAACTTTTATAAAGAAGCAGTGACCATTGTTTATCGAAAATAATGTTCAATGATTTTTTTTTTTTTTTTTGAGATATTCCAATGTCATTGCTAGGTGAAAAAAAATTATTTCATATGAATAATTATGCTATACAATATTGATATTTTTTGAATTATTATCTATTATTTTTTATTATAACAATCAAAAAGATAATTATTTTAATAATCATTATTTTATTTCTAAATGAAACCAGTCAAGAGTTAAACCAAGCAACACTTCGACCGATTACTTCCAAACTCCAACATAACATATCCTCATGACCCAGTCTAGCAATAAGAACTTTAGTGATTTTAACAATCAATGAGGGAAGAAAATAAGAAAGAAACACATTGCTCTTTTATCTTCAAGTTCTTTACCCAGCCGTATCTTTGCAAAAGAAAAAAAAAACAAAAAATGAACTAATCCTACCATCATGATTCTCCAACAACTTGAAAGGTACGGTCCCATTAAACACTTATTTTAGAGAGGGGACCACTTGTATAACCCATACTAGTTCATAGGATGAACCACCTAAAAACAAAAATAATTAAAATAAAATGATAAGAGGTGGGCTTTGCTCATCTCAAGAATAGGGTATTTACTCCTCTCATATCTGAAATTAATAATTACAAATTCAGATAAAGACCTATACTATCAATCAAGATCTAATTCTCTAATTATTTTTAAAAATCAAAAGTCACATATTTGTCCACTAAGACTTTCTGATTAACACTCAAAAACCTGCAAGCAAGAGGCTCAATACATTAAAGGAGGTTCAAAAGCTCACTTTAAAAAGATGATCTTATCTCATGCAAAATCTAACGCTCACTCAGATTTACTCCTTCCTTAAGTATGCCTCCTCAATCTTAAAAGTGGAAAGCATGTGATAGAGCCAAGTTAAGCTTGTATTAAGCTATCACAATATCACGTGGCCTGCATGCCATGTCACCACCACTTACTACAACCAGATGATGTAAGAAGGGCATGCCTAGCATAACCCTTGACCATCCTATCTACTAAATCAGCAGACAAAACTAAACGATGACCACTCTATACACATCCCTGCATTAAGAGTATAGCTCATAATAAGCGGAACAATCCCATCGTTAACTTCATCATTGGAGCTAGACACACCACCATCACTAGGACACTTGGGCATCGGGACTAGAGCGCATGTATAAGAAGGACCCCTCTCAAAGGAAGGAGGCCTTTTTTCTCTTTGGTCCTCGAGCTTCTCTCTTCTACCAATTTTTCTCATCATCTCACTTAGCCCCAAGCCCGAGTCATTCACACCACTCTCCCTCATTTTGGAGTAGAACGGTCATAAGATCCACCTTTAGCCTTTCCATCTTTTGTTCCTCACTAATTTAAGCATCAATGAGCCTTAACCAAATGGCCCTTGCCATCCCTCATGCTCTTCTTTATCTTCACAGAAGCATTGGATCGAATGTGGAGCATCCCTTAGTGGGGTCAGATCGATAGGATCTACTTTAATTCTCACTTTTTCATTCACTTCATTATCCCTGATAGTGTTCAGGGTTCCATAGCTAGTTTCTGGCGCTATCAATTCTCAATCTGGAATTCATTGTGTCAATGAGATTTTGATCCCTCATCCAAAAATATTGGCCGAGAACTCATCTCTGTTATAATCTATAGATAAAGTAAGATCTCGGTATACATCAACTTTTATTAGAACAAGTTTAGCAGACCTAGCCGCAAGGAATTAGCCGTGTTATGCATGAACCATTGGATGGTGATGTGTATGTGCACTGGAGTGGCATAACCATATGTTTCTACCGAATGGGAATAAGCCTCTACTGGCTTTCGTGGCAAGATTCCATCAACCCAAGTGGTGGGACATACAAGTCAGATCGGCAGGTTGATCCTGCCTAGGAGACTAAGAGAGCATTATACTTTATTTTAAAAAAATATCTCATTTGAAAATTGAAAAGATTATACATGATAAAAATTGAGATAGCATACTGCGGAAATTTCTTATTAATCAGAACTATCGTTCCAGAAGAAGATTCCATTGTAGAACTCCGTGGCCTCCTTGCATCTCTCCTCGGTATGGAAAGATATTATCAATGACATTGATGGTTTTTTAGACGTGTACTAGATTCCATATAGGAGATGGACTTACAGCTCGATTTTAGAAAGATTCCTGGATTGATGATATTCCTCTCTGCAATTTCTTTCTTGACCTTTATGCTTGCTCAATGAAGACCAATGCATCAATCTTTGCCTTCTAGAGTCATGGATGGAGTAGGTAGAGTTAGGCCTTGAGGGGCCCATTTCATATCCTCAACACTTATAACTCCTTGACCTTCAGGATATTTTATCTTCTACCTAATTGATAGTTGCCAGGGGCACTCCTATTTGGAGGTTGTCTAGATCTGAAGCTTTCTCGATAAAGTTATTCTACAAATTTTTTATTAGTAGGAGCATAAGATAGCCATATTATAAAATAAACTAGAAAGCGGCCATTTTTCTAAAAGTTCGAATCTTCATATAGCTAACTCTCAAAGATAGGCTCCAAATAGGAGAGTGTTTACAAAAAAAAGGGATGGCTTGTTACTCAATATCTCATCTTTTGCTTAGTTGCTATTTCTCTTCCTCTCTTTGGACAATGGTTTCCTCTAGAATCAAGATTCAAGTTCGACTATCAAATCTTCATCACTTATGGTCATCATGGAGAGCAAGACACATTCCTCATCAGTAGAAGCTTACTTAGGACAAATTAGCGATATAGACGTCTTTGCATATTTAAAAGGAAAAGAACTCCAAACTCTTCTTCTCTCTTCATATCTTCTTTAGAAAGATCCTACTCGACTTTGACCTATGGAAGCACCCTTCTTATCGGAAGTCTGCTTAAGCCCATCTCATCTTCAAAAATATCTTAAACCAACCTTAATACCCCTTATATATTCCTACCTCTTGTACATATACATACATATATATATATATATCATTAATAAAAGCTTAAGGGCCATCTTTCCTTTCAATTACAGTAAAATAAATAAATAAAATTAATATTGATCAGATAAAGATAAGTAAATATAAAGATTTTTTTTTCTAAATTCAATAGAATTTTTTTTCTCTTTTTAGCCCAAAGACATGATTTATAGTATTTGAAAAGGGGGGGGAGGGGGGAAGTTGAAGAATGCTTCATGCTGGATGGATTTCTACTTTTCGTACGTAAGATTTTTTTTTTTCTCTATTAATCGATTTGAATCTTTTGATCAAATAAAATTAAATTTTTTTTTTAAATTTTTGTAAAACAATTAATAGATGGTCTTCGCCTACCAAACGGAGCCTCAGCTCGGAACCAATGAAATGGCGAGGCTTCTGAGAAGATTGATGGCTCCGTAAGGTCATGAGATGCAGCCAACCATCCATAGAACCACGCAAATACTACGGAGGAAACTACATCATGGTAACGACGCCACTACCTTTTTAAACTAATAAACTAATACATTTGTTTATTGACTTGACTCCCACTAAGAGGGGAAGGCGTTCGCCGGTATGCCCGCCTCTCCCTCAAACCATGTTCCCAAACACGATAGCTCAAAAGAAGGAAGATAAACGAACTAGTCCGGTATGTAGTGCTTCTTAGTATTAAAATTAAAGAACGAAAATACTAGTTGATAACTTGCCAACAACACAATAGCCTCGTGATTGGCACCCATCTGCCAGGGTTTTCCACCACCTTTTCCCTTCTCTAAGTTTAAAAAAAAAAAAAAAAAAAAAAGGAAGTATCAAATATTCGGTGGCCCTTTCAACCTGCCACTGTCGGGCTAGAGCCAACAGTTGCTAAATTCTGTTGAGTCTTTACATTTCTATTTTATCTCGTTGGATATATATTGTCCATCCTTTTGTTACTAGCATCAGCTTTTACAATTGATTAGTTCCTTAACATGATATCAGAGATTAGATTTATTGGAGAACATAAATTTGAACACCTCAGTTCAACTATTTAATTATTTTCAATTATCTATTATTTTAATCCTAATCTGACTTGGCTTAATTATCTTTCCACGTACGTGTATCATCCAACATGATAAAAGTTTGATAAGATTGTTAGCTCTTCTCTTATTACTTTAAGTTGTCACATTACCTATGTGAATGCTAATTAGATAGCAGATAAGGACCCACCTAACTTTTCTTTGGATTATCATCGAGTAATTAAGAAGGGATTACTAAGAAGATTAAGGGCAATCCAACAGAATTCATAGGATTACTATGTGGAAAAAAAGATATAGGGCACATTAGACCTATATTCATAGGAGTAATGAGAATACCTTTGGAATGGATCCATCTAAATCCCACAAGAGAAGAAAAAAAGAACTCAGGTTTTTTTCTTCCATAACAAATAGACTAGCAGAAATTTAATTGACATGGGCCAAACTAGGCCTTATATTTTATAATTTTAGAAATCTCATTTTCCAATCTCAAAGATCTAGCAAAATTTTCTAGATAGGTCCGAGGTTGGAACATGCTGGTTTTAGCTTCATGGTTGAGAATTTGAATATTGAGAAATAATTCTTTTTTTTTTAAAGGTTGAGGTAGTCCTATTATCTATTACTCAAGCTGAAAATTTATTAAAAGAAATGTAATTTAATTTTATATTATCTAAACTGTCTAATATTTAGACCATTTGATGCATAAATTACAGATTTCTAAATCATATAATTTTTGAAGTGTAAATATTTTAGAAATAATAAATTATATTTGACAGCTCACATCATCAATGTAAAATTTCAATCATCTAAATTTGTCTGGATAAATTTGAATAAAGATTTTTTCAAACATAGTCAAGTAAAGGCCTCAATATATGTTAGTTTTGTGACATTTATTAGATGTAATGGATTACCATCTCATCCATACATAAGGGCATAAAGAAACTGAAGTTCCATATTAAAAACACTAGAATACATGAGCGTTCTTTGGCTATTACAATAAAATATTATTTCCCAGATAGAGGGCCAAAAAAGAAATCCATAAGAGATCTAGTCTCAAATCCTTGTCTTGGAAGCCCTCCTGATTAATAGAATCCAGCAGAGAATTCGGTAGATCAAGAAGAAGGCACACATAATCCCAATATTAATCCACCTTGTATCCTTGTCCAGACCTCTACCCTTCAGAACATCTCCACCTGTTAGAGTGCACATGGAATGATCATTCCCTTGCCAAGAGAAGCATTCCCCTCTCTTGCTCCAGTACTCATTGAGAAGCAGAGAATCCAAGGGATACCTATAAAGGGAGACATAGTACATGAAGAGCCAATACTTAGGGATGCTCTCTTTTGGAATGAAGTAACCTGAGAAAAGGAAGAAAATCCCCAAAAACACGCATATAAGAGAATTCCCCAGTATAAAGTCTGGTGAGAATGCACTAAGGAATAGCACCAGGGAGCTGGCCATCAACACAATCATCCACACCACCAAGACAAAGAACATGAAGGCACTGAAGGAGGGGTTAAGTCCCACAAGCCAATACACTGGAATGGCGAAGAGTAGAGCCACCACAAGCAAGAACGGGACGAAAATTAAAGTGTTAGCCAACATGTAGGAAGAAAGCCGATACATCCTCCTCGAAGTCTCCCTCATGAGAACACGCCGCTCCTGAAGGAATATTGGGAGAGCTTCCACCGTCGAAGAAAGAAGAAAGCTAAGGCTGAACGCGAAGAGGCCAAGCCTCTCGGCGATGCCATCCTTGTCCATCTTCACATGAAAGTAGACGCTACCCAGTCCCAGCCCACCAACAATGGCTTGCATTGTCCTCGCAGCAAAGAGCTGCTTTGTTCTGTAGATGATCTTCCAAAACCTCCAACAAAGTGAGACCATCTCCTCTAATCTTGAACCATAACTAGAATATATCTCGCCATCACATTCAAGTTCTTCTACGTTACATTGTCCTCCCTGGGACTCGGCGTGCTCGATGAACATAGAGCATTTGGCACTATAATCTTCTAATTGTTTCATAATCTCCATGGCGTACTCTAACGGGTTAAGTTGGACTGGAATTTTGAGTCCCAATCGGGATATGGTCTCCTCGAGAGATTCGAGGCTACCAAAATGAGCTACTGTACCATGTGAGAGGAGCAAGAAAGATGATACGTACCGAAGAATCCGATAACTAGGCTGGTGAATGGTTAGAATTAAGGTCTGTCGTCTTGCCTGAGCCATGGATGCGAGGAGCTCGATAACTTGCAGTGCTGATCTGCTGTCGAGGCCCGATGTGGGCTCGTCAAGGAGAAGAATTGGAGGATCATGGATCACATCGATGGCAATGGCCACCCGCTTCCTTTCTCCTCCTGATATCCCTCTCGTGTCCTCATCTCCAACGTAGCTATCAGCAACGTTCTCGAGTCCCAATTCTTGCATGAGCCTCTTGACCCTCGCTTCCTTCTCCCTTGCACTCATCCCTCTCAGCCGGAATTTGGCAGTGAACATCAGCGTTTCCTTCACGGTGAGTAGAGGAAGTAGATTGTCTTCCTGAGTGACAAATCCACAGATCTTGCGAAGCTGGCCGGGCCTCGTAATGAATCTTTCGTTGAGAGAAATGCATCTTGGATCGAAGTTTGAAGCTCTGACCCTGCCGGAGATGATGCGAAGAAGCGTAGACTTCCCAGCTCCGCTCGGTCCAACAATGGCAAGGATCTCTGTGCTGTTTGCTATGAATGAGACTGATTTGAGCACCTCAACCACCTTAGGCTTGGGCTCCGTATAGAGGCATGAGGAAACTGGATTGCTCTTAGGGTGAATGGAGTAAGAAAGATTTGTTACAGCCAGTCGGTAGGCCGGAGTTGCGGATTTGATCGAGGTAGGGGGAGAAGAGTGGTGGAAGGAAGAGGAAGGGGAGGTGGATTCATGGGGGGTGGAGTTGGAGGACGTTGTTGATTGTAAAGTGGAATCGAGATCGAGGCATACGTCCTCCATGGCTTCGAAAAGAAAGAAGTGGAAGAGAAATGGGGATGACTGGGATGGGTTTGGAGCGTAATACTAGAGGGAGGGAGAAGTGTAGGAAGCATGGTAAAGAGTGGGGAAGAAGGTTTGGGAAGAGCGATGAGCGGGAGATGGAGGTGGGTTTGATTGTGTTGGATGGGGGTTGGACCTAACTAGAACCATAGGAATGTTTTGGTGCATGGTCTGTTGTGGTGTAGAGAGAGTTTGGCAGGATTAGGCGATCAAAACAATTTGACCAAAGTTATATTATAAATTATTTGACGTAGCTGGGTTAGATTAAGCACGCAACCAAACTAGGCCTAGATTTTATTCAAAGGCATGACCATGCACATGGTTGTTGCTATGTATATCTCTCCTGTATTTCTTTTTTTTCTTTTCTTTTTTTTTTTTTTGACTGAAGTCCATTTCTCTCCTGTCAATTGCTGTCTTTTTTTCTTTTTTTTTTTTTTCTTTTTTTTTGTGTGTGTGTTTTTAAGACTTAACATGCGATCCTTTGGCTGATCGCATATTAACAAAATTCTCTACTATTTATGTAAAACTTCTAATCCTACGTTCTTTTATTTATTTATTTATTTTTGTTTTTAACTTGCCGTTCCTTAGCTCTCCCTCATTAAATCACTGAAATGACCATTCTACCCTTCGAACGCTTCACTGCCTGTTGAAACCGTGCAACACCGGATGCCAAGCTCCCCAAGCCCTTGGGGAGCAGACAATTTTGCCTCAGAAGGCCTTATATCGCACCATTTCTCCCTCCCACTCATGGTTGTGAATTTTTTTTGTTTTTAAGAGAAGTAAAATACTCATTCTATCCTCTAACTTTCCTCTTTCTTCCATTCCATCATTACTTAAAACTTTCCAAGAATTGGACCTCCCATCTATTTGATGTCCTAGACTCCCTCCCATCTCATTCTTCATGATAGCTCACTCTACATCAGTGAGCAATGTTTGTTTCCCCTCCGTGGCTTAACATATTAAACTCCAACATAAAAAAAGAGTTGCCCATTAAATGTTTTAAGGGGATCAAACCACTCTTTAGAGATGTTAAATGCGACAAGAGGGACTGACATAAATTTTGTACGAGTTTGAACCTTTAAGAAATTGTTGTTGGAAAGAGAAAGTGGTTGATAACCCTCCACAAGAAACAAGAACAATTATTAGAAGTTTGGTAACTTTTCCTGTGTTTGTTATTTATCGCTAGTAATTAGTTATATTAAGTGTATTTTTTCATTTGAAATCTTGTTTATGTAAATAGTGGGATTGAAAGTACCTCTGACATAATGAATTCAATATTTATGGCTCTATGCTCCTACAGGAATGAAGCTCATGTAATATCTGTCTTGAAAGACATGACCCTTGATAATATTTACTCTTAGATAGTTAAGAGATGGAAGCATATAATTGCTGCAACATTTAATATCATATATTACACTTCAAGCGCATCTAAAATGTTGGTTACACTCTTAATGGATAGAGATGTGCCTAATATATTCGAAATTCATATTAAATTAAATGCTAAGATCATTAAGATTATTATTAATCATTTTGTAAGCTCATCCGATAGAGCAAATATGACTATTAAGATGAGGTAAGATGGAAAGCTCAATATTCTTTGCCAGTTTATTTATTTTTTATTTGTATCCTTTACCAGTTAGTACTTGATCTCTGTTAATATAGGATGTAAGATAATATGTAATTAGTATTATTTTTTGATAAATGTAGCTCATACCATACATAGCTACTAGTTTGCTTTATACCTTTCTAATTATCGAATATCAAACACCAATTGCATATACATAATTTATCACTTTCTTTTGTTTATGTGGTATCATTGAAACTATTTAGTATTAATGATGCAAGGATGGCAAGTCATTAGATTATTTTGAACCTACGTGCCGTTGCAAACAAATTTGGTAAAAGATTATATATTATGAAAGAAAGACTTTAAGACATGTCATTATATAGGTCGATCGATATGGTAAAAGATATTTGGTGAGATTTTGATGTGGAATTGCCATACCATCAGGCCTAGCATGGAAAGGAGGTAGCTATAAGAAAAATTTATGGTGATTGATCACTTTTCTATGATCACTTACACCAATATTGTCATGCCATTGAAGAGACCAATCCTGAAAGCATAGTAAAATTTAAAACCATTGAAGGTTGATTTAATCAGTTATTTATTTTATTTCATGCATCAATCAAAGGTTTTCCTAAAGGTTGTAAGCCTTTGATTTTCATGAATGGAACATTTATAAAGGATAGGGATGAGGAAATACTATTTGGTTGTACATTAAACAATGGAAATAATGATATGTTCCCTCTAACCTATGCCATGGTGGACACGGAGATAGATGACAATTAGGAATGGTTCTGCCAATTATTAAAAGCAGCATTGGATAATTGTGGGGATTATCATGGGCAATAATTTACTTTCATAACAGATAGACAACAAAGACTCTTAAAAGCTATGCCAAAGTATGGTTATCATTCATATTGTATTTGTCATGTAAAGGATAACTTTAAGAATCAGATTTAATACACTTAGTTATAAAAGCTCCATAGTTTGACAACCTTTGCTGGTCTTGTCCACTCCTTATATTTTATTGAGAACCTCATTTTTATTAGCATTGCATCTAAAATTCATCGATGACCCCTATTTTCTATGCAGGTTCTTCTTCACTATATGGCGAAAGATAGGAAGAGATTATTAGACTTACTAAGTGCTGCTGCATATACCCTTAGGGCTTATGTTTTTAAGAAGCTAATGAACAAATTATTGTAAGAAGCTCCTCTAAGCAGAAACTTTTTTGCCCATGCAAAACTGGAGTATTGAGCACATGCAGTATTTCCATGGTCATGTTTGTGTACCATGACGTCCAGCATCACCGAGTATTTCAATAGTTGGATCCTAGAGGCCCGATACTTTTCTGTACCTCAGATGGTATATCATATAAGGCTTCAAATAATGGAAATGATACATAATCGATGGATCTATGGATATGACATAAAAACTTGCCTATACTCTGATTCTGAGAAGACATTACAAAGAAATATAGAAGAGGGCCATGCATTGTCGGTGTATGCATCAACCATAATGATATATGATGTGAAGGATAGAAATTTCTCATGTAAGGTTGACCTTCGAGAGCGCACTTGCTCTTGCAGTGAGTAGCAAGTTTTTCGCATGCCATGTAAGTATGCATGTGCATGCATTGAAAAGGCTAGACGTTCACTATGCCACTTCACCAATAATAGCATCGAAGCTAACATATATAGAGCATCATGTGCTAAATCAATTAATGCCATTCCCGATATCGAGAAGCCCTACAACAATACGAAGGAGTTCACAAGTTGAGCTTGCATGATCCATTAAATGTGGATGATGCGGAAGGAAAGACATAATAGATGGAGTTGCAATGAGACTAATATAAAAATAAGTACATTCTTTTACAAAGTACTCCAATGTGTCCTGCATAATAGTAGTTGATTTATCAGTTGAATAGTCAGCTAAATCCTTAAATTTTCTTTTGTAGTGAATTATGTATAGGATGCTGCACTCTCCATCATCGATCGATGAAACTTGAGGATACTACAGTGCTTTTGTATAGGGTTCTATAAAGCTTTTGTATATCTAATATGAAAATTTTTGTATAGAAATTGAGGACTCTGTAAAGCTTCTGTTATATAAGTAGTCAGTGCAATATTGATCATTTTTTATACTTTGACCTTTGAAATTCCAAACAGTATTGTATCCCATGTACAAATGCGATGTATATTTACTATTTTGAATGGCAGATGTACTTAACTAATTCAGGATGAACTACATGATAAATGGTTGCAATTCCATCCACCTCTTACCTATTTGGTTGGAGATGGAAAATATGGATTTTAGGATTATGCATGATTACTAATAGGTTAGAACGACTGCTTGCATAAAGAGATGCACTTAACTATTTCAAGAAGGATTCGATGACAAAATTTTTAAATCGCATCCACTTGTAACCTGCATGATTAGAAAGAAAAACATGTGACACCGGTAAACAAGAGCAAAAGATGTGACCAGTAAACAAGAAGCAAAATATATGACTAGCAAAAATAATTCACATGCTTCTCTTCTTTAGTTCTTACAAGTTGAAAATAATTGGTAGAGGCCATATATTTCTCCCAATTTCTTTTTGTAGTTCAAACAATCTCATCATGCATGCTTGAAAAATATTTTTTTCAGTACTTGTTGCCTGTGGTTCAAATTTCTTCAGTTCACTTGAAATAGCTTTTTGTATCCATAGTTTTAGTGCATAACTAAGACATAACGATAAAGCATATTGGAGGCAAAATATGTGCAAGAGAGAGCAATATTTCTATAAAAAGACACTACTTAAGATGAAGTTAAATAGTTCTACATTGCTATTGAAGTACATTGTAATATTCCAAACGTACCTGCTAGTCCAATTAACTTATTAATAGGCTAAAACCATATAGCGTTAAAAACTCAAGTGCAAGTTAATTGGTTGTAAGTGAACTTGAATTATAAGCACTTCAAACTTTTCTTTCCCATCCAATGTAAAACTATTCTTGGGATATTACAGTTTCTTCCTGTTAAGTGACTTCCTCATCGCATACCACAAGCTAGCCAGAATTTATCCTGAGCTGGACCATTGGTGCTACAAGGTTGGCTCTATGCCATGATGAGACTCTACCATCATCCCATAGATAGCCCTTTCCTTCTGCCTATCAACTTCTACATACTCAGATCGGCTCTAATAGCATTTGTAACGCCCTAAGCCCACCTGCTGGTTCAATTAACCTGTTAATAGGTCGGATCCTTGTAGCCTTAAAAATTTGAGTACAAGTTAATTGGTAGTATGTAAACTTGAGCTACAAGCACTTCAAATTTTTCTTTTCCATCTGATGTGAGAATATTTTTGAAGTATTATATACATTAACATAGGTATGATTGATTTGTTGTCTAAAATACAAAATGCAAAAAGGTAATAGGAAGGTCATTCAATCACCACATAGTCTAGCATACATGCCAATTGATGCCAATATAAAGCTACAGCATTCAAGGTAAACTTTGGAACAATTAAAGAAATACATTGAGAACTTTTGCCAAATGTATTTGCATGGCCATTACCAAGCACATCATTACATTTCTGATTGACACAACTAGCTGGACCGCAAAATCACATAACATTACAACCTTATGTATTCCAGCGTACCTTATAAGTTCTTTAGAAAGTAGTATCTCAAATTTGAAAAAAGGGGTATATTAAATATATTTGATGGACGCTAAGATGCCACTTAAATGGTTTTCTACCTGACAACCTATTTATGATTTCTTGTTGCACATTTTTACGTAGGCATATGGTTAGTTAAAGTGATATGGTTGATATTTAACAATCCCAGAAGTATGGCTCATACCTCATAGCTGATTTGATGAGGTTGTTACATAAAGTTCCTTTCTCGGTTCTTTACAACGTAGGTGTGTATGCTTTACACTCTTTTAATTGAATAGCAAATTGTATAAAATTCAATATCCGCAGAGATAGAGAGCGGAAACAAGAGTTCTAATATACTTGAGAACCTGAATGAGTATGTAATTAGCTGAATCGTTATGGAATTAAGCTGAATGACTAAGGAATTTAGTGTGGAAACTAGTGGATTTATATTCATTTTACAAATTAATAATTTTATCCATAAAATTAATTTTGCATTGCTCTAAATATTAAGAAATTTGATTCCTACTTTCTATATTATTAATATTTAAAATTGTAGCAATGTGAAATTGAGAAAGATGAGACAATTTAAGCTTTCTTCTATCGAGAAGAGAGGGAGCTTGGGCTCACCTTGAAGCTTGGACATGCGATCAAACTCCGATGTATAGAAATGAGAAGAGAAGAAGCTCGGTGGTGCGGTGATAAGAAAGCTCACTCGTTCGGCCTTACCTACGGTGTCGTGTGTTCCGAAGCTCCGGTGAACGACGATGACCCCACAATGTCGACGACCGGAAGGCTTCAAGCTTCCGAAGGAGAGGAAATAGACTCCCACGCATAGAAAAGGCCAACGGATCGATGAGACGAGGAAGAGATTCGGACGGTCATGGATTTGGGGCACATTTGTCTTTCTAGGGGATGGGGGCAAGATGGTCAATTTAATGAAGAGGGGCAATGGCATCATTTTGAGATTAGTCTTTTGTTTCAGCGGGATTGGGAGTTCACCATGCTTGGGCCCACCAGTGTTGGAACAATGTGGTCATGGGTATTGCAGTCATACATGGGTGAAAATTTAATGACAACCAAGCCCATGCCTAATAATCACCACAAAGTCCATTCAAGGCTATTTCCCTGTTGTTGATCCTTTTAAATTTTTATGGTATTAAAAAATCAATATACCAATGACATGCATGATGCCCATAAACATTTGGAAGATTCTATAAAGGTTTGTGAGAAATGGTTTTGGTTAGTTTTATGATAAATAAATTCTCATATTTGTGTAATGATATAACAAATTTACCATCCAAAATGATGCATGGAATATTCTTGTAAGATTACTTTTTTTTTTTTGAGAAAAGTATGGGCTGCTTTACTTTTTTTTTTGAGAAAAGTATGGGTTGCCCAATAGATTCATGTCATGAGTATGGAAATAGGAAAAAAAAAAAAAGCAGCCAAAGGTAAATTAACCATTTAGGTTCTCAAGAAGTGATTTTTGTCCATAACATGACAATATTTTGTCTACAAGAATTTAGAACCAAAAAACAACAATAAAAGCAATAATATTTAGCTTGAAGAAGAAAAATAAACAGCATTTTAAGAAATCTTGATATATCATTGACAAGTCAATAATTAACGTTTAACAACTAAGTCAACAAATGTTTTTGAATGGGTTCAGAATTCAAATTGCAATACAAGAAAACCAACTGTTTCTCTTTATCGATCCATCATTTGATCAGTATGGAACTTAAATTGAAGAGATTTTCAAATAATCTTTTAAAACCTTCTCATGATCTTCGAGAAGGCAATCTATGGCAGTTACATAATTTATAAAGCTGGTGATTTTTTTTTTTTTTTTGTCTAACATGGTCAGTTGCCAACATGAATACCAAGTTGTCCTCTTTTTTAAGAAATAATTTGGAGCGAGAGGTAAACCAGCTGAGCTAAGGCTTGTCGGCTTAATATTTAAGCCCATGAATATCTTAATATCTTGTGAATGATATTTCATTAGCTTCTAAAGATTCTTTAACCAAATTATCAGCTTAAATTCTATAGATCCTTTAAAGGGTCGTTGTCCCTAAATTTGTGGAAATTTCATATTTCACTATTTGAATATCTAAAGACTAATGTTCCATCTTTACAATTATTGGGATCAATTTAAAATTTGAATCATATGAAGAATTTTGATATTTTTCTAAATCCTTCTATAGTTACATTTATAATTTGAGACGTGTATAGCGTAGAATTGGCAGATGTTACTAGCTACGGTTGTAGCACTTCGGATCCGTTGGATGGCTCCCTAAACTTCTTCAGTTGAATTATCTTATTATGGGTTATCAATCCAATACCACATTAATGGCCTGTGATGCTATGTTATTTGACATATGAGTGCAATAAGTGAATTTACATGTGATATGGGTTTGAGTATGAAGCTACTATTTAAGGGCTCAAAGTGCAAGGTCTGATTAATCAAGTTGATGGAATGACCAAGATGGCTCAGATTTGAAGTCAATGGGCTGGATAATATTGGTTTCGGCTGAGCTAAATCGTTTCATCAAGTAGATGGCCCAAATTTGTCATATGAAAAATTAGAGGCACAATCTCAAAGACCATAGGCTCAAATTATTCATTATGATGGTGCAAAAATAAGCTAGATAAATTAGATTTGTCATCACTGAAAGCTCAATTTCTGAAGCTTGGACAGCTCAAAGTTTTCTATGAGGTATAGCCAATCAATTGATAAAATTTTTTGTTATACTAGAAATCACAGAGCTCAAAGTTGAACTAAATTATATAAAGAGTGATGATAGTTGAATCCCTTAGAATTCAAAAGGTTTATGCACCCATCATAGTTGAACCAGATCATTTAAACAGTTGAATGTTGTGAGAGCCCATGCTGATGTATGTCTAGTCTCACATCGGCTATGCACCAAAGAGATCCTGATTACTTATACAAGATCAAAAAGAATTTTTGGCTAATTTTTTTAGATGAGATCTTGAATTGTTACAAATAGTATCACAGCATATTTATATTATGGTTTATGTAGAATAATGAGGATGCTAAGCTTAAATGAAAGAAGTATGTGAGAGTCCATGCTAGCATGTATTTAGTCTCATATCGACTAGTATGTGAGAGTCCATGCTAGCATGTATTTAGTCTTATATCGACTATACACTAAAGAGATTTCGGATACTTATATAAAATTAAGAAGTTCAAATAATATATTCTTGATTGACATTTTTAGGTGAGGACTAAAAATAAAAATTAAAGAGCCAAAAGTAAAAGGTTGTTTGAATGAAATCATATGGTGATTCAATGATTCAAGTATGGAGCTCGTAAAGTTCAAATCCCATATTTGGTTGAAAAGTGCTAGATTTGGCACAGTTCGCTCCTCCATTAATTTGTTCCCTACTTTTTATTTCGTGAATTATGTGAAAAGGAGAAACACAAGCTAAAAATAGGGTGAAGATTAGACCAAGATGCAAGATGAAGGCATTAACATGTGTGCAAGAAGAGAACTAGAATTTTTTTTTTTTTTTTTTTGAGGGAACTGAAGGAGAGTGCCACCTCTCCCACAGGAAAATTTATTAAATCAAAAAGGTTACAAAGAATTTGCAATGGAAGTTAAAATATTACATATATCTTCGTAAAAGCATGACCACTTTTGGAAGCAGAGGTTATCCCATAAAGTGAAGATAGAGATAATTTTGTGAATATTCAAGGTGGAGGGACAGCACTTATTGTGGAAAAGTCTTGTATTTCTCTCATTCTATGGGTGCCATGTAAAGGACAAAACCAATTGATCCCAATATTTTCTCCATTTGGCTTGCACTTTTTTCCTCATCCATTTTGTCCAAAGCTTAAAGAGAGAGGTAGGGGGTCTACCCAATCCGAGATAATTGGTGAAGTGGTCCAATATCGAATTAGAGAATAAGTTGCCAACAAATAAATGATTGCATGATTCCGGATTAGCTCCATAGAAGATGCAACCAGTGCTCACTGACCATCCTTTTTTTGCTAAGTTATCTCCTGTGTAAAGCTTGTTGCCGAGGACCAATCAAAAGAATATCTTTACTTTTTTCGGTACAAAACCTTTCCACATAATATTGTAGAAAGGGAAGAACACACTACGGTGATTCATAAATCTATAGAAAGAATCAACGATGTATCTGCCATCATCGTATGGCTTCCAAACCTATATATCTGAAGTCTCTGATGGGCAAATAATAGATAGCAATCCCTGAAGTTATTGTGCTTGTACATACTCCGAGAATGAGAGGGGACCATAAAAAAGAATTTTCTACTGTAGTGCTCTACGACTCCACATCAATGCCATAGACTTATGCCCTTTGGTGGTTCAGTCATATAGCTCCACAAAAAGTAAGGTCAGTGGGATGAGAGCTATCCATCTGTCTTTCCAAAACCTAATATTCTTTCCATTACCAAGTTTAAAAATTATATGGTTCCAAAAGGCATTCAACTCTTTATAGATATCCTTTTAGATTGGAGAGACTTTCTGCAGTCTCTTCTTCATCCTTAAGCCAAAGTGACATTTTGAGTATTAAGCTTTAGAGATTAATTTTACCTAATGACTGCTATCTCTAATTTACTTGTTCAGATACTTTCAAGCCCATTTAACAAGTAATGCCTGATTCATAATTTTTAGGTTTTGATACCTAGACCAACCTCCTTATCTCTGCAAATAGTCTTCCAATTGATTAAACAGTGGAATCCATTAATTACTTCTTTACCTTTCCAAAAGAAAGTTCTTTTGATCTTATCAATCCTATAGGTCATCCATCCAGGGAATCTAAGAACTGACATGTAATATGATGGAAGGATAGAGTTAGTGTGGCACAATCTTCTCACAATCAAAAGTAACCTACTTTTTCATGAAGTTAGTCTCTTTTCAATCTTCTCAATAAATGGCTGCCAGTACTGCTTAGGGAGTCTTTGATCACACAATGGTGGATCAAAATAGGTGGTTGGAAGTTTTCCTTTTTTGTAGTTAAGAAGTGTAGCCAAATATTATGCAAGCTTCTCTTTCACATTCAAGTATATCACTGAACTTTTATGGAAGTTGATTTTGAAGTTTGACACATTTTCAAATGCCAGGACGAGAGCTTTAATTCTAGTAAGACAAAGAACTAGAATGTTAAATTGAGAGGAGGTTGAGAGGTGGAAGGTTGGCATGTGAGAAGCAAAGGTCGAGTAGATATATGAAGCGACTCTTCGTATTATTCAGTTACGTCAAAAATAAAATCCTATATCACAATAACTAGGAGCGTAGAGTGCCCATTTGCTCTTCCATCTCCATGATTCTCATGGAAACTAACAATGATAATACATTGCATGATCTAACAAAGCTTGTGAGCTCATCTTTTATTATCATACAAGAATGCTTTCTCGTCCTGAGATCCAGAGGAAAGGATTTTTGGAGTTTCTCTTTTCTTTTCCATCTGTCTTTTCTGGAAATTTTTAAAAAGAAATGTCCGGCATGATTTGAGAAGGCCCATGTGCTCATCTATAATGACCAAGAAAGAACAGCTTCTCTTCTTGTCACGCGATCCTCCCTTGCCTTCTATTGTTTTTCTAGGGATCCACCAGTGACTCGGTGGTAGGACCACAGAAAAAACGAAAAATAACCCTAAAATCCACAAGAGAAGCAACAACCAACAGGTGTATAAAAACATGGCTATACTTCCAAATAGGTCTATATATTAATTATCAATACCAGGCTCTTGGCTCTTTCTTCCATATTTCTTTATTTTCTTTATTTCTGATGGTATCATGGCCATCTATCAAATAACTTTCCTCTTATGTTGATCACCCGAAAGTCTGAAAGAGTTAAAACTTGAAAGTTATAAAAAAAAAAAAAAAAAAAAAAAAAAAAGCTCAACAAAATCATCCACCTTTCCCTCAAGAATCCATCCATCTTCTGTGCGCTATACCTGCTAAATGCATTGTTGTATAAATATAGTCTTGAATGTACATCAACAAACAATCTTCTTAACTTCTCTCACAGCAATAATTTTTTCTGAGAGAAGCATTGTTATAATTTCTGAGGGCTACCAAAATGTTGATAGTTACTACTCACCCTCTATGTTCTCTTTCTGTGCGTAAATTTAGACTTTTCCGTTTCTCTTTTTTTTTTTTTTTTAATTAAAAAAAAGGGAAGAATCAATCATTTCGTAGATTTCCTACGAATGATTGAAGCAGGCAAGCAATTTGATCCTAGTATCCTCTAGTCTCTGCACATCTCTTTGTCCAGTTGGGTGTTCGTTTCTTGCAACAAAAATACTCAGAAGCCTCATTAGAAGCTGAGGCCTGAGCGTATATTCCTGCACACCCCACATTGTATCCGAATGATACAGCGCAAGCTTCGTGCCCTTCTCATGCAACCTAAAAATTAGGCATCAAGAATGAACACAAAACAACATATTTTAGGCTCCTTTCAAGTTCAACATGCTCATCAGCTGACAGCGTACACTGATCATTTGCTAGCAGGTCTCCATCCAGACAAAATCCCATAAGCTTCCATCCAAACAAAACCATACAGACTTAGAGAAGCACCAGCCCATTGATAGAGTAGATCAAAGAGCCAAAAAAAAAAGAGTAGTCGTCCAAAGAGAAAGATAAACACAAAGGTCGTGGCACTCGTTTCAGCTACTAGGAAAGGATAGATTGCCACACAGAGAAACTAAAAAGGAAGCTCATAATTCTGAAACGATCACAAGCACTTTAAACGATCAAACTCATCTGAGTCTTGGTGCCCTCAGGGTCCACCATCAGATGGCTTCTTCTTCGGTTTAGCCCCCGCGGTGCTCCCGCTCGGAAGCGGCGCCTTAGTCTGAGCATCGGCCGTCGCACCAGCGGCAGCATCGGCACGAACCGTGGAGCCGCCGGCGCCGCTGGCCACCCCCTCGCATCGCGCCTTGGGTGGCTCCTCTTCGGCAACATCAAACACCACGGGCAGCGCCTGCGACGCTTGTCTCCGGTGGCGAGACATGGTGGCGAAGGGAACCAAAGAGATGGAGAATGCAAGAGCTAGAGCTTTGTTAGTGGCTAAATAGCTAGTGCAGCGGCAACCATTAATAGAGAAGAGCAAATGAGAAGCAAATTGGAAGGAGGGTTAGGTGAGAAGGTTTAAGACCAAGAAAGAGATAGAGAGAGAGAGAGAGGGGGGCAGTACGTGTGTGGGCTGCGTACCGCTGTGGGCGTCCACTTATTTGGGAGGGGCGGCAGCTAGCTGGGGAAAGGGGTGGCATGAGACTTTTCTGAGGGGAAGGGGATTGGTACGAGCCAAATGAGAGGGGGGGTGACGTGGCCTTCCACGTGTCAGAGCAACCCTGACAAGTGTACAGAGGGGGCAATGATGTGCGACTCGTCACGATCTTCTCTCGGGTGGCACAAAAGTTCTGGACCTACTCCTATTATTTGCGGGGCTCGCGCCAACTTTGTCGCCCGGCCATGGACCGGCACCTCCCCTGATCTGGCTCCTGCATCTCGTGCTCGTGTGGGACAAAAACCAAAAAGCCGCCTTGGCCTCAACTCTACTTGCCGGTCTGAGTCGTTCAAGCACGGCAAAGGCTTATTAAGAGACTTGTGGCTTGCGCTTGACCTGATCCATTAACACCCCTATTTACTGCTGGACCGAACTGGCTCATTCTTGGCTCAGAATTTCGAATCTGCCTAAATTCAATCAGATGAAAACTAATTTAGATTTGGTTGTCGCTTATACGCTACTTGGAGGGTGGTGGATATGAGTTCTTGCTTCTTGGATTAGAGCTTGCCAAATCCAAAGGTCTTCATGGAAATAGGTTGTAAAAAGAAAGATGCGTGATTTAAGATCAAACTATAGAGGTACAGTGAAATGGTCAATTCATGTATGAAAGATAATAAATGACTTGTACTAGAACGTACTCAAAGAATGATGAGAGAGGAGTGGAGTATGAGAGAGACATTCTCTCCTCTCTCAAATTATAAGGCCATTTCAAGAAGGAATAATGAACATGTTGAATGTCTTATTTAGTGCATGCATGAAAGGCATAAATGACATGGAAAAATATTGAAAAGAAGAGTGACAATGTAAAAAAATTGGGAGAAAGACCATTGGCCCTATGTATGAAGAGGAAGACCATACATGTAGCTCCTCGGTTATGTTGATAGAAAATGGCCCTCATCCACAACTTTATCGGCCTGATACTATAATGCAACTTTCTCGAAAGACTCCAATCGCTTTAGAAGCAAAAAACTGTAGGGATGGTGAACTAAAAGGGTGGCTAACCATAGCCATGAGGGGAGGGGTGGACGGTAATTTACAGTGGCCCAAAGGGATAGACAAGCACAGCCGATCTACTATTTAAATTCAAAATTTTAGGGCAAGCAAAGCAAATGATGATGACAAGGCTCTAATGCTAAAAAAATTGGCATTTGAGAGCTAAAATGCTAGAATCATATCATTTGAACGTCTGAAGATCCGATCATTAGTATTCAAGAACTAGAGTGTTGTTAAATCTTAAGTGCAAAAATAGTTCCAAGATAACCAAAATTTGAAAGTTTGAAAGCTAAAAGGCTGACATGAAAAACAAAAGAGCTAGAAATTCAACCGTCAAAAATTACTTTTGGAGCTTTCTGATGCTAAAATTAGAGAATCAAACCTTCTCATGCAGGAGTTCTAGCTTCAAAACATCCTAGGAGCAAAGTACTTTTTTTTTACCCTTTTGAAGCCCTCTAATACCAAAATTTTGGTGTTGAAATCTTCTTATGCTTAAATATTGGTGTGAAAACACAAAAAATCCGCAAATGAAAGATGATGTCCAAAGTGTACGCATTGAATTATGGTTTGGGCTTTAAAGAGATAGTAGACCTAGATTTAGAGCATCATATTTTATATATCCTCGAAAGTACATAGAAGCCAAAAGTAATATATTTACTACTTGGATCTTTATTTTTTGGCAACAAAGATGAATTAGAAGTGTCTAGAATAAGCCACACTTCTAGCATCAGCAGCTAAGATGAAAGATAACTCGTATAAAGGATAATTTTTCTGATCCTAACTGTGTAATAGTTGCCATCATCATTGTCCAAGAATCCACTATTTGATTTGCTTCTCTAAAGATATGTTGCACCATAAGAGTTTTACTGAAAAGCAACAGCATTTTTTTAATAGACCAAAGTAGGAGGTAGGGACATTGAGTTGTACTTTTGTTCCATTCAATCACAATACTAGAGTCTCTTTCAATAATATAGCCCATAGTAAGAATAAAAGTTAGTCTTTTAATGCCATACCTTGCTGCATGGAGCTTAGCATAAGAAACAGAGTCTGTAATAAGATGCACCAATCCAACAGTAAGGAAACGCCCAAAGTCATCCCAAAGAATAAATCCGGCACCAATTATATTTATCTGAACAAAACCATCGAAGTTTAGTATGATCCATCCAAGGGATGGGGAACAACAAGAAATAGTCATAATATAAGGGAATGCCACACAAGTAGCAGAAAAGTATTTCCAGATGCCTAGATGTCATGCTGAAGGCAAAGAGTTAGCAATAAAAAAGTCCTATGTCATAACCCTTGCAAGCACTACCCTTCAAGACTTGAGTCAACATATCTCTGTGCACAAAATTAATAAATAGAGAGACAACAGGCATCCTTGACACAAGAAGAAAAGAATTTACAGGTGAACTATTCACCAATATAGAAAAGTGGGGTTGTCAAATGCAAATCCAATCCATCATTTGCTTTAGGAACTAAAAGGCTCTAAAAACATCAGTTAAGAATTCCCAACTGACTCTATCATAAGCCCCCTCTATATCAAGCTTAACTGCCATAAGTGGCTCAATAGAGGACGCTTTGTATAAGAAATGAATGATTTCCTATCCTAGGACAATATTATTAGTTAGACCACTACCCGCAATGAACACAACCTGCTCGTTAGAAATTAGTTTGGGAATGTCATTCTTGATTTTAAGGGTAAGAATGCTAGCAACTAGTTTATAAATGGTGTTACATAAGTTGAACGACCTAAAGTGGGATGCTTCAGTTGGATTAGTTCATTTGGGAACCAGAGCAACAAACGTTACCTTCAAAGATTGTAGCATCACCTTTGCTCTAAAAAATTCTTGAATAGCTGTATAGACCTTAGGCCCCACAACAACCTAATAAAACTTAAAAAAACCCAGACCAAACCCATCAGATCCTAGAGCTTTATAAGAGCTTTGATAATTTCTTCCATTGTAACATCTTGGCACAACAACACTTTATTTGCCTCCTTAAGCACTGAAATATCTTTTGGAGTCTAAAAAGACTTCCTCTAATTTTGAGTACCCCATCTCTCTTGAAAAAAAGAACGAAATTCACCTTTGATATTATCATTTGTGAGTAACATATCACCATAAGGAGCTTTAAGATGTTTAATCCTATTCCTCTGGTGGTGAACCACAATGCTAATCTCTATCTCTCAACCACTGATTCTAGATTTCTGTCTCCACATAATTTCTTACTGCCGTAAAAACCCATGATAATATGATAACTTTGCCCTCAGAACTTGTAAGTCCATTAATGATAACCCAACCACCTCTTCTTCTTTAGCTTGGACCATTTCAATGTCATGTTCATGGGCTTGAAGTTTATGAAAGATGTTCCTAATAGATGTCTTATTCCACGCTCAGAGAGCATCCTTAGTAAGCTTAAGCTTATTGGCCACTCTAAACATAGGAGACTCTACCAACTGGACCATCTATCTTAAATTGATAACCTCTCAAGATTCTTCATAATCACACCAAAAGTTCTCAAAATAGAAAGGTTTAGGACCACAGCTCTCCCTTTCAAGTTGGATAAGAAGGAGACAGTGGTCTGAACCAATCCTAGGTAGATGTTTAATAAGAGCATCAGAAAATAGGTCAAGCCAAGAACCTATAGCCAAAGCCCTATCCAGTCATTCCCCATATCTTGGCACTGCCTAATTTGTTATTACACCAAGTGAATTTGACCCATTAAACCCTTATTAGCCAGGCTAGCTAACTGAAGAAACTGGCAAAATTCTTCCAATTCCTAGTTATATGAAAACCCCTACCCACCTCTTTTCTCCTTATGAAAAAGAATACAATTAAAATCGTCTGCTATCAGCATAGGCAGATTGAGAGCACAAGCATTTTCCAGCTCAAGGCATAAAGTTCTTTTGGCCCACTCACGGGTACTAGCATGTACAATAGCTAGAACGCATAAGTTAGAAGAAGGTGAAGAGAAAACCACTTAAGCTACCTTAGTATCTTCCTAGCAATGTAAGAGATTACCAAAAATTATTTGCTCACCCAACATAGGTGGATTTCAACAAAAAAATGGAACAAAAACATTCAAATTAGGGCCAAGAAAAATACCTCTAAGAAGAAACAAAATTAATATCAGACCATTAAAAGTGAAGAACACCTCACAAACAATCCTCTGAAATTTCACCTCAATCGGAGATTGTATGACTTTTTAATCAAAGAAATAAGTTGGCATTTAAATATCTTTTATTTTTCTTCTCTTTGGCGCTTTTTCCTTCACACTTTTGTTTCTCCTATTCTACTTCTCTTTTTTTTCTCAAAGGACTTAACCTTATTATTTTATTGGGTCATGGGCTTACATGAAAGCAGAACCTAGCCCAACACATTTTTCCCTCCTAATTTATGAGGGAGGTTCTACCAAGATTGCTAACTTCTTGCACAACTTGATCTTCTCTATCGACACAATTTTTGTCATCATGTCTAATAGATTCTTTTTTGTAAAAATCTTTTTAAATTTCATCAAATCTTTTTCACCACATCTCGGATCCAATAATATCTGACATCAATATGCATTGTTCTGTAATAATACATGACATTCTTGCTTAGGTTTATGATACTTTAGCTATCAAAGTGTATATATAATAAAGTTATCATGTTTCAAACATAATTCTTAAAGAAATCTCTTTATCCACAGCATCTTCTTTCTTCTTCTGTAACTGCAATATATTTTGTTTCAATTATGGAGAGAGCCATGTACCTTTGCAACTGAGACTACCATGAAATTGCTCCCTCTGTAAATATAAATAAGTAACCAAAAGTAGACTTTCTCCCATCTTGTTCTCTTGCCTAATCTGTATTTGTGAAGCCTTTTAAAATAGATTTTGAACCACTAAAGCAAAGATAAACTTTTGATGAGCCTTTAAGATACTTTAGTATCCATTTTACTGCTTCCTAATGTTGTTTTCTTAAATTGGTAAGATATCTACTCATAACACCCACTGCATGTGCTATGTCTAACCTTGTGCTTATCATGGCATACAACAGACTTTTTATTGCTAATGCATAGGGAATCTTTTCCATTTCCTTCTTCTCCTCCTCACTTGAAGGGCATTGCTGAGAACTCAATTTGAAGCAGCTAACAAAATGTGTGCTTACTGATTTAGCATCTTTTGTGTTAAACCTTTCAAGTACCTATTTAATATAAGTTTCTTGTGACAACTAAAGCTTCTTGACTTTCTTTTCACATAGAATTCTCACCCCAAGATTTTTGGTCCCAAATCTTTCATATCAAAAGATTTATTGAGATTTTTCTTCAATCTACCAATCAAGCAACATCTTGCCTAATAATTAGCATGCTATCAACATACAGTAGTAAAATAATAAAACCATCATTAAGAAATTTTTTAAAATAAACACAATGGTCTATAGATAGCCTTGACCTGTTATAAATGAATCAAATTTTTTATACCATTGTCTTGAAGCTTATTTCAACCTATATAGGCTCTTTTTTAACTTACAAATCAAGTGCTCTTTTTCTCTCACCCTGAATCCTTCTAGCTGCTCCATATATATCTCTTTCTATACATCACCATGTAAAAAAGTTGTATTGAAATCTAATTGTTCCACTTCTAAGTCCAAGCTGGCAGCTAAACCTAGGACAACTCTGATCGATAGCGTCTTTACTGCAAAAGAAAAGATTTCATCAAAATCAATTCCTTTCTTTTGCCCAAACCCTTTAACTATCAATCTAGCCTTGTATCTAGTCTGCTTTGTGTCAAACTCCTGCTTTAATTTATAGACCCATTTGTTTTTCAAAGCTTTTCTCTTCTTAGGCAACTCCACTAGCTTAATTGTATGATTTTTATGTAGTAAATCCATCTTTTCTTGCATAGCTTTTCTCCACATATTCTAATTCATCTGCTTAAGTTTCTTGATAATCCTCTGGCTCATAAGCATCACATAATCTTTGTTATGCATCTTTGAAATTATTCTTCTCCTCTTAAATCTTCTCAAGTGAGTTTCAATAGCATCTTCCCCTATAAATTCTTGGGTAGACTGATTAGTTTGCCCAGCATCAACATAAATGGGTGTATCATTACTAGTAGCATCACCATGGTCTGCATGACTCTTTCTCTTCTTCAACATTTGACATAGAAGAAGGAATTGGAATAGGATCTAAAATGTATTGTGCAGCACTCTATTTTTTCTCAATTTTCTTAAAATCTTCTATAATCAGTTCCTCATAAAAGACAATATATTTGCTTCTATACAATTTTCTCTATTTAGGATCTCACGGCTTATATCCAAACTCATCATCACCATAACCAAGGAAAATGCATGGGATGGCTTTGGCATTAAGCTTTGACCTATTCTCATTAGGCAAATGCATAAAAGTTTTGCAACCAAAAATATGTAAATGTGAATAGGAGACATTTTTACCGATCCAAACTCCTTGAGGAATATCACCTCCCAAAGAAAATGAAGAAGATAAATTAATGAGGTAGATGGTAGTTTTTATAGCCTCGCCCTAAAATAGTTAGGCAACTTTGCTAATGAGAGCATACATCTTATTTTCTTTACAATAGTACGGTTCATTCTTTTTGCCACCCATTTTATTAAGGAGTTAAAGGAATAGTCAATTCATGTCTAATTCCATATGCGGCACAATATTCTTTAAATATGTTAAAAGTGTATTCTCTCCCATTATCAGTGTGCAAGCACTTTAGAAATCTACTTGTTTTCCTTTCTACCATGGCTTGAAATTTTTGAAAAATCCTAAAGCTTTCATCTTTGGTTTTCATGGTGTAACCCCACACCTTTCTTGATATATAATCTATGAATGTAACAAAATATAGTACACCCCTAATTGTTTTAACTTTCATAGTGCACATATCAAAATAAATAAGATTCAGAGGCTTAGTATTTTTTCTGAAGCATTTCAAAGGAAACTTTATGTTGCTTGCTAACTAAGCAATAATCACATGGGAGGATATGTATACCTTCAGGAAGAAGGTTCTTCTTTGTTAAAATCTTCATACCCTTCTAGCTCATGTGTTCAAGTCTCCTATGCTATAGATCTAAAGAGACATCCTCTAAAGCGATATTCAATTATCCTTTAAAAACTGGCATACCAGTTTTGTAAAGAGTGCAAAACTTTATTTCTCTAGCAATAACAAGTGAATCTCTTGTTAAATTACATCTTCCATTATCAAAATAACTCTCAAAACCATTCTCATCAAGGTCACTAGCTGAAATCAAATTGAATCGTAAGTTCTGAACATATTTAACATTTTTAAGAATCATCCTATGCCCAAGATTGGTTTTAATCAAAATATCTTCTTCTCCTTTAATTTAA
Organism: Metroxylon sagu; assembly: GCA_017589505.3. Taxonomy (NCBI): domain Eukaryota; kingdom Viridiplantae; phylum Streptophyta; class Magnoliopsida; order Arecales; family Arecaceae; genus Metroxylon; species Metroxylon sagu. The sequence goes on from JACVBY030000519.1 coordinate 615,139, forward strand.
GAAACATCTTTTATTTCCCATCTTTCAACTCCAAAATTACCTCATTGGAAAGATGGGAAATAATCAATATAAAGAGTAGCATGAAAAGATGCCCCACTATCAACAACCTAATTTGCTTCTACATCATTTGCTAGAAGGTAATCTGCATCAGAAGTTGCCAGAATGCCAGCATCACTATCGAATGTTACTACTCTTGTCTCTTTTTCCTTCTTTTTTTTCTTCATTAACTCCTTTTTGTAATCATATTTGTGGCACTCTCTTTGCATGTGACTCTTTTTGTGATAGTAGTAGCATTCAATATTTTTCCTACCTTAGATCTTTTTCTGAACTTACTATGATTCTGAAGCTTTTTACTTTTACTTCTACCACATCTCTCTATCACAAGTGCTTGAGAATGAGAACTAGACTCATGCTAACAATTCTATTTGATGTTAAGTTACTTAAAGATGTCACCAAAGTCTTCCAATTATCTGGCAAAGAACTTGACAATAAAAGACCTTGAAGTTCACCATCTAATGAAATTTTCATTGCGGTCAACTAATTAACAATGCTTTTCATTTCATTTAGATGCTTCATAATAGATCCGCTATCCTTGTACTTTAAATTACTAGCTTTCTTATGAGAAAAGCCTTGTTTCCTATGGTCTTCCTCTGATATAGGTCTGCCAATTTCTTTCTTAGGGCTTGTTCTGATGTTTCATTAGCAACATGATGAAAATATTGACATCCACCCATTGCCGAATGCGGCCAATAGCTTTTTGATCCAATTTCTTTTATTCTTCAACTGTCATCTTTTCTGGTTTGGCTTTTCTCCTTTAACTGGTCCAAAAAGATTTCTACGGTATAAGTAATCTTCCATCTTGGCTTTTCAAATCATCCAATTCTCTCCATTCAAACTAATAATATGGCTTCTAGTGCTCGCATCCATCTTGGTTCACACACAAAAATTAAATACAGAAACCTGGCTGGCTCTAATACCATTGTTGGAACAACTGAAGCTCTTTTTTGATTTGTATGTGCAATCAAGGAATAATACACAAAATTATAAAAATATAATCATGAGATACCAAGATTTAATATGAAAAATCCTTCAATGTGAAGAGAAAAACTACAAAAGTCAGACCAATAAAATCTTTTGCTGCAGATCAATAATAGGGTTACAAAAAATTCTTCTAGCAATGCCAAAGATCACCCAAAAAATTATTTACTCATCCAACATAAATGGATTTCAACAGAAGAATGGAACAAAAATATCTAAATTAGGATAAAAAAATACTGCTTAGGAGAAACGAAATCAGTATCAGACCATTGAATGTGAAGAACACACCTCGCAAATAATTATTTTTTGAAATTTTACCTCGATCGAAGATTATACAACTTTCCGATCAAAGAAACAAGTTAACAGTAAAAGACCTTTTATTTTTCTTTTCTTGCTACTTTTTTTTTTCACACTCCTATTTCTTCCATTCCACTTCTTATTTTTTTCATTTTTCCTTAAAGGGTTACTTAACCCTATTATTTATTGGATCATGGGCTTGCTTGAAAGTAGGACCGAGCCCAATACCTTTTTTATGGAAAAATTGGAGGGTACCCTAATCATTTTTTATTTAGAAAATAAAAGGAAAAGTAGAAGTAAGATAGATATATGATAGATATATAAGTAAATAGGGAAGTTAAAAAGAATATACCAAAAAAAAAAAAAAAATCTACCGTAGATAGGTTACCAAGCAATCAAACAGGAGATTGGTACATTAAAATAGAGTAGGGGTAAAAATATTATCGATAAATGACAACTATCCATTAATTTCTTCACTATTTAAATCCTTCATGTGGATCACCCCTGATTTTATGAAATGAAATATAGGCCCAAAACAAGTTTGAGATTTGACCATTAGGCCTAAGCCCAGCCCATGGTATTAAAACCTATGTGCATTTTGTCTTGAAGAAGTTTCATCAATCTAACCAATAGATAGACATAATAAAATTCTTCATTTAAACTAGAGCTGGCTAAGTACCAAGCTGAAACAGGCTCGAGCCATGCTGCATACTAATATAACTAGGCCTCATGCTCATACTCAAGCTTGGCTTGGCTTGGCTTGGCCAATGAGCTATAATTTCGACTAAGCTTGGTCTTAAAAAGCTAAAACCACACCCGGCTTAACCTTGTTTTTCCCCCTTCCCTCGTTTAGGATCCAAGTAAGAATGCTTTTTTTTTAGTGTTCAAGCCAATAGAATTTTAGGCCGGTGGACTGGGCAAGCCACCTAACCCGTGTTAAGTAAGCTCTAATTTAAACTTTTTGAGAGGTGTTGTTTTTAATTGTTTGAAATAAATAACCTTTTCATTATTTATTTTGAAAAGCTTTCCGGCTAGATATGACATGGCGACACACCTGAATGAAAAGCCCATATTGGAAATGAGGAACTGGGCCTTTTTTTATTTTTTTTTTATTTTTAATTTTTTTTTTTTTTTTGTGTGTGTTAATCTTTAGTGCGCTACCGTGGAATTCCCCCTTCCACCGAGCTCTCCTCAAGCGCGAACTCCAATAGTAGGGCTCAAACAACGACCATACGTTGTGGCGAGCTGTTTTTATTAAAGAGGTAAAAAATATTTTTTTTAATAAAATCAGAATAGAAACAAAATATTTTATAAGAATGATATTAAAGTAAAAAATATTATTTCAATTGTGCTGATGGGGGTGGAGCGCTTGGGGGGAAGGTGGGGGTGCTGCCTCGCTCGCACTCGGGGTGCGAGGGGAGGGAGACTTCGCTCGGGAAGGGTGGGGGCGAACTCGCGTTGGGGGGGCGCGAGGAGGTAGGGCTCGCGCTGGAGGGCAATAATTGAAAACGCTACATAGAGTGGTGTTTTCAGAAATGCCACTCCGTGTGGCGTTTTCAGAAAACCGTGTGGCATTTTTTTAGTTATCATTCTAAAAACGCCACGTGTGACGTTTTCAGAAGGCTTGAAAAATGTCATTTTAAATAGCGTTTTTTACTTTAACACCATTTCAAATTACGTTTTTTCACTTTAACACCATTCTTACAAAATATTTTGTTTCCATCTTAAAATGATGTTTTTCACTTTAACATCATTTCAAATGATATTTTTCGCTTTAACATCATTCTTATAAAATATTTTATTTTTAATTTTATTAAAAAAAAAATTTTTACCGTTTTAATAAAAACAGCTCCATTGTGGCACCTTTCGTGGCCTCTAACACCACTGTAGTCCCATCAGCAGTCCCGCTAACACGGCTGAAAGAGTTAATAGTCCAACGAGCAGGAGAAGTCACTTTTCCTTGCAAGGTACATAGGACGACGCCACGTTACCACTAGACACCTCCACGTGGACGTCCCTCAACTCCTCATTCATTTCGTCCGGCACATCGGAATCGGAATCGGAATCGGAATCTTCTCGCGCTCGCCAGGCCCTCGGCAACCACCGCTTTCTTGCCTCCACAACCCTCCCCGAATCACGTCCCCGAGCTTTCCGAACCGAAACGAGAGCCCATCCGATTTACCGACAAGACGAATCGATTTCCAACGCAAAATTCCCATTTTACCCCGGTTGAACCGCATAATTCCCGGTTTTTGTGTCTTTTGGATACGTGACTTGGTGGGGAGCTAGCTAATGGATTTATATTTTTATTTCTCATAAATTTACTATTTATTTCTATATATGTAAATAAAAATTAGAAGGATATATATGTAATTCAAATATTATAAGGTTATTCCGGGAAAAATCCTTTTTAATTTGACGAATAAACCACAGCATCTTTGCCTGGGTTCCCTGGTCTTCACCGGCGAGGACCCCCCGTCCTCCTCTCCTTTCCTCCTATCTTTCTTCGTCTCCGTCGGCCCCTTGTTCTTTCCACCACCTCGCCGACCTTCCCGTCCTGCCCAAACTAAGCGCCCCGCCCCCCATGGAGGACCAGCGCGAGATCGCCCTCTTGTCCCCACCCGAGGAAGAGGTAACCGGTGGATCTCGATGTTCTTGTCTTTTGATTCTTTTGATCGATCTGCGTTCTTGTAGGAATCTGTGTTCTAGATCTGTCGAGGGATTTGATTGGTTCTTTGGTAAGGGTTTCGGTGTTCGTGTGATGTTTTCTTGATTTCCTGGTGTGTTTGGTGATTTGAGGGTAGGTGGGCAGCGATGCGAAGGGGAAAGAAGTTGCTGATTCGTGTGGATCAGCTGCCGATTTCGGGTTCTGCGCGATCTGTTTGGAGAAGATTGTTCTTCAGGAGACGGCGCTTGTAAAAGGTTGCGAGCATGCTTACTGGTTTGTCTAAAAAACTTCTCTTATCTGGAAATTTTTTCTCTGCCTTTCTTGATTCTAACATTTGGTTTGTTGTTCCTGTAGGAGTATTTCCATCTAATTGATTTTTTTTTTTTTTTTTGCTTGAGAAAATTGCTTCTTTAAAAAAAAAAAATATTTAACATTGCTGCTATATTTTGTTCTGGGTATGGGCATATGCAAGTTGAGCAGATGGTACCCACTGGAGTGAATCTATGTGTATGTTCTCGAAGAATTAATGTTTATAGTCCAGAATTAGGTGGAGAGATGCCATTTTTCACAAGAAGGTAAACGAATAAATATTTGATGAACGATTGAAACTGTTGTGATTGTAGGAGGGGTTTGGGTTCACAAGAATTAAAATATATATTGGGATGAAAAAATCCTGGAATAGTCTTATAAAATGTTCGGTTGCATTATTTCATTTGCAAATCATGGAATTGGTGATATGATTGTTTACAAAGCTTTAAGTGTTAGTGAAAGTGGTGTTTTAATTATTTTGATGATCTAGTGAAGATGATTTAGGTTGACTGGGGTGGCTCTTAAAACAGAGACATCTTTCAAATGGCTAGGGCGGCTCTTATATGTATGTATGTTCTTCTCAAAGCCATTTATGAGTTATATAAGGTTGGTGCCAAGTTGAGAATCAGTTATAAGAACATTTTGAAATTTTGGCAAGCCATTCCTTGCTTCTCAAAACTGATCACTTGACTGTGGGATTAGGCTTGTTGTTTAAGATTAATACCACCCATAGTTCATGTGCAATATATGGTCATATTCACTAGAGAAAGAAGATTTCTCAAGTCATGTAATTTTTCCTTTGTAAATATCTTGATCTAATCTATCAATTTCTTGTTTAATAAGATGTTCAACTCATGCTGTTTCTTGCCAGATTTTAGTGACATAGCAAGTAAGGTATTTTATGAAATGAACAAGAATAGTTGATATGCTTACCTGGTGTTAGGTCACTTTGCAAGATAATGTTGGACAATTATACTTGCATTGTAGGATTGAATTTTTCTAACAATCTTCCCACCAGGATATGTTGTGATATCGGAAGGCTCGATAAGATATATTGATGGTGCACTTATTGCAATTCTAAAATCCTTGTTGTTGATTTTGAATAAGAGTTTTTTGTGCATATCTGAGTATTGTGACTTGATTTTGATGTGTAGTATTGGTCCCTCAATGTAACAAAAACTGAGGAGCTTTCATAATTTTAGATTAAGAAATAAGTTAGATTTATATGTGAGAGTAATTTTCGTGCACGTAATCATGGGAACGACTAAGTTGCCATGGTTAACAAGAATTGCTAATAGGTTCTAAAAGCAAATAAAATGCTTGGCAATTTGACTCGGTACTTTTTGCATCAATTAATAGGATGAATGTCTATTTGTGCACATAATTGTGCTTAGATGTGGGCATTTGTGGGCAGCTGGGTGGGGATGTGGGTCTGTTTGTGGGGTGTGGTGGGGTGAGTTTATGTGCAAATGCATGTGCAGGTAATCTTCTTCTTTTTTACCTCCTAACATGAATAATTTGTGCATGGTAGGAGTTTAGAGTTCAATTTCATTATTTTTTTCTTATATATCGTCTGTACTGTAAACATTCTTCTTGGTCATTTTCCTAGTGTGGCACTGATTGGATTTGGTTGTCATCTGGGTGTGGTTGAAAAGGATGTGTGTGTGTGCGCGCGCGCACGTGAGAGAGAGAGAGAGAGAGAGAGAGAGAGGGGGTCGGGGGAGTAATTCTCAGGATTTGGGGTTTGCCAGAGTCTATTTTGTTTTCTTTTCAGTTTGCTTCCATTCAAAGCATAGGAACCTTGATTTTGTTGCGTGAAAGTACATCTAAGTATGATAAATAGAATAGTGGTGGTACATACCTTCCCTTCCCAATTCATTTGAATGCATTCTCTTATATTTGAAAAATCTGACTGAAACTTTCTTTTATCCCCTCACCAAATCATTATGATATGTCTTTGTATTTGTTTATAATCTTCTCTTTTCCCCTTTTGCTTTTAGGCTTGATGATAATGTCACATTCCATATTAATTTCACTCTTTTTTTCCCCTCTCCCTCTGTAATTCATTTTAATGTACTCTCTTGCATGCGAAAATCTGACCCAAACTTTCTTTTTATCCCTTTTTTCTCATTGTTGTCATCATAAAATCATCATACATTATGTCTTTATGCTTGCTTATAATCTTTTTCCTTGTCTTACTTATAGTCTTGATGATAATATCATATTCCATATAGATTAAACAATCATAATGTTTAATAGTTTAGTAAGTTTAATCATTATGTTATACAAAGTCATTGTCAATAAAGTTTAATCAAAATTACATCTAACTTTTCCTTCTGTTAAAAAAAAAAAAAAAAAGATCATTGGAATGTTCAAGGATTGATGAGTGTTTAATAATCATTTAAACTTCTTTGACAACCATGAAATGAAATTTGACAACAAATGCATACTTGCATGCAAGCAAACAGACACACATAAAACCCAAACTTTTGTGTGAATAACATATTCCCACTCTCTTTTTGTTTCTGGTTCGCCCTCATCCCTTATTGTGCTTGTGGAATTTGATATTGGAAACTAATGCCTGTCAGATGCAGTTTTTTAGCTGAGGTGTTGGTGTCTGTCCAAATAATAAAAGGGAATCATGCCGAACGCCCCTCCAAGTGTATTACCTTGGAAAGAGAGAATCGCATAATATCATATACCAATGAAAGTTGTTAACTTGTTATACGCTAATGTTAAAATTAGGCATGCGCTGAAAACTAGTTTTTAGATGTCTGAGATGTTGAATTTTCCTGTGCCATTGGGTTTGCTTGTGAGTTCTAAAATTCATTTTGTTAATGATTTGACTGATTGCAGTTTAGCCATATATGCATGCAGGTCAGTGCCAACTTTTGGAGGTGTATTATATGTTATGCTTTGCGAACATGATTATTGAAATTGAATTTATGTAACTAGTGATTGAGCACAACATGGAAGGCTTATCTTAAAATTAGTCCTTTTATTGCATGAGCAGTGTGACATGCATCTTGAGGTGGGCACAATACAATCAGAAGCCTTCTTGCCCTCAGTGCAAGCATCCATTTGAGTCCCTCAACGTTCTTCGCTCACTTGATGGCTGGTAATACCACTTATGCATGTTTTCTTTTGAAAAAGAGTGGTCATTGTGCTTGGATTTTCACTAATACTGTAACATTATTGCTTCATATAGTATTCATGACTACATGTTTGAGGAGAGTGTTTGCCTTCTCCTGCGAGCTACTTGGTTTGTGCCTCTGACAGTAGAGGCCCAAGAAGAGGCTTCTGAAGATCTCGAAGACTATGCCCAGTATTATGATGATCAAGATGATGATGATGATCTAGATGAATCTTACTATATTAGCAGCTCGTCAAGTATCCGTATCGGTAACAGAAGGTGGGGTGACAATGGTTATGTGAGGGCAGGACGGAAGGAAGCACGACCTGTCCATCGACAATTTGTTGATGACTCTGGTGCTGGTCCATCCCAGTGCCCCAAGAAGAAAGAACCATCAAAAGATATGACAGGTAGGCGGGCAAAAAGGGCGCTGAAGCGAGAGGCTGCGGACAAGGCAGCTGCGGCCAAACACCAACAGCACTTGCAGAGGCTTGGTCGTAAGTGATCCATGTGAAAAATTGATCTTGCGGCCTTTGTATCATGGCAACTCTGCTGAGTTTGTTTGCCGCAATTGTACATGATGTTAACCTTCTAGATTCAGCATAAAGTGTTGCGACATTGGTTACCATATCGAGGTGGGCATCTTTGCATGACACATGACAGATGCTACCTCTGTTAGGATTTAAAATATTATTTGTGTAGTATTATCCTAGTTCATGATTTCATTGCCTATATGCCTAGCTAACAAGTGGATGTTTTTCTTCTTGGTGGTTTCTAATCTTTGATGACAATGAAGAAATATCCATTTGAAAATAATCAGGTCTCTGATGGCCATGGTATCATAAATTAAGATTCAATGAAAAATGTCATGGTACTCTTGCTCTATATTTCATGCTGAAGACCTCCAGCAAGAGAGGTATTTGGGTGAAGGAGATGGAAGAGAGGCATACGTGCTTTGTGTTATTCTTTGCAGAAATTTTTGATTTTGTGAACTAGCAAATTCTTTTGTTGAAGAATCATTACATAATCTATGAATGGTCCTCTGCAGGATAGTTATCTCAGTTGTCTGTCTGATGGCATTGTGGGTGAGGAAAATATCACAAATGGCTGCTGTTTCCCCATCTAGCTCCAATCTGTCCTTTCTCCAAGAGCAGCTTCTACGGGAGTACATTCAACATCTTGTAGGTTGAACTATTTTGTTTTAAGTATTGATGTTGCAGGGAATTTCCACTTGATAGATTTGAGATGGAGCATGACTCACCCCATTCCACACAATGGAGGGTCTGCTAGTGACTGATAGTCTTTTTGCCTGTACCCGACGTTCAATGGTATGATAGCTGACTGATGCCTTCCCTAGCTGCCAGTATGGAGCACATCGTCCCAATTTTGGGTCATGTACATTTCTAATGTCTTCCTCTCTAGCTTCGCTGTTGGAGCCAGCCAGTCAGCAGGCTGATTCTACTTGGAAAACATGGGCGACTTCAAGCACAGGGAAAGAGGGATTGAGGTAGAAAACACTGGTTAAAAAACAGTACTCTTTGACAATAACTATCAACTCAGTTGGCATCTCTCTTCCAAAGAGTTGTTTTTTGAAAGTGATCCAGGTTTCCAATCCACAAAAGAGGAACCCTCTTGTTCTTGTTCACAAGAATCTATTTTCTGGATATGTATTGGCTAAGAGTGTAACTCTGCCTGGTTATGCTTATGTGTACTTCATACAACTACCATACTGGCCCAAGTCTCGGCTGAGTGTCCTTATACAACTGTCATACTAAACATGATGTCACAATTCTCAGCAATCATCATTAAATTCGATTTTAGGCCTGCACGATGAATCACAACAATGATCCAATAACTGTTCTTTGCAATTAACCTGCTTGGTCAATGAATTATCCTTGCCGGTGGTCTCATCACAATTTAGTTTTGCGAATTAATTCAGCACTTGGTTCAAGTTAAGTAGAATATCGTTGTTGTTTCCTCTCTGTGATGGTTAAATTTGCCAAATGCCATGCTCTGGAGTTAATTTGAGCTGCAGCTTGTGGGATCCTGTTCTTACCTTAAGCTTCAAGTCCTGCTTGGTTGATCCAAACAAACTTGGGAATGCGGTTTTTTTCTTCATAGAATCCTTGAAAGTTGCTTTGTTTCCATAAGTTTCATTAGAGACTAGATGACAGGAGGTCGCCTATTGTGGTGGATGCTCTAGTTTGTTGATGAGCTGTAATGACAACTAAAATAAACTGTTGAGTATTTTTGAGATATGCATATATTTCTTGGACCACCAGGCATAGAAGTAGGACTGTTCATGTTTAAAACCTCAGAGGAATATAGCAAACATGTTCTGAACAAAATCAGTGTCTTAAGCCTCATATGACAATATAAATTGCCAGAGCAAATGAAAAAAAATTTGGAAATGGCTCTAGGAAAGAAACTCACTTCCTGCCTTCGCATTTCAATAATATGAAAATATTGTTCAATTAGTTTGTTGGTTTTATAATCAAAATTGAATGTGTAATAGGAACAAAATACCTCTTATATGTATCACTATAATCATATTTTCTTAATAAAATATTAATTTTTAATATAATCTTAGAGATTTTGTGACTGTGGATATGGAGTAAATGTATATATCATCATTTATTTTATCCACTGAAAAGGGTAGACACAACATGAAACAAACAGTAAATAAACAGTAAATGTTAGAGCAATTGATGAAAGATGAAAGGATAAATTGGCCATATTAAAGGTATCCAAACAGCAAATTTTTCATGGGCGGTGCATGATAATTATTTTTTTCTTTATTAGGAATAAAAATTTTAGTTTTTATTTTGTTATTGAGGTAGATCATGTAGTATGAAAATGAAAAGCTGTACTACCATATGGATATCTTTCTACTAATCAACCATAATACATTAATCTAACCTGCAAGATATTGAGCAGACTTTCTTTTTGGTCATAGTATTTTTTATTTTGATCTTAATCTCGATTTGGTTTAAGTAGTTTAAGTTAATTAAGTAGAAAATTGTCTTGAGCTCTAGTTAGGGTGCCATCAGTTGATCGATTTTTAGTTTTAGTTACTTCCAATTAATAGTTATTGCTATTGAGCCTATTAAAGGATCAAGTCAAGCCAAGAATTTGATAATGAAGACTTATTAGATTTTTCAGGCCAACTTTAAGCATGGTCAGCCCTATGCCCTAATCAATATATATTGAGCTTGGATCAATATGAATATGATTTAATTTTCATGAGCATCAAAAACATATTTTAAATAATTAAATTAAAAATATCCATGACTTAACAAGCTTAACAATGAAACATCTAATTACATACACTAAAAATTAAATCATGAGTCACAAATACTATATATATATATATAGAGAGAGAGAGAGAGACTAAGATACATTCAAATGTAGCCAAGTTTGAATCCAATCATCTTTTTTACTCTTGGATCTATATAATTCATGAATTCTAAAGATAGAAAAACTGAAAAAAATGGGATGGCCTCAAAATCCTACCCCCTCTCTTTGTGTGTGTATATATATATATATATATATATATGTGTGTATATATATATGTGTATGTATGTATATATATGTATATGTATATGTATGTATGTATGTGTGTATATATATGTAAATGTTTGTAATAAATCTAAATTTGAACTCCTACCTAAGCCATTTATTGGCGGGTCAAATCTAGGTTAAGGTCAAGACTAGTTAAGGCCAAGACTCGGTCAGGTTTAGATAGGGTATCTCTGGCTGTAATCAAATCATGTGATTTCTTTAACTTTACATTTATTTCATTTATTGTTATAGCAGTTTAATTTTCGATTACAGATTATCGGTTGAAACAAAAATAAGGTTTAAAATCGAAACGTGGACTTTCAAATCCTTAAAACTCAATTTATTTTTATGTTGGGTTCGGACATGGTAAGGATGGTTATCGGATTCGGGTCCATAGAATCTGACCCGTATCGGATCCGGTGCCAGCCCAGCTTCTCCAATAATCAATATTCGCTAGGGAATTCTTGGTCGGAGCCACTTGCAACCCATCCAGCGTCCCGATATCGTCCTCCATCCCGTCTTCTATTCTTTCGCCCAAGAACGAGGCGATGGGCATGGCGTCGGACGCCACACAACAGCCGACTCCCAGCGAGGCCACGCCCGACCAAGTCCAGGCCTTGCTTGAGGTCCCTTTCCCCCGCTCTTCGGCGCCCTCTTCATACCACCCCTTCATCTTTGAGGCATTTTCTCAAACAAATAGGATACAAGTCGGATGCAACTTGGTTTCCCACGATCTGCTTTATTTATCCTTCCAGAACAAAAGAATTGGAAATTATGAACTTTTTTTCTTTTTAAATGCTAGATTCTCTTATGTTACGTTATCATCTAATGAGTCTTAGCTTTCTTGGCGTTTCAATTTCCTAGATAACAATAATAGATGGTTACTTATCTGCGATGTTCCCTCATGCTTGTTACTTTATTCTGTCTGGTTATTTGGCATTTTCATGCTGGTGGACCGTCATGTTGAGTGGGTGGCAAGGAATTCTTATCTGGTGAAGGATCTGTATAAAATTGGTCGGTTAGCGTGTTTGATGTGGATATAAGATCTTCTGGAGTTCTCTCCTAGATTTCAAGTGGATTCTTTCTTCATCTTATAGTCCTATTCTCCTATCGTCTTTTAAAAGAAGAAATATAGAAGGCTGTATTCAGTATCTATGCTGTTGCATGCATAAACTCTCTGATGGAAATGACAAATATAAATTTGAAGATCATTGAAAAGCATCATCAGAGGGATGCTTTTTTTCTTTTAATTTTTTTCCAGTCTAATGGATCAAATATAGCTGTGGGACCAATTGATGTCAGTGTCGAACACTATAAATTTTTAGGATTTTTCTTAGGATAGGTGAAGATAGTGGTTGCAATGCACCAAACAACATTGGTTGGTTTCACTAAACAAATGGACTAACTTGTCCAGCCTGATTCAATATTGTAAAATGCCAAAGATCAATGGCTGGTTTTGCTGTTTCTATGCATGCTTTGTTCATCATCAATGGCTTAAAAAAATGGAGGTACTTTTGGTCCCTTATTGATATGTGCCATACAGATGGACTCTACTATCCTCTGCTGTTACCTTTCAACAGCCTTTCCATCACAGTTCTCCCTGATTTTAAAGACATGGCCGATCAATCAGAATGTATGAACTTGATGGAAATCATGTCCCACCATGTGTAATCCTCTGCCTAACAATCTCAGTGGATACCAAGTACAAAATTGTCAATAGAATTGTAATGTCCTTTATCCATCTTCTTTAATATGGATGTGGGTACTCCTTTTCATGGAAGTTTAATTTTATGTGCCATATTTAGTAGCCTAATGACATGTATCTGAAAATTTCTTCTATCTTATCACTAGTTTTCAGTTTATTTACTTGACCATCTCTGCATGTTAATGCTTGCTCAAAATGTTAAAAGATCTCATCTTCTTGAATGTCCAGAATCTTCCTGGCTCTTGCTGCTTCTTGTTGAAGGCCCGACATTAACTTTGAGACTAACATTAATCCAGTGTATTTTTGAACAAATTGATGTGTGTTTATTTCAAATTAATTTAAGGTCATATCCAGATTTAAAGGAAAATGAAAATAAGGGTATCTGCTGCATTATAGGAGCATATAATAATAAATGGCAATGCTTCAAAATTTAAACACTTAGCAATTAAGTTGTTTCATTAAATATGCATCATATACAAATTGAAATCACCTTATCAACTCACTGCTCTCTTTAGAGTTTTTTAAAGTCTAGGAGAAATTCATACAACTGTTCTTGATCACTTCAGTATAAGCCTCAAAAAATTAGTCAGATCTCCATACCCTCCCATTGGCTTCTAGGCTTTTTGGCAGGTCCATCTGTTGCCTGAAGTTACTTTGACTGGGAATTTGGAAACAACTTTTAGAAGGTTGGCATTAGGTTGATAGCTAATCATGAATATATTTGCTCAATCCTGTGCTCTAGCCTCTAGTGCTGGTATTCTCAGAGAGAGAGAGTATTTAAATAATTTTTCCATGGAATCCTCTTTACTTGGTGTTTTGATACAGAGTAGATGCCAGTTTGATTTAAAACAAAGTTTTGATGATAATGACACCAAGCTCTCATTGCTTGTTATTACATTAAAAAAGATAGAAAACATCAATAGAAAATGTATTTTGGCCTCTTTCGCTTCTACTCTTTTTTTAAGTTTATATGGCTGCATTTTCTATTGCCAATATATTTCAGAACATTGTGTGTAAGTGAAGAAGCTTTGAGCATTTTTTATGTGTTGTGAATTAGTTGTTTATTATTTGCATTACTACAATGGGGAGAATGTTTACTTAATTGTTTGGTTATCATCATTTTTATTTTAGGCTGCTAGATATGATGACATTGAAGATGTGGTAAGCTTATCTTCTATGGGTGTTTCTCTTAACTCCAAAGATTCTCAAGGACGAACAGGTTAGCTCCTCAAAATTTGTTTCAAATGAAATTCATCTTAATTGATTGGCAACCATTAAATTTGTCTAGTATATTGTTAGCATTAATATTACTACTGCAGTGCTACCACTGTTACTGTTGTTTATTTTATGCTCCGTGGAAAGGAATGTATGTGATCTTTGATAGATCTCAACTTCTATGCAAAACTTGAGGTCAAAAACTACTTAGAATTCCAATCAATAGGTGTTTGTACTTCCAAGACTCAGACTTCTGGATCTCCCAAAGTGGAAGTCTAACTTCATGATTTCGATATAGTTGATAAAGGCAAGCTGAAAAATTGAGTATATGATGTAGTTTTATGAGATGAACTGTGTCGGTGATCTTTGAGGTTAACCCTTTTTCTTTTAGTCAGTAAAAAATTGCTGTCTTGAGGATTCAATATTAATTTATTTGTAAATTTATGAGATGTCATGAATACTTTTGGGTTCACTTATTATATGGCTATGACAGATCATAAATATATCATGAATGTTGTTATACTGCAAGATGAAGCCTGGCAGCTTGATAGGAAATGAACAAAAACTTCAAGTTATGGTGGTAGTTAGATTCGTTGGCTTCTATTACATGGTGATAATCTGGATAGTATTTTTATAGTATTCTATGTATCTGATCAGATCTTGGGTTTTGAACATCGGATTATCCTTATTGTGCTTGTTTTCTTGGTGCCTCTCACTGGCTTAGTAACTTAAAATCAAAATAAGATTAGCTTAATTATCCTAATTTGAACAAAATCAGAATAAGAAAATCCTAGTTAGTCAAAACAATTCCCTTGTATCAATGTAGATTTGGCTAGCTACAATACTGAGTAGATTTTCAGTTCTCTATATTATGCCATACCAATAATTTGAGTAAGTTATTTTTGTACAACACGGACCTCTTATCCGTGTAGGGCATGTACATTTGTTGCTTTATAAAGCATTCTACATCTCTTAAATGTAACCGTGATCCATATAATATTTTTATCTTTTACCACTTATGCATAAACTGTAAAGGTCTCTAATGGTATCTCTTGTACTGCACATGCTTCTTAGTTTATGTCATCCAGAACCTTATGCGACATCATCAATATCATAATTTATTTATCATTTGGTTCATAGTAGTTGAATTCTGTAGAATGTTAATCTTCGTTGAATTCTTTTTCATTAGAAACCTTTTGTTCAGTAATTTATTTTCTTTTTGTTTACTTTCAGCTCTTCATATGGCTTCTGCTAATGGGCACCTTGACATTGTGGAGTATCTCATAAATAATGGAGTGGTAAACAGATTAATTCCAAAGTTCTCTTCTATAATCATTATTCTCGTGAAGCTAGTGTTCACTTTTGAACAATCTATTTTGTTGACTTTATACACTTGTTAACTTGATTTCTCTTTTCATGTGTTGTGGTCAAAATGTTGTACTCTGCGTTGAACATGATTTTTTTCATTCTTAAATTGAATCCACATAACAGTAGTTACCTTCAGCAGGTTGATATTTTATTTTATTTGAATTCAACAATGTTTAGCAGGCATCTTTTTTTTGTGCAATTAATACAAAAGTTAGAAATTCCTTATAATAGTCATTTATAGGGAGTTGCTGATGCTAGATTTCAATATGTAAGACAAATGATCAAGAGAGTTAAAATGAAAAATTTGTTGAGATGCAACAAAAATCATTTCAAATATTGAATGTAAGATTTATCTGTTGTTTAGTGACACAATTGGTTGGTGCATTCTTTTTATTGTATCTGTATTTGTTCATCGAAATGCATAGAGTCTAGTTAATTAGCATTGATAAAATTAATTGCTAATCACAGCTTAATATATATTATGTCAATATCCCATTAGATAGCAAATATAAACGAAAAGGATCCTAGTGCTTGTAATAAGCATCAATAAGTACTAATTTCATTGACTTCTTGAAGTACTTTGATTCATTTATGACTAGCAGAGGATCTGTCATGCCCTCTCATGTCATAAGAGACAATGGCTTCATTCTGTAGAAGATTTGAAAGACATATTTACGCAGCTTTTTGCTATTTGGTTGTGCATGTCCTACATATTGGGCCATTTAGTTCATCAAAGGTGCTCTAATGATGGTATTTGAAGTTCTTGACTTATGGTCAAAATGTTGGTACAACTGGCCCATTGATGATCATCACATGGAGGAAATAGACAAAGGGGATAATGAGTGGCGTTGGAAAGGCTGTGCATTAAAACCAAGTGATTTTAGGAGATCAAGCATCATGGAGCAGGAGCTTGTAGATAGGCCTCCAAGCAAACTGAGCTGTTCACGAACAGCTTAGACCAGAGGAGATAAGCCAAGACAACATACTTGACTTATTGAGCCCATATTTAGGAAGAGGGGATATTATATCATATATTTCATGTTTAAATTTGTACTAACTCCAAAACTTGAATAGCCAAACCCTAAATCTTGCATTTCTCTAGCCTTTTGCTTCCTCCCATCACTTAATCTTGTCTCACCCTACCCATCATTAGAGATTGTCCTAGCCAGCATGCCTCGCCACTATTGATCATCTCCCCTGGTCTACCTCACCCTGCCATCTCCCCTATTGGTCTCTCACCTTATTATTGTGTCTCATGCTCACCTCACCCTATCATCCAAGATGGTGCTTGTCTTATTGTTGGAATCATCCCTATAATCTCACTAGCTCCACTGTTGAGAGCTTCAAGCCTAGGACTGTTGCTCGCCCCTAATTCATGTGACACCTTGGTAACTTTCTACTCATGTACCTCTGTCTCTGCAGGGCTGGAGACTATGATTGAGATTGTTCTCCGGGGAACTCCCCTCTACAATGTTTTGTCTCTCATAATCCACCTCTTTCTGATACAAGTCTTTGATGAAGCTTGTTAGGTTGATGCCAAGTTAAGCTTGAGCACATGTTCTTTAGGTTAATCTAGCTTGACATGAGCTTGGACATCATTTAGCTTGACTGAGCTAAGCTGATCAGGTTATTATTCATCTCATTTCAGCTTGTTTGCACCATACTTACAGCTGATATGTTATGCAAGATTAGTATTAAAAAAATAATAACTGACATCTAATAGTGCTCAAAGAATTTATATGACGCTTTGAATTAATTGACAACAAAGGGAATTGATCAACCCTTAGTTTAGAGGAAAAACTCAACTTCAGTGTTTGCTGAGTAGTTAATTTAAGAACTTCAGTATATGCACCACAATTGGTTCATCACATTCTTTTTATTAGGGATTTAGAGCCTGCTTGGATGGTTGATTATGTTCCTCGCATAAATCTGTCAGATGATGGAGGTTGAGAACATGAGTAGAGGTGGAAGAGCTGATATTTTTTAGTCTAGCATATTTCTGAAGTATCATCTGGGAAGCCTCCCAAGCTCACAATCCCAAATTTTATGATAGTAGATTCCATCTGCAATGTGATTTGTGATGTCTCTTATCTCATGGGAACTTTGTGATTTAAGGTTTCTATGACTAGACAAATTCCTTCTTCCTCATTGCTATGATCTTCTGTGAGCCACCTGTATGAAGAATATTCCTTGGATAACCTCTGTAGCCCACCTGTGAGCCCTTAAACTATCCCATGTGCTGCCTGTACCTAGCATAATGAATTGAATATCAGGTGTCCTAAATGTGCTGGCAAGATGAATTTTGATGAGCTGAGGGGTCTTGGCTGATGAGCCGGTTGGTCAAGTTGCTAGGGTGAACATAATTGATTGCTGTATATTATGGATTTGATGCAGAAAGAAGTTTCTTTTCTGCTGGTCAAGGTGCAATAGTTAAAAATATCAAGGTACTTATGGGTATATTTTAGGTCAAAGGCTGAGCAAATTTAAAGAGGTTTATGACCGGAAGCAAAGAGATTAAAGCTTGCTGGAGTGAACAAGTTAAACTTCTAATGACTGAAGACGGCAATAATGTTGAAGCTGATAATGAAGTTGAACCGGTAAACTAGTTTCAAATGGACTGCTGAGATAATCAAGATCTAGCAACATTCAGTGAAGCTAATGTGAAAAGTTAACTAATCAGAAAATAAAGAATGAGATAAGATCAGCAGTATTTGCTGCCAAGATTCCTAGGCACTCTGACCTATGGTTGAAGGAATCAGCACATGTAAGCATAAACTGATCCCCATGAGAAGATACAGAAATTTTTCTTGACTAAAATTATTTCAGCACTAAACTTGCAATTTATTTGAACTATGAAAAAATGTAGAGGAACAATTGTAACTGAATTTAATCTCAGCTAATTTAATAGAGGCTCAACTATGTCTCTGAAGATCTCTCACTCAGACTACCAAAGCGACAAACATTAAGGAATAAGAACTGTTGCATATAGTCACTGAGTCAGAAAATTGACCAGACAACTTATCTAGTCATCTTTTAAAACGTTACATGGTTGACGTATCTTAAAAAGATGCTCATTAAATTTATTTTTATCATAAAAATAAAACAACCTACACTGCCTGTGAGATTTGCTACTCAAATACATTCCCTGCTGTCATGTTGCTTTCAAATATTTGTAACATAATCTGGTCGGCCTTGTTAACTAAATGGTCTTGGTTACTCTTCTTTTTATACAGTATGGTCTCATCAAAAGAAAGTCCTTGGATGCATGGCATTAAAATCACCATTCTTTCCAATATTGTGACCAATTTAGAAGGGCAGTGTGAAGGATTCTTTTATGTGACACTTCTAATTACTCGTATCTAAACTAAAGTCTAACACTGCATCACTTTGATGGGTCAACCATGGCATGTTGCCTGAAGTTGAAGCCAAATTGCTGTCATAAAAATATACAACAAAATGCAGCACTTCACTTAATCATATTAAAATACTGGCCTGAATTGTACTTTAACTTATGATATGTCACAAGCCAAAAGCTTATTGGCATGGTACAGGGATATGTACTGATATTCCATTCATCCAATTTGATATTACTGCAGATACAAGTACTAGTGATACGATGTTATAACCAATGTTGTCAAAGATGCCTGCCTGCATGACCTTTTTCATGATTCAGGAAAGACGTTCTTCAAACATGTAGGTTGGCACTTAAGCAGGCAACTGGGGACATCCTTTGTCTCAGACCAACATCTTGTTAGTTGGTTTACTAGAGGGCATTAAATATTTAAATAATGATTTAAAATAGCATTCAGTACTATAAGTAGTATCGCATTTAGTTTATAACGCTAAACACTTTCACCTTTAGATCTTAGCCTTCCTTTGAACATTCTCCTTAATCTAGTACATAACAATTTCGATCCTACTTAAACCCTTTTAGATCATCCTTGTCCACCCTCTTCATCAATGTGATCAGTGAAAATTGTGAAGAAATGAGAGAAAGGGAGACTTCCTGTTGCTTGAGTATGATTTATGTTGTTTTTAGTTTCAAACATCAACATGGTCAAAAGTTCCAAGTATCAATATGTTTGTTTTCTTAATATTCTTATTTTTATAAATTCGTGATAAGCAATTATGTGTTTTCTTTTTATCCTGCAACTTGGTCCATGACCGTGTTGTGGATGACTATTGCGATAGCTCATGACATTTTGAGTTGCTTGTGCCATCCATTTCTTGTTTCTTTTCCAGAAAGTTTGTGCCATGTGGGGCAGGGATTACCCAATAATACTTGATCTGAATTGTTTTCTAGCTGTGCTGGTATTGTTAGTAAACAATGACATTATACTTTATTTCCCATTCAACAAGTTTAAACTAGCTCCCCATCACATTCCCATGAAAACTCATCTATGCTAGTTCTTGCATCTGAAAGAAATCAAACTTTGTCTTGACCTTGGAAAGATATATTCCTTACTGGTCCAAAATTTTAAAAAATATGGATAATCTTAATTCTTTACACCACTAGATTAAAATCTATTTTTTTCTCTCTAGCACAGTGCTCCAAATTTTTCTATTTGCTAATTGCCATCAGCTAAGAAACTTGCACTTTTACAAATTGTCGCAAACCTTAAAATCGACTTAATGACATGATTTGTGCCCATAATGTATAATCAGCAGTCATGTTACTGCCAACAGAGTATCAATATGCTGGACTTTGCTGTCCTAGAATATTATAATCCTCTTACACATAGTGATGGAAACATTGTTAAGTAATTCAATTCTTTCTAAATATGTTTCTGTTTATTATGGAGGCAGAATGTAAATTATTAGCATTTATATCTCAGGTTTATTTGTTGGTTTTATTTTTCAGTGACCGATGAAGCTGTAAGGAGCTAGTTGCAGACTCACAAATAGTTTCTTAGATTTATAATGATGTATTTATCAAGCATCACACAGACAAATCAAACATGAGTTTGCTTAATAATAGAAAAATGCTTAGCTTGACATGGGAAATTTTCTTTCATCTGAGCTGATAAAATTGTTAACATTGTTAAACCTAGAATTAAAACCTAGTCTTGTCACGTGGATGCTGATTGAACTCTACCAGGAGTTGCCATATTCCAAACCAGTCTGCAGATTTTTTTTTTGTTGGAAGAACATGACTAGCACAAATAATTGAAATATAACTTATTATGTCTTATTTATTGTCCTAAGGAGAAAGTGTCTTCTGCAAGTTTTAAAATTTTAGTATTCTTTATCATATGCTACTTGAGGGACATATGACACCTGTAGATGTGCCAGATGTCATCATATTTCACTCTCCTATCAATGGGCATAAATACAAAGCTACTTCATAGAGTCGATAGAATAAATTCATGGACAATATGCTTTAGTTTATGCATGTTAAGTAAAATTATTGCAAGCTGTTATTAGTGTTGTCTATTTCTTTGAGGTAGTTGAAGAAATCTTTGTGAACTCTTAGTCTAGGGAAATGAATGAATGCCCATAAAAGGCTTTCAAATTCCTTTTTCACACGTAGCCTAGGAAGTATAAACTTGTCTCTGGAATTTAATGACCAATTCATTTTTAAGCCTGATATCCAAGCATACTTTCATTTTATGTTGACATATATGTGATGCAGGATGTTAATGCTGCTAACTCAGAGAATAATACTCCCCTTCACTGGGCTTGCCTCAATGGTCATATTGAGGTAAAATTGATGCTTCTATGGTCATGGTAATTTATGTGCTATAATTATAATCACTGAATGGTGCTGGTTTGGATAAACACAATCTTTAGGTGGTCAAGACTTTGATCCAGAAAGGAGCTAGTGTAAGTGTGCTGAACAGGTACTCTGACCTACTTGTTTTTATAGATGTATCCATTCAACTATTGAGGATGTTGGCTTCGAATAAATTATGTTCCCCTCCCTTGAGTGCTTACTGCTTTGCTCATTTTCTAGCCATGAGCGGACTCCAATGGATGAAGCGGTTTGTAGGGGAAAGATGGAGGTTCTTGATGCAATCAATGCTGCAGTAGCCCAAGCAGAACTTAACAGTGTTAGTGTTTCTTAAGAAAGCGAGCTATAATATTATTTTTCACTTTTAAAAGGATTGCTTGCCTTTAGAGTATGGTGGGCTTGTTTACATGAACCCAATTGTAGTCCATAGGATGATCCTTCCATTGGGTATCATCATCAACTCCACAGGTTTACGCGGGCACACTGAAGAGAAATTGATATGTATGGTAGAACCAGTCAAAGAGTTTGTATTAGATAAGACATTCGATTACCTCATTGCCTCTGGAAGGTAACTATAATGCTGTCTACAGTAATGTTATCAGCTCTTCAGGTTTATGATGCATTCCATTCCAAAGTCATCTTATACTTCCCTCATGGACCATACCTTCTGCTGGCACAAGAACATTATACATTTGTGTGAACATTAAAAACATACTAAAGGTGTGCTGAAGAAGTAACTGTGTCTGCTAGTTTAATGTTTTTCTACTTGGTTATGGACTTCGACTAGGTTTTAGAGCTTGTTCCTTTGTGGATCTGGGGGTCTGTGTGGGGTGATAGCGAAAAGCACAGCAGCTACTTCCATGTTCAAGTTCCAATGATGCCAGGACTTGTGGATTTCATCCTTTCGTGATGCGGGACAAAATGGTTGTAGGTGAATTATTTACTGAGAGTTAATGTCACCTTGCATAGGGATCTATGTTTCTGGATGGTTCTAGTCTACCTTTCCTTTCCTACAATGTGATCCCATGGCAGGGACCTACCTTTTGGATGAAATAATTCAGCAGATAGGGCATATATGATCCATGCTGTGAAAACCTATTACTACTCTTCATGATCCCATTGGGAGATGATGTCTCACTCCTTAACGGTACCCGATACTTCTCCAGAAGGGAAACTAGTGAGGTTAGCTCCAGCTGTTCTTGTCATCTGGAAAGCATTTGAGACCTACCAAGTGGGTTGTGCCTCTGTATTTTAAGTTAACACCAAGATCATCCCAAATTTTTCCGAATTAGGGCTTATAATTGATATCACAAGCTTGTTTAGCTTGTAAATGCATCAAATCCTAGTGTTAATATATGACAGAACTGGGATTGATGAGGCCATCAGTTTTTCTTTTTTTCTGTTC
Source organism: Metroxylon sagu (assembly GCA_017589505.3). NCBI lineage: Eukaryota > Viridiplantae > Streptophyta > Magnoliopsida > Arecales > Arecaceae > Metroxylon > Metroxylon sagu. Next base: position 637,569 of record JACVBY030000519.1, read on the forward strand.
TTTCTTTTTCTTCTTTTCAAAAGAGGAAGAACGGGGGGGGGGGTGGTCGTTAAGCATCAGTAATGTCAGGGTTTTTATGAACATGGAACTTTATATTATGAGCATGGACCACCAAAAATTAGCATCCAGTATTCTTACTCCACTCATTACTTGCTGTTTACTTAAAAGAGGTCATTAAGGTTATGGTGAGGACCACCAATGCAGGTTTTTTTTGGCCGACATTAAAGCTTATAGCTATTTTCATATAAGGAGGAGAGAACTTAGGCTGAATATTGATTGAATCTGCTTGTCATGAAGGATTTGCAAGAGCTTGCAATTGCATTGGAAGCAGTCCTTGACATGATTGAATGACATCAAAGAATTAATCCTTAAGCAGAAGTCAGCTAAGTTGGCTCGACTGGTATAGATGCAGCAGCTTTGATTATGCTAGTTTATGAAAAATTATATCAGTTAATATATGCTAATAAATTGGTTGGTATATAACAAAGTATTTTTTGATGCTCTCTTATTAGTTTTGAATCACTAAGTATTGATAACTATGTCTAGGAGTATAGTTCTCATAAAATAAAAAAACAAAAATCCGAAACCATAGCTGTAATGAAGAGGTTTTGTAAAATAAACTCACCCAGCACTTGTTTGGCATTTTGTTACTTTTATTGTTTTTTATAAATTAGTGAAATACTGCATGAAGATTGGTATCTAAGTTGTTTGCACAACCTTTTATAATCCTTTGCTTTTATGTTCATTCTTATTTTAAAGCAATACATCATTCCTTCTAGAAATTCCAATGTTTTTGCAAATAATTTCAAAAAAAAAAAAAATGTTATCATATATGTTGCTCAATCTAGTTCATTTTTCTTCTTAGATTTTCAAAAGCAAAAACAAAAAAACATATGTAATACCAAATGTGGAAAAAAAAAAGAAGATGATTTTGCTTTTTTATGGCTTAGATAGTAATTTTGAGATATACTTCTAAGGGCATTTAAAAGTATGTTTCAATTTGTATTCCATGAGCATTAGTTACCAATATTTGCTTATCAATTAAGTTAAAAAATTATTGCATTCATCCAAAAGCAGAGTTATAATGGTTCAATAAAGCATGCAACAAATTATTTTTATCAAAACAAATAAAAATGACCCTTTTTAACGCGCATGAAAATAAAATTTTTACTATAAAATTTTTTATTCCATTTTTGTCACCTCTTTTATTATTGTATGAATCCAAGTGTAAAAAAGATATGCACACTCTCTTTATCTCTCTTTCTTTATATATATATATAGAGAAAGAAAGAGATGCTAATAGTTTAACATACCATGAACTTAAGTTTATCTTAGTCATTTTGTAATTTTTTTTTATTTTTTTAAAAAAATTTGAATTATTTAAAACGCAACACCAACGGCTAAGATATGATGCTGGGAGGAAAAAAAAAAAAAAAATACCAAACAAGGAGTGGGCTATGTGATTTTTTTTTTTTCTTTTTTTTTTTATCCATTGGATAAACTGGTCTTGCTATGCTAGTGCAAAAGCTACTGACAACCTTTTAAGCTGCAACGAGCTAAGCAACTGCTGAATATAAAATTTTCCTAGCCCAGGAGCAACCCAAACTGTACGACACCGCAGGGAGCTCAAGTACATTAAAATAAAATAAAATACCTACTAAATCCAAGATCTAATCAACATGACTGAAATTTTTTTTTTCCCGTCTACGTCTCTCTTCTTACCTTACCTAATAACCACCTCATTCACTCCAAAGAAAGAAATAATAATAATAATAATAATAATAATAATAATAATAATAATAATAATAATAATAATAATTTTTTATAAAAATAAATTTTTATTTTTAAATTTTTTTAAAAATTTATTTTGATTCTTAAATTTAAAGTTATTATACTTTAATCTTTTATATTTCAAGAATGTTACATTCATATTATTTTATTTTAAAAAATTAGTTAAAATTGATGAAACACTTAATATGCTATTTTGATATAAATATGTAGTTCGATTGGATTGATCAGCTTAAGTGAATAAAATGAATATGCTAACAATAAAAAGTTTGAGGGCAGTAAAAGTGTGAGGGAGGGCCTAATATAAGCTAAGCTTTAACATAAGACTGATATCCATCCATCCCTGAATCACTTTACAAAAGCTAGACCGGTCGTCATCCTATTCAAACCCAGGGACACTGCTAATACTTACATAAAGCTGTTTTCATAAAGCAAAGCTGGTGCACTCTGTTGCACCCTTTTCAATATTTCCAATGCATCATCATGCAAAGCGTGCAATTTTGCACTAAAGAAGCCTCACACGTCTTGCAACTTTAACCACACCCAACTGCTGCGGAGAATCACTAGCAAACCACCATGGATAGAAACAGCTAATGTTGTTGAGTTATTTCTGATGGCAAACCACCACAACAAATAGCCTGCCAAGGAGAGAGGATTTGGGGGAGAGAGCAAAAGAGAGAGAGAGAGGGGTGAGGGGGCTGCGGCGCAAAAAGGGAAGCAGTTGGCGGACAAAGCAACGGGGAATGGAGCCCACCCTCCCAACGCCTGTTCGCTATCCCAACGGCAAAAGACACTGTTCGTAGTGCTGCGCTGCCCCCAGTGGCACCCCCCACCCCCTTCGTCGACGCTTTTAAACTCCACATCTCATTCCTCCCCCCTTCTAATCCCATCATCATTAGTCCCTCCTTCTTAATCCCCTCCTCTCCTTTGCTAACAACCTTCGCACCTACGTGGCGTAACATTTCGTTGGAATCCGCCATTCATTAGCTTAAATAAAGCCAGTGCCGACACCAAGTATTGATTAATGGGAGGCATTTCATGTCTTCTTGGTGGTGGAATTCCATGGCTTGCTAATCAAATGGATACTGTTGGGAGAACATCCCACGATTTAAGGGACCAGAAGCTGCACGTCACCAAGTGTGGGTTAGTTGATGCATTGAATAATTTTAGATTATAATAATTTTATGCTGTGTTTTAGTATGAAGACTAGAAGGGCCATTGGCTGGGAGAAGGTGGAGGGCCACCTTTCTATCCTGATGGGAGTTTGAAAAGGAGTTGGAAGCATCCAAAATGGGACCTTGTTTGATTCAATCCCATTGGAAGTGGTTTTTGATTACAATGTAGAAAGGCACCATAATCATGTCCTTTGTGACACTGATCTCAGGTTGAGCGATTCGCAAGCTTTAACTGCTTCATTCCCTATTCTTAATTTAATTGAGATAATGATGATTAGCAATTGAGCAGGAGGTGGCAAAGGAGGATGCCCATTTACCAATATTTTGGTTTTGGATTTGGATTCTTTTCAATAGGCCTTGGATCTTTTTTTTTTATTTTTTATTTTTACCCCTTCAAAAATGTTCATTAATTATATGATCTTTGCTCTTTATGCATCAAGAAAAAAATAAAATAATGATTGTTAGCCTACATGTGCATTCGAACATCAAAATTTTAGACCATTGGACATGCACCAAGAATTTGTTTTATATAACAATGATAAATTTCTAATATTATTTTGCAAAGGACTCATATTTTCTTTTCTTTTGGATTGAGTTATGGTAAATTGCCTTCAACTTAAGGTATTTAATTTACTTATTTGTGGACTCCCAATGCCTAACCCACATGGCTTACATGTATAACTATAATATGAACACTCTGAAATATACTTCTAAGGGAATTCCTACAATTGGTGTATGTTGCCTATGGGTATTTATGGTGCAATTTTGAGTCTCATCATTTTAGAGGTCATTGGCTTCAAATATAAAAATTTGGCCTCTTCTAGTTTCATCTAGGTTTTTACTTCTTGGTCCCATCAAGATATGCTCCAAATCTATTCTTTTCCTCCTAAAAAAAGCTAACCATTAACTTTTCAAGTTGTCACATGATTAAATTGATAAAGTTTTTGATGATTGTATCAAATGATGTTAGATCAACTCTCATTTTCATAAGATTTAGGAGAGCAAGTGTATTTGGAGGAAAGCAACCCCAATCATGTGCAACCTCTTCTACCAAAAATATATATATATATATTTCATTTTTTTATTAAAAGGGGCCCATCATCCTTGAAACATGAGACACCCCAAAGTACAGCTACAATGTTTACAATTTGGCATTTTCAAATGTACAAAATTTAAAAAAAAACAAAGAAAAAGAAAGAAGGCATGTAAAGAGTATCTCATATCAAATTTTCTTTAAAGCAAGAGTGAATCTACTACAAATAATGAGCCTCACAAAGAGAATCAAACTTGAAATATGGGAACTAGTACTTAAAGATATCACAGAAATGAAGCTTATTCTTGAGTGCCGTAGAATGGTATATGATGTCATCTAAAATATCTTATCAATATAATATAAAATTATTTTTTGAGCAAATATTTAGTATAGAATTCGTGAAGAGAAGAACAAATGCTTGTTGATTACATGACCGGATGAAAGAAGCGATGATGCGCAAAACTACTAAAAAGATGGCATGTGTGATGTGTAAAATAAAAATAATTCTCCATTGCTTCCAAAGAAAATTATAATTTTTGGCATTTTACGTCATCTATGATTGGTGAGTTGTAGTAGGCGCCAATTATTCATTGAGATTCTCCATCCTAGCAATGCATTTTATTTTAAGATAATGCTAATGTTTTTCTGATGACAATTGATCATATTCTTCGTGTTTGTGTAAGGCATTTTGAAAGTTAATTTTACTTTATGATTCCTTCTAGTTTTATATATATATATATGTGTGTGTTTATACTTCTAAAAACTATTTGAAAATTTTTTATCAAGACTATATCCAGTGAAAATTTGTATCACTTAGATATCCAAGATGGGTCTACACTTTAAGTTCTTAGCCTCGTATATGTTTTAGCGTTGAGAATTTAAATCCAGCCTCATAGTAGAGCCGATGCAAGATTCATCAATTATAGCTTGTGGAGATCAAAAATTAATTATAGATCATTAAGAATCAATCAAGGCTTACGAATTTGAAATCAAATAATGAGAATAAATAATAAAAAATCACGACAAGATAAAATACAATGTGTTTCGCATATTTGAGATAAATTTGACCACTTTGTAACCATTATAGATTGATTATGTTGATTTTGCATTTTAAAAAAACTTAATATTTATTTTTGCAAAAACAGATATCTCTTTTTATTTTACAAAAATAGTCTATCTTGGACTTTACTGGATCATTATACTCCTTGTATTGTCTATTAGATGTACATCGAAGCACATGCCTTGTTAACTACTACTTGTAATATAAGTTGATGCGCACGTGAAAGTATCTTTTTCTAAATAATGAGGATAAATGTATAATGATATGACAAAATTAATATAACATACTTTTAGGATAAATAACTTATTTTTATAAAGAAAATGAGCCAAAATTTTTATCATCCGTAAATAGAAATGCACTCTATCCTTCTTATATGAAGAAACCATTTGAAATCTTACAAGACCCTATTTGGTAGACCTATTTATATGATCAAAAACTATTATTATAAATTATTCTTAATTTATAAATTATTATCATATATAATTTTAATATCACATTATTATAATATTAATAATTATTATATTTATTAATATTAATATAATATTATTCTTAATTTATTATGGTATTATAATGATAATATTAATATTATCATTATACTATTACATTATAATAATATTATAGCTTTGTGATATTATTATGATAATATTTTTATTATTAGTTAATAATTATATTGTAATATATCATTATTCTAATAATATAATATTATGATATTATGATAGTAATATTATAAAATTATGACATAATATAATATTTAATATGTTTAATTATTATATTATATCATAATATATTATAACAATTATAATAATACTTGAATATAATATAATAAAATATGATGGAATATAACATAATGATACTACATATTATATTATGTTATTATAATCATATTAATTTGTTATTATATGATAATATTAAATGTGACTTTTCTTATGTTTCAAATTGTGAGTTGACTTCCTGCAAATCAACCGTAATCAGTTTGACTGCAAGTCAGCTTATATATTTTTAGATGCTGCTTATAGTCCCAACATAACTTGACTTGCAATATATAATTATATTATATTACTTCAAACAAATGAGATGAACTGCATTACAACTCAACATTTAGTGCAACTTCACTTATAGAATCCCTAATGATGCCTAAGAAAAGGAATATAACTCAAAGTAACTTAGCGCTTATTATTTCATTCTTTTTCTATAAACTGATTTCTATTTGTTTCTTTCTTCTCTGCTAGGTTCACTTTATAATCCCTTTAAAATTTATCCAGCTATTTTGTCTATAATATATATGGAAGCTTTGAGGTCATGAATGAATATTTGCAACCTTTGGGTTTTTACTGGTGGGACCATACCTGTAGGCATCGGTAGTTTGATTGCATCACATGAGCTACCTTTTAATTATTTTAAAATCACTATGGTCATTACTAATAAAACTATCCAATATATTTTCTTGCTATTCTATTCTTCAAATTCCAAGCATATATTGACTTCAGATCATATCTCTTTTGTCAAGATACAAAGATCATGGTCATGAAAAACATGTTTGCTTGGCAACATAGCATTTCTTGACAGCCCATTTAGAAAATTGGCCTAGTTCCTATAATGAGGAGATGTTCTAGCCACATGTCATACATTGAAAAAAAAAAAAAAAAAAGGTAGAAAGATGTGAGAAATGTGACAAATAACTTGAAAGGATATAAAGAAAGAAATTACCTAAAAATTAGTTCACAATAGCCTAGCATCGTTTCTTGCAGGCTTCCCAAATTTGTGCTACATATTTTCTAGAATGTTTCAAATTTTTGATCATTAAAATTTCATCTAACGCTGATTTCTTACTCTTGATCTCTCATTAGGTGATTATAGTTAGGGCGCCACATTTTTAGAGGAAAAAAAAAATGTAGTTGGGCTACGAGCCTAATTCCACAATTTAAACGCATATTTCTTGTCATATGGGATGCTCTATTTATAATTAGTTACACATTATTTTTTTAAAAAAAATGGTAATTTGAGACATTTAGCCAGCCAAAAAAATTATTTCTTATGTTGATATAGCACCATCATTGCATATTGAGGTTCAACCATCTCCTCATGAACTGTGGCCATCATTATGCACCACACTGAACCCTAGCGTTACATTGTATGAAGAAATTTTTGGATGATTCTATAGCATTATTTTTCTTACTTTTACATTTTAAAAATTATCCCATAATGTTCCTTGTGTATTACTGATGATCCAAAGCCATCTAATAGAACAACTTCAACAAGTAACATTACACAATTCTTATTAATAAGAGAAAACAAAATAAGCTTTCATGAGTTTATCTATCCAGAGATAATTAGATGTTGATCATTTAGTACATGCTTTCTTTCAACCTCTAAATGGTTCAACCTATGAGAAGCTTGCTGCAAGGATATTGATGTATTAAGACGAAGCTCCTTTTTAAAGATATTAGAAAGTTATTCGGTAGAATAAACATACTGTAGAATAATCTTGACTTTTCTTAAATGATAATTTAATTCGATGTGTTTTGTTTGAGCTTAAAAAATAGATTAAAAGATAGCTCTAAAGTGCTTTAATTATTAAATTGCAAGATAGATTAGAAAAACGCAAGCCAATTTCAAAGCGCATATATATATATATATATATATAGAGAGAGAGAGAGAGGAGATAATTTTGTCTACATTCGAATATAGTGAAGCCTAAATCTGATCACCTCCTTTATCCTTGAATTTACAAAGTTCACAAATCTTAAAGGTAAAAAAATAAAAAAGATGCAGTGGCTCTAAAATTTATGTGAATTTAAGGATAAAAGAAGCGATCGAATCTGAACTTGGCTACATTTGAATATAACAATATATATATATGCGCATGCAAAGCAAGCTCACAAAGTTGTCGATGCCATGACATGATATCCTAGCTACTTTTTTACGAGCATTTATGAAAGAAAAGATAATAAGCACTAATGTAGGAACCCTATCAAGTTCAAAGGCTTAGCATAATTAGTACATACTAAAGAATCTATTTTGCCACATGAAGATGCTCCTCCCTTGGGACCATGCATATTCTGACAAACTTAATTGGCAAGATGCATGGGGCATATGTGCTTGCAAGATATCGTAGGACACCAACTATGCTACGAGATTTTTCTAGGTCCGAGTTTAGGCGGCCACCATCACTAGTTCCAATTCTCTAGCTAGCTAACAATGATTCTTTCCAACTTGTCCTCCTCTCACCGTCCAACTGGAGAATTAATTCCGATTCTCTGCCACCAATAATACCCCAAGGTTTATGATTAAGTGAGGTCGAGACATGACACGTGATGCAAGCCAGATCTCTCCAACTCCACCGAGTATCAGACAGGATCCAATCTTTGTTGTTGTGGATTTGTCTCTTTAGACCAGCGCTATTGTTTTTACTGTCTTAAAGTACTCGATCCCAGGTACCACCACCCATAAAAGAGATTGATGTCAACTGGAAATCTAACAAAAGAGCTGTTGGTGTTTGAATGGTCCTGCAAGCATACCCAGTCTCCGAGAAAATTTTGCAATGCATTGGCTTGGTGATACCCCTCATCTGCTAATGGTCAAGAGCTCGGGTTGGACGGAAGGGAAGATGGGCAAAATAGAGAAGGAAAAGAGGAAAAGTTAAAGCTAAGCTTTATGTGGCGCCAAGGGAGTCATGAAGCATAAAGGATTTGACTTAAAAGCAAAGTTTGGGAACTCTGGACATAGTAATCAGTGTTTCATTGTCTTCCAAGAATTTGTATGCAGTTAAATATTCTAACTTCAAGCTGGTGGATTTTTTTTTTTTTTTTTTTTTGGTACTATACCTTCGGAGGGAAAAATAAATAAATAAATAAATAAATAAACAGTGTATGTTTGCAATAAAAATAGGAAAAATCGACCAACTTTCATGCTTTTTTCCAATTTTACACTACTGTTTTTCTTTTACTCATGGCTTCATTCCACTGTGGTCTCTTTCCTTGGTTAGGATAATGGGATGAACATATTTTGGAACCTCTTTTATTCTTTTCTTTTCTTTTCTTTCTTTTTTTTTTTTTTTTTTCTTAAAGATAAAGAGATGGCTTAAGATATCAAATTTCTCAATGGATGTTTGAAAAATATGGCCTGATTTTGATTAGTTTTGCTTTGTATTTTTCTTATAGTGGGTGCATAAAATTTAGATGGCTCTAATGAGCATGGGCATCTTTAGATACAATCAACATATATTTTTTTCTTAAGTATTGATGAAATATATCCTAATTTGATGCATGTGTATATTACGATATCTCTTGATGTGTGCCACAATATGATCGAATAATGATAAGATGTGGACGAAGATCGGCTAGGTTATTATCAATAAATGACAAATTATAACTTGACCCATTATAAATTGGTTAAGCTATTAGTCATCATAAATGATCCACTATAAATTGATCGAATTGGAGTGATGAATGAATAAGGATTGGTTAGATCATCATCACCCATGAATAATCCACTACAATGTCCTGATTGCAGCATCAAAAGAGTAAGAATTATTTAATAGCAACCAATTATAGCTGTAAAGAGACAAGGGATACTACAGCATGCTGAAAAAAAAAAAAAAAAACTACACAGAAGATGAGAGCTAGAGTGGTTACTTAGGATCTTGTAACATTGATTGAAAAGAATAGAGAATTAGTAGATACAATGGCATGTAGAAAAAATAATATTACTTGCTCTCAAGAATTTAAATGTAAAGATAGTAAATCCAAAGATATAAAAGATAGTTATAAATTACTATATTAAGGATAATAATAAAAAAAGTGTAGGAATAGTAGTAGATAAAGAAATAAAAATTAAATTGTAGACATAAAATGATAAGTGGTAGATTAATTCATAAATTTGTTGCAACTTATGAGCATTTAGCAGCTTTTAAGAGTGGATTAAATTTTCTAGATAAAGATGCATAGGTTATTAGCCTTAGATTTATATACTAACTACAAGAAGAAAAAAAAAGAAACTATTAAATAATAAAAAATAAAATATTGGAATATTAAAAGAGAAAATGTTATAGCTTTAAGATTTGAAGAAATGCCTTCTAGGGTTTGAAAAATCATAAGAGATATCAGGCTAAATTAGCTTATCAATTTATTTAGTAAAATTTTAAAAATTAAGAAAATGTTAGATAACTAGAGAAGAAATATTATAATGCCTGTCTATAAAACTAAATCTGACATATAAAATTATTCTAATTATTAAGAAATTAAGCTTACATTTGTTCTAAATTGAATAAAATTTAAGAAAAATAATAACTATTTTAAATAACTACTTTGAATTAATTCCTTAAAGATTAATAATAGAGCTTGTATTTTATTTAGATAATTGATAGAAATATTTGCAAAGCTGAATGTGCATAAGGTGTTAGGATTTAATTATCAACATGCACCATTTAAGTCAAAATTTTATCTACGAGACTTTAATAGCATTTATTGTTATCTTAAAGAAAAATTAAACATGGCTCACTTATAGTTAATTTTTCTTAATTTAGTTGTCACCTAATTATTTTTTTAATGTTTTCCTTTTTGCATTTTCTATATTAATCTTTATTTTTCTCTATATGATGCATTATCTTCTATATTTATCTATATTATTAAGTTGTCATTTTAAATACTCGGTGAATTTACATACTAATAAAGATTAATATTTTATCAGTGGATCGAAAAGCCTTTTCTCTTAGATAATTTTACATCATTATTCATATATGCACAATAACAACAATAAAACCTTAATCCCAAACTACTTGAGGTTGGTTACACAAATTCTTTTTTTTCATTCGGTTCAATTTTGAATGAACTCTTCCATTTGAATAAAAAGATAAAACAAATTTCTATCTTGATTTAATTTGAAAACATGATTGTGAGCAAGCGCAAAGATCATAAGGTATGTGCCAAAGTGATGCATTTAGAGTTGATTTATCTCCTATGAGCTAAAATATACTTTTGTTCCTCAAACTTTCATTCAAAATTCATTTTGGCCATGAAACTTTCAATTATTATAGATTAATCCTTATATTTTAAGGATCTTGCATTCCCGATGTTCTGCTACATAAAATCAATTAAAATTAATGAAATATCAAGATAACATGCCAGCTATTCAATCAATTTTAATTGATCTCATGTAATGTAATATTAGAAATGTAATATTTTTTAAAATATAAAAAAATTAAAATATAATAATTAAAATTTTAAAAATTAAAATAATTTTTAAATAAAAATTTAAGAACCAAAAAGTATATTCTTTTTCATTCTATTTTAGCCAACTATGATCTACCATAATAGCCTCGGTGGGAGACCCATATATTACCCCTATTTGGGTAAGACCATTCGCATACCACTTAAGATTCGCTCACCTTATAAAAAACCAAAGCACAACCTCCAACCCTATCGAGCTCATCTCCGAGGCTCGCCAACCGCATTATAACAACAAACACAATCCTTATCCTGACCAATTAGAAAGTTAATTAGTCAATGATAAAACATTTAACGGCATTTTGAGTACTTAGAATCGGTCAAAACGCTCACCTCTCGGACAGCTCAGTAGTCATAATAATAATAATAATAATAATAATAATAATAATAATAATAATAATAATAATAATAATAATAATAATAATACATCAAACACAAGACGACGCATGAAAACAATAAATAACAGAGAAGCAGCAATATATATATATATATATATCAACTACGTCTCTTCTCTTCTTTATCTTCGAGACCCCAAGAAAGCAGGAGAGGCTTCCAATTTCCTCCTTCCAAATGTTGGGGATGGTAGCCAACGTAGGCAGAGGAATCGGAGGCTGAGAAAATTAAAATAATTAACAAAAATAAAAAAGCGAAGAAAAATTGAAGTGTTTTTTGGAGAAAAAAATAAAAGAAAAAACGTTACTTACCTCGGTGGGAAGGGAAATGGAAACAATAGGAAAAAAAAAAAAAGACACAAAGAGAAAATAAAGCCAACCCTCGTGCCGATACAACTCTTTTGGCTTTTATTTCCTCCCCACCCCCGACAAAAATAAAAACACCCGCAGATCCGCCCACCACCTCCGCCTTTCCTCCTCTCACCCTCCCTTCCCGTTTCCTCCTCCCCATTCCTCCAGAGTAGGAAAGAAGAGAGAAGAGAGAGAAAGTTTTAGAGAGAGAGAGAGAGGGGGGGAAGAGAGAGAATGTTTAAAGAGCAACTCCGCGCGAAGGCGTGGGAGTCGACGGCGCGGAAGACGCAGCAGCACCAGTCCGGGCGGCGCCGGGGGTGCATCTTCACGCCCATGTCCGTTGCCCCGGCCGACGACGCCGACGGCCCCGCAGCGGCCGCCGGCGACGACGACGACGCCGATGACGACGCCGCGCCGTCGGAGGAGCGCCGCCTTCCCAACGGCGACTTCTACACCGGCCAGTGGTCCGGCGGCCTCCCCCATGGCACCGGAAAATACCTCTGGACCGACGGCTGCGTGTACGAGGGGGAGTGGCGCCACGGGAAAACCACCGGCAAAGGCAAATTCACCTGGCCCTCCGGCGCCACCTACGAAGGCGAGTTCAAGGCTGGCTTCATGGATGGCCTCGGCACCTACACTGGCTCCTCCGGTGACACCTACCGCGGGGGCTGGTCCATGAATCTAAAGCACGGCTCCGGCGAGAAGTCCTACGCCAACGGCGACTCCTACGATGGCGAGTGGCGCTCCGGCGCCCAGGACGGCCATGGCCGCTATATTTGGCGCAACGGCACCAAGTACTCCGGCCAGTGGCGCGCTGGCCTCCTCCATGGCAAAGGCTCCCTCGTCTTCGCCAATGGGAATAGGTATGACGGCGGGTGGGAGGACGGCGCCCCCAGCGGCAACGGTAGCTTCCGCTGGGCCGACGGCAGCCTCTACATCGGCATCTGGAGCAAGAGCGACGACGAGCAGAAGGGGGTCTACTACCCGTCGCCGGCGGCGACGTCCCCAACTGCGCGGGACCCGCAGGAGGCTTTGGCCGTCGAGCTGCCGGAGTGCAAGATCTGCCCCGGCGAGACCGTTTCCATTCTCCCGTCCCAGAAGGCCGTCAACTGGTCCAGCCTCGAGCAAGCCTGCTCGAAGCCCCCGCTTCTTCCCCTTCGACGGGTCTCCGCCGATGCCGCGGGCGGCGTCGCTTCCCTGGCGCCAAGGCGGCCAAATGGGTGGACCAAGACCACCGTTGGGCTGAACGGCAATGGCGAAGGGGAGAGGGGGTTCGAGAAGATTTGCATTTGGGAGTCGGATGGGGACATTACCTGCGACATTGTGGATGGGGGCTCGGTGGTGGGCGGCGGAGGGAGGGAGGAGGCGGATGATGTGATGGTGGGGCGGCGATCGGTGGACGTGGACCCGAGGATGTTCAGGACTTCGCCGCAGGTTCGACGGCCGCTGAAGGCACTGAGGAAGCAAGGAGAGGTCATCTCCAAGGGGCACAAGAACTATGAGCTCATGCTCAATCTCCAGCTTGGGATCAGGTAAGCATTCCTCCTCTGTTAAGGGTACTTTGTCGCTGCATTAGGAGCAATCAGAACCCTCTTAATGAAATGGTAGTGTAAGCTGCTGAGAGCCAGAATTTTAGTTATACAGATTATTGGCTCTCCTGTGTATATTTACTTTGTTGACAAATCATCCAAATCCATCTTGATCTAATTCAGAATCTAATCTGCCACTCTGTTGGAATTTTATTTCATGATTTTAATACTGATTTCCAAATTTAAGTTGATCTAGGGAAATGAGTGTTGTAGTGAACAAGAGAGAGATGGTGAAAAGAAAGGAAGAAGAACAACTTGTCTGTCAAACTAAGGATCTATATTTCCCTTATATATCTCTGCACAAGCAAGGTCTTGTTCCATAGAAGAAGCAAAACCAGATTTTTTTTTTTTTTTTTTAAAAAAAAGAAAATCTAGGTGATGTAGTTGTTCCATGCTTGCACAGAACTATGGTTGTCAATGTTGAAGCCATTGCTTCATTCCAAGCTTTAAGACTTTTAAATGGGTTTCTTTTCCCTTGCTGTTGATTTTCAAACATGACATCATGTTCCTCTTTCACTTCTTATTTGAACTACCGTAGGGTTTATGCTTTTCCTCCTATTCTCACAAGTAAAGTCTTAAATCCTATGCAACAAAACCATCTGGCTTTTTCATGAAATAGGATAGAATGGGACACTTAGGATAGAAGCTGTCCCAAGTTGTGCTAATTGAGATGTTGAGATGATGACGAGACAGTTCCGTCCCAATAGTTGGAGTGATAAATTGTCTTGCCAGGACCTAAAACTATGCTCAAAAGTACATCATTTGAAAAGAAGTTAATCACTTTTGCGTTGTGTCTAGGACGAGTTGCCATGGAATGCATTGTTGTGCCACCATGCCAGTCTTCATTTTAATTATATATGAGCATCACAAAATATCATAGCTACTGTTGATATTATCTTCTTTTTTTAATGCTTCTTCCTTATATTCATATATAACTGCAGGCTGATGTCGTTAATTTTAATTTTCTATCTTAGTGGTAAAAAGAGGAAACTACTGTCTCAAGTACCTTTCTCTATTTAATTTGCATCAAAATTCTCAACCACGATCATCTTGAGACAAAATAGAAAGCACATTTTGCTGTATAAATATGTTCTTTGGATCTGTGCGGAATGCCTTGCACTTATGTTAAATCATAAGAAGCCATTTATTAGTTTTTATTAAAGAAGTTAGTTTCATGGCCACCTGTGAAATGACTTTCCAGTGTGATTATATACTTATCTTAATCATCAATTTATCTCTTCGTATGGTGGCACAGGCATGCCGTAGGAAAACAAAATATGGCTCCGGTTGATCTGAAAGCATCAGCCTTTAACCCAAAAGAAAAGGTATGGACGAGGTTTCCTCCTGAAGGATCAAAACATACACCTCCACACCAATCTTGTGACTTCAGATGGAAGGATTACTGCCCATTGGTGTTCAGGTTGGCCCAGACATGTGTCTTTTCACCTTGTATATGTTATCTCTGACTATGTTTGGGCTTGCTAATACATCACATTTGAAATAAATATTTAGGACACTCCGCAAGCTGTTCCAGGTGGATGCAGCTGATTATATGATGTCTATTTGTGGAAATGATGCCCTTCGTGAGCTCTCATCTCCTGGAAAGAGCGGAAGCTTCTTTTACCTGACCAGTGATGATCACTACATGATAAAAACAATGAAAAAATCTGAAGTTAAAGTGAGTCCTCAGGTTCTCTCTCAATGCATATTTCCAAATTGAAACAACACCTTTTCCTTATTGGACTTTATAAATCAATAATCATGGTACAGGTGCTTCTAAGGATGCTTCCAGCCTATCATAATCATGTCCGTAAATTTGAGAATACCTTGGTCACCAAGTTTTTCGGTCTTCACTGTGTCAAGTTAACTGGAGCTACCCAGAAGAAGGTTAGAATAGGGTGTGAGACTACAGCTTATGCATGTATAGCTATTATTCGTAATAACTTTATTTGCTTTAATGGTTTTGAAGCTGTTTATTTTCTCCTATTGTAGGTCCGCTTTGTTATAATGGGAAATCTCTTTTGTACTGAGTTTGCTGTTCATAGGCGGTTTGACCTGAAAGGGTCTTCCCATGGTCGTACAACCACTAAGCCAGAGTCAGAGATCAATGAATACACTACTTTAAAGGACCTTGATCTTAATTTTATATTTCGATTGCAAGGATCTTGTTTCAAAGAATTTCGGAGGTAACTCACTTTTGACTTGCTTTCGCACTCCCTTCATACAAAACATATTTGTCCTATCTGAGATCCTGGATCCCTTGAATTCCCGAAAGTTGATTTAGAGGTTATACATATACTTTTTGCAGACAAGTAGAAAAGGACTGCGAATTTCTTGAGGCAGAGAGGATTATGGACTATAGTCTTTTGGTGGGCATCCATTTTAGGGGCCGCAGAGAGAAGCCTCTTGTTGAAGGTCAATTATGAAGCCCAGAAAGTCAACATTCTCAATTTTCATTAAGTTTTTGTCATTATGCAGCTGATAAATTCCATGTCTTCTGGTCAAAGGTAATAGTGATGTTGATAGCACAGAAGAAGCTACATCTCGCCTTTCAAGAGCAGATATAGATCAATTTCTCTATGATCCAGCAAGGTATCATTCAAAATGTTCCTATTTCCTTTATTAGTTTATTTTTTCCCTACTAAGTTATTCTGGTTGAAAATTATTGAATATCTAGAATGTTAACAGTATATTGATATACATACATAAGTATGTATGTACAGATAGATCTAACAATTGATCGATCACAAGGAATGTGTTGTGTTTACTCTTGAGGTCTTAGCTGGCCTACATTCTCTGCTTGCTTGACTACAACAATAATTCATAATTCAATGTATATAAGTTGGCTACGCTTTTGTACAGGATGGTGGCATGCAACTTTGTTCTCTTAAAAGATATGACCACCTTCATTTTTATCTTGTTTTTCAAACTGTCGCCTTAACTTCCATCTGTTGGAGATCATGTTAAGCAAATTTAATTTCAAACAATGTAATGTGTGAGATCAATCAGATACTATCCACCACATGTGATATTTTCTAATTTCTCTAATATCTTATCTTGATTCAGGTCCTTATTATAGCATATGTCTCTATTAAATCTACTATCTCTAGTCCTGAACAAACTGTCTACTGGCCTTGTTATTCACATTCCAATCACATGCGTGTTATAGGTTGACTACAAGCCGGCTAGGCGTGAACATTCCAGCTAGGGCTGAACTGACAGTCAGAAGGAATGACTATGAACCCCAGCTAATTGGACAACCCACAGGGGAGTTTTATGATGTAGTCTTGATCTTTGGCATCATAGACATACTCCAAGACTATGATATCAGCAAAAAACTAGAGCATGCATACAAGTCTTTTCAGCATGACCCAACCTCAATATCAGCTGTTGATCCAAAACAGTATGCAAAGCGATTCCGTGATTTCATGTTCAAAGCTTTTATAGAAGACACCTAGAACTTCTTGGCAAGAAGTGCCACCATCAAGACGACAAACTTCGGAACAACCCCATAGAAGCTGGTCGAGCTGAAGCCAAGTTGCTTGGCTTCTGTCCATGTGTATATTATTGCAGCGACCACATTCAGAAAGATCAGTCTTTGGCATCATCGAAGCCGCTTGAGACTGGCTCGTGGCTTGGGGAGTTGCATGGCCGATAAACCAGCAACAGAGATGCATGCATCCACTAAATATATTTCACCAGAGGTAGTACTTGTATGTTTATTGAAGATATAGATAGAAATCGTAATGAGGAGAGCGCAAGCCAACTCGGAACTGTAAATGATTTTACCTGAGTTTACGTGTATCAGTTATCATTCTTTTTGTAATCAGTTTTATTTTTTCTCAGAAGCAAGAGGAATTTCTGGGATTTTTAACATACTTGTACAGGAGTACTTGAATTGAAATGATTTTGCGTCGAATATCTTATTATTTGCACCTATGAGGTAATTCATAATATTGGCATCAATGGCACGGTTCTGATAATGTTTAGGCTTGGAATGCTATTTAAGATATGTTATTGGATGCTTCATTCCTTCAATATGACTTTTAACTCAGTGGGGTCTTTTAGGCATAGGATGATGCTAGCCAGCAGTTGGCGGATAGCAAATTCGTGATGATGACAGTTTGCTGAAACAAGATAAAGGGAGCTGATACCTTGCACTTGGTGTTGGAGAATTGTCTGCAATGAAACAGACATGGGAAACAGGCAAAATTTATATTATCAGTTTTGTAGAACCCACCAGATATAGACCAATGAACAACCTGCAATGTGATTTAGTCTCTGCATTGGTTCAGAACCTGAGAGTGCCAACTGTTGGCAACCACTTAGTGCGTCAGGTAGGCCTTCATGGTTGTGACCTCCTTGGAGATGTTTCCAAATGTCACTCAACTAGCAGTTTTGGCTCACTAGCTTGTAATTGATCAATTCATTTATGAGTGACAGGGACATTGTTTCTATCTGAGGAATCTGTTGGAGATAATGACCTACAGATGGTTCCTAAGCCTGCACTCCCTCTAAGATTTCTCAAAGCTTGTTTAGAAAGCCTAGCAAATCTCTAATATATTGTAACCCAAGATCTAGAAAAGGCAATCAACAGATTTTGACATTTAACTGTCTCTAACTTTTTCATTGTACTTATGTTAATATAGGATTTTTGGTAAATGAAATCACCTTGCTTAAGTTATCTTCTCCCTCTTTATCAATCGAGAAATAGTAATGAATTATTTATCAAGTTACTAGCATTGTGCATGTAAATGCACATGACTTAAACTGAGTTCAAAAGGGTGAAGTAAAAGTTCTAATATTATACTACTACTATAATAGCAACAAAGTCTTAATCCCAAACTAATTAGGATTGGTTATATAAATCCTTTTTCTTCATTCTACTTTTTATAAGATGTAAAGATTTTAAATATTTCTTTATAGAGTTAATTTTACTTAGCTTCCTACAATTATACAGTATTTGCATATTTTTTCTTAAACTAAAAAAATTTGCAATCAACTCTTCAATTTCAATTTAAGTTGTAATTAGTCCCTACCATTTAATTGGGCTTTAAAAGAAACAAAAAAGTGATCACGTGACTACTAAATATACCAAATTTTTATAATAAATAATGTGGTAAAAAGCAACAGCATCCATTCTTTAAAAAAATAATCTTAATTAAGGATACAGCCGTCTTTTTCTTTTCTAAACATATTAAATTGTATTTGTAATGATGACGTGATAGTCACGTGTCTACTTCTCAGATTTAAACAGTAAGGACTAATTGCGATTAATATTAAAATTGAGAGGTTGATTATAATTTTTTTTTTTTAGTTTAAAGAGGAATGTGCACATACCTCATAGTTAATAAGAGTTAAGTGAAATTAACCCTTCTTTATATTATAATAATAAGATATAAAAATAAAAGAAGTTATTAATCAAAAAGAAAATCATGGTCATCTATTGTTCCTGTATGTGCATAACATACTGCAAAATTTAGCATAATATAACACTCATACGGTTACAAAATTCAACAATTGACATATTAGCTGCATTTCCCAGCCTATCACCATAATCACCATGTTGTTTTCTAAAAAAATGCCATAAAAATCATGTTAGATTTATAATATCTTGTCAACAGTATTTCAGGTAAGATGATGCTAGTTAGTCTATTAGAGTATTTATAAAATCTTGATACGAGAAAAAATTACATGCGAGCCTTGTCAACCCAAATAAAAAGAGAAAAAAAAAGGAAGAAATTTCTACTGGTTTTTTCAGAAAAAGAAATTTTAAAAGTTCTCTCAATGGTGCTCTGGTGGGGAAGTCCTCGCTTCAGTGCTTGTCATTACTAGACCATGCATAAAAGCTGTGCACACTGCTGCCTGTGCCCGGTCTAAAGGAGGCATCCACTGTTTTTAAAAGACAGGAGGGCATCCACAAAGGGCTTCCTCCTCCCTCTGCTGATCAAATCCCAATCCATTCACCAGTACAGTGGAATTCTAATACAATATACTTCAGAGCTCCTCAGAAGATTCTTGTATAAAAGGTTATGTAAGAATAAAATTTTTTATGGTGTTAAAGTCCAGCCTAGAGAGTGCTGATCATAATCTCGACAAACTTCTGATACCAAGAGAATCCGAGAGAATTCCTTGTGGGATGTGATCTTATGTATATATATATATATATATTTATGATCAGAGTCCTTGGCCCTGAACAAAGGGACGATGATCGATAAAGTGATACCTGACGGTGTTAGCTCTACTGGAGCCAGCAGCGAGCATGAAACAGGTTAATTTTTACAATTTTTTTGAAGCTAAAAATGGTGCATTGTTGCAGGCTAGATGCCTGGCATTCTCTAATTTTCTTTCTTTCGTTCAGAAGCTAGTCGTAGATGAGTTAACTTGCAGGTGAGAGTAGGGACAATTGGTAGATAGAATGCTACAGTGATACACTCTAAGAGAATCTTAAGGCATGCTTCATGTCTCAAATCGCATGGCCTGCAGCAAAGTTTCAAATCATGGTGCTATCTTATCCCATTCCAAACACTTGGATGAGGACACTTTTTAGACACAACTTCAGAATAATGCTAGGAGAGTCTCATTCTGACACAGTAACTTATCCTGATATTTGAAACATAATATGTAGGGTCTACAAGCATGATGTCAAATGACGCACACGCACGAATGATCAAACTTCTTCTTCCAGATTCCATTAATTTTCCTCACCTTTAGACATCCTTCTCCATTTGGTGCAGGTATGATCAAATAAGACGAGCAAAAAGAATGTGGTGGAGGATGACTCACAGACAATTGTCTCTTGGACTCTTACAAACACTACATGTTACACTTGTTTGATGGATGCGATGACTTTTCGATGTTTACCACCACTTTGGTGCTTATCATCTTTGTTCGTTGGCTGCGTTGATGAGAAGAAATTAGCCTGCTGATTGGTTAAAAAAAGCCATGAAGTCTTAAACTTTCTATTTGGACTACTGCTTTTGTCCTCCGTTAAGAAGAATATTGTGGGATATTGCAAGTTTTGTAAAGCAATAGGTATTCTCTTTGTAAGCTAGAAACTGACTTGACGTGTTGTGACTGTGGGCTAGAAGAAGCCTAGCAGAATAACCCAAGATTGAAACCCAAAACCTCCTTTTTGTTAGGGCTACGGAGAGGTGTCGTCTTGTGACAATATGCCATTCATAAAGAGCTATGGAACACATCGGTTTGAGCTAAGGGTACGTTTAATGATCATTTTGAAATCATCTTGATAATTTTGGATCGCTAGTGATTCTAATCCTATTATGATCTAATTCTTCGTGATCATAGACTATTATGTTTAGTGTAGTATATCATAGTAATCAAGGATCACTGATAATCTATCATCATATTTGGTATGCTACGAAAAACCTTAGGTTACTAACTATAAAATATTAAAATTATCCCTATTATATCTATATTATATTACTCTAACATAGTTAATATAATATCATATCATATAATATATTAAATTATATCATATATTATAATATAAAAACTAATATTATATTATATTATACTATAATAATAATATCATGTTTTATATTTTATATAGTATATCATAAATAAAAGATTTTTAATATAATATAGTGCATTATATTATATTGTAGTATAATAATATAATAATATAATATATTAATTATATATATCATATTATATATAAATTATTGCTATTATAATATATTTATTATAAATAAGCAGTATTTTGGTTTATACATTTTAATCAAAGATCATCATAAGGGAATGATCTTAGATCATTACCCTTAAGAATGATGATAGGATCTCTTTCTTACCCATAGGATACCATCATTACCCTTAAGAATAATGGTGATCTTGGATCATCGTCGTATAGGATCATCCCAGTGCAACCATATCGGATGATCCCATCACCATCCTATGGGTCATCGGTGATTCTAGCCGGATTACTTCATACCAAACGCTCCCTAAAGAGCATGCAATTAAAAGTGAAGCAACATCATTTATATCCAAAATTTGCTGCTTGGAGACTCAAACTGAATGGAAGAATGGAAAAGACAAAGGCTAGTGAGTCGTTGTGTTGCTCAAACTTCTGTTTGCATGAAATTAACTCTATGATTCATACTTCTCCTTCTCACACAAAAAATAAAAAAAAAAACAAAGAAGAATTACATATGATTAGTGCAAATTACTCATCCACTATAGTGGAGTCAATACCAAATATCCCCTGCACTCTCAAGAAATCAGAACCTTTGAATGAAATGAAATCCACGCTCTACAGAAATACTTGGGAGCAACAAAAAGAAAATTTTTGATTAATCTTATACGCAAATTTGAGATTGATACTATACTGCATTGAGCCAAGTGTTTCGTGATTTGTAGCGCAAGAACCTTGGGCCGAGTTCATTAAGAGAATGAAGGACAAACTATCCTTGGAAAGGGGGAGGAGGAAGAGGGTTGCAATCCACTAATGCTAGCAGGCAAAGAGGCGAGTTTAGTGAGAAAGGACAATGGGGATAAGGATTTTCCAGGAGTAAAGTGGTTGATAGCCTTGTGATCAGTATCGACTATGGTGTTGAATCCAGATGTAGGAAAATGTCATTATTCCTTTCAGTCCAAATTAGAGCAAGGATGAAGGAACCCCAAGCTGGTAAAAGGGTCTTGATGTTGTGTTGCTTTTCTTCAATCCATCCAAAGAATTTTGAATGTCATTCAGCTGCTTCATTCGACACCAACTGCAATATCCCAAGTCTATTTGCTAATCCAATTAACTTGTTAGTGGACCAAAATCATGCGGCTAGTGAAAGTTAATTAATAGCAGATGAACTTAAGTTATAAGCACTTCAAATTTTTCTTTCCCATCCGATGTGAAACTATTTTTAAAGTACTATTATCTTTCCCTCTTATAATGCGACGTCCTTGTCGTATGTCATAAGTTAATCAGAATCTACTCTGAACCATCTATTCCGAAGCTGGTTGTTGGTGCTACAAGAAACCATTTCATTTGTAACACCCAAACCCACCTACTGATCCAATTAACTTGTTAGCAGGATGAAACTATGTGACCCTAAAAATTCGAATAGAAGTTTATTGGTAACAGATGAACTTGAGTTATAAGTACTTCAAACTTTTCTTTTTCACCCAATGTGAAACTATTTTGGGGTATTATACCAACTAAAGAAGCTATCTTCTTCCATATTAGGAAAGTGAAAGAGCTATTGGATGAGAGGAGAGAACTCAGCCAACCACAGGAAGACCTGGACTTTATCAGGGCTAACGCCTTTCTAGAGGAGAAGAGCAATAGAGCACACCATTCCTCCAATGATAAGTGAGTCGGAAGAAGGCTTTGAGATAGTAAATTTTGTTGCTTGACCATCTGCAAGAGACTTTGTCTAGGCTTCTTGGTGGCTTAACTTTGGTTAAGAATGTCACCTATTGCTCTAAGGACTTCAATTAATCTGGCCCCGAACCCTTTGGTCTAAGATGAGTTACTGGAATGACTTTTGGAATAGCCGGAATGCATGCACATTCACGAACGGGAATTATTGGAACGAACAAAAAAAAAAAAAAAAAGAGAGAGATCTTCTTCCTCGGTTGGTTGTTCTCATCTGGACATATACTTTATGATAGTTTCTTTATTAATATAATAATATATTAAATTTAAAATTCAAACGCTGAACATGATATATAGTAAAATATCTACAAATCCGAGTTCATTTATTTTGGTTCTCTCCAACTTAATAATAAGGACCAATATATGGATGGATATATGATATTATTTCTTTTGTGAGGTGCAAATAATATATCAACCAAGACGGACTAAACATGCTTGATATTTAGCGTATAGTTTATTAATTAAACATTTTTGAGCAAATGTTTTTTCCCTTGTAGATCTTCTTTCCATCAGCCTTCAACCTTGTTGAATTTTCTAAAAGAACTATGGATCAAATAAGTTATGATTTGCCTCTAAATCTTTCTAGTAGCTACCAATGTTTTGGTTTAATGATGCAGACAAGTTCTTACTTTCTACTTTTCTTGTCCATCCCGGTCTTATTTTTGTGAGCACAAACCAATCCTTCCTTGGCTCATAAGTCCTCTGCACCATGTCTGTTTTAAATAGAATATTTTTGTTCAACTTTTAAAACTACTTTCTATTTATCATCTTAATTTGAGGTTTTTGGAATGGCAACCAAGTCCTTTCTCTTATCTTTGAGCATATTCTCAAGCCCAAGTCCATTAAATTTAAGGATTCAAACCTCAACAATATAGCAGCTATTCTCCAATATGAATGCAGACTTGTTGAGACCTCATGTACTACATCTTCTCAGAAATTTCATTTATAGTTGCTGCAAAATCCTTGGCCATTAACAAAACATCTTCTTCAAATTCTTTTCATGTTGTGTTCTGATCCTCAATTGAATTGTAACTTAATTAAGGTTTGTCTAATTTTTGAGTGTAATAACTTTCATTAACATGTATTTCATCTTTGTTTTCCACATAATAAAGTTACAATTATCGATGTTCTCAATTTTGAGCTAATAACTATGCTATTAGACAATGAGTGATTAACTTTGTAAGATTGTTTTCCTAAGATCTTCAGAATTTAAAGACTCAGATTGAGAACACTGACTGGATGGTGCAAAATTACCTAAATTATAATTTTGCTGGTTGCTGAAATAATAACTCCACATTTGTTCCAAAGAGGTGTGGGTTCAGACAAGCTGTTAGGTGTGAGTTGGATTAATTGTGGGCTTGTTTGCTCTGGGCGAAGGCTGGCTTAGAATAGCTCATGTTGAGCAGTCAATGTAGTGAAACCAGGATGTTAGCTTTAGCCCAAATGCATACTTTGATGTTCCATCCAAATCCCCGAAATAAAAATGGAAATAAAAGCCCAGAAACTGATCCTAATCTGGGATTGATATCAAAATTTCTGCTGAAACTAACTTATATCACCAAAATCTTGTATATATGGAGTATTTGTGCTAAGTTTTTTTGTTCTTGCTATGTTTTCTTTTTTCCAAAAGTTGGAAATCATTTTGTTTAGATGACATATAGGTTTTGCAAGTATTGGGTTGAGTTTGAAGCATTACTACATTAGATTACAAATGTTTAAAGGAAAGTTAATTTTCTAAGACAAGCTTTTCTATTTTGAAATTAAATCTCATATATATATATATATATATATAATTTTTTTTAGTGCAAACACCAGCATAAGCTATGACCCTAGGTCCTAAAAACTATAGTATAGTATAAAATATTAGTTTATTCTTCTTAATTTATTCTTGTTTCATTATCATTTTTATCTTTTTCATGATACATTGTGGCTAGCTAATTTTTCGGTGTGCTTCTCAACCGTTACAAATAATATTAAACTAAATCCAACTTATAGCCTATATAAATTAGGAGATATTGCAAGATTGGTCTATTAAAATTGCTCATGACTCAATCATAACATTTATGATTAGATTTGATTAAATTTAGACCTCTAATAAAAATACTAGTGCTTAAATAAAAGAGTATCTATAGAAGTTACACTACTTCTGGATTGGTATAATTGTATTAGATTCATACATTTTTACCTGTATCAAACCTATTTATAAGGTTTTGACCTGTCATCTGGTGCATGTCCTGTCTGTGGAAGCATTTGCCTGTGCTAGCCTGAAACCATCTTTTAAGTTTGCATGTTAGCCACCTTGACCCCATGCAAGATAAATGTCTATGATGCACTGAGGGGCTGCAAATCATTGAAATTGGGCTTGGATTTAGATTAATCTTTTAGATTTAGATTGCTGTCATTTGTCTTTCATTTCTGTTTTATATTCAATTTTAGTGAGCCTAGATTGTGCAGTGCAAAGATCAAAGGAACTCAAATGTCTTCTTGAAGAGTTAGGCTAAGTATGGATGAGATATCACTGGTATTAAAAGGCCTCATCAGCTAAAATTACAAACTTGTGAGGCACACATGATGGCTTTAGAGCCATGATATACCGATAAACACAGAACTCTTACATGCAAACTACGTGTTAATTTGGTGTGTAAATTTGGCTCCAACACATCAGTATGTGGTTAATAGATGAAGTTGTGAAAATTAGGATTGTGTTCAATTTTTTAGGTTGGCTCTATTTTTCATTTTTGCTTTCATAAAAAACAAAAAAAAAAATTATAAAAACATATTTGGTGATTCAAAATGAGAAAAAAAAAATAGAAATATAATTACAAAATAATAAAAAAGTTAAAAATAATTTAAAGACATTTTTACTATCTTTCATCTGAACAGAGAAAGGCATACAAAACAAAAGCTAAAGAATTTAAAAATATAAAAGCGAACGTTATTTTTTTATTTTTTTAATCCATTCTTTTAAAAAAAGTTATTTATAATGAAAATAAAGAATAAAAAATAACTTTTATTTTTATTCATCGAACATATTTTTTTAGAAATTAGAAAGTAGAAAAGAAAAATTACATTTAAAATAAAAATCAAAAATGAAATCAAAAAAGATTATATATATATCCCATCCCCTCAAATCTTGGGTGCACGATGTTGTTCGCTGCTACCTTGGGCAAGAGATATGTACTGCTACTCTTTCTTTGTACCATCTACATATATCTTCATTGTATCCCATGTCTCTTTCCACAGAGTCCTCCATCGCCATTGCCATTCCAGTCGGCAAGAGATGCTTCCCCAGCACCCGGTCTCTTTCCAGCGTCTACACAGAGCATTAGATTCACGTATTTAGGATGTTACAGTTTTTGATATCAACCCAAGCCTCTGTTTTGTTAATCTCTGAAGGCTAGCAGCAGTGAGAGAAGGGTCTGGGCCATGATACTGTAGGTGTTGCCAACGATTGTCACAACATGGGCCCTTAATGGCAGTGGCCGAGGCAATGGTCCACATTGAAGATTGATGGGATGTTAAGAAGATAGAGGAGAGAGAGTAGGTGGCAAACTTGATGTCAATGGCACCGTCGACGAGAGGGACAACTTGGCTCATGCTGAACTTTGATGTCTCGATTAAAGAATCTTAAATAAGGACTGGATCTATAGTTCATGATATAAATAAAAGATTTTTTTTTTTTTTAAATTTTTTCTGCAGCAACTATTCTATTATATCATGTTTCAGAATTGACAGCAGCATGATAGAGCATATAGAAGCTATTCTCTTTCTCACCACTGCTTGGATTTGTGGTGTTAGACAATTGCTTAGTTCCACTAGCTTTTAATGGTCCATTTGTCACGCTATTCATCAAGGGAATCAAGCCATTGCCTTTCTAACGAACAAAGTAATATTCTTAAATCCTTCTACTTTCTGGTATGATGCTCCTTCAGAGGACTTAATTTTATGTCAGCTTTTCTCATCACTTCTAAGCTTATTGGGCTACAAAAGAAAAAAAAAAAAATTTAAAAAAAAAAAACCCTCGTTACATTGTTAGGCTCTATTTTGGATTAATGATTGTGATACCTTTAAGTAAATATTGGCCAACAACTACATAAGATAGTTATTGGCTAACATCTAAAGTCAACAATTAATCCAAACAGGTTTTTAGTGTTCCAAACTTGTGCATAAGAGTAAGCATAGAATTTTTTTCTCTCAAATCTCTTTAAGCATTTGTACTTCCAAAGAGGGATACCTTCCTCCTCTTAATTTTTTTTCTCTATTAACAAGGGCAAATTTAGGATTGCTTGAATTTTTCTTTTTTCAAATTTAATCTTCTACCATGCCGCCATATAGTTCCACTTTTGGAATATGGAATCAAAGATAAATGTTTTGTTATGTATAAAGAAAGCTTTGATACCACTTATTACATAGAGGGAAAAAAAATATCAGTAAGAAAGAAGAAAGAAGAAAGAAGAAAGAAGAGATCAATAGAGAAATGGCACATTAGAATTTAATGTGGTTTGATCTATAGATTTGCATCTATATCAATTAAGATGATAAAAATTTTATTATGAATAAGTAGCTGGAGATTACAAAAATTATTTTTTTACTACAAAATCTATCTCATAAAACTCTAAACCTATTTATATCAAACAAAACTCTATCTTAAACTCTCTCAATGACATTCTGAATTACTCTAAAGGCTAGAGATATTTGTGTAAATATAAAAAAGGGATCCACAATGTTCTACATGAATAACAACCGATGTTCTATATATATATATATATATATGTGTGTGTATGTGTGGAAACATGCATACATCAAGCTCGTTAACCTCCCTTCTCTCTTTAAATCTCTCTTAATCTAGGATCTTTCTTATTCCTATTTGTCTTTATTGTTCAACATTTTGTAATCTATTGGAAATAAACCTCATAATTGTTACACTTCATTAATCAATCAATTACATCTCTAGGTCTTCTTACCCAATGCAAAACCATTTGCTGGCTACGTGCTATTAGAGTCTTGCTGTTCCGTTGTTACATGATTCAGGGAAGTTTTTCATCATTTGGTGTGTGCTGGAATTTCAAGGTAATGGTAAAATCCTTCTTACAATCATGCTTCAAAACCCTTAGAAACCCCATTCTAAGGTTCCATTCACCTCAAGGGAACCTTATTGCTTGCTGGAATTCTGAACAGCACCCAGAATTTCTATTGAAAACCTAGCAAATCCCTTTAAAGGACTTTCAAAGCATCTTTTTGTTCAGATGTAACTATAGGGCTGCATCACTGGTTCTTCTTGTGCACTTGCACATCGAGCGAGTTTGAAACGAAAAGATATGAATTTGAGTGCAAAGGAAAAAAAAAGAAAAGAAAAATGTTTTCTTTTCCCTTTGTTTTTCAAGCTTTTAATGCAAAACTTCTGATCTGAAACTCATGCAGGGCTTTGAAGCTACTAATTTTCTTTTGCTTCTTTTCTTCGGTGAAAGTTAGCTCCAGGAAATTTCAGTCTTCAAAACTTATGGCAAAGACATTGTGTGTGTTAAATACTAGATTTCTATAGGGATGTATGGGCGTTGAGGTCTTCAGCTAGTCGTATTCCCTTTATCTCTTATATAGTCATTTATTTGTTGACTTGATTTTCTTGTTTAAGAGGGCGTTTTGATCCTATTATTAATCCATCATGTCATGGATTCTACCCAGCATTTTTGTTGTTAAAAATCATGGTGAATTAACAGTAGCTTTGATTTATAATTGTTCAATTTGGAACAAGGGCTGTGTCTTGTACTTCACAGTCTACAATAAAAGTTTTTTAAAAATCTGAAAATGAATAATTTAAGGACTCGCCAGATTTTATATATATATATATATATATATATATATATATAAAGCTTGTTTATGAGGTAATATGCTGTTATGCTGGAAAGAATGTGTAGAAGTTCTATAACTATAAATGAATTCTCAAATTATCAAAATTGGATGATTATTTATCAATATTATGATTTGTTTATAGTTTACTTATGAATTGTTCAAGAAATATATGTTGTCATCCATGATCTTTTACTTGTTAAGCTTGGAGACATTGAGCATGTATGTCAACAGGCCAGTCTGTTGGGCCTAATGTTATTGCTTTGGTTTAATGTTCACTTTTTTGGCCCATTGTCATTCACTGACCATTAGAGAATTATAGGGTTTGTAAGTAATGTCTTTAGCTTTTGTCCCAATGTGTCCTGGCCTAGAAAACTAGATGATATGAGACAGTCTATTAAAAATCAACCAAGATGCTCCACATCCCTCTCAGTTACATCAAAGGATCAGCTAAAATCTGTGTGCCCAAGGAATCAGGGATTATGGCATGGTCCCCTCATGTTCATTAACTAATAAAGTGTCAAATTATCAGTGTCTCTCTACTTCAATTTGTTATATAAAATAAAAGGTAGATTCTCCTGGCTTATAGGTTGAGGTCCTAATACGTAATATCCAAAAATTTCTATCAGAAAAAAAAGGTCAATGAGTAGGGTGGACATTTCCAAGAACAAAGATAACAAAATAATGTGACTAAGTATCAATCAGTGTCAAAGTAGTTGTAAGGATTTCTATAGCAGTATAAAGATGCCTGACACCGTATTAGACTGCTCTTTTTTGGATATCATTATGTCGCCTTCTAGGTTCTTGGCATTACATGGATCAAATGTCTCAAAAAATGCAATGATCTCTCCCAATTATAATGAGTTGTAGATATGCCAATTATTAAAGTTTCAGGACTACTAATAAGGACAAAAAAAAAAAAAAAAAATGATTCACCTAATTAACCCTAATTTACTTGAGATATCTAAGACTTTGTTGTTTTTTTTTTTTTTTGTTGTTATTGTCTGCTAACAGGAAAGCTTATTGGTTGCATAAAAAATTGGACATGAAATTAATTGATAGGATCTTAACGACCCAAAAGTTACTTACCTCCCTTGACAATTATATGTTAATCGAGTATATCTACTTAGGAGGATAATTTAGTATGCAGAATTTGTGATTCAATTCTTCTCTGTTAGGAATTGGGATGGGATGATAACCGTGTGATGCTGTGCTGGATCGGAGACCCCAATTATTGTCATCGTCCCCATCAGATAAATATTCTTTCTCTCAGTCCCACCCTCTAAACAAGAATTTTTTTCAATCCCATCTTTACTCCATAAAGAATGATAAATCTTCGTTTTTGCTCTATCCCCATCCTACACCTAATAACATATATGAATTTTTAGTGAATATTATAAAAACCAAATGCCGTCCAAATATACAAAGATATTAAAGTACTTAAGAATATATTTATTTCTATCTCCATCTTACTTTTGATAATAGATATAAAAGTATTCTTCGCCTTTGTCTCCATCCTAACAACAGAAGATACGAAATCTTCATTTCAAACAAAGTTGGATGGGATGGCACGTTGAAATTGCCCTCTTGAATTAGGAAATCAAATTG
The DNA here is from genome assembly GCA_017589505.3 of Metroxylon sagu. NCBI lineage: Eukaryota > Viridiplantae > Streptophyta > Magnoliopsida > Arecales > Arecaceae > Metroxylon > Metroxylon sagu. The sequence goes on from JACVBY030000519.1 coordinate 668,024, forward strand.
AACAAGGCTGCTTCAAGTCCTCATTTATTTCATAGTACATATGAAACTTTGAGTTTGAATTAAATTCTCATCTAGCACTAAGAATACTTTAGAGGGGGAAATTGAGGTTAAACCATGCGCAGATTGGCTGTCCTTTTACGCTATTGCTGACTAGGTATTACATTGTGAAAACTTGTCATCAAATGGCTATGAAGCAAAGGGCCAAGTTTGAGGCCTCTTTACTTGGACTTGCATGGTAGCCCTTATCAACAATGGCAGCAGCTCAAAGCTACGGAGTTCAACATAATTTTACTGGCTTCTGGATGCCTCATCAAGCTACCGATTCAATTTCTCCTCTCCTAAGGATTCAACCCACAAGCCTACCCATTAAGAATTCAAAAGTGACATCTTGTTTTCCCATCCATATATAGCTTCTATCATCCATATGAAGTTGTATATATTAATGCATTTTGTTTGTGGATTTTCCAGCTGGTAAATTATACTAAATTACATAGAAGTACCTGCATGATTAGATACTGAAAAGGACGTGATAGTGAATAAATTTATAAGTGTTTAAATTGTACTATTTTGATTGTATTCAATGAAACATGAACTCTTTTATAATAGCACATGTTCATTGGTCCCATCATCAGAAGCCTAACTTCTTGCATCACAAGATTACTTAAAAAAAAAAAAAAAAAAAAAGATTTTGTCACAAGAGTGAGTGGTATCAGCTCTCATTCAAAAATTAGAAATAAATAAAGAAACGAAGGAGATAGAGAAAAAGGGAGAGATGCCATCAGCCACCAGCTCGTCGTAGTCGCCCTGAATCCAAAGTCGTGCATTGAAACATATCATGTTGCCAATTTGGTGTTCTCAACCTTAAAATAATGAGGAAACTTGAGCTTATGATAATGCTCTCCCAGCTAAGAAAGGTATCTAAAACTCCATCTAATAGTCATGGAGATAGCGATCGCACTTGGATCGTCAAAGCCATGCGTGAAACGACTCGTTGCCTTTTGTTCGAACTGTCCAATGCCTTCATTAGCAAGTAACCAGAACCATTGTCGTTTTGGTGAAGGACAAATGTTGATTGTTTGCCGACGCTAGGAACTCTTTGTGACTTGACTCGATGATGGGAGCTTGCAAATAAAATAAAACTAGGGCTCTATGATTGATAAAATAAAATTTTAAAAAAAAAATAAATTTACTAAAGTAATTTTTGATATTAGTAAAATAAAATAAATTTAAAGTAAATAAAAATAAAATCGGTTTTTTATATATTATTAAATTTAAAATTTTGAATCACAACCCCTTTTCCATCAACCCATTTATGTATAAAATTTATTTATATTTAGAATAAAATTTGATACTTATATTTTAATTTATTTTTATATTTCTCTTAGTATGAAAAGAAAATGTTATGCATATAAAATATGAAAATAGAAATGAATTAAAATACAATAACCACGTATCCATTAAAACACTTTATCAATTTGATGAATGAGATTTTTAATATAAAAAAATATATTTAATAAAATAAAGAATAGGCACATGCAAGATGAGAAGTAAAAGTAAAAAATTTAACAATATACCAACTTTCACTTAGAACCTTACTTCTTGATTAGCATGAAGGCTTCATAATTAAATACGTAGAAGAGAAATTTTTTTGCTTATTTCAAAATAATGCCACATAATAAAAGTACATTAAAACGCTTACTATAAAATTAATAATTAAAAAAAATCTTTGATGTGACTGAATTATTCTTCTTTTTTAATAGTTTCTACCTAAAATGGACCATAAGTATAAGAAAATCTTTCATTGTTCCTTGATCTAATCACGTATAAAGAAAGCAATGCTTAATTTAAATTATTTGAGCTTCAAATTATCGATTTGAGTTGGACAAAAACTAATTGCATACATGTCTTGCATGCTCTCTAGTCTAATCACTCTTAACCAAATCAATAAAATAGTTTCATTCTTTAGATTTACTCCATACTCATTGCTTAAGGTACTTGTAATTTGAAGACTCTCATCGATGGCAATTTTACTTGGACTTGATTGAGATCCATCTCAACCCATCTCAATCATGGTAAAATCTTCAAACTTTAACTAAATGTTAAAAAAAATGCCTAATTGAAACTTTGTGGTTGGAGTCGTGCAAGACTACCATCATGCTTTTTATCCTAAAACTCATTTGAATATATATATATATATATATATATATATATATATATATATATATAAGTAAATTATAATTATTATTTTTTCATAAAAAATTAATTTTTGTTATGCAATTCTTAATAATGAGAATAATATAAATTTTATATTTTTTATACTATCAAATTATAACTTTAATAAAAAAAAGTAGTCAAAATATGTTTTTCAATGATAATTCTAGAAAAATGAAAAATAATAAAGTTAGAATAATAAGATGAGTTCGAAATCTTCTTTATGTGGTGGAGGATGGGGAGCCACATTTATTACTTCTATGAAGCACGGAACAAAAACGAAATGAGGTATGAAAGGTTAAAAATAAAGATAAAAATAAAAATTAAATGGATAAAAATTAGCTTCAAACCATTTCATTGTCAGTTCTATCCTGAATGGTCTAATTGAAAATCTCCTTAAATTTTTCATACTTCATTGAGTATAACAGTATGTCTCAAACTTTGCAAATATTCCGAGATAATAGTAACATTATAGTTGAACGGAACATAATTTCATAGAATTATTTTCATTGAAAAAAATGAAGCAGATGCGTTCTAGAGGCATTATCTGCTGCAGTTCGCGGCCATTTTCCAGAGGCATTTTCTTAGTCAACAGTGACGGCGTTAGAAGTACAACCTATCAAGCTCCAGCGAATAAAAAAAACCATCGCATCCAAACACGTCACGGTCCGATGCCGGTTTTCCTCGCGATATTTCCCTCGGCGAGGGCTAAAAAGAAAGCGACGCTTCCATTCCTCCGTCAGCTCTGGCTTTGCCGAAGGGAAATTTGAGTCCGTCCATTGACATGCTTCTCTCCAGCGCACGCCAACGCAATGAATGAGACGAGGTTCTCCATTCCTGCGCAAAAGCATGGACTTCTGCCGTTGTTCTACAAGAAATACTGCAGTTAAAAAAATAAATAAATAATTTTGTTGAAACAAATTACAGCTTTAATTTTAGGTTACTGATGATCATAAGAATGTTGTTATCTCAGTTTTAATTTGGAAAAAAATAATAGTGATATATCTTCTTATCGCTTCATAATATAACATAATATAACGTTTGATTTAGAAAAGATGTAACAGGAAAGAAAGTAAATTTTGAATAGATTTAGCAGCAGCATTTTGGGTTAAAATATTTTATTTATTCAACTTGTCAAAATGGATGTGACATGATTGATAATTTATTTACAAAATTTATGTAGAAAAAATTAAGCATTAGCTGCTCATATTTTTGTTTTTAATGTTAAATTTCTATGCCACAGCAGTGCTGTCGGAAAGAGAAACAGCATGAGGTCGTTCAGGGCCCCGCGTTAACTTCAAAAGTCCAAAAAAAGGCGTGACTTCGAGCCAAAGTTGATAGGCCTCATCCATCCATCCCCTTTTGCTTTCTCCGCTCTTGTCTTCGTCGGAGAATGAGCGGGCGACAACGATGGATGGCAACAATGATTGACACCGGATCTGATGTCCAGCATCTCCCACCATCCCGAACATAGCGTTGTCCACGACATCCCCCGTCCACACAACGCCAATCAACGTGTGTGTGATTAGGAACATAATTAGCCCGAGAATATTATCATTCCAACGTTAACCGTCCGACTTTAAACAGTACCGTTTAGCTTATCCTATTTAAAAAATATTATATTTTTAATATTTTATTAATAAAAATTAATCAATATATCATAAATTGATTAATAAAATGATACGTCAGATATTTTATTAATTTTAACTGATTTATAATATAAATTTTAAAAAATATAATATTTGTAAAATATAAAAAAAATAATATTAACTAGTAAAAAATTTGATATTTGTAATAATTTTTTAATAAAAATTTAAGGAGTTTATTAAAAAACAGCCCGCTGGTTTGGGGCTGACCGCATGAGGTCCGTCTTAAATCACTCTTCCGTAATAAATAGAAAATATTTTCTAATACCTTTAGGGATTATTTTTAAATATTCGCTCCATATAAATATCATTGAATGGTTAAAATTGGATCAATATCATCTTATATCACAACTCAACCTCCCGCCGTTCGATCTTTATCAGATGCTTAAATTCATGAGAATGGTGGTCCCATGGTCCTGTGGAAGCCCACCCACTAATCAAACGGTCGGTGCCTCACCATCAATCAAGAGGGTGGAATGAACGGTCTAGATTGCTTCAAAGAAGTAAAACAGTCGGAGCCAGAGCCCGAGTCCAGCAGTCGTTCAGACACGTCGAGATTAGGACGGTAACCGTTGAGAACGCGCCACGTGACCCACAGCGATGACGTGGACGGTGGCCAAAGTTGGGTTTGAAGTTTTTAGGCCAAGCCTCAACCTACAAAATTATCCAACCGCTTAGAGATCCGAAAGAAATAAAAAAGTCATGACATGCTAAAACTTTAGCATGTTTAAGAGTTTACGTTTACCTACAGTAAACTATATCTTTTATATTTTTAATCAAGTATATATATATAATTAACGGTTGCTAGTGATTTAATTTTTGTATCAAGCATAAGTTTTATTAATGAGCCTTTCATGAAAGCGTAAATTATTTTAACGTGATTAACTTTCAATATATAATATGACAAATTACAACAAGATCCCTCAATTTTGGCCTATTTAAACATTGATTTCAAAATGATTTTTTTTTTTAAAAAACCACGAAGCCCTTGTTTCATTACAATTAAGGCTGTTTTGTTCATGTTTGTTACGAGGCATTAGCGTATGATGGACAGATGGCATCCAAATTTTTTCGTAATACTAATATTATTCTTTAGTTTTGACTTAGAAAGAAAGGTGATATTGGTAAGTAGAGAGGAAGGACATATGTCGATCACATGATCCTCTCTATCATTCCCACTTAATTAAGGCTTTAGTCTAGCTGAGTCACCTCTTTCATAAAAGAGAGTAAAGAGGATAGAGCCTAAAAGAGCCGGCCGATCATCTCTTCCATGGCATTGAGCCAAATGTTCAGCCAATCATCCACACACAACTCCGACTACAACTCCAAGGAAATGTTCATTCTGTGCTACAACCATGGATTAAGGGCTCCATTAAGGACCTATTAGACTGCCATAAATTCTAGATGCCAATTCTATAGGTGATTTATATATGTATAAGAAATAACGTTAAGAGAAGTGGGTTGAAGGCCTATTTTTGATTTCTAAGAAAAGGTTTTTAGGTTTCTTGCAACCTAGAAGAGGATGTAAGTTTTTTTCATTTGCATGATCCTCTGTCCATACCTCACATAAGAGAGCTTTTGAATAAACTAATCTAGAAGAATAAAAGGCTACGAAATGAGCTTCGAATTTGCGGATCATATAGAAAATGCTTAACAATATTCAAGTTCATATCTTAGGTGGTGACCGAGGTTCTCTTGGCGCTCATGTAAGGTGGTAGGAACTAGAATGACATTGTGAGCCACATGGTTGGTTTTTGTAATGACCCAAACTAGAAGTCCATGACTGATGAGTGGGACCCATCTTAGTCCTTGTAAGCCTCAAATAACTTAATGATCATATGAAATTAATATCCAACTAAAACACTAATATTTGAATACATATCTATCAAAGGAGCACTTGAACAAATATGTGCATACACATATACATCACAACAATAGAGTCAAATCATAAGTACTTATGAGGTTCCTTCTATATAATAAACTGTGAAGCTTTATATACACAACTAATATAAAAATAGATATATCCTTAATTTGGTCAGCCTACCCTTGCCCACAAGGACCTTCAAGGAAATGCAACTTGTCCACCCAATTAAGGGTCATTAGTAGGAAAGATATTGTAAGGAATAAAATCGTACTCAGTGAATAGATAAAAAGACATAGCAAGTGGGGATAAATAAATATAATATCAATAATTTATTATGGAGACATATGTATAAATAATAAGGTACTAAAATATGAGATTTTCAAATCATAATCAGTAATGTACCATAAGTTAGGAGTTATCCATGGTATCATCTTAAAGATTTAGCATTAACACATGAAATTTTTTATTTATAAGCTATAACGTGTTGTTTGTATCTTGTAAAATGCTAAGACCTAATATCATCAAATCATAGATAGTAATACATATCATCAAATTATAAACAGTAATACATGCCATCAAAGCATAGACAGTAATGCTTTTCATCGAATTATAGTTGTTAATGTATCATCTTTTAAGAGCAATCCTGGGTAACCGGCTCATCGGTTTCATAGTATCAGATATAAAAACATAGTATTTATTAGTACACATTATACATACAAGTATACATATGCACCTACAAAAATAGTTGCAATACTAGATGTCAAATAGAATCTATTTGAAGTCACTAAAAATAGGCAGCTTGAAAGCCTAGATAAATGACCTAAAGGCTCAAATGAAGGACTACTAGTAGCCAAATCAAAATAGGTTATATGTGTAGCCCTCAAATAAGGCTAGTATTATCCTACTAGCGAAGGTGTTTAGATATTAACCCATTATGTACATGTCACATCATAATGTAAAAGGCACTTATCTTTTTATATGAGATTTATAATGTATTAAAGTTTAGATGATCATCAGCTGATCACATAGTCATATACTCACATAGCAGAATTCAGATAATTATTTATGATGATATGAGCTAATACAGATAATATAAGCTCAAATATCATATTAGAGTTGAGATGAATCTTAGCTAATCATATAAACTTATCATCCCATAATCAAATTCTGGCAATCACTTATCATGACATAAGAAAATACAAATAACGTAAGCTTAAATAGCATATCAGAGTTGAGATGAATATCTGATAATCATACAAACACATGTTCATATGATTGAATTCTGGATATCAATTATAATATCATAAGAAAATCTGTATAAATATTAATTATTTATAAAAATATAAGGTTATTAGTCAACCTACAGTGCTCAATATTTAATAGCTCATAAGTCACAAGTTCTATGCAATGTTTGTAAAAATTTATCTTATTCATCTATACTTGCATTCATCCATATTCATCTAAACTTGTACTCATCCTCTAATGCAGCAATTATGCCTTTTAATATGAGTATAATTCATGTATCAAATCATATCATGAATAGATGGTGGATGAAATCATGAACATATTAAGGTAGGCATATATATTCATTAATTCATAAAAGATTTATTGTATAAATCAACTAATCATGTTATAAGGGCTATTATCTACTTACAAATAATCAAAATTATGAATTATCTCATAAGAAATTTACTATATAAAATAGTTAATATATTATAGGTGTCATTATCTCACAATCAACTATTAGAAGCACTAAAAGGACCTAAGTCATATCAGTTTGCTCGGAATTCAAGGGAAAGTAGGTGGTGATGCCTCAAAGTTTCTAGAATAAGGATTAACCACACTTAAAAGAAAAGAATTTAGTACCAATAGAGTGTGAAACCAAGATTATATACTATTATATAAATTTTCATTGCTAAATTCAAAGTCTAGCTTGAAAACTAATACCAAACAATAAGAATTCAAAAATCCTTTCCAAAGCAAAGGGGATTTGGCAAAATAAAAATAAAATTCTCTAAAATTTTGTCTCGATAGATCCTAATCTGGCAAAATTTAGCGAATAGCAGGGCTAAGTGTATGGATCAAAGATGTAAAAGAGGAATACAGGTAGAGGAAAGGTTTGAAAGAGAGAAAAATAAAGAGAATTAAGGAGAAAAATGGTTGTAGACGTTCGAAATCGAAGTTGGAAGGAGTTGGAATTAGAGCTTGAGAGAAGCTGAGGGAGAAAAAACTTGTAAAGAAAGAAACGACAAGCTTAGGAGAGACAAAAAAGAAACTTATGAGGGAAGAAATGATGCATAGTCATTTTAGCCTATGCGTAAGGTGGTTCAAGCGATTGATTGCTATTTCGATCGATTGGACCGCCTAAATGAGGCACAGAATGGTGGTGCCAGATGACCATATTGCTCAAGTTGGATAGTTTATTTCCATTCTTAAGTAAATATTCTTATTCCTTTTCTTTCATTTTTCTCTTTTATTTATTTAAGATTTCTTATGGAAATAAGGGAATACTCCCTTATTTGAATTCAATAAAAATATTAGAAAAATCAAATTTTTTAAGGATAAAAAATCAGCTCTTCTTTTCAAAAACAAAATTTGAAAATCTCAGGAAATAGTGCATTAGACAATAACAAGTTAAGGTACTTCTACTCATAATAAAAATTGCAGAAAATCAACACAACTTAAGAATGATAAGAAAACAAATTTTCAGAAAAAATTCTTTTGCATTGTAATTTGTAAGGTTTTGGTCAACACTTGATCAAACTTTTAAGATTTTTAGACTTAGACAAAATTACAACAATGGTTAACTTTATATGAACTTATTGATTCAAAATTTACTTTTGCAGAATAATTAAACTTACTACAATATTTAAGGGTTAAAACTATCTTTATAAAGTTCAAACCATGATACATCAATAGACCAAAGGTCAGAGTGTTACAATTTCAGCCCTTAAAAGCAGATATAATCTGGTAGCAGTTGGGATCTTTTTATCAATGTACCAAAATATTGGAGTCTCTTTATTTATAATATAAACCTTTAGCATATGAATGCTTATTATGTATACTCTTGGAGGCCATATGTATGGTTTTTTCTTATCAAATTAACATATAACCTTAATCTCTTCTCTTAGAGTTGGTAATGCATGCAGACCTAGTTTTGATACCAAATTTGATGTAAGCAGACTTAGTAGAAATAACTATTGATATTACACTGGCTCCTTAAGGGTTTTCGATTCAGTATTTTCAAGCATCCTAGGAGATTTGTTGATCAGTCAAACAAGAAATTACTTCAAGTTAGGAAAAGAGAAAAACTCTTAATAGTTTTATAACTCAATTTATTAATTCAAAGGACTATACTATAGGCCTCAGGCCAGGCTCGCTTCTAGCCCTAATAGCCATATGTGAATCTTCTACAAACTCCAAAACTCTGCCAATAGCCATATGTGAATTTTGTGCTTCCCTTATCCATTCTCCTATAAGGGGGAGGCTTAGCTTGTGGAGACACTAGCTCATCTTGTTTGGAGTATGGGTGTGCAAGAGATGCTTCAAATTCATCTAACTCAATGTCATCTATTCCATGCTCTACATATACTGCTGCATTGCTCTCCCCCTTTGAGACAGGACATTTTTATCATTGTTCAGAGTCTTGAGTTTATCCTCAAAAGACAACCTAGGACCAAGTAATAAAACTACTCAAACTTCTAATCTCTATTAGGCTTATCTCATCTCTATCACAGTTATCAAAGTAGGCCATTTTACCACCTACATATTACATGGAGGGGATGAATCGAATGTATCCCCCTTGATGGATCTCTAATGTAAAAAGATCCAAATTCATATTGCAAGTAAAAGGCAATGGCACATGGTCAACTTACATACAATACCCATCTTCATAGGGATCGCACAGCACTATGCATAATTAAAGCAAAAATAATTAGGTTACAAACAGCCCATCCATTTATTTAATTACTAGTCACTATAGTCTATTCAAACTTAGCCTTATTTAACATAGCATAGCTCTATTCTCTACATGGTTGTGCTCTCTGTACCTTGGTGGTCTATAGAGGGCAGCATCCTTTAGCCGTTTTCCATGCCTACAGCATTTTTTATATACTAAAAAAAAACGAGAGAGAGAGAGAATCTAGAAACCACTAACTGTAGGTAAAGGAAAAAGAACCTTGCTACAATTATCTCTTAGAAAAATGTAGCATAATCATGTCCATCCTTGAGGGAAAAGAATCTTGCTACATTCATTCCTAAACCCTGAGGCTACTTATCCTACAAAAATATGAACGAATGGAGGAAAGGACCATATGGTGAAGGGAGGAAACTTAACAGAGCAATGATGGAAAACAAAAAGTAGCAATTCTCCTTAATTCCCCGCTCTCCTCCATGGAGACCAAATAGCAAAGATGCAAAGTAATTGTGCCGTCGGACGCCGACGAGGGTGTATGTGTTAAGAGGGATCATAGCATCAATGAACTATTGGTGAGAACTCATTAGGATGCATTAGAAGGGCTTCAAACTCTCCCAAATGGAAACAAAGTTGAGGTGGTTACGAAGGTGTGGCAAAGGGGGATTTGAGCATCAGAGCACCGTTAGCGGTCACGATTTCACCATAACTCATTGAGAGGAAGGGAGGATTAGGATTGGGAGCTAGAATTGTTTAGACTCCCCCTAATGGCAATTAAACTGCTAGGTTTCAAGGACATATTTGTCCTTTTAATCGACAAAGTAATTGCGTCATGGCCTGTTGGATAGAACAATCGTGATTGTATCAAAATGAGAGTTTCAGGGTTTTTGAAAAAAAAAATATTTCGGGGCCAATGTTGAAGTAGGCCAAAGTTGAGAGGGTCTCACTATAATTTGCCCTATATAATATTTGATACTTGATAGGTACCCAAACTCAAAATACTATCTCATCCAAACCTAATAAGTATTTTTATTACCTAAGCTCAAACCCAACTCGATGACTGAACATAGAACAAAGTTAGAATTGAGGTCCCAACAAGTATGGGATTTGGGTTTATTAAAACCTAGGACTAAACCCAACCTTCTAACACCCCTACTAATATATAAAACAAGAAGTAAAAAAAACAATGTCAATTATAATACATTGTTTACCATTGTAAAAAGTGTATGGAGTATCATAGCAAAAGCCATTTTGCTATGGTACTCCATACACTTTTTTTTTTCTTTTTTTCTATAATTTTTTTTGACCATTTGATTTACTTTTAATGCATCAAATTTAATGAGAGGATAATCGGTTGTATTGGTGATATGTGTAGCTAATGCCCATAAAATAAGTTAAAGTGAAGCGACTTTTGCTATAGGATGTAACTGCAGGTATACAGGATGAGATGCAAAGGATGGAAAAGGGATCTCCTAGTTTGGTGCTTCAAGGGATTATAATGAAATCCTCTAGTTCAATGCTTTAGCCAAAATAGAATTAAAATAGCGATCCTTCTACTTTCAAGATGCTAGAGAAATCCAATAGCATAAGGGTATTGATTAGGGCCATAAAGAGTGAAGGAAGGTAGAAATGACCTAGTGGAGCTGTGTGCACCCAACAATGGAGATGAGGGCATTGGGCGGAGTTCAAAACTCTTCGTGCTGGCAGATCAACCAACAGGTCAACCAATTCACTTGTCAAGATATCATAAATACCTTGCTTTAATGGACAGTTAAGATGGTTTTAAAAAATAATGATGGAGTACTATGGCAAATCCCTAAAATAATGGTTATTATTATTTTTTATTCTTTTTTTCCAAATAAAACGCTAGCTTTTCTAAATTCAAACTTTTTATATTAAATTTTCCTTCTAAAGTTATTGTACAATTCAAAAACTTATATTTTTACTCAATAAAAAGTATAGGAATAGATAAAGGTGCTATTTTCCCATTGTTCTCCATTATTTTCATGTGAACAATGGTCATAACAATTATTATTTAAGTATCAAAATCTTAAAATACTTAAAATACTTCTTTTTTTATTCAAACTTTCAATTGTTATAGTTTAGTTCCTCATATTTTTAAAATATTATATTTTTAATATTCATTATACATAGTTAGTAAAAATTGGCAAAATAACTCACATATCATTCTATCAATCAATTCACATGATCATATTATGATGACATGTCAGTTATTCTATTAATTTTAACTGATCTAAGAATGTAGAAGTATAATATTTTTAAAATATAAAAAATTAAATTATGATAGTAAAAAATTTGAAGATCAAAATGAATTTTGAATACAAAGATGGGAATCAAAAGTACATTTTATTTTTAAAAAAAATAAAAATAAAAAACTGTTATGTCCAATAAATTTTTCATCTCAAATTTTATGTTGAGTTTTTCAGAACTGAAAATAAAAATCGCCCGTTTTACCAACAGGATTTGCGGCCTGCGCTTTCAAAATTTCTCCTTTTAAAAAATAAAAAAAAAATCAAAATATTCTCATTCCCCATCTTGGAAGCTTGGTTCGGTATAAAGATCAGCTGGCCCTGATTTCCGGAAGAACTAACTCGTTGGATCCGGCGATGTCTGAACGCGGAAAGTTGGCTGGTTTTTGATCCCCGGAAGCCAGGTGATACCAACCACTCATCTCACAACCCAAGGCAAAATTTTCTCGAAAGCAACCCTCTATCATTTTTTTTATTTTTTATTTTTTAATATTATCATCGTGGCCTTGGTTTCCATCCCAAGAGATGGTCAGGTCGCGTCGTAAGCAGCAAAAGTACGAGATCGCCGGTCTCTTTTCGTTTTTTTCCTTTCAAAGACAACGATAACACCACTGACCCTGGCCAGCCCTCGGGCCACCGACCCGGTCCCCTCTTTTCCCTCCCGCCGCTGTGCTCGAGGCCGCCTCGATCCCTGACTCCCCCGCGTCCACCGTTGGATAGCCGCCACGAACGCCACCGGCTCTGCCCTTCTCTTTTATGTCTTTTGGGATCCCCCACCCCCACCCCCCCATTACTTGCTCTCCAAAATATATTATTGCTGTTATTATCCCCCAAGGGGTGGACGATATGATGCGATGAACGAGGGGGGACGAGCGCCGCTTTCTTTTCTTTTTTGGGGCCCAGCGCCCAATTACTTCTCTGTCCATCCTTCCCACTCCCTGCCACTCTTATCTCCCCTTTTCCCTCTCCAGGGCTCTCTCACCCAACCTTTGATTGCGGATAAAATGGGAACTTTCACTTTTTCTTATTTTCTCACGTTTAATTAAAAAAGAGAAAAAGAAATTAAATATTACGTATTTATTTTTCAATATTTCCTTTTTTTTCTTTAATTTATTTAAAAAAAAATAAAAATACTCAACAGCACTTGAGGTGCAATAAATATAAATTTAAAGGAACATGAAAAGTTGATCAACCTCTTTTAAAAATGGTTGACGTGAGATTAATTATTTAGAAAGAAAATCTTTTCTTCTTTTAACCTTATAAATTATTAATTAATCTACGAAAAAATAATAGATCAATACGTTTATTGATAAAAATTATTTAAAAAATAAAAAGAGATTATAATAATGAAACGAATAAAATATTAAATAATTTTATTACTCTCTCTTATCTTATTTTTTAATATTAATGTAATTAATAAAATATTAATAATATTTTTTTTATTTTTTTATTAATCTTGTTGCAAAACTAATTAACAGTTATCTTTAAAATATCTAATTCCCAATTAAGCATAGTTAATAAAAAAATTTGTAAGTATTATTTAATTGAAAGAAAATGAGAGTTAGAATTAGAAACCTTGCTGCTCTCATTTTATCATATTTGATTGAAAGATATATATTTAAATATTATAAGAGAGGTGATGATTATTTTTTCACACTCTTTTTATAAAAATATTTTGACACTAAATATTAAAATTATCTCTTAATATATATTTTTTTATTTTCTTTCCATATCTACCTAATAACTCATATCCATCTAATTCATGTATAATCTTTATTTTAGGGTTATGATAGTAAAATTAACATTTTTATAAAAAAATTATTTTAATAAAATATAAAAAATATTTTTAAAGCTATATTTTCATGCAAATTTTTGATATAAAATTTATTTTTTTCTGCATTTTTTTTAAAAAAACTTGGTGTCAAATTTTTTTTTTTTAATGTTAGAAAACTTTTTTCAAAAAAATTAAACGAGCTATTATAACTTTAAAATTTGCATGGAAAAATATTAGTCATGCAACACTTCATCTTTTTTTTTTATTTTTTTTATTTATTTTTTTTATAAACACCAGTCAGCGTACCCTTATTTTATCTCTCCTCCTGGCCTTGATCATGATCTGGTTCCATTGATCATGTAAACATTTGCACTGCTGATCTGATCGGCTCAATTGGTACCAACCGGTACGCGTCCGAGGCATAGTTAAGAAGAAAGTAACGGGCGACTTTTTTTTTAATAAAAATCATGGTTGGTGGTAGCTGGGTGCCAACTGGCATGGAAAGGGACGGGTCGTGAACTATTTATGGAGGACTCTGGCGTCACGGGCTAAAATTATTTGGTTTTCAGTAGGCTGCTGAGCTTGTCACAAGGACTTGGGCAACCTAAAAGCTAGATAGCGACATGTTCTCTTTCGGTTGGTTGGGATGATTGGGGCATCGCTGAGGTTGGGAATTTTCGCTGATGTTTTGGCTTATGTAGCAAGTATGACGCATCGCGTATCCATCCATCCATCCATCCATCCTCGGCGCCAAATATATATATATATATATATATATATATAGTACGTATGCTTGCTTTTTGGAGCGCACAAACACACTGCTATCAAAACTCTCCATCTCTTTGGCATCTCATCCTCCGTTGCACAGGTTTAAACTATCTATGTACTTTCTTTTTAACACCCAAACAAAACTGAAATACAAAAGCACCACCTCTTAGGCTAGATTAATTAGGTTACAATACTATGTACACTGAACTGGTTTTGATGTGGGTCTGAGAGCCACTCTTCGTATTGCATTCTCCCATTTATCCTGGTTTGACCAAAGAGAAGCATAACTGGTAGAAACTTTTGAGTGACTTCTTCACCATCTGGATTATTTTTTAACAACCTTGTTTCTATCGAGTCTTGTAATTGTATTTATTCTGGTGAGGTAAAATGACTTCTGACCATGTTGTTCAATCTAAATTGTCTTATAATTATTTGGCAACTTCTATATAGCTATCATCCTTATTGGTCTAATAAACTATTTGGTAACTGAGATTGAATGCTTTGCTCGGCTTCTAGGTTTAGCTATTTTAATTAGTTGATTGAAAGGCTTCTAGCGCATCTGATTGGAGTCTACTTTTAACCAAACATGTAATTTATCTGAACTATACTTCAACTTGTATTGCATTCGTTGATTTTTTGACCAAAACAATAATTATGATCTTAGTAACCTAAATATTACGGACCCTATTCAGTCTGCATTGATTTCTTTTGTGTTAGACTAGAAAGGTAAAATATGGTATCAATAAGTATAGTTAATTATTTGGATGGAAATCATTGCAAGTCTTATAATTTTGCTAGGAAAATTAGTCCATTTAATGCAGTTTGAGGTTGCAACCCTCTGGCCTAAGATCTGGTTTGCAAATGGGATAAAGAAAAAGGGCATAAGTCATGGACATCCGTATATATGATTCAATGATAAGGTAAGACATGGGAGATACTTCTATATTTATTTGAATTAACTCTTTTTATCCCCATATCAGGATTAGTATGCTTGAATGGAAGAAACAAAATTGCTCTCAACTTCATAGACACTTTTATAATTTTATAATATTTTAATCATTCCACACTTGTTAATTTATAATTTATTTGTTATTTTAATATGGAGAAGACATATATTTGACCATATGAAGAGTGCAAAATTTTAACAAATGACATTTAACAAATGAAAAGTTGCACGCAATGTGGATTAGATACATTGTTATCATGTCCAAGCCATTACTAATTTGACTCCAAATTTAATATTACGAAAGAATGTATTGATGCATTTCATGAAGCATGGATATGATTGAGGACGGGATGGGTCCTTCATTGGTGACAATTTAATAAGAAAGATGGGCATTTTACTATTTTTACTTTATCAAAAAAATTTTAAATTTCAGAATTGTGTTTGATTCTACAATAAAAGGGCTAAGTTAATTAGGTTAAGTTGGGTTGCTTGGATAAAAAAATAGAATGTTAAACTACCCGATCTTTTTAACAATATAAATTATCTCTATATTAAGTAAAGTGAATGATGTAGGAAGTGAAACATTCATTTTATATTAATTTTTCTAAAATAACTCTTAAATTTCTATAACAAATTCAATACCTTCTTATAATTTCTTGTAAACTATGTTATCATTGCAAATTTCGAGCGATAGATTAAATAAGATCAAACCTTATTGAAAATTATTATCAATGAATACACATCAGCTC
The DNA here is from genome assembly GCA_017589505.3 of Metroxylon sagu. Taxonomy (NCBI): domain Eukaryota; kingdom Viridiplantae; phylum Streptophyta; class Magnoliopsida; order Arecales; family Arecaceae; genus Metroxylon; species Metroxylon sagu. Next base: position 684,165 of record JACVBY030000519.1, read on the forward strand.
AATTCAATGATAATATCCATCGCATTAATAAGAGCATACTTTAAGATAGAGCGATCAAACAGCAAATTATTTTGTAAATATAGTTATTAAACCAAAGTATGCATTATTCTGGATCAAATTTTTTTTTTTTTTTTTAAGTTTAAATCTTTTGATGTAATAAATAGAAAAAGAAAGGTAATGTTAAAAAAGAAGGGGATGATCAAATAATTGTGGAGCCAAATGCAATAAAAATAATTGGACTACAATGATCAAACACTGTTGGTAACCAGGGCTGGGACAACTTGGAGCTGAGCGGATCATCATCGAAAGCAAGGTGGCTCTTTTGCACGTCATACAAAATGAATCACCACAGTCGCTGGGCAGTAAATTTTTGACACAATCACCCGTTTCCATGCCATTACTGCTTTAATTAACCGGATCTTCCCTCGCTGTACCCGCTCTGACAAAGGGCAAAACCCTCATGTGGACGAGGGGGGACGCATGAACAAACCTTGCCACGCGTCGCCCAGGCACATTACGTCACTTTGGCCCTCCCAAGGTTCCTGCCCTCCCAAAGTTTTGCCCTTTGTCAGAAGGGCAAAAACCTCCTCCATCTCCCTCCCCCTCATCGCACCAACCCCCCTCTCTCTTCCTCTCTCTCTCTCTCTCTCTCTCTCTCTCTCGTATTCCCTCTCGTATTCTAGCGAGTGTTTTGCATGCTTTGCGTGCAGTGGGAAAGGACGGTGTGCCACAAAGATTTGAACGCCAAAATGGTCCCCCGCCAGTTTACTTCTTCGGCTGTTTGCGAGCAGTGGACACGCGCTTCCAAAGCAAAACAGCTGGCTTCTAATTACTTGCCCACCTCGTTATGTGGCCACGGCTCACCCGTTTGACGAATACCATAGACTGTGATAATATTAATAATACGCAGTTGGAGTTAAAATAAGCCATTCAAGGAGATTCTCTCTCTTCTTCTTCTTCTTCTTCTTCTTCTCTTCCTTCTTCTTCTTCTTCTTCTTCTTCTTCTTCTTCTGGTCTCCAATTATGCAAGCATATCGATTTGTTAAATATATAGCAGTTGGTATTGGTGACTCAGGTAACCAGCTTCCCGAGGCAACAACGTGAACTTCTGTTCATGCCTGAATCATTGTTATCAGGAATGATGTGTCTTTTGGAAGGATATAGGGTCACATTGCAAGATTCTCAAAGGCCCGTATCATGAGACCACTTTATTCCTTCAAAAAATTTCCATTTCTCAGCTTAAAGGGTATAAAAAAAAAAAAAAAAAAAAAAATACAAACAAAGCTATCCATCTGCTCGTGCTTTAAGAAAAGCATGTATACATCTGTTCGTAAAGCACTCAAACTCTGAATAGCACTTAGTTTCCAATCTCCTGTCCTTTCCAACACACGGACAATGTGCATGTGCGTTAGGACTAACACCTCTCCAGAGATGGGAGAGGATCTACACTTTTGCCAGATTTTGTTTATGGTATTCAGATAGTTTGCTAACTTTGTTAAAAATGAAAGAAGGCGAAGTATCTGTTAGTTAGTTGTCCCTATAAATCATCATATCAGATGTTTGGAAGGAATATATTTGGCAGTATAGAGAAATGTTCAAAAGAGTAAGAAGCAAGAAAACATAACCAAATGAATCACCAGGTCATGTAATCATCACCAACTTGTATGCAACTATCCCCTATTTACGACTATAAGACTTAATTTGGTACGCATGTTTTAAACTAAATTTGATTGAGTAATGTTACAGTGATGACTACAGCTTGTGATGCAAATACTGAACTGCACCTTTTCAGATGCTATCTTTCACAGCAGATGCTGTAAGGAAAGGAAACACCAAGAACACACACACAAAAAAAAAAAAAAGCGGGGGGGGGGAACATCATCCTCTTTTTAAAAGACGAGTGAAATAATTTTAAAATTAGTACGATCAATGTCTCAAGACACAATCATCACTACCTCCCTCTTTATAAGACTCCTAACTCTAGTCTACAAAAACTAGTGGACGGATTTAATATAAGAAAACTCCTACAAACTCATGCTTAATGACCATTCAAACTGTATCGTCCGGCTCAATCTCCACTAAAATCACTCCATTAAAACAGTAAATGAGAACTTCAATCAGCCAAAAATTCTAGGAAAAACAATAGAATTCAAGATCTGCCGTGGCTTTCAAACTAGTCCAGGATCACCAAAAACCAAGCCTGGAATTTGGAAATTTTGCCTGTTAACATGAGCTCTGCACATTTCAACTCCAAACACCTTAATAGGCTCGCAACTTGGTTCAATCCAGCTTCTCTAAGTAATCCAAAATCACTAGTGCTACGCCATGAATAATATATGATATTGATTAATTCAATAAGAAGACATAATTGTTCATTTCCTTGAACATTATTATTTTTTTAATATTCCACATGTAGACATGGAACACAATCAAAACAGTAGAAGGTTCTTGGACTCATGTTTTGGCATAGAAAAATTTCTTAGCTAATCTCTTGAATTATGAATAAGCAAATCAAGGTTCAAAAACTTTCTTGCAATATAATTTTATTTAGCAGATACAAAATAGTTTAGTCGTTGATTAAGATAGGTTAAATAGTCTTGTGATTTTCATACTAGGTTGAATTAAATCTTGTATATTTTTTGGCAATTTATTAAACATTTCTTCAATGAAGTTATCTTAATCAAATCCTTACATAACTAAAGCAATGAAGATGTAGAGATTTCTTGACTAAATTTCCCTACTTATGAACAAAATTTCGTTAAGATGCTGCTTGTCCCTTGCATATAGAATATTTGATCAGTGAAATATAAAATATGGCCATTCTATCATTTGCTTTTATTTTATATAACTAATCATGGTCAACCTCATGTCAACCCTTCACCTAGGAAGATTGCTTTAGCAAGGAACAAGTCTACCCTGCTTTCACCCAAAACTCCATCATAGTGCTAATATTTTCTTCACAAAATTCCTCTAATGCCATGATGATATTTAGAATAAATCAAAGAAAGCATGTATATATGTCTCAAAGAATTCCAGCTCTATTCAATTGGTTATAAAATCAAAAAATATCTAATTTTGCTAATAATCACAAAATACAATGGAGCTTCAGATTGAAAAAAGCATTTGTCCACAATTTCCTCTAGCACCTCGCTGTGCTATGCATCATCTAGTTTTTAGCTTTGATCTTTTTATTTTAATAAATATAAATATAAATATATAGAATAAATAAATAAAAAAAAATCTAGCATGCTGTATGATAGTTGATATATAAGTTGTGTGGAAATCTTTAATTTCGTCCTAACAGTCCAAGAATACATTAGATATCCATAATATTGATTTAATCATGGCTTCAAATTACAAAAAGAAGTGGTTACCATTCCATTTAAAAAAGGTAATGGTTGAACAAGAAATTTTTTTTTAAAAAAAATGTTACTTTAATTTGTGTGCGTGCCTATGTGCAGCATTAGAAATAACTAGATGAGATCAAGACTCCATTGTTCATTGTTTGTCAACTCTTTTATTCATGTAAATCCTTCAATACTTGAATAGGAGATTCCCAGCTCAGTGAAGTTTCACTTTCAGGTGCTTCATTGTTATTCTATACCTTCACTAATTGAAAGTTTGCCTTAGTATCTAATCATTTTGATTTTGTTGATGTTAACACATGCCTAAAGCTCCAGAACCAAACTTTTGAGAAAAGATTTGCATCTCTTCATTCATGACATGCTTACTAAATCACTGGACAAAAGAGCATTTTGCAATCCTAGCATAATAAATTTCAAAAAAGGCATCAATGCTTGATGTGAGGAAGCTTCTCTAGCTGTTTCCTGGAAAGCTATAGATGCCAAGAAAGCTAGAGATGCCAACTTTCATAGAAGCGTTGCGAAGAAAACCTCCATTCTTGCTTCTTTTCTTTCTTTATTATCATAATGTAATTCTTGATAGTCCTCGCAGACCCTCTCTACTTCACCTTTAAATGGAGAGGAATCTCATACAAACACGAGCTTCAAAGCGTGATAGCTGCACCCTATACATGTTTGGTGAACTTTCTTCTCCCCCATACCAACCTTAAAACAATTTTGATGTCTTAAATTTGAAGTACAAATTTCTACTGGATCCAACTCCACGTATAATACAGTATCTGAATGAAATCTATTTTAAATGACCTTGTATTTAATTCGAAAAACAATACCATATAGGATGATATAAAGCAAAAGAATAACTTGGTAATGAAAGTAGTCAGACCACAGTCCAATGATGCACCCATACATATAATATTGCAATAACTAAGCAACAATTTCGCTGCTAACAAATGGACAACAAAAAACTAGGAAGAAATATCACATGCCTCCTCGTTCAGTTAGCTGTTAGATGGGTTCTAAACGATACCATATGGATTTCTTAAATTTTTTTTTTTTTTTTTTCATTTTTAATCTCGTTCACCTTATTTTACAAAGAAGCACAACTCACTTTTTTTTGTAAGAAATCTATGAAACAGCTTACATGAAATCAACTAATGTAGGATGGTTTTAAAGATCAAATTTAATTAAGAACATGGGACATGCTTTATAATACATTAAAAATAAAATAAAATTGAAAGGCCTATTAGTTCCTAGCTAACAATCACGCGAATCAGACGATTTGCCGAGAAAGAAAACAAAAAAAAAAAAAGGGGAATGATTGGTGCTCAAATTATTGAACCGGATTCAAGTCTTTCGCTTTCAATCTTAGATTTGGAGCGACCTTTAACCATCTAAAAACAGAAGTAATCTTAACCAACCAAAGAATTTTTTTAAAAAAAGATCATATCCCAGTGAGAAGTTCCCATCACTAAATCTCCAATATTCTATATACTCGATCCCACATGATATCCTAGATTCTCCTGCTTCAATATTAGATTTAGATTTGCTTGCGGCCATGCCCCTAAAGTATGATATAATCCTAATCTAATGCTGGTGGTTACGCTGATTTAAGCTTAATTATTGTCTTGTGAGCATGGTATATCACATATATTCTATTATATTCTATTATGAATTGCTCCAAGCGTTGGTTGTTCAATGGAGTCCATTTGATGAGCTCGCGTGCAGTCAGTCCTTCGCACAAACTAGACAACGCTTGGCAGTGGGGAGCCAAGGAAGGTCTAATTACCATCCCTATCTTCTGACAGGGGGACCAGCACTGCGAGTCTACGCTAACTAGCGATGCATGCCCTAGGACCGTATGATCAGAAGAGGTGGACCCCATGGAGCTCCCATTCGTTGGACGATTGCGATCACGAACCGTCCAAATTTTGAGAGCTGGAAAACGGCCTCACGTCACCCGCCCAGGGACGCAGGCTCAGCTGGAAGCGATAATATTCCATGAAAAAGGCACGAGAAGCAGAAGGGAAGCAGCGAGCTAAAAATAAAGGGTGGGTGAAAATATAAAATATAGGGTGGGAAGATAAATAAATAAATAAAAGATTAAAGGGGGGAGAAAGGCTCAGGACCACGGATTCAAAGCGCGGTGCTCTAGAAGCCATGGCTCAGAGACAATCCAAGCTAAATTTACGGAGGTGATGGCGTGCAGGTGAGAGGGCCGTACGGTCGGGCCCTTCTTTAGGCGCCGGGCCCCGTCACCCCTCACCACCAATAATTCCATGCTTTCCTATGTCCATCCCCCCTTTCCCCACCCACCTCTTACCACTCTCCCCCCGACCCGACCCAACCCAACCCAACCCAACCCAACCCAACCCCTCCTTGGAAAAAACAATTCAGAAAACCTTAGCTACCAGCAGTCCCTTCGGTCACCATACATAACCTGTTTTACTTGTCCTTTTCTTCCTTCCCGCTGTTAAAACAAGTTTTCCAGTAATACCTTATTCCATTACGGTGGATCTCATTGAAGCCATTATTCACATTATAATAATTATAATATATATATATATTAATTATCTCATATATATGTATAATACAAGGATAGTATAACAAAATATAACAGGCACTAACAAAATAATAATAATATTTTTCTTCAATTTTTCATTGGATAAATAATATTTTTTTGGCCAACATTCAATTTTGAAAATATTATTTTATTAAAAAGCAAGTAGGCGTGGTAATAATAACTATTATTTGTATTATGACAAACTTTATGACAAAAATAATTAAAATTAAAATTATATATATATTTCTGCTTTAAGTTTTTAAATAATGGAAATTTAAGTGGACTAACATACTGATCTCATCATATTATTCTTTGCTATATATTGTGATTTCAGTAAAATTTTGATGGAAAATTTTTCCTGAAAAGATACCTTTCAGAGATCTTCTGAGCTGCGATGTTTGTGATGTTCTACGCTTGTGCTATGTAGCATCTGGTTTGAAGCCCCTCCCCCCGTTGCTTATTTGATATAAAAAGATTGCTGTCCCCGTTGCTTGCAAATGTGAACGCAATCACTGCATGGTAGACAATGATAGGAATATTTCGACACCATACTTTAGTGGACGCGGCATGTCTATGATTGCAATCGATAAAAGAAAAAATATATAAGAAAGACGAGAATGAAAGCAGAGGGAGTGCATGTTACCTTGTTCCTACAGTAGTAACACGCAAATCCGCTCGTTAGAGGTTTAAGAAAAGAATAAATTAAACTAATGAAGTATTAAACTAAGCCGGAACAGAAACCGTTCTTCTTTGAAAAAACCCTCCCTGGCCCTCGGCCATGAAAGCTACGGCATATATTCGATCCCACCCTATTATTTTATCATCCGTGTTCGGCTCGAGGGGTAGCAGGCAAGTGGAAAGTGGAAAAAAAATAAAAGGAACAATAGATGGATGGGACTGATGGAGGCCAGAGGGGAGAAACGGTGGGTCAATATCAGGAAGGAGAGAGAAAGAGAGAGAGAGAGAGAGAGAGAGAGAGAGAGAGAGGGGAAAAAAAAACTGAGCCTAAGCTTGACCCTTTTTACGACCCTGAACAATGCATCAGAGCCCGGAGATAATAGCTTCAGAGGGGTCTGGCTGCTCTCACTCTCTCTCTACACGTGTCTCATTTTACTAATTAAACTCTTTTTTGCCCACCCCAGCTTATACTCTCTTACTCTGGCCTTAGTATGTATATCACGTGACTTCGGCGGATAATAATGCCATGACTCCAGCTAAAGAAGAGTAGTTAACGCTGCTCGTACTTCAATTTTTGTGAAAAAAGAGGAGAAAAAAAAAGAAGAAGAAGGGGGGAGGAGTAGAGAGGAAAATTGAAGGGAAAAAGAAAAGAAAGAGTGGGGGTTTTGGGGGTAGTGAGGGCCGAAAGCCGAGCGCTTAGCCTTTAACACCAGCAGGGCAGGCGGCAGCGTTAGCGGCAGGAGCAGCGGCAGAGGCAGCAGCGCAGAGAGCGCCAGGGAGACAGAAGCCTGCAAGGAAAAGAAACAAAGGGAGAAAGAGAGAGAGAGAGAGAGAGAGAGAGAGAGAGTGAGAGAGAGGGGGAGGAGAGTGATCGAGAAGATCTCGATCAGAAGGAATTTCAGAGCCCCCACAGCCAGCCCCAAACATCCCGCCCCATAATTAACCCCCACCAGCCAAAAGGATAAAAAAGGTAAAGAATAAAAAGGAAAAGAAAACAAAACTCGCCCCAACAACAAAAACCAAAATTCTAGCCTCTAACTCATTAGCTTCGCACAGCCATATAGATATATAATTGGTGATATATAGAGAGATAATTATATTGAGAGAGAGAGAGAGAGAGAGATAGAGAGAGAGAGTGAGAGAGGGAGAGAGAGAGAGAGAGAGAGAGGGGGGTGGAGGGAGAGAGGTGGGTATATAAGAGGAGCCGTAAATTTATCTACAATAGCAGCCGGGGTGGCTTCTGGAAGGCGATTCCCATCCGACACCGGCGCGTTCGCGGACTGGGTGGCAACCTCCGCCACCGGACGAGGCGACGATCTCTGCCTCGGATTCAATGCCGGCGGAGGCGGAAGCGGAGGAAGCGGAAGCGGAAGCGGAAGCGGCGGCGGCGGGGGAGGCTGGGGGTCCAGCTCCTCAGCCTCCGCCCGCCAGGGCCTCAATTATGGCATCGCCGACATGGGGATGGTCGGCCTCCGCGACGTCCTCGTCGTCGCCCCGGCTGGATCATTTCATCCGCAGTACCACGAGGCCTTGCCCTCCTCCGCCGAGCACCCGATCATCCCCCTCCTCACCGCCGCACCGTGCCTCGTAGACGAGGCCCACGACGGGGGCCGCCCCAAGCCCGCTGGCGGGATCCACCTCTGGCAAGCCCAGCCCCCTCCGCCGCCCCAGAACCCCAACCCTAACCCTAACCCTAGCCTCTCCTACCTCAAGAAGCCTGTTCCCATGCTCGACGCCGCAGGCATTCTCGCCGCTGCTGGCGGCGTCGGGGGCGGGGGAGGTGGCGGCGGAGGGCCGGCCACGTGTCAGGACTGCGGCAACCAGGCCAAGAAGGACTGCAGCCACCGGCGGTGCCGGACCTGCTGCAAGTCCCGCGGCTTCGAGTGCTCCACCCACGTCAAGAGCACCTGGGTCCCCGCTGCCCGCCGCCGCGAGCGCCAGTTGGCCACCTCCGCCGCCGTTGGCTCCTCGGCCTCTACATCCGCCCCCAAAAAACCTCGCCTCATCTCTTCCCAGACCACCACCACCTCACACACCTCTACCTCCAACACCACCCCTCCTCGTAGCTTCGACACCAGCTCCAGCCACCAAGGTACCCTCTATCCCCTCCACCTCTTTAATTTAAATTATTACTGAATTTAAATTCCAGCCCTCTCATCATCCGTTTGTTTCTACTTCTCTATACACGTGTTTGCTCGTGCTGGTTTCTCTCTCTTCACTCCTACTTCTTTCGTACCAGATGCTAGCTTCCGCGAGAGCTTGCCCGGCCATGTTCGAGCGCCGGCCGTCTTCAAGTGCGTCCGCGTGACGTCCATCGACGACGACGAGGGCGAGTACGCGTACCAGGCCATGGTCAAGATCGGTGGTCACGTTTTCAAGGGCTTCCTCTACGACCAAGGCGTCGACGACGGGCGGGGTGAGGCGAGCACCGACAATAACGCCATTCCAAACATATCGGAGCTCCACCTCGGGGGTGCCGGTACTGCTGGCGGCGGTAGGAACGGCTCCTCCTCTGCCATGATCCCGTCCGACGACTATGGCGGCGGCGGCGGTGGATTGCTTGGAGGTACTACAAACTATGGTAACCCAATAAATTGAGCTCTCCTCTCCGCATCTAAGGTTCTATTTTTCATCCTCTCTTTCTCAACTCAATCGGATGAAATCAAGAAAGCATGCAAGCTGGTCAACGAGGAGTCGTTCCACTTGCTGCTGCAGCTGTTGTTGTAAACATGTGTTATCTGTTTGACTTCTTAGCTTCTTTCTTACCTCTTTGTTGCTACTTCTACTACTATTGTTATTATTGTTTCTAATAATTACTTATTCACAAGTTGATGAACACCGGATCTTCTCCTACTCTATCTCTAGCTGAGAGGAGAGGGGAAGAGAATCACGGACTGACTCTACTGTTTATGAGGTGATTGCTACTTTATGAAGCTATTTCTTTTCTGGCCATCGCTAGTGAGCTTTCTAGTTTTATGAGGTTTATATATATATATATATTTGTGGTTGCTACACTGGTCGACTACATTCGGGGTATAATTTCGCGCCCTATTCTTCACTATGTGATATTGTAGTTGCGGGGCTCGATGTTTGACCGCTGGGCTTTCCCTTTTTTTTTTTTTTTTTCCCTCCCTCGCTTTCGTAGCCATCTCAGGGTTTTTAAAAGGGCAGGTGTATGCGCTGTAGAGCGTCTCATTGGAACTTGAAGCTGATTGACGCTTTCTCTAGTGAAACATTATAATGCATGTGGTAGTGGAATTTTTTCAACGCGCTTTTGGATAAGTTTGGCCGTTTTGCTCGTGCCTCCCTTCCTATGGTAAAGGGAAGGGGGTGGGTTTGAGGGGCTTGCGTAAAACGGAGCCATGTTGCTGCTTTTCCTTATTTTTTTTGTGCAGTCTCATTTATTCTTGTCTGTGAAACCAATCACATCCAACCAAGCATTCAATTGTTATTTCTACTATTATTTTCCTAAGCTTTTCATTTGCATGTGTTTTTTTTATTGAATGTGACCGTTTTGCAGAGCTGTCTAATCAATGTAGTTAATCAAGGAGGTATACCACTGGTTAAGTGAAGTTGTTTAAGAATGCATGGGAAAAGAAGGGTTGAAGCACTTATGAATTATTATTTGCAAGAAATATGATTGGCTTCCGTTATTGCTTAATTCGTCTGCTGTAGCGTAGCAACCTGCATTTTTGTTATTGTACAACGAATGGAATAAGGATGCTTGCTGCTCTTACCGTATGTCATACCTATATCTTATGTATTCAAAGCTGGATAATACTAGATGTTTGAACGTAGCCGCTTCTCTTTTCAGCGTGTGGCTAGCCAAAACACAAGGAATGGATGTTGTGTTAAATTGAGTGAAAAATTATAGTACTGTGCATTTTAGTCCCAAAAAAATTCGGTCTTCATGATATGCTATTGCCTTCACGTTTTTGTGTTCTTTCATTTGGAAGAAATAAGCTGATTGTTGGGATTTTCTCTTTCTCCCAGCAAGGTGGGCAAGTCGATATGGTAATAAGATTTATAAACAGTTGTTTTCAAAATTCGGACCACCTAGCATGCATAAAATAATACAGGTTAATAGCATTTTAGATGTATTGGATTTTTAAGGATGCCTAGCATTTCGTCCTTTTAGAAGTGGAAGCAACATTAAAGGCGAAGTGTCTTGTTTCATCTGGCAGTGCCTTAGATATCTTATCAGCGTAGTTTCTCTTTGGAATTTGCCGTTCCTGAAGAACAGTTCAAACTTTTAATCACTTTATATTTTTTGCCTGGTCATTTAACAAAAATTTAGGCCTGTGAAAGTAATAGTCAGTTTTATTTTTTGTTATGATATTTTGACTAAATCAAAATGTGGCTGTGGGGTTTATCTAGATATGACAATCCATTTCTCACAACTCGTGTTACATCTTGACATGCAAAACTTTGTTCTTATTGAATAGTTTTCTGTTGCCATACTTCAAGGCAAACTGGCATATTTTATTTATGCAACTTGGGCAGATCATGCTAACAATTTTATAAATTTTGCCAGCTTTCTATTTTATCTTCAACATATTTAATATGGCGTCTCATTGCAACAATACTCAGTGGTACTTCCGCTTTTGTGTGATCATCACTGACCTATTATAGACATACAGTGATTTGGTGGACCATATTATAGTTGCCCAAGTAACCAGATTTAATGGAGTCGTCACTCGACAAAGGCATTCTTCATTTTCTTGTTCTAGTGGCATTGCTCTTACTGGTATTAACATACAGTATTGTTACCATTACAAGGCTGTTCCAAGAATTAAATCTGTGCATCGATCTGAATTTCATCATAATATGGGTCCATGGTGCTTCCTCATGTCATATTATATTTTGATTCTTAGGGTAGTCTTTAGTACTATGTGAGGCATGTTGCTTAGTATTTAGATGTTCTTGGGATTAAAAACATATATAATTGAATCGCCTTTAAGAAAAGTTGCGTTCCAAATTCCAATTATTACTCTTTTTGGATTTTTGTATTGTTCTTTACTCTTCTGAAATACTATATAATTCATGTACATTGGTAAAACATAGATATTTCATCTGCGATATTCCTGTACACAAGGTACACTCAATGATAAAGATATAGACCTAACAACATTATTTGATAGAAAATTTCCTACTATAATGCTTCATCAATATATGCTAAGCAATGAATGAAACTAATTTGGTATTGTTACATTTTGATTAGGTCAGAAGTTCTTATGAATCTGCATAATCTATAATTCAAGCTGTTTAACTGGTGTTTGAACAATCTAAATTTGACATATCTTGCTGGATTGTGATCATAAAGATTGGTTACTCTATGAGATCTGTCCCCCAACTTTGGATATTGTCCATGCATGGTCGATTGTTGCTCTATCTGTGGCCACTTGTTCGATAATTTGGTCAATGACTATGATCATACAACTACTCTAGTTGCTTTCATCTGTTTTTCTATTTTCTCGTATTATTGCTTTTAATTTGATCTCATATGTGGCCAGTTATACACTTAATTGAGCCCAATGCCTTCTAAAGATCTTTAAAGCTAAAGAAATATTTTGTTTTGGTGGATATTGTGGCTTGAAATATAAAAATATAGCATGTATTAAACCACTCAAATGTGACAATTTTCTTTAATGATTCAAGTCTTGATGGGATGGTGGCCGTGTCGGCCATCCCATCCCAGTGTGATTCTAGACCGGTTTCGGCCATTCTATCCTGTCCTATCCGATCATAATACATTATAGTGCAAATTTTAAATAGTTCTAATTTATCAAGAAAATATAATTTTTGAAGTTCAAATATATGTTTAAAAGTCTTATAAAATACTATTGCTTCATAAATATTTTTTTTAAAGAAAAAAAGAATTCCAAGTAAGTATGGGATGGTTGACCGAGTTGGGGATTGGTTTGGGACGGGACATCCGCTTTTGCCCCACGAGATCTAAAACCTTGATTTTCTTGTTTTCATAATCTTATAGCTGCAATTTGATGGTCATGATTATTTATAAAGTCTAAAAATTTGTTGTGTATTAATAAAATTCAAAACCTTATGAAATGCAGTGGCATCCATAATGTGTTTTAAAACTGTTTTGGAGTTTAGTTTATTTGCATTCTTCATTTTGTGATTTGATGCTATTTCTTCTATGGTTAATGATGTATTTTATTTGCATTAAAAGACATACTTTTAGATAAAATTACCTGAACTCTAATTCTGTGATGTGCTTGGAGATGTCAACTGTTTAAACACCGCTTTCATGGTTGATCTCAAAGCATTATATAATTCCCCAAGTTTGTTCGAGATCTATTTAAGCTGACACCATACCCACCTTATCTGATGTTGCTCTTATAGTCGACACAGATATCCTGTTCACTACTTAAGGGTAATAGAAGTGCATGAACTGTTCTAATAATTCTGATTTGTCAAAAAAAATGGATGCTAGTTGAAGTGACATAACCATCATTTGTTAAGTTGACAGTGGGAAGAGTGTCTCATGTTAAGACTCTACAGTGATGTAATCAAGACTCACCATTTTCCAATTGCCATCATGTCTTTCAACATCTCATCTTGTCCACGTGTTTGGAAGTAGTCGCTCCAAAATTAGCAAAAACTTGATGAATCTGGGTGATGAGTTAACTTGTCGAACAAAAAGAGATGTGGTTAAACTGTTTACATGACAATAGCCAGTGTTATGGTAGTCGACATCTATGCCATTCTTGCTAATGTCGTGCAAGTTATAGTCATGCTTTTAGTATGAGTCTAGAGATACATATATAGAATACTGAAGAGTTGGGGAACAAAATATAGAATTGCTTGTTCTTTTGACTTGGTTTTGGTTAGTGTGGTCTCTGTATGACCAGTTATCGATTATATGATGGGTGATGTGTGAAAAAACGTAGACAGGTTTGTAAGGTAGTCTACTGAAGGTTCGATGTTCATGGTCATGCTGTGGGTAGCTAAGGATAAGCTCTTTAGTGGACTAAAAGAAAACCTTAAGTATTATGCATAGGAATTTGTCCTGCATTTATTCAAATCATATATGGAAGCATCTAATAAGCATGATATTGCCTTAGTTTCTGTAAATGGTTTTCTGGGCCTGGTTATGTAGGCTGCCAGCTTGGAAGAAACAGAGGGTAAGAATTCATAAATAACTTCTTGCACTCAAGATCTTGTTGGTGATCAGCGTGTTCATTATTATGCTTGGCCAGTTAATTGTTTTATTCTTCGAAGCTACTGTAATTATTGGATGATTTGTTTCTTGAATGAAGCACATTGACAGAAAGATGTCATGATAAGCTAACTATGACTTTGCTTGAAGTTGAAATAATGAGTTATTTAGCCTATAAAAGAAAGGCTGTTATCAAGTTTAACCATGAACTGCAGTGCTTAATGAAGTTGAGGTTTGGGAAAGATGTCTAGCTATGATGATTTCAAGTTACTTTTTGTCTTTATGATATTGCAGGTGCAATTTTGATATGTATATTTGTGTTAGAAAATCATTAGAACTTGCAAGCTTAAAATTTGTCTGTTGAGTTTTTTGTTTTTTTGCCCCCAATTATTATTAAAAGAAAGTAGCAAAGGGATGTTCTCAGTAAAATTAGCTAAAGAACCAAAGCACTTTTTGATTTCCACAATACCACACCATTTATGTTTGCATATTCTTGAGCAATAGGATGGAAATTTGTGTTGACTGAGGCTTGGATAAATGTCTAATTGATTTGTAATATATGACTGATTATTTTGTTGATGTGTAGAAGACTAATGGGATACCTACTGCAAGTTTGTAAAGATTATGTATGTATCTTTGAAGTCTTATAAACATTAAACAGTTTCAATTTTGTGAAACTCCATAACATCTGTAGTGGCAAAGGTGCTTGGGAAACTTGCAAATAGTACATTTTTGTTATTTGCAGTGATTCTTGTCTTGATGGGATGTGGCCGAGATCTCTGGAGCCGACCTTGGTCGTCCCATCCTTTTCTATCCTGTATTGATCATAATATATTATAATATCAATTTTAAATAGATCTAATTTATTATAAAGATATAAGATTTGAAATTTAAATATGTTTAAAAATTGAATAAATCACTAAAACTTTAGAGATAATTTTTTTAGAAAAAAATCCTAAATAAGTATCACCCCTAACTGGATTAGGATCGAGATGGGATTGAGATGCAGGAAGCCTTGTTCCAGAAAAAAACCGCGATACTTCTATTCCATGAGATTTAGAACTTTAATTATTTGTCAATAGAGCATGGGATGGAAACTAAAAAGGGCTGCTTGCCTCAAATAAATTTTTTAGACTTGGGATTGTGTGTTAAAGATTTGTTTTTTGAACCTATGAATTTGATACCTTTAGTTCTTGAAAGTTGTTTCAGTTAAAACTTGGGGCATTACAACTGACTTTCGAAGAATTTTGTGAAGGACTTAGATATAAGTTGTTTAGCATATTCCTTAGGAATCACATCATCAGAGAAATTACTATTTTGTCAAGAAGGATGTAGTGTCCTAACACCTAGTTAGTATGCTTTGCTCATAGCAATATTTCGTGCCAAGGAAAGTTTGAAGAAAAAAAAAGCTGCTTGTGAGGGGACTAATTTACTTCATTCAAGCTTTGACAAGAGAATGGAGACATGAAAAAAGGCCTAGGCTGCAAAATCCAATGGATCATCCTGGTGAGTTAGGACCCAATTCATTCGACATTTGGCATTGCTGTTATGTTGGCACAAAAAAGCTATTTTGTTGCAATTGTAGTGATGCATGGTTTGGCTAAGGAGATGGCTGATTTGGTTTATGCTCCTCAGAGTTAGGGATATTATCCATCTCATTTTCCTTTCTCTTCTTCAGCCATTGCGAAGATTGTTGAATGTCTGTGCATGCACAAGATTCATCATCTGATTTCTAAAGAAAAAAGAAACAGCCAAAAGAAACGTCCATTGGTCATAGTGCACTTTGAATACAGCTATATCATGTCAGTTTTAGAGACCAGTGTAGTGTTAGTCATTCCGTAGCATTCCCTTGGAATTCTTTTATCAATATGATATTTGGCATAAAAGTGAAACGTGAACAATATTTAGGAGAGTGAAAGAAACAAATTGGTTAGTAAGTTTGGTGGAATAACCTTGGTATTATTCGTGCTGCTCATTCAATGCTGTAATAGCTTATCTGCTATTTTGAATGTGCCGATCTGCTATTTTGAACTTGCCAACAGAAAGTATTTATATATATATATATATATATATATCTTAAAGTCCGTTCATTTTTATTATTGCTGTTCCTCTCTCTCTCTCTCTCTCTCTCTCTCTCTCTCTCTCTCTGAGTACATTAATTGCATGTTGTTTATCTTCGACCACATAGGAGAATATTTGGTTATTTTTGTGGAACTATTGTGTGCTGAACGTAGTTACTAAGAAAGGAGACTAAATTTTATGCATCATTTAGATTTCAGTGCTGCGTGGAACCGCTGAGGAACATCATTTTGTCCCTAGGATTCCTGCTGTTGTTCCCATTTATATAAATTATTTATATGGGGTGTGGTAAAGCCTCTTAATTTCCTTGGATGGCATCGGCATTCTTCTACCTTTTTAAAGTCGTCTGGTTCTTCTAGATTTTAGGATGTGTGCTTGTTTAGAATAATCCCTGTTGTGCTGGACCCAGGAGTCCCCAGGAGTCTTGGGTTTCCAGCTGTGGGAAGTGCTGTGGCATGTCGTGCATACTACTAGTTGGTACTTTTTGATTTCTTATATTTCTAGCAACTGTTTCTAGGAATCTTATTTTAATCTACTTTTGTTGAAATCAATTTTATTGTTCTCATGATGTTTGGATTCCTTTGGATGTGATAAGCTTTTGCTTACTTTTTTCCACTCCTGAGATTTTGTTAATGGTAGAGAAATGCAGTGGATTAGCTTTATGTACTTGAAGTTTGTCGTGCATTTGGATTTCTTTTTTAACTTTTTTGGGTGAACCTTTTCATTTGGAGATTGTGATGTTAGGTGGAAGAGGTTCAGGATGATTTTTTTTAAAAACAATTCCTCAAAACGGGCAAGCTTTAATTCTTCTTCCTCTCTTTTCTTTTCTATTTTTTCCGGTAAAAGGAAGTTTTACTTTTGAAAACTTCTTAGATGGGATGTGTAGTTTGTAAAGGACTCGTTGTCACCATTTGTCTTCTGTAACCTGTTGTTGCTTTATGGCTTGCTTTATCATTAACGGGAATGCTATGGTTATTCTTTAAGCAATATTTTTAGGTCAGATCAAACGTGAAGGTGCCATGCACCCTTCCCTATTTGTGTTCCGTATATCTTTGTGTGTGAAATGTATTCCGCTCTGCTGGGAAACATGTTTTCGTTTTTTTTAATAATTTTTTGTACTGTGTTCGATAGATGTTTCACTTTTACTGTCAAAACTATGCTTCATGGTAAACACGAGCTATTCGTCATATAATTCTAAGATTGGTATTTCCCCACATGCCTGACCTTCTCTTGTAACATTTCTCTGCATGCTTTCTTTATGAAAGCCTGTCGGTTGTGGGTTTCGTGAGGAGGCTGCTGGCCTTTTATTCTATCTTTCGAGCATTGTTGTGGTTTTTTCTTTTTTCCTACGAACTCAAGACGTTCTCCAGCTCTTAAGCATGGCTTCCTCTGGCAGTCTGATGTTTTGCATCATATCATGGCATTTTGTGCCTATACAGGGGCCGTTTGGTTTGTGGAGATCACTAAGTTGGCTTTTTAGGCATTTATTTGGAGCAAATTAGAATTTTATTTCATCTGAAAATGAAACCTTTTATAATTTAAAATCTAGACCTTACATCTATGACTGCAAACTCGTTTGCCAATTGTAATTCAAAGTACCTACCTCTCTCCCTCTTCTCATCCCATCTTGAATTCTCATCCCATCTTGAATTGTTTATTCTTTATTTCGTAGTTTTGATGATTTGTGAAGTTATCTACCTGATATTTTAGATGATATTAGTTATTTTGCAGATATCTTCAGTAATTTTTTTTTCATTTTAAAAAAAAAAAAAACTGAAAATTTGAGCTACCCGAGTTTCTTATTCTGATTTTTGGGTGATTGAAGGCTGGTAGAATGATCTACGCTCATATATTGTGAGGGAAAGAGAGGCATTAATGCAAGAATATATTTTACATCCTTAACAAGATTCCAGACGTGATTGTTGCTGTTAGATTTTAAAGCCGTTGATTATAATGTTTTTATGTGATGATACAATCCAACGTCAAAAGTGAAGCGTCTAATGTATTGCTTCTGTAGTGGTAAATTAATGTGACGAAGAGGCTTCTGATTCAACTTTGTTTTTGAGAGTGGTCCTATTATATCTTTTGACTAATGGTCGTCTAGCTGTATTGCTCTATTATCGATTACCTTTCGACGTTTGGTTCATTTCAGTCGACCAATTTATAGGCACGACAAACTTGTTCTCTTTATGAAGTTTCGAGTGTAGTTTATGACGTGTGAAGCCTAATGCATGTCTGATGCTGGTAGATCATTAATTCGCGGCTGGAAATAATATTTCTTTTTTTTTTTAAGCCCTTTAACTGTATCTTTGCTAATTTCACTGCATTGATGAGTTGTTTGGGGGGGGGGAGTTTTTACCATTTTGCTCAAAAATTAAAGTTTTACAAAAGAGAAAAAGAAAAAAAGAGAAATCGTGTATGAAAGATTTTTTTCTTTAATTCTGAACTTTGTGGGTCATCCAATTTTATCGGCTATTTAGATGACATCATTTTTACCTGTGATGGACGTTTCATCTTTTTACTAAAATGAGTGCCCGAGGTAAAGCTGGCAAAGCTTTATTTAATCTAGGTGAATAACTTTAGTCCTCACAAATAATCCCAAAATATCAGTGTTAGCGCTTCCAATGCTGGTGATAGGAAGGTGCGCACCCTTTTTTTTTTTTATTTTTTTTATTTAAGGTGATCGGTGAGGCGGTTTGGTTTGATATTGTTATTGTAGAATCATCAAGCTGATGAAATGTTTCGCAATCATTAGCAACCAAGCTAGCTTTATGTGATGATACCATACTTTTTTTTTTTTTTTTTTTTTCCGGCTTTAAAGTCTTAAAGATCATTGAGAGGGCACATAAAAGAAAGTTAAAGTTAGATGGACATCATTTTCATGATTTGCATTGATGGAGGCACAGTGAAGGCGCTTTCCATCTTCTGTTGGAGAACGTGAAAATTTATCATGGGGCATTTAAGTCGATCGGGAGTGGTTCGGAATGGTTTGTTAATAACAATAATAAAACTTGTTTGCATATCTAGAATATCCAGTGCCGTAGTTTTAGTTTTTTTTTATTATTATTTTTTTATTTGTGCGTCCCCTTGAGTTTTGATATAGCTGGTACGGCTTGTTCCTTCTGCGGCTAATGTAGTTGGCTTCCTTGCCAGGGAAATAAAAGTCTATTGCTGGTAGTAGATTAAAAGGTGGCGTGTGTGGCAAGAGGAACAAGACAAGTAACTGAACAAAAATGAAGCCGACAGGCTCTTTTGGATCTGTAAACGATGCCAATTTTGCGCCACTTTCTTTTTATTAGAAGTTATCATTGGCGTGCTGCAGCGAGTGGCATCACCGCTGTGTCTGCCATTCCATTCCATGCGTAGCTTTCCGCGAACCTGCTGCCAAATTCATGGTTCTCGCTGCTTTTCACGGAAGTGCCCCCAACCCCGCTGATGGTTTTGAAAAAATATTTTTGAAGCTCCTTCGTTTCTTTGGGTGGTACACTTCCTCCTTTATTTTATTCAAAGATATTTCATCATATCTGATTTGGATAAATTTATTAAATGTATATGAAAATGACATATGATAAATTTTGATGATGGCATATACTAAAATAAGATGATGGGACGTAGCAAAGTATTATGACATGAATAATTTAATAAATAAAAAAATTTTAAATTTATAAGCTAAATTCTGATTAGCTAAAATTAAATGATCCGAATCACTCTACAACCACTCTATTTACTTCAACCACTCTATCTACTTCAGGAATTGATCTAATCCATTCAAATCAAGAAATAATTTTAAACTGCTCGTTATCAAGAAGCCTGGATGCTTGTAAATGGACCAAGGCTTCATTTTATGTCCCATAAGGCTCATTCTTTCTTCCCTTCTTTATTTTCTTATTTTTTTCCTTTATTTTCTTTCCTATTTTGCATGTTATATATATATATATATATATATCCTTTAATTGAGTGTAGAGATTTTCTTGGGCTCAATTCTAGAGTGCTTGGGCTTGATTCTTGATCTTGAGCTTAATTTTCTATTAGAAGAAACATCTTATGCTAAGATTGTTTTCTACAAGTTTTTTCTTTTATAAATCTCATCCATTAGTATGGAATGCTAGGCATAATAATTAAAAAAAAAAGCACTAACAGCTTAAAAGCAAGTGCTTTAAGTTGAAGAATGGGACATGAAATTGCCTCCATTATACATGCATAGATGAGTTATGCTTCCGATGATGACTGAGAATTAGATTTTGATATGGCTGGCACGTTTAGTTTCTATACGTTAAAAAAAATAAAAAAATAATAAAAAAAGAAAGAAAGAAGTAAGGCTGCTCGGCCTATTCAGCTATGGATGATTGGGAGCATTTTTTTTTTAAAAAAAAAAAATTATGAAGAAAAATATTATATTCAAATCTAATATTTTTTTTCAAATAAAAAATTAAAAAAATTATGTTTTCTAATTTTCTAGATGCACACTAGATTTGAAAAACAACATTAATTTTTTTGCTATTGTTTTCCCTCACAATAAAGTTGTATTTTCTCCGTTCTTTTTACTATCATAACTCTATCTATAAACTACTTTTTACCATCTATCTTCATTAGCGCCATAACCATCACTAACACCCTCTACCATCATCGCTATATGTTTAGAACATCCACCGCTTTCCACACCATTACCCACCACCACCACCAGCTATTTTTACCACCATCATCATCCATCATCACGACCTATACCAACTACTACTATATCTCCACTATCTATTCTTTATCACCATCTATAACTATAATACCCTTACCATCCATCATATGACCACTACCATACCTCTATCACCATCATCCTCTACTATACTACTATCATATCTTCACCACATCCATAATCCTTCACCACTATTATTATGCCTTCTTGCTCATCATCACTTTCACGACCTACCATTATCACCGTAATACCTACGCTGCCTACTACCACTATCCATCATGATATCTCTGCCATTTGACATCACCACTACTACAATCACCGTTACCTACCATCACTGCTATCTTACACTCCACTATTATCATCATTATATCTCCATCTATACTATCATACACCTTCATTAATTACCCTCCACAGCCCACTTTTTTACATTAAAAAATTAATTTTTTATTTTTAATAAATAAATGTGTTTTTTATTTTTTTTATAGAAAAAAAAATAAAAATGGAGAAGAAAATTGGAAAGCAAGAAATGTTTTCCACAACTAGACAGCATTTGGCTTCTAGTTGGCCATAGCAGAAATCATGAATAAAAGGAAGGAAAAAATTCAGAGAACGACGGCTCTAGAAATAAATCAACAAAGAGGCCCTTGTATTTTTGAAGGAGGTCCTGGCTTCCAAATTAATTGATCTTTTCCAATATACTGTTACACAATGATCATTACTTGGAAGTTGGATCTCAATCCAATACAAAGTTTATCAATCCTCTACCTGTCCAATTTTATAGGCCAAAAACAGATGGCGACGCTGGAGATGTTGGAGAGAGAACAACCAGAAACGGATATACCTAAATAAAATCACCATTGTGATCTTAAATCAATAGTAATCTTTACAAGTGATTCTTATGCTAGAGTGATTTGATCCTCAATAATTTAAGATTATCATAGTTGATATGATATATACCGATGATTAAAGATATCTGGTGATCTAAGATTATCACGTTTAATATATTATAAAAATCCTAAATCACCCATTAAGAAATACCAAAATTACCTCTAACTAGTTAACCCCTCTTTACTTTAAAAATTAACTACCCCTAATATATTTCATAAGCACCATGATAATTTATCATATTTTATTATTATAATGTTTATATTAAATTATAATATTATTTTTTGTAATATTATAATATAATATAATATTATAATATTATAATTAAATTATAATATAATTATAATATTAAATTATATTATATTAATATAAAAATAATATGATATATTTTTTATATAGATGAGAAGCATTTTAATTCCTAAATCTCAAGTCAAGATCACTATCTATAGGTGATCTTGGATACACGATATCATGGCCGGGTATGAGATCACCAAGTTGGATGGTGATTTTAGAGGTACAGTGATTTGGATTACCACCACGTAGAATCACCTAAGTACAACCAAAGTACAACCAAATGCAATGATCTTATTATCTCCACTTAAATCATCAGTGATCCTAAATAGATCACCCCATACCGAATACCCCCTCAAGTTTTAGAACATGGTTATATTATATTTCCAAATGATAAGATCCAGTCATTGGATCAAAGGTTCTTGTTTTCCATCCACCCCTATTCTACCAAAATCCAAGATAATAATAATAAAATTGAAAGAAAAAATATTGTACATTTTGTTTGTTGATATAATCCTAAAGGAGATGTAGTATCCTTACAAATAATAAGATAAAATATACCTTTTAAAAATAATGATTAAATTTATATTATCTTCTAAATAATTGTGTAGCAATAAAATACAATAACATTTATTGGAATATAATGATATTAAGTCTTGCAATACTTATATTTTTTTAAAAAAAATTATTTGAGATAATAAGTATATAGCATTAGAATAATAATTAAATGTTTGCAATATATATTATTATAATAATTAATAATTGTTATAAAATAAACATTTTAATATTATTTAATAATGATAATAATCAAATCATTATAGCATAAAACTTCTTATTATTATAATTATAATATAATAATAATAATGATAACATTGACAAGACAATCACGTATGCTAAAAAGAAGAGGTAATAGGCATTGGTAGTAAAGATATTACACTTGTATGAAAAATATATTGCGGTAGAGGTATTAAAAGGGTCAAGTAGTCCCCAGCATAGCACAAACACAAGAACTGCCTCGAACTAGCCCATCACATGCCTGATATGGCATGGCATGCGATGGGCTAGGTTCGACCTACCGTGCCATTTTCTCATAATAGCCCCTAACTACCATAAACAACTAATTTTAGGGGTGTTTTAGTCCATTTTCTAAGAAAAGGACCTTTTTATCCTTTTTAACCGTAAAAAATGGCTAGTTTTAAGGCTATTCTCATTTACTTCTCAAAATGACATATTTTCTTCTCAGCAATCATAAATGGTTAATTTTCAAAGTTATTTATAATATTTGGAGGCTTTCCAACCTCTTTCCCTTACTCTGCACCAAATCTTAAGCCTTTTAAAGCTCTTCTAAGCTCTCTTATCTCTCCTAATTTTTTTTTTTATAATCTCTGTTAAGCTCTCTTAATCTCTTTGCAAGCTTTTCTTATCTCTCTCAACAAGCTATCCTAATCTCCATGTATAAGCTATCCTAATTTCTGTACAAGCTATTCTAATCATTTTAGTTTCTACAATATCTAGTGCTTGTAGCTCTGTCCACCTCATGATATCTTTGGGTTGACACCGATATAGAAGAGTTCTCTATTATGGAGACAATCTTGGAAATCATAGTCATAAATTAGAATTAGTCTCTTCAACTTCAGTATTGCCACTAGTGTCACCTCGAGCATCAAGTTAAAGGCTCGACCAATGATCTCTAATATATGGAAGCACTTTATCATCGAGGAGACCATCGATAAGAAGATCCGAGTTGTATGTACATGTAAGAAAGACTACAATTGCAATACTTCAGGAAGAACCGACCAGTTGGTTCGGCATAGAAAGAAGCATAAAAATCCTAGCAAGGCATGGTCCATAACAAGATCCATGCATGGTCGACATGGTAGCTGGCCCAGTGAGCCACTGCCTTGGTAGGCCATATTGGTTGATCTAGCTTGTTTGATACGCCTACATGGTGGAGTGTTTTTATGAGATATGTTTACCAGGATAACTAGTATGACATCCTTTTTCTATCTAGATGGCATTTAATTGGTCTTCGTAAAGATATTCAAATAAATTTTTTAGCTTCCATTGATGCCATGCTGATAAGGAAATGTACTTCAGGTTCACTATGCTATTGCCACAGACTAGGTAATCAACCTTTTTTAAAAAAATATATATATATCCTTATCACCTCTTAAGATTCTCACTTGTGAAAATCGATAAGTTAAGCATATTTATTTTCTTACCTAGTTTTCTTCATCATCTTTTTAATATTCATTTTTTTCTCTTTTCTGCTTTATAGCTTAGTTTTTCTTTGATCATGGATTCTAATTGCGTAAAATGAAAAATAAAACTGAGAAGATGGTGAAAAATGGAATAGAGAATACTATCATCCCTCCTCTCACCTAACCATTGACTGCTCTCTGATGCCCCTCCAAAAAGCACATAGGAAGATGCTGTGATCCCAGACTTTGTCTCCCACCAACCTCCATCTGAATTAGGGATATAATTGATGTTTTATGATAAAATATAATACCATTATTTAATTAATAAATAATAACTATTAAAATTTATTTTTATTTAAAAAGTTAAATTTTATATATGATCGATATATCAAAAGTATAACCAAAAGTATAGTTTGGTATGAAAAAGTTAGACAATAATCATAAAAGAGTAAGATATAATCAGTACATGCAAAGTAGACCTAAAAATATAAAGGATATTAAGAAAAAGATGGATAAATCTTAATAACTTACCCAAAAAGATTATAATGCAAAAAAATATGAGTAATAAATATAGAAACCATTTTCTAATGCATAGAAGAGCATGGCTAAATTATTTTCACATTCAAGTATTAGTAACACTTGTCCCAAAAAAATAAAGATTCTTAATTAACTGTAATGCTCTCAAAAGAACGAACCCTATATGAGATGATAAGCATTTTTCATTATGCTAAGAACAATAGGCCTCATAATAATATTTAAATATTATCTTTATATAAATTCAGTCAATGCCTTTGCTTATGGATAAAGTTTTGTTACTTTACAATAGCATATGCTGATAAATGTTTAATTTTATATAATTATATATTAAAAAAATTAAAATATTTATTTAAAATTAAAGAATTAAAATAATATTTTTGAACTAACCTTCCTTCTTAGGTGTGATCTTAGGTTGGTGGGATATCCATGGCATACTTGGCATGCATATTTCGTCAGCCAGTCATTAGCTGTCATGTGGACATGTAGTCCTGGGCCAAGGCTGTATCCAATCCGTTCGTAGTGCCTAGTTGACGGATTTTCCGCGACTTTTCCGGGTCGCTCTGCTGTCACCGGCACGACAACGGTAGTTTGTGCCTACTAGCCTGGTGGCCGCACCCACCTCTGAAAGTCAAGTTTAGTTTAGCCTCTTTCTTTTAAGCTATTGAGCTGGTTATTTTTACCCGTGCATGGACCACACATTTATTAGTTTTTTCCTGTGGGTGTTTATAATTATACCTTATAGTTTCTAATCTCAAGATGTGTGAGGTTCTGCCAAAGCGTCGTCCATTCAGGGATTCATAGCTCACACTGGATGGCCTTTGCCTGGGAGCCATTGCCTAGGGGTTTTATCCCTCTACTAGAAGGAGGTTGTGTTTCATGTGTTCCTTCTAACCGATAAATTTTTTTACCATATTATTCAAATAAAGAAATATATATCTACTGTTAAATTGCGTGTTTTAGTGATTACAAGTAGGGAGATCATTTGTAATTTCATCCCAAAGTGTCTTGGATATGTTGGACTTATGCAATTAATAAAAGAGGTGATAATTTATATTGCCGGGTCGCATTCGTGTTATGTAGAAGCTGGGATATAACATTATGTCGATTGACATGAATATAATACAGCACATAAAATCTGTTTAATAAACTGATCGTATTAGATTGATCCAACATAACTTGCTTAACAGCTCATTTAATATGAATAGTTATGACCTACTTAACAATCCACCTAATGCGAATAGATATAATCTAATTAATACTAATATATTGCATATCTTTTTGAATATAAAACATATATTTTCCAATATCATACTTAACCACATCAAAAATTCATTATGATCTTAAATCATTTAAATTAAACAATTTAAGTTTCAACCCAATTGCATAAACAAATAAAAATGTAACTAACTTTAAATTAATTGGATCATAATCGTGCTATTTTCGGGTTGATGGATCAACACATAACATGATATAATTATATTAATGTCATGATTGTGTTTACACATTTATAGCACAAATCTATTTAAAATCAATATAAATTCACTCATTTCATGTTGGACTTAGATGTGTTCATACTTTATCCCCATAGGTGTATTTTGAATTGAGGCCATTGCGAATGTTGGTTCATGTCACAAGCAAAACAAGCTCAAGTGCTTGTAGGGTCTCTGGCCTAATCCAATTTGTCCATGAGCTCTGAGCCCAGCTCACCTCAGTTCTTCTTTCAAGTCAGATCTGAGAAGAGTCAGGGCCGTTCTTGTTTGACCAGGTTGGTTTCCATATTTTGCGATTCATGCTTAAACCAATTGGAAACTGGATTTAACCCATGAATCTTAACTTTGGATCGAGTCTAAACCAGGCCTGGTTAAATATAAAAGCATATAACATGGAGCATAGCCGTATCACCTAAAAAATATCCAGGACTGCTTAGCAACCGCTACACCTATTTGAATTTAGCACTGAGATGACTGGCTTCACGCATGTCGCACACTAGTCCAAAGATTCAAGTCTCTACTATAGTATACCCATTTACACAAAGATGACTTCGTCTATTGCCACACTTCAGAACCAATGCCTGGTTCAGGTAAAGCAACACGACCACCTCCTCTCAAAGTGGAACGCTGAGAGCATGCAAATCCTACCATACTTCTGCTGCATCACTCTGAAACAAGAGATTCATATCTAAATATAAAATCTCAACATGCCACATAAGTCCTCCATAAAAGATAGCATCAAACTATGCTAAAATGTTAACCCATGATTATCCACAACAAAGATCCTCATCAACAATGTCTCATAACTAATAAGATAAAACATTTAATACCCCAAATTTAATTCCACATTGAATGAAAGAGAAATGTGCTATGTACTTATAACTCAACTCCACTTGTTACCTATTAACTTTCACTCGAGTTTTTGGGCTACATGGTTTCGTTCCACTAACGGAGTTTATTGGACTAGCAGGTAGGTTTGAGGCATTACAAATGGTATCAAAGCTGACCCGAATGTGCGAAAGTTGATGGACATAAGGAAATGGCTACCAGCGAAAGTTGATGGACATAAGGAAATGGCTACCCATGGGACGGTGGTAGAGTCCCGCTATGACGTTGCAGCACCAATGATCTGACTCGAGATAGATTCTGATTAGCTTGTGACGTACAACAAGGACCGCCATGGCGTTGCAGCATCAATGACCCGACTTAAGGTAGATTCTGGCTAGCTTGTGACGTACAACGAGGACGTCGCATTATAAGATAGGAAGATTGTGATACCCCAAATTTAGTTTCACATTGGATGTCGCATTATAAGATGGGAATATTGTGATACCCCAAATTTAGTCTCACATTTAGTCTGACATTGGATGAGAGAGAAATGTGCTATGTGTTTATAACTCAAGTCCACTTACTACCCATTAACTTTTACTCAAGTTTTTGGACCACGTGGTTGTGGCCCGCTAACGAAGTTTATTGGGCTAGCAGGTGGGCTTGGAGCATTACAAAACATAAGTATCATGCAGCTACTCTATCTCTCTCTCCAAATCCGCTTCTAGATCTTGCTCCACAGCATAACTCTCGTCCTCTAAAAAAATTGCAATTAACATGAGCAACAGCCCAGTAAAAATTGTTACATTACATATATATAGATATGTATATATCATATGAACATAAAATTAAATGTAATATGAAAATGAATATCTCCAAAAATTAAATCATGCTACATCACATGTTATAAATGCATACGAAGACAAATAATAAAATATTTTATTATCTCATTTTATCTTGATGCGACATTATTATCGATGATGCCGTATAAGTCAATAACTACATATGCATAAATAAAGCCTTACCAGTGCATCAGTATATTAAAAATATATACTGACGATAAAATCTTACTAGTAATCCGTATATATAAACTTAACCTAACAACATCCATATGCTCAGGTTGGTCCTTATACTAATATCACATGTCATAAACCTAGTCAATATAGACTAGTTCTACATCAAGCCTCCATGGTTATATGCTTTGCCCTCGATCCTATATGTCTAAGCCAGATTTGCTCCAAGATTACTCGAATTAGTGCCACGTATCATCAACTATTCCTGCCAAATGTTATAAATTAAGTCAGTTCATACCTCTTCAACATCGAACCTTTATGGTTACATGCCCTGCCCTTGATGCCATTGCCACCTCTGCAACATCACAGTGAATAGTCCACATACCCACATTAAGCCATCTCATCATATTTTTTTCATACTAATGATTAGATTAACAATATAAACTCATGATAGCACAATATATGGGATGCTATATTCAAATATTTCCTAAATCATAACATCCCAGCAAAACATATTTTCTATATATTTTCTATATGCTCATAATTAAATATGTTGACCAATCAATGCCTAAAAGTTACGAAGCATATCATAAAAATGCATGCTAAAAACAAATGTATCGCATAAGTAGGTGTAAGATTCCTACTTCCAAATGCTTATCCAAGAGCTAACACTATCCAAGGTCCAATCAACCACTGATAATCTAACCTACATTCATTCATCAAAAATAAAATAAATTCTCTTAATCACATTGCACCCCTCCTAGCCAACTTAACATGCTATTTAGGCTTAGGTGGCTTAATCCAAGATTAATGGATTAATACTTCTATAATCCAATCTTTTAATCCGCCTAACCGGCTTCACTTTGCCCTACACTTGCTGATTTAGATTAGTTGAAGCTTAATCAAGCCATTAAGTTCCTTAATTAGAGTTTAATTAGACTAATTAGGGCTCAATTAATTAAGCTCAGCATAAACAAACTTGAACCCACAACAATTAGTCCTTAATTTACTGATTCGGCTCACTGGGTTTGGTCAATTTGGGCTTTGGTTCAGGTCTGGCACAATAAGATTGGATTTCAGGTTCAATCAACTTTGGTCCTGATTGGTTTAAACCTGCTAATAGGGTTCAAATAAATTAAGTTGACTAGACCCCACTCATATCAACCTGAACCGAATGAACCGGTTCAATTTATAAGCCCAAGGGTCTTGGTTTGGTCAAAAATGGTTTCATAGCAGGTGGGCTTACAGCAATCGGTTTGAATCACCAAGATAAATTGGGCTTGGATCTCCCTAGCCCAAAACGAAACTTATTAAGCCTTAAAGAAAACCGGTTTAACCATGGGGCTGGTTTAGAGTCCAATAACCACCCCCCCCAGCTTGAATTTCCAATTTGGGTCAAGACAAAATGACCCGATCTGGGTCAGGTTCCAAACTCAAATCAGCCTCTCACTGGCTCACCGGCTTGATCCAATCTGCTAACCTTGGACTGCACAACCGGTCCACTTGGATCCGGTTAGCCTACTAGCTGACCGATCAGAAGGCTGGATGCCCTCTTCCCAACCCGCGATCCACCATGGCTGGAGCCCAGCCGAAGCTCGTGCTATATGGCCAAACGCTCAGTCCGGGGAAGCGGCAGCGACGGCCGGCGAGGGCCTGAAGCATCTCGCCCGAAGCCACGGATCATTCAGCCGATCCTGCTCCCAACCACGCCGCCGGAAGACCGCCCCCAACTTCGACGACCCCTGGGGAACTCCGATCGCCGATCTAAGCTTCGAAATAAAAAATAAATAAAAAGATAAGATCTGCCGGCCAACCCCGGATCCACAAGAACAGAGTACCGGCCACCACCATCGGCGGAGACTACCACCAGAGAAGAGAAGAGGCACGGAGCAAGGTCTCCGGCACCGTCCCAGCCATCTACCAGATCCGGTTAGGAATCACAAGGCTAAGATTGAGTTAGGTTCTAACATCAATAATAAGTAGGACAGGCGACCCGATCCACCTACCCAAGGACCAGCCGTTGCCCGAGAGGAAAGGACAGCGCCGGCAACCTCCGACGAGCCGAGGAGGATTTCGGCAAGCAACCCCTGCCACAGATTGACCCAATTAAGGGCTCTGCTAGCAGCAATTAGAAGAAGAAATTCGGAACAGGTGAGTTTTAGCTGGAACAGAGGAAAGAGATCGCGGTTTCACCTGGCTTGGCTCCTCCGCTGCCGGCCTCCGAGCTTCCGCGAAACGCCATTCCAAAGGCCATCGGCTCCGGCAAGGAACAACGTCCACAGAGAGGGGGAGAAAGAGAGAAAAAGAGAGAGGAAAAAAAAAAAGGGAATGAGGATAAGCTCTGCCAAGGGTTGATCAGCGTTCCCAATTTATAAGTTTTAGGGAAGATTCCCCGCACAGAGACGGCGATGTAGGAAAAGGCCGGCGGCGCTTCGAGAAGGTTCAAAGGAATCCATTGGAGGGGGAAGATAAACAGTAATGGGCTCAATTTTTGGAGATGGGCCGCGATCAAACATAATGGGTCAAACATCTCCATGCATTACATCTTTTATTGGAGGAATGAATGAAATGAATGCAGTGGACTTGAATGGCAGCTACTTGGGCATGCACCTTCCCCTGAGATCCCATGCCTTGCGATTAGAAAACAAGCCTAAGCAACATGGCATTCAGAGGCATATATATTACATCCATTAAACAAGAATTTTCAAGGGTGCTTTTGTTTCAAGGGTGCAGGGATCAAAAGGATCATGCCATAGTATACCTATTTTGGAGCTGCAGTTTCCAAGTAGGCAGAGGCCTATTTGATTGCTGGAAACCCCTTTGCTGCTTCAACTCCCTATTGGTAAGAATCGAGGGGACCGGGACAGCCCCTTGTTTCCTGGTCCCTTTCCTGCTAACAAACATTATCTTGGAAAGGATGCCACATGCACGGGAGTTTCCAGCATCCACACACAGCCAAAAGCACTGACATACAGAATGTTTAAAGTACTGAAATGGATGGGATAAATACTTGGCAAACTTTGCAGAGAAGATTCTCCCACTCACATTTCAAGCTTCAAAACGCTCATCTTTGAATTGCAAATGTCATTAAGAGGGAAACTCCACCGTGTACCAAGCGCAGCATCTACATCAAAGACAATATTCTGTCCTACGAAACTCATTCAAAGAATAGCCCCTGAAGAAATCCAAGAATACACCAGCAATCAATGTTTATAGGGAAGTTCCCTGTGTTGGAAGTCAATTAGAAAAGTCATTCTGGTTTTCATCTTCTATGAACGCGACATTTAAACCAGGATCTGTATGCTCTGTTTTGAGGACTCTGTATCTGATGGAAGCTGTCAGAAGGATTATTTGCATGCATGTCTCTGAAACATCACTATCTTCCACTCTCCCACCCAGGAATGTTAGCGGTAGCCTCGTTCACCTTCTTTACCAGTGTAACCTGCACATAATGAAATCATCAAATGGATGAATAAAGTCATCTTTCAGATGAGGTACATTTAGTATTTTGATTAATGAGAGGACAAAAGCTATCCTCTGGACATGCATATAAAAATTTCCTGGCAGGAGCATCTGCCATACACCTTGCCCCTGTGAAGCCTCCCAGTCCACTCATGCATGGTGTCACAACCGGGCTTTGGCGCAACACCATTCATTGGCTAATTGGATGCACTTGAGAGGCAAAGGAATGACAATTTCAGGGTCACATAGAAATTCCCATGCTGGCAAAATATCATTGTCCTTGGTAAATGGCAAAAGTTGATAACGAAAACTACAGAAAGGTTACCATTGATAATGAAATAAGGAATAATTGATTGAAATTCCTAAAAGCAAGGCTACGTTAATTTAAACTTCCTGCTGACAACTACAATAAATCCGATCCTCTCTCAGCAAGAAACTCCCTAGTGTGGATTGCCATCCACAAGAAAGGAAGTGTAAAGCTATCACAAATGAACTATGTATTCATGCCAGCCAGTCTTAGCTGGTTGGCACTCCCTCCACTTGCAAGAGGACCAAGGTTCAAACCATGGTGGTGTCCCCACCATATTTTTCAAAAGAAAGAGCATCAAATTTAGTGTTTATCATTCCAAATTTCTAATTGGAAAACATCCTCTTCTCAACCTCTGCTTGTTTATCCTTTTTGTGTGGTGCATTGCTTGTTGGTTTTACCATTTTCTTTAAAAGATATATGTATTATTATTATTGTCTTTACAATTGTAACCAAAAAATTGCATTATGATATTTAAAACAAGGTTACAAGGTTTAGGGCTATATATAAGGCTGCAAAAGGGCTGGAAACCTGTGACTTGACAAGACCCACCCCGACCTATTTTTTAAGACCTGTGGAGCTGGATCGAGTCCAAATATCAGACTCATGTTATGTTTCGGGTCAGGTTTGTGTTTTATAAATTTTGACCTTACCCAACCCAATCCATATAGAGTTCAGGTTTTAAATATGTTGTTTGATCTAACCTGATCCAGATTCGTTAATCCGTTTAAATAAAAATGGCCCAAATCACCTCAGTGAGATCATGACCCTGGTTACCCTATTCGCCTCTCCTCTACTGGAAACCCTAGCTAACTCTCCTCCCATAGTTCGTAGGTTTACATTAATCTTGATCTAATGTTGATTTCATTGTTTTCTTTGTTTATTTCACTTGATTTAGAGTTTGTAGGCTTTTGCTTGAATTGTGCTTGATTTAAGGCTCATAG
Source organism: Metroxylon sagu (assembly GCA_017589505.3). Classification (NCBI taxonomy): domain Eukaryota; kingdom Viridiplantae; phylum Streptophyta; class Magnoliopsida; order Arecales; family Arecaceae; genus Metroxylon; species Metroxylon sagu. Next base: position 716,669 of record JACVBY030000519.1, read on the forward strand.
GTTTTTGCTTGATTTAGGGTTCGTAGGTTTACATTATTCTTGATCTAATGCTGATTTCATTGTTTTCATTGTTTGTTTCACTTGATTTCTCACTTGATTTTGGGTTTTTGCTCCTAGGATTTGATTGCAATCAAGAAGTTCCAAGTGAGCAAAATTTAGTAAAAAAGGTTGCAGCCTACGCAATTCTGGTTCTTGATCTGAGTTTGGAAACTTATTAGTTTTGAACTAGTAGCTGTGTCTATTGGAAGACCTATTGCTGGAGTCAAGTAGTTATTAACATCTAGAAGTTTGAAATTGCATTTAGTAATCTTGTGTCTTATAAGTTGTGAAGTCTTAGGAGTTGTAACTACATCAGATGGTCCTTATCTCTTAGTCAAAGACTCCTTCGAATCCTATACTGATATTAATGTCATTCAGTGTCTTTAGGTAGTTGGAGTCATTATTATTAGTGCTAATATAAAAGGCCTATATGAACTAAATGAAATTATGCAATCCATCACTTCACTTTTGAACTGTCATTTTTTTAGTTTCTGCAATTGTTGCCTTCAACTTTGCATTCCCTGAAGTTCCAACTATGTTTGCTTGTTGGTGACCTCTCTCTCTTAATTTCTACACCAGAAACTGGCTGGTTTTCATATTGAAAACCTGCTACAACCTGTTTCACCTTTGATGTCCTTGCTGGTCCGTTGAAGAACCAGAAATCATATTGATTTCAGGCTTGAAGATTGAAGCAGTTAGAGGTGCAGGCTCTGTCCTCGCAGAACACTGCACAAGTTTGGCATCAGAGCCTGCACTTCTGGCAAATAACCCCTCCATCAATCAACAGTCTGTGCATGATGAATTAAGGAGGCAGAGGTTGAGGCAATCAAGGCCTACCTGATTAAATGGGAGCACTGGAGGATCAGCTAAGAGTTTTAACTCATCAAATGAATCATATAACTGAATGTTTGGAGTTTCATTATGGAGAAGAGGATTCTGGTAGAAGTGAAAGAAATTATGTTCTACCTCCTCGTCGATAGAAACATCACACCATGGGTCTAAAGGTTTAGCTTGAAATCCCAGACAGCCTGATGGGAACCATTAAAAACTATGGAATCAGAATTCTGATTCTATAGTTTTAATGATTCCTGTGTTTGAAACAGAATAAAATTATGGAACTGAAATTTTGAATCCTTAAAAACTATGAAATTAGAAATCCATCAAAAAATGATGAGATTTATGATTGAGGTGAATTAGAATTCAGGGTTCACAATAAATTATTTCATATTTCCTAAGATATCCATCAAATTAAAATAATATTTTTTTTCAAACCCTAATCGAAACATTCCTTTGGATCTTTTCCTTGCTATAGCCTCCAAGACGTTACAGACATCTAAGTTGATCTTCCTCGCTAGCACCTTCCTTTCCCATGAGTCTTTTCTTTCTTCACCTGATTCGTATTTATATTATTTTTTTATTCTTTATCCACTACTTTTAGCTTTCTTTTTACTTACTCTTCTTCACTATCTTCTTAATTTTTTATTCTTCTTCACCCATGTTGAGCGACAACCAATTTGTTTTGACCTTGCTTTCTTAATTAGTTATTATGCTACCTCATGGACCAATTTATTACGATACCATGATAAAATATTCCATCTTTATGTGAAAGTTGACTTTGATTATATGCAACAAAAAAAAAAAAAAATTCAGATTTTAGCAAAACTTTATGTAGATTTGATTATTATTTCATTAAACAAAAATAACAAATATTATTTCTAAACTCCAACTTTTAGTTGATAATTGAAATAAAATATTAATTAATATAATAATCTTAATCATAGAAAATTATTGATAATAATAGTAAAACAGCCATAATCTTTTAAAATAAAACTATTTATAAGTTTACAGAATAGAAATATTATTCTAATTAATGTTGTTGCATATCAACAAATATCTAATATTAGAGAAATAATTTATTATGTAAGTAATAAATAATAAATATATGCTATTGTTCTTATCATAATGCTTTTCTTTGTTCTAATATTATTTTTTAATGCATATATATTTGTTAAGGTATTCAGATAGATGCTATAGTTGTTTAAAATATATATGATCATTTATCTTATTCTTATAAAAGAGACTATTTCGACACGTTTCCTATTTATTATTTATCTCATTCCTATTATGAACTGTCTAGCTTTGAAATGCACTATATAGTATGTCTAAGTCTTTCTCGTTCATTTTTTTGTTTTATTTCAATGGATTTTGAAGGCTTCTTATTGATTAGATCATATACTCATGGTTCATAAGTAAAAGATTCAAGGCTTTGGTGTGCTAGCTCTCAAACATATAGAAATTGAAAAAAATAAAACCTAGATTATATTTGATTCTCTTATGTGCTTATAGAGATTGAAAAAAATAAAACCTAGATTATATTTGATTCTCTTATGTGCTTATAGAGATTGAAAAAAATAAAACCTAGATTTTCATATGAATTCTTGAATGGTCTTTGTTGTTTCTCAGAATTTTATTTTAAATCATCAAAGCATAAGTTGTCTATATTATAAGTTTTTTTTATCTTTCAAATTTATTGTTTTCTTATATTAAGGATAATATGGTAAAATTATTCTATAAATTCCATTTCCATCTCAATTCCAAATGAAAAAATAGGAATTCAAATCCAATTTTATACTTTATTCCAAAAGTAAGAATTAGAATTCTAATTCTGATGGAAATCATTAAAACTACAGAACCAGAATTCCATTTCTATCGAAATTAGTTCCAAATGGCCCAAATGTCATGGCAGTCTCCGTGGAGATGATTTCATGGATTGGTTGGATGCTGTGGAAAGAATATTTAATTACCATGAAGTACCTCAAGAAACGAAGATGAAACTTGTAGCCATGAAGCTAAAGGGTGGTGCTTCAGCTTGATCAAAGCAGACCAAGGCTACAAGAGAAAGACGTGGAAAACCAAAAGAGAGAACTTAGGAAAAGATGAAGAACTTGATGAAAGCAGCTTTTCTTCCTGTTGATTATGCGCAAACCTTGTTCAAACGCCTTCAAAGGCTTCGATAAGGTGATTGATTTATTGAAGAGTATGATGAAGAGTTCAGACAACTAGTAGATCCTAATAACCTGGTTGAAACTGAGGAGGAGCTAGTAGCAAGGTCTATTGAACGATTAAAACCAACCATTGCATATAATATTAGTATACACCCAATCTACACCTTAGGTGAGGCCTCTGGACAAGCAAATCTTATGGAAACTAGGCTGAGAAAAGAAGTAATAGATGCTGGTTTATCTTTTAAACAACTGGAAGGTGCTGGTTCATCTTCCAATAGGACAAGAAGCACCAGAAGCTACCAACCAAAAGGCAAGATCAGCAACCAAAAAGAGCCCAACAAATCATGACAATTCTGTCCATGGGGATGGGACAACAAAGGCCTCAAACCGCAAGGCAGTGAGGTGCTTCATATGCAATGAATTTGACCATATTCCTTCCGATTGCAGAAAGAAGAATCTATATATATATGGCCTTGATGAAGAAGAACCAGATGCTGATGATGAAGCTAGAGTTTCTTAGAATTCCGCTAATTTAAATTCAGATGAAGGGAAAGAAGAAGATAATTATGGCGATGGCCAAGAAACACTTATTCTATGGAAGACTCTTCTAGCTTCTAAGAGAGAGACAGCTGAACAATGACTTTGCAATCTGCACTATAAATGGCAAAGTATATGGAGTAGCAATTGGAGGCAATTATGAGAATGTGATCTCAAAAGAACCAGTGGACAAGCTTCAGCTGAAGACAAGGAAATATCCTCACCCTTATAAGTTATCTTGGTTTAAGAAGGGTAGTGAGGTAATTGTCTCTTTCAAATGCCTTGTTTTATTTTCTACAAGCAACAACTATAAGGATGATGTGCGGTGTGATGTTGCTCAAAGCATGGATACTTGCTACTTATTGTTAGGCCGACTATGGCAGTTTGATCGCAAGGCCCTTCATGATTGCTATCAAAGTACTTAGCTTTCCATAAAGATAACCATCACATTTTTTTGAGACCAACGAAGGATAGAAAGCTAGCTGGATCTATTAGGTCAGCTAAATTGTCCTTGTGTCTCATGCTGTGTTTCTTAAGGGCACCCAAGATAATGTTCTATTTTTTCTGTTGAGTGGAAAAGATGAACAGTCTATACCTACAACATTCAGCCCTTGTTATTTAAAGAATTTAAACAGCTATTTTTGGAAGAGCTACCATCGAGACTATCTCCGACGAGAGATGTACAACACCATAGTGATTCAGTGCCTGGCTCTAATCTCCCAAACAAGGCAGCATATTGTATGAGAACCCTAAAGAACACGAGGAGCTACAATGGTAGGTAAATGAATTCCTGAAAAAGAGATACATTAGGGAAAGCATAAGTCCATGTGCAGTTCTAGCACTATTGGCTCCTAAGAAAGATGGTATATGTCGCATGTGCATCAATAATTGTGCTATTAATAAAATCACTATCAAGTACCGTTTTTCAATTTTTCAATTGGATGATATGTTGGATATGTTAGCTGGGGCAAAAATCTTTTTGAAGATTGATCTGAGAAGTAGCTATCATCAAATATAAATCAGACCTGATGATGAATAGAAAACAGCTTTCAAAACGCATGAGGGACTGTATGAATGGCTGGTTATGCCATTTGGGCTTTCCAATGCACCTAGTACCATTATGCGAGTTATGAATCAGGTGCTTAAGCCATATATTAAAAAGTATAGTCCAGATTTGGCTACTCATGAACAGCATCTGAGAACTATCTTTGATACACTACAAAAGGAGCGGTTATTTGCAAATCCAAAGAAGTGATGTTTGTTTGGCAACTGCAAAAGTAACATTTCTAGGTTATATGGTTAGCAATGATGGACTTCGAGTTGATGAAGAAAAGATAAAAGCTATTCAAGAATGGCCAATTCCATCTTCTCTGCATGATGTACAAAGTTTCCTTGGATTTGCTTTATTCTGCCACCGATTCATAAGGAATTTCAGCACATTATCAGCACCATTGATGGATTTTTTAAAGGAAAAGAAATTCATTTCGAACCAGGTTGCACAAAAGAGCTTTGAATACATTAAGAAGTTGACAGAAGCATCAGTTCTTGCACTACTAGATTTTGAGAAGATTTTTCAAGTTGACTATGATGCATCTCATGCGGGTATTAAGCTCTACTGAGTCAAGAAGGCAGAACAGTAGCATTTTACAATGAAAAGTTCAATGCTGCCAAGCTAAGGCATTCCACTTATAACATAGAGTTCTATTCTATTATGCAGATAAATTGGAAGCCTGTGTTCAACTAGGGTAGTACTCTCAAAAGAAAAATGAAATGGAAAAACACAAAATAAGGAAGTCTCTACTAAGTGATACATATGTTGCTAGCAACAGTATTAATGGAAACTAAAGACAAAAATAATGAATGTGGAAATTAATACAAAAGAAAAAGGAAGAGAGAACCCATTTTTCTTTACTAGAGTTGGGAAAAAAGAAGTCAAGCAAGCATTCACAATAAGATAACCTTGACTAAAAATAGTTCAGTGTTGGAACAAATGGGCTAACCCACATAACAAATTTTACACTACTTGAGCACATCATCAAGTTGGCCCTATTGAAATTTTTGGACACCATTAGATTAGGTTTGAGTCATGTTCATCTATCTTCAAGAAAAGGATGACCTTAGAGGGTCACACCATCAAGAGCTTAGGTGTTGCACCTAAAAGTCAAAAGCATTGCACATTCATTTATGGAATCACACCATGAAATGAAAAAGAAATTCAAAATTATGCATCCCCTTTTATAAGCTTACAAGGCTCAATTGTGACATAGGTTCCATTTTAAAGGAGAGATGGTTCTACTACAAAAAGAAGACAAAAGGAAAGAATAATATGTTTTGCTCACTTTTATGGTAATCTAACAACATAATACAAAAGGATGGGAAAAATAAAAGGAAACATGATTTTTGCACACTAAAGATGATGAATAACATATAATGTAAAAGAGCAAGCTGCTCGTAGGCTCCACATAAGTGGCCAGTTTCTCTATTTCTGCTTTCTTCGCTACTTATATACACAAAGAAGGATGCTAGAATTAGCATATGGCTGCAGGTTTTGCCATTTCTTTAAGTCTTGAAAAACATTGAAAAATAGTCATCATAAAATAACCACCTTTCAGTTTCCTTTCACAAATATGGCTTTGAGAAAAACTAACCTCCCTCTTAATCATTGTTTTTTTTTTCCTTGTGTAAAATAGATTCCTTTTGTGTTGACTGCTAAGAGTGTCAGGACCATAACTAGCCAGTCACCCCTTTACTCCCTCTTTTTCTACTAGACCTTCCTTGTTTGTCAATTTAGGGCTCATAATCTAGCTAAGAGATTCCAAATCTACTAGAAAAAAAGGTTGTTCCTTCTTTTTTCCTTTCCTCGTTACTTATTTTATTCTTCATTTCCCATACAAATTATTGCCTATATATGTATCACTTACCAGACACGTATTTCATTTTTCTTTTCTTTTTTTGCTATTTTGAGAGCTTTCTCCCTAGTTGAATGCTACCTCTCAATGGTGATGTAAAACATAACATGTCAGGCTGGCATGGCTAGGGATGGGAATTGGATGGGCTGGGCTGGACCAAGCCCGAGCCGAGCTGGGCCAGACCAGGCTTGAGCTAGGCTGAGGACAAAAAAGACGGCCCGAGGAGTAATAATTTTCTGTTTCCATTTAGTCAAGAACACTACCATATTGCAACCAGAATCCCCTTATTATAAAAGGGTTGGCTTTGGTAAGTCACCTAGCTATGGCCATTCAGAACTAAAAATTCAAAGAAAGCAAACAATTAAAAATCATCATAAGATCCGCAGTTTTTGACAACCTCCATGTCTTTGGTATCACCATGCAAAATTTCAAGTCTATCAAGCTATTGTGTTATATCCAACTCCTTAAAAAAGTGAACAAAGAAAAGCAAGTACTTTTATTGTCCACCTGCTATTAAACATGCAGGTTGTCTTGTTTCACTCACTTATTTATGGTCACTTTTTTAAGCTTACTGAAGCCCTTTTTTCATTGTTTTAGCTTTTTAAGCTATGTCCATATCTACTGGTCAAAGCTTGAATTAACTTGAAATCACAGTCTCCCTACAACTGGGCATTGGATCCACATTCCACTTATCAAGCAATTCATATATGTTTCTAATTAGTTCTCTATTCAGATTTAAATAAAATTGTAGTTAATTGCAAGGTTTTGAATTTCTTAGGATGAGGGTGTCCTAGTTTCTCCATGGAATGAACACCCCATTACGCCAGCCTGTCTCAGTTGCCATCTTGGTAGAGCATCTCAGTACCCTTGTCTCTCTCCCTTTTAATTCCTTCCTTTATTTCTTTCTTACTTTCTTTATTTCTTATCTTTCTTTTTTCTTTCTTTCCTTGTTTTCTATTTTATTCCCTTCCTTCTTTCCTTCCTTTCTTTTTTTTCTTCCTTCCTTTCTTTCCTTTTTCTCATCTTTCTTTCCATTCTTTTTTCCTTCTTTCCTTTCTTTCTTTCCTCTTTCTTCTTTCCTTGTATGGCTGGATTTTGATGTCCTGCCCCTATCCCATTCCTATTTTTATCCACCTTATCATGTAGATGGTCATGTAACATGTATTGGTCATGTTCTCATCCCCAATGAAATGCTGGCAGCATGCAAGAAATATGATTCTGCAATCTGCATTTGCAATTCAGGGGAAAGTTGGCCATTGCATATAACATCAGACTATGTATTGGTTTTGTACATAGCTTTAAACAAAGTCATATCACAACATTCCAAGTGGAGAAGAAAGGAAGTATAGTCAAAACTATTTCATCAAGTTCACATTCAAAGAGCATCCAGGAAAATAAAAGGTAAAAAATTCAGCAAAAATAAGTGAAAGGACAGAATAATAATGCATGTAAAATAAATGGAAGAATAAAAAGCAAGCAGAATGGAAAATTTCAGCAAATATTAGAAAATTTCAATGTTGCCAAAAAAAAATGCATAGCATTCAATTGGAAATGCTACAGTTAGGATGGAAAGACTATTTTCTAAAAAATTAAAAAGTTTAAAAGTTCAACGTTTTTCTGGTTATTTTAAAGGAATTTGGATGTTACAAACATACCACACTTTCAGGAACCCCAGGAGGGGGTAAGGAAAGGTTTCTTGGTGGTGACGCATGAAGATATGATCTTTTATCAAACCGCCATTCCCCAATTTTTCCATAAGTTAGTTCACCCTGAGTTTAAATAAATCAGTAAGCAGACACATCTAATATGAGTTCATGAAGACATACTGATGCAAAATTTGGTATTAAAATTGAAAAATGATGAAAATACATTGAATAGCAAAAATAAATTCAATCATTCTGAAAGTTAACAGGAAATATTGCTATAAGGCTACCACAAAAGCACTTACAGATGAAGAATGTGGTTACCTTTAATGAATAGTCACATCCATAAGTATAGTGGATGATATACGCCTTTCCCACAGTTAAGTCCCAAGGAGGCTGTGCTCAAACATTTTCAGAATACATCAGGTGGAACTTTTGGAGAAATAACAGGAAAATCTGTGTTCAATTGGAGAATTAACTTAAAGCAACCAACTAAATTAAGCAATAGCAAATACCTGTATCATAAAATCTTTATGCAGAATATGTTGCACTCCATGCAATGCACTAGCAATAGCATATGCATACCTAATGATAACAGCAGAAGCTAATGAGCATCACCCAGGTCCATTACAGGACTTGAAACAAAATAAGAACATGAGATATTAATCCTCACATTTCTAACACCCATCCGAATACTTTGTCAGTCTCTGGGTCGTTTTTCATATTTATAGAGACATTCATCCAAGTAGGAGCGATTTTCTCCAGCTGAGACTGAAGTGTGTTCAATTTAACAGCGTGCAGATGAACATCAAACAATAGTGTTATATCACACCAGAAAAAATTGAAAAAAGTATCACCTAATAAGTAATAAGAGTAAATAATTACATCAAAGAGGTTGCCAGATAGAAGGGAAATAAAATTATTAACCTAGCATGATTAAACAGCAACAAGCTTCTAGAATCTGGCACAAACCATTCCATCTACCTTTTGAATAATTACGGGAGAATTGCCAATTGGGTCAATATTTGTTACTGGACCATATTCTTCAGGATAGAACTTCCTTATTATCTTTTCATGTGAAGATGGTTTAATGTAGAAGAATGAGAATGCTGCTGGGTAACTTCCACGAGCCAAGTTTGGCAAAGGGTTCACAAAGATATGATCTGGTTCAGCCATTAGTACATACCTGCAGTTTTTTATATCAAATGACACAAGCTAATCAAGTCATAGCACAAAAAGAAACAAAAGAAATAATGCAACTTAGTGGATGTAAGTAACTCACTCCTCCTCAATTTTTGCTTTTTCCAGCCATTGCACAAAGGCCCAAGGCCTGTTCAAGACAATGTAACCCTAGCACCAGCATTGCAGAAAAAATGTGAAACAAGGTGATGGTAACTTATTAAATGGTGATCAACATGTTTAGCATTAGTTGAAAAGATCCAATATTTCTTGAGAAAAAGATGTGTTCGGTAGTTCTCAATAGAAAATACTTATCACATAAGCAACAGTGAAAGAGCTACTTTTAAGAAAAGCTGGAACATATGGCTCTTGGCTTTTGCTTATATGAAGCAACCATTTTTTCTATGAATTTCCCTTGTTTAAGTGGACAGAAAGAAACCATGGAGACAGAAATGGCTTGCATGAGCTTAATATTTAGTAGGCACACCATGGAACCAATCTAACCAAAACATATGATTTTTTGGGTCATCTAAAAGCATTCAATCTAAATTAGATCACAAAAAAAAAAGTTGCATTTTAAGTCTACTAGAGTAAGATCCAACCAAACTGAAAAACATGTTTCCCCATTACATATTACTGAACAACAAATAAGTGAAGAAATGCTTCTCTTCTAAATTATTTTCATTGAAATAATTTATAGAAAGCCCATTTATAAATAAATAAATAAAAACTGAAGCTTCAATTTCATCACCATTACCAATTTCAATATTAAATACAAAATTAGTCAGCACACAAAAAGACTAAATAGGTGCACATACATCATAATCGTCTTTCATTGATTAACTATGAAGAAATTCATTCACTCTAAGAAGAGAAACTCAAACAAAGATTAATATCTATTGATGTAGCATGATGACTGCTTTTTTATGCTATTTCATGATCATTCTCCAATACCTTCTTTATATTTTGTTCTTGTAATATGTCTAACTATTCTTTTCAACAGAACAAATATACATATAGTCATTTTATAGCTAAAAGAGCCAGAATATTGCAGCAAGTATCACCATCTCTGTGCCATCCAGTCCTATAATCTTTTAGTAGATTTTCATATGGCCATGTTGAACCACTCAAACATGGGATAAGTTCAACAAGATTGCTGCAATGTTTAATTTTGTCTGCGACTGCAAATTTAAGAATCACCACAACCAAAAGAACAGAAAAAATCAGCAGACATTCTCCAATGGAAGAATCCTCACCCGATCCATACCGGCCGGGAGGGGATCAACAACAAAGGTAGGGATCTCGTCCATCAGATCATCAGCACTTCCAGAATGCAGCACCCTTGTGAACCCTCCCATCTCTGATCCCTCCCTGTTCTTGATCTCCTTGTACCAGTAGTACATTATCCGGCACTGCCACTTGCTGTAAACCGCATCCGTCGCAGTGAGAGCCACATGGAATGGCCGCTTGGGTCCCGTCCATTTCTTCAACTCATCAGGCATCTGAACAACAGGATCCTGGGAACTCTCCTCGATCAACTCCCTCGGTGATTCCCTACTCTGGTTTTGGATTACCATCGTTACAAGGTTGTAGGTTGCGAAGAAAAACCCCAGGGAAATGAGAACCAAAAAAAATGGTGAAGCCTTGCCCATATTTTTCCTTCCAATCGTCCCGAGATTCTCGCAACCTCACAGATCTTTTCCCAATACGAAACATTAAAACCAACATTAACAACAATTTGGCATCTGAAAGGCGAAAATTTTGCATGAATTCTACTTATACGAAACGTTAAAACCAACATTAACAACAATTTGGAAGGCGAAAATTTTGCATGAATTCTTCCTATACGAAAGATTAAAACCAACATTAACAATAATTCAGCATCTGAAAGGCGAAGATTTTGCATGAATTCTACCTATACGAAACGTTAAAACCAACATTAACCACAATTGGGCATCTGAAAGGAAAAATTTTTTCATGAATTCTATCTCCGTTATCAGGATTCCAATCAAATCATCAATCAAAACTGCGTCACGCCATCAAAATCACAACTTTTCGACAAAAAATTCATAAAAATCCAACCTTGATGGTTCGTTTTTTTTTGATGTGAAATCCCACCCAACCAAACTTGATGATTCATTCATCAAAAACCCCCCGTCAGCGGGAAAAAGTGCCGGCCTGGAAAGTCATAGTGATTGAACGGGAAAAAATCGTTTAAAATCGCATATCGTTCAGTCCAAGTAAGCATCTTTTCTTCATACAATACTTTCGTTCCACGAACACATCAAAAGAAAAAAAAGAAAGAAGGTAAAAAGGGCAGATCAGAAGAGAACGATAGAGAGCGTACCTCAGAAAGAGAAGTTGATGGAGGGGTGTCGTGGGATTGGAGACGTGGTGGTGCGGGATTTCAGTAAAAGAGGGGATAGAAGTGGGAGGGGACGAAGACGACTACGGTAATTTTTGTTTTTGTCTTCATTCTATTTTTATTTTGCTTTTAGAGTGGAGCGTATGCGATTATGAGTCACCCATTATAGAAGAAGAAATTAAACAAACGAGAGAGAGAATTACAAGAAGAAGAAGGCAAGATCGAGCTTTGGATTTTATTTTTTGGAACGACGATGGCGTCACCGACGCGGAGAGACGATTGGACCGACGACGAATGCAACAGCGGTCGGTGAGAGAGCGGACTGGGGACCGGAACGCTTAAGGGAAGGATATCAGGTACCATATATGGAGGAAGCGGCCGCTTTTAAGATAAGAGGATCGTCAACGTCACCGCGTCCATCGTAGTCCTCGTCGATCGGAGCCTCGACCCCATGGGTCTCACCAATTGCCTCTCCAATTCCTCGCCAAAACCATCGCAACCCGTTGCATTTTACAAACTGTTGATAACAAGCTGGCATTTTGGCTCGAAATCATGGATCCGGATTGCTGCTGCGAGATTCTTTAAAGAAACGTAGGATTTGGCAACGATGGCGGTTTCACAGGTTCAGCGAAATTTTAATGAACAGAAATATTCTGTCCAGATGGCGCTTCTTCTCAACAATGATGTGCAAAAAAAAATTCAAATATGAGAATATAAGTTTCAAAAAAAAAAAAAGAAGAAAATATAGGAGCATTTATTTTTTATGCATATGTGATTGTAATTCTTTTTTTTTTAAAGGCAAAGATGATTAAGTTTGGTTTCCATATGTTCAATTGAATATTCACAGATAAAAATGGGCAATCAAATCGAGTCGGTACATATTATAACAGGGTCATGCTAATTCAAAAATTTATCAAACAAAAATTCCACCAATAAATAGATCAAAAATTCAAATTCAAACCTAATTATTTTATTAAAGTAATAACTTGATCTGCTTACAATGAATTGAATCAAATTAGATGCGTTAAATAAATAAGCATCACCATCCCTATTCATTGGTGTATCTATCTAATTATATAATAGAAATTTTTGAAGTGGGTCACATGAAGCTACACTCCATGGATGATAACCCTAGATAATATAATTAGTAGAAGAAAATATTTTAAAGATAAATATCTTATACATTCACAAAATCTAATATACATATAGATATATATAATATTATATATTATATATTATATATTATATATTATATATTATTATTAGAGGTAGATTTGGCTATTGCTAAGTATAGGATCTGATCATCTCTCTTACCTTTGGATCTATACGGATCTCAGAGCCATCGAATCTTTTCCATCTTTTCATCTTTCAGATAAATGATCAGACTAGATTTAGTTACATTCAATCTTTTACATTTTTTCCATTCTTATCGCTTTCTTCGCACCATTTCGTTAACCACACCGACAGATTTTTTGCTATCCTAGCTACCATACCGAATATATATATATATATATTCTTGCTACTGTATCGATTTTTGAGGCAGTGCACACAAAGCTACTACGTAGCTATCAGCTTTAATGATGATTGTTTTAGCTATCTTTGCTACTCTACCAAGTATATATATATATATCTTATAATCCTAAATTGAACAGAATGGAAGAAAAAAGATTTATACAATTAACCTCTACTAATTTGAGATAAAGCCTAATTGATGTTGTCATTATTATTGTAATGTCGTGCTATTATTGGGATTAAAATTTGATACTTGAGCAACTCAATAAGAAGATTTGTAATTTTGTTGTTCTGCATGATTTATCTTTCTTTTTACTTTTTTTCCCTTGATTAATTATATATTTTCTTGATGTTCAAGGAGATGATATGAACACATATATGATTTTTTTAATCAAATTGTGTGATTTATTTATGTAATACTTATATGATACTATAATTATTTACATATTTATTGCATGTTTCATATATGTAAAGTGAAAAAGGAAAAGAGAGTTGTTCATGATTGAAATCAATTTTATAAATTTTACTTTTGTAAATATACCAATACAAAGTCAAATTAGGGTCTAGTCGAACCCCAAGAAATTTGTTAAGATATTTAGGGTTGAGACATGTTGGATAACCATATTTATAAGTTGCTAACTCTAGAATGGTGTATAATTCAGTGGTCCTATTATTTAACTATAAGGTTAATTCGATCATATCTCTAATGCATTATCATTATCATCACTAGCATCATCTCTATCATGTGAAATCCAGGAGTGAACCTCTAAAGTTCCACGAGCCTTTAGTTCTTACTTCAAAGCTCACTACTTTTTCCTTTTCTACCTATTCTTCCTCCTTTTTCGACTCCATAGGTAGAATACATGCATCACAAGTGCTAAATGCTAATCATCTATTATTACATTAATAATAAAAAAGCAAACTATATACAGTAAGAGAAGCAGAAAGTGATCTTATTATGGATAGAAAGAGAATAAATGAAAAAAAGAGAGGAGTCTAACCACTTTTGATCTCAACTCCAAATCTCCTCTTCATAAAGAAAGAGCACAAACTATCATCTAAAGAAAGAAAAGATAAAATTTTCAAATTATAATCCATAGGACATAGGGGCAGAATCCATTTATTAAAACCAATTGACCATAAAAGCAAAATTCAACATATAGAAAGAGACTTGTTATAAATCAAGGCTAGAACTTAGGTGAGTTGAGTTGGGGGTTGACCACTACTGTACACCCCAACTCTAAGGGTGTCAATGGTAGCTGATAACCAGCTAACGTGATCTAAAATTGATGTGAAACATAGAGTTTGGGAATGAAAAATAAATCTAATAAGCTATTATAGTGGGTCAAAATTAGACCAAAGTCTTATTGGGTCCAGTTTGGATTTGGATTGATTCATGTCCCAAAAACCTGACCAAACTATCTACATGCATTCCTCAAATACTTGCGTGCGCACAATTTTGGTTTCAATTGTAAAAGAAAATAATCAAGTATAAATTAGTGAAACTGTAACCATCTTGTTCCACCAAATCCATATCCATGTCATTTCATGTAGACTTTTCATAATATATTTATGGTGATTTAATATTTATATTGATCAAGATAATTATAAGATCTTTTTATTCATGTCTTGTGATTGCATGAATTCTTAGATACTGAAAGTAATAGTTAAACAAATATTCTATTTTAGATGTTAGGTTATATTACTATTTTTTCATATTTAATGATTCATGAGGGAGCACCATGGGTGCATAAACTAATTTGAAGAAAAAGAAAATGCTTTAAAAGCTTATCAAAATGACTTGTTAAAGGGTTTTGCTCCCATATTTTTTAATTATTTTTTAAAAAAATATGGGTGTATCAGAATAATTGAGATGCTGAAGGATTTTTTTAAGCTATTTAACTCTCATGGCCTATCGAGTGCGTATCCTCTTCCTTGCTCTAAGGCCCTTACCATCGAATTGTCATTTTTTCTAAATTCCGTCTCTTTTATTTTTTTCTAATGAAGTTGCCTTCTCTTTTATTATCCTATCGGAGCGACCATCTCCCTCGTGATTTTACTGCAGTAGCAGCCTCGACAAAAGTATCGATAACCCACAATGATAATAAAGTACAAATCTTCTGCTCTGAGGGTCCTCATCAGAGCCACTATTTCCTTTACCTTCTTATTGCATTGCAGTGCTATTGTTATAGAGAAGTGAGTGACGCAACTATGCTTCGGAGCATTCTTGCAATACGGTGCTATTGTTACAGAGAAGTGAGTGACGCAACTATGCTTCGGAGCATTCTTTTTTTGAAGCATTCTTTTTTTATGACGTTCATGCACCAATCACGCACAGAACTAACTGACTGAAACCAATTGTCAATAAAATATCTACATCACTCAAAATAAAATTATTAAATAATTAATATTTTTAATATTTAAAAAATAAAGAAGCATCATAGCAAAATCCATTATTGAATACTGAGTTCTATCCAAGCCCGACCTTTCTTGGATCCAAACAGCGGGCGGGCGCATAGACATGGGCTTTTAGTTTTGCATCTAACAAATATATTTTGCATTTGGATGTTGGTTTCGCCAGTTACAACCCAAGCCCGACTGTGAAACATCCCTACTCGGCATTGTATAATCCAACCCAGGCTTGAGCTAAATCAAGGTCTAGTGGGGTTAGTTTCAGGTTAGGCTGGGTTGGGTTGAATTAATTGGGCAGGCAATTTGAGATTAGAAAGCTGATGCAAATATTTCTATTATGTCAACGTTTGATTAATTGATTTTATTTTAGTGCATTTATGCAACTCTATAATCTAACATATCAGAGATGTAATAAAATGTAAAATATAAGCATTTTATATGTAACCAAAAGTAAGCCATCTATTTATTGAGTTAGGATTTATAGATTGGGCCAGAGTTGCGAACTTGGTTGGACTTTAGGCACAAAAATCCAAATAGTCCTTAAATTAGGTTAGGTTAGGCTCAAGACAGCTTCGGACAGGGTTCTAATGAAGGTTAAGCTTAATTATGAACCAATGCACTTTGGGTTCAGGTTGGCTCAATCAAACCAACAAAAAGATTTGGCCACAACATCTACCTTGAATCCTAACCAAATTGTACCCCTAGTTGGGATAGGACTCCACTTCTGAGCAAGCTCTATTTTCATTATATTTTTGTAATTACCTTGCGCTTAGTTTAGCAAGGTTCGATAGCCGAATTGCACCCTCTGGAATCTACCACCCTATGGAATCCAACTGTTAGAACTTTGGGAAATTGTTTCTATAGCCACTTTGGGAGCCCAAGTAGAGTTTTCTGAAAGAATCAGAGAGGTGGTGGCTCTGTTTCTTAGAATTCCCTTTTTGACTTACATTTGGTTTGGCCTTTTAGAATCAAAATCAAAATTATTAGTTTCAATTTTAAGTATTTATTTGGATAGAATTGAAATCCAATTTTGATTTCGCTTATAATCTCTCATTTAAAATTATAAACCAATTTCAACCAACTAGTACTCGACGTACCCTCCTCTCACTTCTCATCTGATACCTTTCTCTTCCTCTTCTCACCCAACACTCTCTAATGCGCTCTTCAACAAGACTACTAGTAGAGGTTAACCAATTTCTGTATTATTATTCTCAACCACTTTTTTCTAGATTTTAGTAAGTTAGACAAGATCAACCAATTAATTATTCTCAACTTTTCTTTTTTTCTTATTGCAAATTTGATTTTGCAGCTATCTTCTACAATTTTTGATACATTGTCGAAATATCCATAAGAAAATCTTGCCTACCTATACTCCTGATTCTAATTTCGATTTCTCTGTAAACTAGAAGGATTGGAGGAATGAGTAATTTCAATTTGTATTCCATTAGGATTCATATCATGATGCCGAATCAAATAGGGCCTTGTTTTACTTTACCTTGTTAGTTTAATTATACGAGCTAAGCTTCAAGGGTAAGCCTTGTGGGCATTTATTGTTGTACGTGCCCTATTAGCTACTGGGTGAGAAGTTGTTCAGCCTTCGTTCATAAGTTGCTTAGTCCAATAAGACCCAAAGAATGATAAAGACCCATATGCAAAAAATCCTTACTTTTTTTAGCTTAACTATTTCCTTGCACAATATATGTGTGTGTGTTGACATTCAAAATTGATTTCCGTATGTTAACTAATGAACTATATAGAACACTTTCCAATTGAACTATCCACCTCTTGCAAGAGAAAAAGAGAGCATAAGGAGGCCTAGAGTTTTTCTTTGAGAAAAATCTTTCAATACTCAAGTCAACCAAAGTGGATAGAAAGAATTTCAAAGCTCTAGGATAAGCTATTCAAGATTTAAGCCAACAGTAAGAATCTATTTTCCTATGAAGTGTAGGGTTATATTTATAGGCATCTAAGAGAGTCCGAAGAGTTGATCACTCATGAGTCAATGGCTTTGATAAGCCTAATCCTTTGATGACGTGACTACCATAGTAGAATCCTTCTTTAATGAGGTTATAGACTCTAACTCAAACTGATCTATGCTTTGAATAAAAAAAGCCCCAAGTAATTCGCCCAGGTAGGGAAAGCTTTCTTTGATTGGAACTTCCTTGATAAGTTGGCATGATCCGATCAATCTCAGCACACCAACTCCCTAGCATGCCACGTGTCACTATCAGATAAGCTAGACAAATTATACCACATCACTTTCCCCTTACTTTCATAAATTGAACTTAAGTTCGTGCTCAAGTCATGAGAGTAGTTTAGTTAGATTATAGTCAACTTATTTTTGATTTCTTTAGCTCTACTGTAGTAGTCTCTTTGCATTAGGTATAGGTCAGCTTAGATCGAGTTCAATAACTTATGAGCATTGATTAGTCTTGAAGTTTTATCGATCTCAAGTTGGCTAACTTTTAAGTCAGCATCTAGGCCGTGAAGAAATCTTTTGATGATCTTGAATCAACTTGGAGAGTTACTAAAGTGACTCCTATTGTCAAGCTTCTCAGGCCAATGCTTGAGACTTGATGAAGCGTTGCTAATGAGATTGGTGCTCGGACTTGAGAAAATTTTATCAATCAAAGTCGATATCCAAATTTGAGAAAGCTCCACTGATTGAGGTTGGCATTGATTGATAAGCACTCGAACTTAAGAAAGTTTTGCCAATCAAGGTCGGCACTAGAGCTCAAGAAAATTCTACCAATCAAGGTCAATGCCTAGACTTGAGAAAGCTTTGTCAATCGAGGTCAATGCCCAGACATGAGGAAGCTCTATCGATTGAGGTCAGCACCCAAACCTAAAGAAGCTGAGCTAATCAAGGTCGATGCTTGGACTTGAGAAAGCTCCATCGATCAAGGTCGACATTTGAACTTGAAGAAGCTTTGCCAATCGAGGTCAACGCTCGAACTCGAGGAAGCTTTGTCGATTAAAGTCAGTACCCAAATTTGAGAAAGCTTTGTCGATTGAGGTTCGTACCCAAACTTAAGAAAGCTTTATCTATCAAGGTCAACACTTGAACTCGAGAAAGCTCTACCAATCGAAATAATTAACCTAAAGAGTTAAGGCTGATTTGGATCTTCAACCATAGCTCTTCAGGTAAGTCAATTTAGATCATTAGTTGTAGTACTTCAAATCAGTCGATTTTGATCATCAATCATGGCTCTTCAAGTCAGTCAATTTAGGTCATCAGCTATAGCCCTTCAAGTCCTTCACAAGTTTGTCCTTTGACTCAGACATGCTCCATGACTCCCCTCGGTCGATCTGAGCATAGCTCATACCTATTTAAGCATTGTTTGCTCCTTGATCCCTTCTCTTGAGCAGTATAGTTGGGTACTCTTGCTCGATTTCTATAAACAATACCAATTTGTTAGTATCCAAAATTGGTCTTCACACAACAACCGATGAACTATTTCTACTCAAATGGAAAAGTACCTGCCAGCCAAACTATCCACCTCTTACAAGAGAAAAAGGAAGTATAAAGGGGCTCAAAGTTTTTTTTCAAGAAAAATCCTCCGATACTCAAGTCAATCGAAGTGGACAAGAGAGAATCCCAGAGCTCTAGGATGGGCTGCCTAAGATCTAAGCAAAAAATGAGAATCTATTTATCTGTGAAGTATGGAGCTATATTTATAGGCATCTGAAAGAGTCCTTCTAAGAGCTGATCACTCATGAGTGAATAGCTTTGCTAAGCTTGATCTCTAAATAATATGGCTACCATGGTGGAGTCCTCTAATGAGATTGCAGATTCTAACTCAAACTGATCTATACTTTAAATAGAAAGAATCTAAAGAAAAACTTTCTTCGATTGGTACTTCTTTGATGGGTTAGCATGATTTGATCAATCTTAGTGTACCATGTGTCATTATTAAGTAAACTAGCCAAATTAGATCATATATATATATATATATATATAAGACTTGATTATATTTGAATATATTTAAGTCTAAATCTGCTCACCTTCTCTACCCTTAGATTTATATAGTTCATGGATTTCAAAATGAAAAAAGTGAAAGATGGGTGGCTCTAAAATTTATGTAGATTTAAGGATGAAGAAGATGATTGGATCTTGAATTTGGCTACATCGAATGTAATTAAGTCTATCTCTATATATTATATATAGCTTTAAATGCATCTTTATAAAACTATTAAAATATTTATTTTTAAATTTTTGAGAAGGATAGGGCAGTGATGCAATGCATTGTTCTAGCTATTTCGACCACGAAATCTCTTCACCCTAGTGCATGCACTGGATGGACAGTGGCAACCTATAAAACCAAGTATGATTGGTAGTATCTAGCTATTATATGCGTTCCATGTGATTTATATATCAACATAATTAATATGAATAAAAAGATATAATTCGCACTTTATTTGTATTACCCTTATCTAACCACATGCAATCGATTGATAGTAACGCAATTACCTTTCAAATAATTTCTTATTGGTCATTAGTCTCCCAGATATCTTGCATTGGATAACCATGGCAGACAAGCTGAGATCCTTCTTTTTTTTTTTTTTTTCACTGCCAAAAAGGTTCTAAAATTCCCCACCACTTGGGACCAGTTTGTTCCTGCCCGACTAATTTGTTCTTCCCCTCCATGGAATTGGAGTCTGAAGAGACACTGAAGATCAAGTGGCGTAGAAAGACACTGTTTGGAACAAGACACAAATAAGCTCCAAAGTTACCTCCCATCTTTACAACCTTTTTCTGGATTAAGTGGCATAGAAATAACGGGATCACTGCGAACAACGAGGTTGGGCTGTTGTCCCCTCTTCACGTCAGAAAGAACATAAGTCTTCTATGTTTCGTTGTAGTACGTGGACATGGGCCCTTTCTCTGCCTTGGATGCTCTGGGAGCCTACCTTCGTCAAAAGCACCGTGCATGCGTGTACCTTTTTGTTTCATGTGAATCCAGCGATAAAGCCTCCGTGAGTACTCACACATCTTTTGCACAGTTAGAGTTCTCGTGAATGGAAATATGATCTTGCTTTTTGCCCTCTGGTCACGCGTGACACAAAGCGAATGGGTGACAACGATAGTATAGCTTGACCAGAGATGGCAATGCCTGTAGGCATCATTCAGTTTGGATAATTTATTATACATAGGATAATTTATTATATATAGAACGGTGAGAACCGAGTGTTTCTTAAGATTCTAACTGTTAAGCATATAAGATGACACTTTGTATGGTCTTTGAGTCAAAGTAGGTATTCCTTCCCTGGAACTAGAAGGGCATAGGTTTGGTGTTAGTTTTAGGTCTAATGAAAGCGCATGAAGCCACGAAAGTTTAATGTAGAATCGGTTTGAACATATTCAGTCTATAACATCTGACACGGATAACTGATGATATGTGGCACTAATTTAAGCAAACTTAAGTCGATTACATCAAGGGCCAAGCATTGAACTATGAAAGTCCAATGCAGAACTGGTCTTGACTGATCAAGTTTATGACACATGGTATTCATGTGAGAACCAAAGTGGGCATATGAAGATTATTTGGTTAGGTTTATATATATGGAGTACGGCTATGATCACCAATATGTATGTTCAGTATGCCGATTTATTGGTACAGCTATGATCATCAATATATTGATGTTCTGGTACAATTGTGATTGTTAGATGCAGTTATTTACTTATATGATATCATCGGTATGATTTTATTCATCGATTGTACTGCCTAATATAGAGATGGTAATCTCCAAACTTGAGAGAGATGGAGCACAACTAGGTGACTTGATATTGGGCCTAGCTTGCCATGTGATGCACAGTTCTTTAGCACAGCTAGGTGACTAGATATTGGGCCTAGCTTGCCCTGACATTCTTTAGCGTACCAAGATGGCTTTTTGATGATTTAACATCTAGTGAAGGCAAAAAGAATAGCCCAATGATGTTAAATATTAACCAGTGAATAATATTTCTATGGTAGTTCCAGAAGATTAATTTCTTAAAAGAAAATCCCATTCCTATGAGATGTGCAAGCTTCTGCATCGTTGGGGAACATCGATTTGGTGCTGCCATCCCATCACGCCTCTATCTCTACTTTTTGCACTCTCTTCAGTAATATCTCTCATTCGTTCCACTTCCATCATAATTTTTCTTCTGACTCTTCTATTATCTTCCATCCATGGTACATTGTTTTTTTTTTTTTGTTTTCCTCTCTTCTTTGGTCTCTCTCGTCCGACTTTGTTTTGTCTGAAAGCTATTGACATCAGTGGAGACCTGCCATCGAATGTCAATCTAACAGCAGAATCATCGGCCAGACTTTTAGACTTTAGGTAGTGGACAGTCATTGAATTGCTCGCCCAGCACCAAGAAGCTAGTTGTTATCATTCGGTATGAATCTAAGCTAGAACCCTAAAATATAAACCAGAAGTTATTCTAGAAAAAATCGTTATAAAATGGAAATATGTTTCACTCCCAGAGAAAAAAATAAATGTAGAAAACCATATTATGTCTCGCTGATACAAACTGATATTTTCTAATATCAAGAAATGACACAATGTATATCCAAATATTTTTTCCAAAAAAACTCTTTCATATATATATTTTTTTTGAGTAGCTAATATCACAGTTACTCTATAAACTGTAAAACGGCATTCTTACTTTCTTAATAGATATATTATAAATATCTTAGCTGTCAATATTTCAGTAGTTCAGCAGCTGAGGTACAATGAAATTGATTTTAATTAAAATACTTCTTTTATAATTTTTTCTGCGATTAAACTACAAACTCATTCATTCATACTTTTATTCAATTGCTTTGGGTCATTTATATAATGCTTTCATGCCTTTAGGTTTTATTGTATTAATGATATCATCTATATATAATCAAAAGCATTGTTAAAAAAGATGTTAAAAAAATTTATTTTAATATATAATTTAAATTAATTAGTTGTGTTAAGTTAGTGGCTTATTTTCATGAAAAAATCCATCAAACTTGAAAGTTTGATGGATTTTTTCAAAAATGATCTAAAAATGCAAATGAATACAGTGGCACGATCTCATGTCAAACTTGAAAGGAAAAATGGCAACTGGATCAGCTGGCATTACCTTTCTTGTCCGTAAATGCTCTTGTAACTCTCCCAATAGTTTGTCCATGCTCTCGTGAGTCCAAATTCATGGTATACGGTGCATTTGGCATGGATTTAAAAAATAAAAATAAAAAGTTATGAGAGTAATTTTTTTTGTTGCAAACTTTAGGATGTAAAATTTTTTATTAATAATCATGTTTAGTTATACCTATAGATACCTCAATGAGTGATAAAATATGTAAAAAAGATGAAATATATCATTAATATTTTAACAATATCATCAATATAAAAAATAAAATTATAAAATTATTTATATTTTATTAGTTTTAATGTTTTATTTTTTATTTTTTTAGAATTTTTTTTACTGTTAATTCTATTAATTTTCCTCTTTTAGGTTGATTATTCGGGTACTATTAAAGAGAGAGAGAGAGAGAGAGAAAAGGTGGTTGAGAGAGAGAGAGAGGGGGAGAGAGAGAGAGAGAGAGAGAGAGAGAGAAGGTGTCTATTTGTCGATGTACTTTTTAGTTTTTACCTACTTTAATCTCATATCAATGCATCCAGGACCCCAGAGAGCGAGAGAGAGAGAGAGAGAGAGAGAGAGAGAGAGAAGGTGGCTATTTGTCGATGTACTTTTTAGTTTTTACCTACTTTAATCCCATATCAATGCATCCAGGACCACAGAGATACGTACCATACAAAACGCTGGGTCCAAGAAGCGGCCATCAAACCTCGAACGATGAGGTGGCTGTCAGTCTTATTTCTACCCACCGCCCTTTTTTTACTTCATTTATTGTCAAGTCAAAACGTAAAGAGAAGGGTGCTCCTCCCCACCGACATATTTTCGTGAGCCCTCTATCCTATCCGCGGCTTTTAGCCTCGAACCTCTTTACTTAGCCCTGATTCCAAAGCATCCAAAGCACCCGTTGTCCTCTGATTAACCCATCGTTACAAGTTTATTACACACACTAAACTATCTCAACATGCACGAGATATACCCATGGAGGTCCAGAACAAACCCTATCAGACATCCTCAAGAAAGTCACCGAACTTTTTACCTTAAGAAATCCAAAGCTCCCGCACTTTAAGCTTTAATCTATAGCCAAAACCGATCAAGATCCGCTTGTTAAAAATAAATTATTGTTCCAGTCCTGTAGCTCTCTTCGTCCTTATTCCTTTCTTTATTCCATTGGAATATCTCGAAAGCCCAATTACTTTTAGCTCTACTTCCCCTTCAAAGGTAAAGAAACTTTATCAAAATATCCAAAAAGTAAAAAACACAATAAGGAGAAAATGATCCTATAACTAGACAAACTTTAAAGCACCGACACAACCTATAGAGACAAGCCATGTTACTGATACGAAACCACGCACCATTGTTCCAAGCTAGAAGATTTTTTTTGAAACCACACAGCAGGATCTAGTTTCCCACTGCCACCCCCCTCCAATGAGGTAAATCTAGCTAAATGGGATGCAATCTGTTCATCAAAACACAACCATGACTCATCTCTCTCGCTCTCTCTCTCTCTCTCTCTCTCTCTCTTACACACTCCCTCCCTCTCTCTATATAAACACCTTCTTTATCTCTGCTTGCCCTCCATTCCCCGCCATCCAACCCACATTCTCTCTGCTTCTCTCCTCGCTTCTTCCTCATGGCCATCGCTGGCCCACCCCTGCTACTAGTACTAATAGTAGTAGCAGCCGCGGCCTCCGGCAGCGCCAACGCCGCCCTGGCCGGTTGCGCGGCCCCGGCGGACGGCGGCTCCACGCTGCGCGTCCTCCACGCCTTCGGCCCCTGCTCCCCCTTCCACCCTTCCACCTCCTGGGAGGACACAGTTCTCGACCTTCTCTCCCGCGACGACTCCCGCCTCCTCTACCTCACCTCCCTCGCCACGGCCCGCCGGTCCTTCGTCCCCATCGCCTCCGGCCGCCAGCTCCTCCAGACCCCCACCTACGTCGTCCGCGCCCGCCTCGGCACCCCGCCTCGGCCCCTCCTCCTCGCCGTCGACACCAGCAGCGACGTCGCCTGGCTCCCTTGCTCTGGTTGCTCCGGCTGCCCCTTCTCCCCCGCCACTCCGCCATTCGAGACCTCCCGTTCCACCACCTACCGTCCCGTACCCTGCGGCGCTCCGCCGTGCTCGCAGGTCCCCAACCCCTCCTGCCCCGCCGGATCCCCCGCCTGCGGCTTCAACCTCACCTACGGCTCCTCCTCCCTCCTCGCCGCCCTCTCGCAGGACTCCCTGTCCCTCGCCTCCAACATCGTCCCCGGCTACACCTTCGGCTGCCTCCAGAAGGCCACCGGCCCCTCCGTGCCCCCGCAGGGCCTCCTCGGCCTCGGCCGCGGCCCCCTCTCCTTCCTCTCCCAGACCAAGGACT
Organism: Metroxylon sagu; assembly: GCA_017589505.3. Taxonomy (NCBI): domain Eukaryota; kingdom Viridiplantae; phylum Streptophyta; class Magnoliopsida; order Arecales; family Arecaceae; genus Metroxylon; species Metroxylon sagu. Next base: position 741,723 of record JACVBY030000519.1, read on the forward strand.
TCTACGGCTCCACCTTCTCCTACTGCCTCCCTAGCTTCAAGTCCCTCAACTTCTCCGGCACTCTCCGCCTCGGGCCCGTCGGCCAGCCCAAGAATATTAAAACCACTCCACTCCGCACCAACCCCCACCGCTCTTCTCTCTACTACGTCGACATGGTCGGAATCCGCGTCGGCCGCAAGGTGGTCGACCTCCCGCCGGCGACGCTGGCCTTCGACCCCACCACCGGCGCGGGGACCATCTTCGACTCCGGGACGATGTTCACCCGCCTGGTGGCGCCGGCGTACGTGGCGGTGCGGGACGAGTTCCGGCGACGGGTGCGGGGAGCCAGCCCCGTGACGTCGCTCGGTGGGTTCGATACGTGTTACAACGGGCCCATCGTGGCGCCGGCGATAACGTTTATGTTTGTCGGCATGAACGTGACCCTGCCGGCGGACAACTACTTGATTCACAGCACGGCGGGTTCGATCACTTGTCTGGCCATGGCGACGGCGCCGGACAACGTGAACTCGGTGCTGAACGTTATTGCCAACATGCAGCAGATGAACCACCGCGTCCTCTTCGACGTGCCCAACGGCAGGCTAGGTGTCGCCCGCGAGCCTTGCACCTTTTAAAAGATTGGATTCCTTCTAATTACGAATGTGATGGGTCATAGCTGACTCCTGACCGCTGGGAGATTATTATTATTATTGCTATTATTATATTTAGGATTTGGTTTCAAAATTTAAGTACCTCTCTTCTGCTCATGTTGCTGTTGTTGGTATCTACTCTTTAGCGTAGTGCAGTTTGGTCTGATGCCGTGGTAAAGAGATAGGCTGTGACGTATCAGTAGATCAAAGGTGTTGTCCTTTTTTTTTATCTTTTGTTTTTTCGTGCTTCATGTCTTATCGTGGGGTTGAGGAAAAGATTTTACGGTCCTTGGCTTCTGAAAATTACTAGTTGCCATTCTTCATCTCCTCTGCTATATCTGTTGGTTTACCTGTGATCCTGGTAATATTTTTATTTTTGTCTTTGTTTGGATGGGGTGTCTGCTTGCCCGACAGAGAAACTGACGGCAGGAGTCACGGGCATGGAGTTGTTGCTCGAGATGACTGCATCTGCTGGGCGTCCGTGTGGGGATAAGATGAGCAAAAGAGATTCACCATTGCGGGGCCTCCCGGTGCTGGCCGAAGGGTCGGTGGACTGTAGAGACACGAGGCTCTCAAGAGGGATTGTTGATGTTGATGTTGATGTTGATGTTGATGTTAGGGAGACCGGAAGTGGCACGCCGTGGGTGATTTAACGTGGTTCCACGTGGAACATCACTACCTGGCCTATTCGCTGTGGCAACTAGCCAACGAGACACTTCTAAGACCAGCAAAATGATAAATAATGTCCGATATCGCCCGGCGGTAGACCCTCTATTGTTGGAACTAATCTTCTATCACCAATTCGAGATGAAAGAGAGCTTGCGTCATCATGACGATTTTCTTTGATCATAGGATCAACGCCACCGCATTTGATGTAAAATATTTTGATAATTAAAGGTTATGATGATCACAAACCAGTGTATTAGATGCACTAAGATAAGAGAATATTATTATGCATGTAATATTAATAATATTTTTAAAAATTTATTTACATAATATATTATAATATTATATATATAATATTATATATAAGAGTTGAATTTGGCTACACTCGTATGTAGTAAAATTTATATTTAGTCATCTTTTTTACTATTAGATATACATGAATCTCGAAGCTAAAAAATCATTCATTAATTATCATTATATTTTTTTTCAAAAAATTAAATAAAATAAATAAAAATATGTCAAAACTAAACAAAAACAGAAAATAATAAATTTAAAAATAATAAAAATAAACGCTAACTATTTTGAAGGCATCGATACATACTTATCCAATAAAATAAGCATCAACATGTTCAGAATAAATAATTAGTCTGAATTAATAAATACTTAGTTTAGATAATGAATAAAGACATGTAGTATATTGCGAAAAATAAGCATATTATGAAGACCGAACAGATGTAACACACAGGCAATGCTTGCACATCATGTATCGAGCCTTCACGTGCCTCATGTCTCGAGATGCACAAAACATCATATTTTCGGTTCAATAGTTTTTGTTTATTTCTATATTTTTTGTTTACCATCCAAATTACGTGTTTATTAATTCAGGCTAGTTGTTTATTTTCAACATGTTAGTGTTTATTTTGTAAAATAAGTATTTATCGTCAATCCCAAAATGGTTAATATTTATTTCCACATGTTTCTCTATTTACTTTTGACATAAATCTATTTATTTTGTAGGATTTTTTTTTAAAAAAAGTACATAATGATGATTAATAAATAATTTATTCATTTCAAAATCCATATAAATTTAAGGATGAAGAAGGTAATCGAATTTAAGCTTGACTACCTACGAGTATAGTCAAATCCAGCTCTATATATAATATATATTATGTATAAATTATATATTATACATAAGATTACTAATATTATTAATAATACTATAAATATATATTATATATTTATAGTATTAGAATAATATATTATTATTATTAATAAATTATATGTTTGAATAATAATTAATATTACATAATTATAAAAAAATTAAATATATTAATTATATATTAATATTATAATATATATTAATATAGTATGCATAATAGTATTATATAATAATATATTATCATATAATATTAATATATATATTATAAATAATATATTATATTATTATAATATAGGGGAGAGAGATCGATAGATATAGAGGTAAAATTATTGAAATATTTAGTGCAAATTATCATCACTATAGTGATCCAACATTTTCAGTCGGACAGTATTAAGATCATCTTCTTATATAGTGAATTTTACGATGATTGTATATCACTATCAAAATGAAGATATCGAATAGGATGACCTTATTACCATCTGAGGGTGATACCTCAAAGTTCACCCTACATCAAATAGTATCATAACGTTTTCAATGCATAATCTGAAGCTCTGGTTCTATCTTGTTTTAGCACACGCATCCCTCTCGTTTTCAATCTTGCAGCTCAACAGGCAAAAGTAGTGATCGCACTGCTTAAAAGTAAGGAGGCATAACTAAATTTAGGTAAGCCATTCATCAAAAAGAATAATAACCATTTATCTAGTACAACTTCATCTCTGGTGCATGGCATTTGCCCAAGTCTACAATGGGCAAGCCATTGCAACAATATCATCTACCTAAAAGTGCATTCTAGCTGTCACTCACATGATATCCGCTTGGTGGTACACATCAAACGCATTGCATCCATCCCGTGACCCTTATTTTTAATTATTTTAATCGACCAATCAAAAGCCCTTCTGGTGCATCCAACCAGTGGAGCTTCCGGTTAGAGTGTTACAAGCCGGTAAGCACTATGAATAATTGGAACTCGCTCATATTAGTAGCCTTCGTAATCCTAGTGTTTCACCACTTGATGTCACCATCGCTTCCTCAAGTGGGCCTTGCAGCAGCCGTGTAAAAATTATTTCATCTATTCGCACGCCAGCATCACGCATGGATCACGCAAACAAGATGCTATAAACTCTCTCATGTCACGCATTAAGTGTCGTTCAACTACGTAAGAACTCGAGTCCATGCATGAAAATGGAGCATTGTCTTCAGTAAAGAGAAAAACAACATGAATTCCAGTGACATGAACTTTGAAGAGCTTCGGTGATATTATGATGCACGTACCCGGACTTCACTTTTTCTAAGTGAAAATGATTTCAGATCACTCGAATACGTGCAGGGATTCGTTTGTCCACACATCCGTAGTTGGGGCGCCCTGGCCTCATGAGTGCTACCACGGCTGAATGATTGGAGTCTTCTCTTCCGTTCCAAAGAGCATGTTCGTCCTAACTCGAAGGTTTGGACTGGCTCGTGTACACAACGGTCGTCTTCCTACCCTAAATAATGACTCCCATTTTCCCGTACTATTTCCTCCACTTTCATCCGATGCTTCCAAAATCTCCCCATCGCATGGAGATGGGCACCGTTCTGTGGGCCAATTAAGACTGTCGGAAGACTTTCGATTTAGATAGGTGTCGGAGATTTTTGCTTGAGAAGTTTAAGCAATTCATTTGAGCTTCACCTAATCACCCGATTATAGTACATTGACCTCTATTATGTGTGTATCCATCACTAATATGAATGCATCGACTGTTTTAACATGGATTTGTGAGTTATAAATGTCTTGAATGTTGGATCATAATGGTCCTATGAAATCCAAATATTTGACTAATTTTAGATTTTGGCCTGCTTTTGCTCAAATGGGATTTGCTGCAAAATCCCCTCCTTGTTCCAGGTGTTACTCTTTACGCCATATAAACTAGTCAGAATAGCTCTACTGAACACAAATTTTACCCTGGGCCCAAGGAGTAGATTTGGATGAGCAACCAGATGCCCAAATGACTTACCGTTGGGTTGGTCCCATCCATGTGGTCGGACCCAACCAAATTAATTAATTAAAAAAAATTTGTTTAAGAGGTTATCTTAAAACAGTGAAACGAAGAGGAAGAGTTTGCCGGGGGTGAGAAAAAAAAAAAGAGAGCTCTAATCTTTTTTTTTTAAAAAAAGGTTAACTTTATTGGATGATGGAAAGGTAATTTTAAACCAATTTAGCTCAAATTTTAGATTATGAATCCCAACAGCATGCTCTATATCTCTACTAACTTTGATTTCTCATCTCCTATCTTTCGCCCATGATTTGAGTTCTATTTATTTGGTGAGATCTTTCTTGATTTATGTTAAAATCGACATTTGATGATGTTTTATTGTTATAATTCAAGAGCTCTTGTACTCTTGATATTTCTAGCATCGATAGGTGTTCTCTATCTTATTAGAAGGTTTTTATTCTAAAACTCTACTATTAACATAGTGAAAATTTTTGGTGGACTATGGTCCGTTGTTTTTCTTTCTATATCAAAGTGTTTTCCACATAAAATTAGTGTTCTTTATGTGATTGGCCATTGATTCATTTCTAGTTGCTTAGTTTAGCCATTGTCAAAGTTTGCATATCAAGAGCCAGTACTGTTTCTATACCAGACTGGTATAATTTAGTAGGAGGTATACTGTACCAAACCGACAATGTACTGATTATTCATACTGAACCAATGGTGTACCGATTAGGTAAACTAAAAGGTTCTGACTTATAAAATGGCTCATACTGAGTTGAACTGTCTGGTTCAGCTCGATACGAGGTGGTTTAATATAATACAAGGTCAACAAGAGGCTAGTATTAGATGGTTTTGAATTATATAGAGTGATTTGGAGCGGTACCAGCCCTGTATCATTTCGAAATGATGAACTATACTGGTTTCGTACCAGTATAATTTGGTACATCCCATACCAAGTGATTCGATACGATTCGGCATACCTTGATCATTGTTAATATTGTTGCTTATATAATAATTCTAATCAGTATTTAGAGTTATATTTTTTAAGTAGAATTGATTGTAATTAGTTACCTATTTAATTTGCATATTAAAGGAAAAGAAGAAATTGCTTAAGGTATATGTTATTTCTGATGATCGAAACTACTTATTTGTGGGATCCTTTTCCCAATAACTAGTATCAAAGTTTTGGCTGTGTATTCTTAAGTCAATTAAATGGAGGACTCTAATAATACCATGTTTAAATTGATGGCTTCTAATTATTCCATATGGAAATTTAGAATGGAGAATATTCTTTTTTTCCTGAGGACTTTATATGATCCAATAGAATGTAATTCCAAACCAAAATACATCTCTAATAAAGAATGTAAGAAAATAAATAGAAAATTTGTGTGTTTCATCATGCAGCTCAGGAGACCAATGCAAAATCCTTATGGAGAAACTAGCTAGTTTGTGCGAGTGAAAGACAGCACAACAGTCTTTTGGTTCAAAGACTTGTTAATATAAGGTACAAGGATGGGTGTAGCATGGTCGAGCATATGAATAATTTCAAGATATTATAAATCAAATGATTAATTTAGAGATTCCATTAACCGATGAGTTGCAAGCTTGTATTCTTTTGGGTACCTTGCTTGACAATTAGAAAACTTTGATGGTTGCTCTCAATAATTCTACTCTAAAAGACAAGTTATCAATGAATTTGGTAAAAGAAAATTTGTTTAATGAAGAGACCACAATGAAACAACAGGGGTTCACTTCTTAATCAAAAGAACTTGTTATTGAAAGAAGAGATATCAAGAGATGGGGAAGTAAAACTAAAAACCCCCTTAATTTTGACAACCATGACAAATCAAAAGAGAGATCCAAATCTAGGAAGAGAATGAAATGTTATCATTGTGGCAAGCTAGAGCATATAAAAAGGGAGTGTAAAAAATACAAAAAGAAGTAATCAAGGGAGAGAGATGAAGACAAAAAAGAAGAATAAGATACAGTCGTAGTTATACCTAATAGTGATATGGTAATTGCTAGTAATGGTTTTATAAATCTCATATGTCAGGATTCTACTTCGGTTATCGATCCAATAGTTTCTTTTTATGTTACACCTTGACATGACTTCTTCGCATCCTACACTAGCGATGATTTTGGTTGCATTAGGATAGTTGATAATGTAGTGGCAAAAATTATTGACATGGAAAAAGTTTGTGTGGAGATCAACATTAGGTGCAAATTAGTTCTTAATAATGTGAAACATATTCCAAAAATGTGGCTCAATCTAATATCCATCGGTGCTCTTGATGATGAAGGCCATGTTTACTTCTTTTGCAATGGAAGATAAAAGCTCACTAAGGGCAATCTGGTATTAGCTAAAGGGAAGAAAGAATGCATTCTGTATATGACACAAGCCAAGCTTTGCAGGGGGAGGTAAATGTGGCTGAAGCTTCTTCTATGGAGATATAGCATATGCAACTTGAACACATAAATGAGAAAGGATTTGACATTCTTGCCTAAAGGAAACTTCTTCCTTTGACAAGTATGCCTCTAAGGACTTAAACTCATTGTTTAGCTAGTAAATAGTATAGATTTGTGTTTCATAAATCTTTATCATCTAGAAGATCATATGTGCTAGATTTTATTCATATTGATATTTGTACTATGAATACTAAAACTCTTAATGGCCCATTATTACTTTTATTGATAATTGTTCTAGAAAAGTATGGACTATTGCTTTGAAATCTAAAGACTTGGTGCTCGATGCATTCAAGTATGTTTATGCTAGTATTGAAAGTAATATAGGAAGGCAGTTAAAATGTATCCTAGCATATAATGGTGGTGAATACAGAGATCTATTTGAGCATTGTTATAAAAATCATGGCATTAGGTTTGAGAATACTGTTCCTAACACTCCTCAATATAATGGAGTTGTTAAGAGAATGAATCACCCCATTATTGAAGGAACCTAATATATGCTCTCTGATGCAAAACTTTCTAAATCCTTTTACAATGCTACAATAAGAATTGTAGTAGATTTGATCAACATTTCTCCTTTAGTTCATTTGAAAGGTGATGTGCCAGGGAAGGTATAAACAGAAAAAATTATATCCCATGATCATTTGAGAGTATTTGGTTGTAGGGCATTTGTACACATTCTAAAAGATAAGAAATTTAAGCTTGATAGCAAATCAAAGCAGTGTATCTTCTTAAGTTATACACATAAGGAGTTTAGTTACAAGTCATAAAATCCAATAGATAAGAAAGCTGTCAGAAACCGATATGCGGTATTTCTTGAAGATCAAACTATTGAAGACTTTGACAAAGTTAAGAAGTCAAAACTTGCTGTTGAATCTTGTGTTGATTTGAATATAGTTCCTCCTACTATGGTGAATGGAGGTATACAGGATGATAGTGGTGATATAGTTATTGAGCCTATACGTGATGATGATGTTGCACTAGAAGAGCATATTGAGCAAGCTCCTCTAAAACCATCAGTTGAACCTCAGTTGAGAAGATCTACCAATCAATATCGGCCTTCACAATAATATCCCTCTAATGAGTATGTGATGATAGTTGATGGAGGAGAACTAGAATGCTACCAAGGGGTTATGTTTAATGAGCACAAAAAAGAGTGGGTCAAAGCCATGCAAGAGAAAATGAAATATTTAAACGAGAATAATACTTTTGAGTAGATGAAACTAACTAAGGAAAGAGAGTACTCAAAAACAAATGGGTGTTTAGGTTGAAAACTGAAGAAAGTAACCTGTGGTCAAGGTATAAGGTAAGATTGGTTGTAAAAAGATTTGATCAGAAGAATAGTATTGTTTTTTTTAAAAAAAATCACTTTTGGCCAAGATGCCTTCCATCCAAGTTGTGTAAGGTTAGCTGCAAGTACGAAATTGAAGTTTGAACAGCTTGATGTGAAACCATCTTTCTCCATAGTCATTTAGAAGAGGTGATATATATGAAACAACCCAAGAGGTTTATAGTCAAAGGCAAGGAGCAGCTAAACTTGTATAGGCTTAAGTAGGATCCTGAGCAATGGTATAGAAAATTTGACTCACATTGGGTATAGGAAGACTGCTTCTGATCCTTGTGCATTTATGAAGAGATTCTTTAATAGTGACTTTATTATCTCTTGATTCATGTGGATGACACGTTGATTATTGACCATGATGCTAAGAAGATTGATAGTCTGAAAGGAGAGTTGAACAAGTCTTTTGCCATAAAAGGCTTGGGCTCGGTAAAAGCAAATCCTTAGCATGAGGTGTTTCTTAGTTTATGTTCCTTGTGTGATTAATTGTTGATTTATTATTAGTTTCTTAGTTTGATCATTGTGAATATTGCTGCTTATGTGCTTATATGATCAGTTCCTAAAGATGTGTTTTTCAAGAGCTGATTGCAATTAATTACCTATTTAATTTGTCCTATAAGAGAAAGAAAGAAATTGTTTGAGGTGTTTGTTATTTTTGATGGCCAAAACTACTTGCTTGTAAGCCCCTTCCCAACCCTTACAAACCTTATTCTACTGGTATTGAGTTTTATTTTTGAGTTATTGTCTATTGCTATAAGATGGCTTCCATGCTCGCATTTGTATTTGATCAGCCATGATTTATGAGCTTTCAACTTAGTAAATAAAATAGAACCGACTTACTCTTACTCTGACCTCCAACACAATGATTGCTTAGTGTAACGCCCCAAGTACACCCGCTAGCCTAATTAACTTCTAGCGCTAGCCTAATTAACTTCTAGCGGACAGAAACCACGTGACCCAAAAACTCGAGTGAAAGTTAATGGATAACAAGTGGACTTGAGTTATAAGCATATCACCCATTTCTCTTCCATCCAATGTGGAACTAAATTTGGGATATCACAATCTCCCCACCTTATAATGCGACGTCCTCGTCGCACGCCACAAGCTAGCCAGAATCTACCTCGAATCGGATCATTGGTGCTGCAAAGATAGCTCCACGCCATGATGGGACTCCACCACCACCCTATGGGTAGCCCTTTTCTCATGCCCACCAACTTTCGTATACTCGGATCGATTCTGATACCATTTGTAACGCTCCAAGTCCACCCGCTAACCCAATTAATTTCTAGCGGACCGAAACCACGTGGCCCAAAAACTCGAGTGAAAGTTAATGGGTAGCAAGTGGACTTAAGTTATAAACACATCACCCATTTCTCTTCCATCCAATGTAGAGCTAAATTTGAGGTATCACACTTAGATACCAATGGAATACCCGATAACATATGTCATACATGGATTGAGATGACATACTAATCAAATGTTTGCAATACTCTATTCCGTGGCCAGCAGTTTTCATCAAGATACATGTACAATTAGCGACCAGGAACAAGCACTTCCTCATAGATTTCCTCTTACATGAGCACTACATGAGCACCATTCCATTTGCTAGCATAGTTGTACCACCACACCATACAGAGCAGAGATGGACCATTTTGTACCACTCAAAAGCTGCTAAGGTTGGGTAGTTGATGATGAGGTCCTGGTGGTGAGTGATGGTCTCATCTGCACAATCTGCTCTTGGTCAACACCCATTTTCTTTGCAGACATTCCAGCTTCAAAGAAACGCTTGACTGCATTCTCCATGTAGGCTATCCCTTCCCTAACATTCATTTTCTTCAATATCTTCTCCTCAAAACTGGCAAGGAGATGATCTCCATTCAGCACCGATGCGAGTTGCATGAGTTCCTGTTGAAACTCGCTCAACTTGGCATCTTCGTTGGCTTCACCATTCCTGATCTTCACAGGAGTTGGAAGTTGTACTGCATTGATCACAGATAACAACAATTAAGTTTATCATCTGTGGCAAAAAAGAAAAAGATAAATGACATATTGGAGGCATGCCTCAAATCAAGTACCTACCCTTAAAGTTGATAGATTTGAAAACCACCAGAGGCTAGACTAATAGCAAGGTTAAGAGGATTAGCCAACCCAGCTGCTTATGGTTGTTTAAACTAAGTGCATGTGGTGAATCAATTCAGAACTTTGGAAGTTCATCAGGTTAGATTAGCTGACGCAAATCTCCGTAATAGGACTTGAAGCCTATTTCAACACAAAGGAACTTCAAACCCACTAGGATATGACCGGAACAAGGCCTGTTGGGATTAAAAGGTCTTTAAAAAAAAACACTGCAGTCATTTAAAAAAAATGGATTCTTACACCAATTACAGTACACAAGGCATGCATTCTAATGAATAAAGAATAAACCCATTAAGAGAAACACAATATCAAAAAAACTGCAATCTGTTTCCTCTTCTTCTTCTTTTCTTTTATTTTATTTTGAAGGAGAACAGCACAGGCAGGGCTCATTAAAATTCATTGATATTATGGATTATGGTGAAGGTGGGACTCAAATAAAAGTCACTGGTACCCTAAAACAAACGACTTAGCCAACCGAATCAACTGGCACAGTCACTGCAGTCTTCATGCTCAAATGTGACGAATTCTAACTCCAGAAAACTACTGAGTCTTAAAATCCACAGCCTTTAACAATAGCAAAGAACAAGCTACACAGTAGGACCACTTGACTCCAAAGGCTTAAATTTTAGGGAATGGGTCAACAAACAATATCAAGCTAAACATAAACTGATTAGTTTTTTGTTACAGTTAGCATAAGAAACTCAGAGCATATAACATAATTCTCATTTGTCCAGATATGACGTTCCCCCACCAGATATAAGGTAAAGCATCAACAATTTAAATTGTTCAATTTGTGCTATTAAACAATGGAAAGACAACATCAAGGACTTTCTGATAAGATTTAATCAATTCTACTGGTGAAAAAAAGTAACCATGAGACTGGCTTATTGCATCATATAGACCAACTCAGCAAATGTGATGTTTTGTCAGGGTAGAAATCACATGCATAAAACTTAATTCTCAAACAATTTACATTACAATTAGATTTCGATACGCCAACTAACATCAAGATCAATTCAGTGGAAGCAATAAGCAAAATGCTCACCTGGGCAGTCAGTTCTGGGTTCTGTCCTACTAAGCACGACGCCTTCAAAGGTGCCAGCCCATGCATCCCTCTTAGTCAGGTATGGAGAGGGGAGATCAAAAATTTTCTTCACAGTTGCAGGTATGGATGAATGCTCATACTCTGAAGTTGGAGATGGTACGCCATTGGGACCATGAATGACTGCATCCATCAGTAGAATGATCATTACCGAATAACTTCAGATTCATGGTATCTGTGATCAAATCAGTGCTTGCCAATATACTTACCAGTGCCCTTCTTGATCCAAGGAGAGACCATAATGGTTGGCACCCTGACTCCCAAGCGATCAAACGTGAAGTCGAAGGGGTCAGGGCCAACAATTCCATCAGGGCTGGGGACACCACTAACAGCTGTTGGGACATGATCAAAGAAGCCACCATGCTCATCATAGGTGATGACTAAGAGAGTTTGGTTCCACTGAGGGCTGGAGCGAAGGGTCTCGTAAACCTCCTTGACAAACAACTGACCCTGGTAGACATCATGAGATGGGTGATCATCATTGGCAGGTTTAGAGTTGGAATCCAAGTACCGCTGTTCAATAACAGCATAGTTGGGGACAGAGCCTTTGCTGGCTTGATCCTTGAACTTGTCATAGGAGTGGAACTTGCTGAGGAACTTGAGCTTCCGAAGGTTGCGATAGAAGAGGGTGGCAGGAATGTTCTGATAGTAGATGCCAAAAGACAGTCCTGCATCATAAATATTCTCGAATATTGTCCTCTGTGGGTACCCCTTCGCTAGCATACTGCAGTTAACATTGTCTTGTCACTAAGATTATGGCTGTCATTCCAGGGAATGCAAACTGCATGTGCTGAAGTCTGAAGTGATCTTCGAAAATATAACTTACAATTTAATTACTGGTCTATGAGAATTCTAAACACACTTAGACCTGTTTCCCATGTAACTGCTAACAAACTTTCATATATCATGATGTTTCCCAAATCTATATTTTGGATGCATGTGTCACATTTCTACATTGATGCACTAGGATATGTATTCTGTTCCATATTTTTATACTATTTCAATAGTTCAAGAGAACTTTCAATCACATTCTATACATAGTGATTTTACCTCTTTGCCCATTCTATCTTGGAGGAGGAAGATTGGGGAAGGGTGGTCGGAATAGATCATAATCAGTGGAGTTGCCACTAAAACCTCTATTGGCTAACTTGAAGCTTGTTTTCCATAAATATATTCGAATCTGATGAAGAAGCCCTAAAAAAAAAAGAAGAAGAAGAAAAAAGAAATAGAATTCTGATTGTCCCACAAGGTTATGTAAGCCAGCGCAGGCCAAAAGACCAATGCACTGGTCAATGCGATTGTAAACCTACCACACATTATGAGTGATGGCAATAAGCATATTCCATGCACCCAAAGTCAGATGAAATTTTCATTTCCTGGTATGGTGTCTGCACATTGGAGTAATTTGCACATGGTGTGCAGCCGAGTAGCTCACACAGCCGATATCCATGTGAGGACTGATAGGAAATAAAAGACCCAGAGATTTATGGATTTCAGAAATTGAAGTCAAGTTTTGCAGGACCTTAGCTCTACAAAGTAGTCCTATACCAAACAACATTCAATTCCTATCATCCCCCTCAAATTATTTAGGCAAAACGTACAGAGGCAATCACCCTTTTCTTTTAATTTAAAGCTGGGCTACACTATATATATCTGATTGATAAAATCAACAGCTACCATGCTACTCCGGTTTCATCAAAAGATTTCAATAACAGAGTTATCTCATTATAACAGAACCCCACCAGAACCATTACACCAGTTAACAGTCATTTTATCACCTCTTCCAGCGTGATTTGAAATATTTATATTAAAACAATAACTGTTACATCAGTCATTGCAGTGGAAAAATAACTAGAAACAACAGAAAAACAACGATTACATTCACTCAAAAAAAAAAAAAAAATCTAGGTGGTACAAACTTTTAGGGTGAATTGATACAAAAATGCTGCAGATATGAAGTAATGATTAGTATTTAATTATTCATTATTAATATGAATACTATCACAGCTGTCATAACATGTCGACCATTATTTCAAACGATGATTTCATCCGAGAGGGAAAAAAAACAAAAAGGTTTCGTAACTTAGAAATACGAGAGAGGCGCCTGTGCAATGCACAGGATATGCAGTATTCGTAAAATATATATTTATCTTTAATCATAATTCAAGCTTTTTATTGAAATTATAATAAATAATATAATAATATTATATTATTATAATAAATAATAGTATAATTAAAATATTCAAACTCATGATAAATGTCAATGCATAGAAAAAAAAAATACGGTTTATCAATATTCATCAGAAATACATTGAAAATATAAATTAATATTTCTTACACGTATTCATCAGAGACCGAATAGAAAAAAATGATTATTATCACTCGATAAAAATGAAAAAAAAAAAAAAAAACATAGATCACAGATTATAATATTTTTAACACATTGCGTTACGTAGCAAAATTCTTTCTGGAAAAATAATAATACGATTTTGATGGAATAATGTAAGTGCATATGTGTTTCATTTCCGTTAAAAATTATGATATCAGATCGAGTGCTTAAAATACATAATATATAATTATATATAATATAATATAATTAATATAATATTAATTATATTCATAGTTACTTAATATAATATTATATATATATATATATATATATATAAAGAGAGAGAGAGAGAGAGAGATTCACCCAAATAAAAAAAATTTCGTAACTTAGAAATCGGAAAGATTCGTGAGACCTCTCTGCCGACGCAATCGGCAGCTGTCAAGATTTTTTTTTGCCCCTCGTCCTATCAGACAAAGGTGGCCCCACCTTTAGCCAGAAAAAACGTCGAGAAATCCCCCAAACCACGACCACCAACGTCAACACTGCACGGCGCGTGGGATCGCAAGATGCCGACCGCTTGCACTCACCACCGAGTTTTCTCTTTCTTTTTTTTTAATAAAATAAAAATTAAAATATAATTTTGATCCTTAAACTTTTCCTTTCATTCAAAATTTATTTTAGTCTCCACACTTTCAATTGTTATACTATTTTAAAATATTAATAATTTTAATTTCTGACATCCCGCTGGATGCGGTCGCAACATTAGAGCCTAAACTGTAAGTTTAAGGACCAAAATCAAAATAAATTACTTAAAATAAAATAATAAAATATTTTCTTAACGCTAAACTTATATAAAACAATTACTTTTTTATAATATTTTTTTTAAATGGGAGTAAAAAAAAAAAAAAAAAAAGAGAAGAAGGGGAAATGGAGAGATAGGTGGGGGAAGTGCCTGGCGATGTTGCTGGTGGCGCCGTTGGAGGTGGCGGAGTGGACGTAGAGCCGGTTCGGCTGGGTCGACGCCGGGACCGACGCGAACCAGCGGTCGAACACGGCGAACTCCTCCACCAACGCCTGGTAGACCGCCACCATCTCGGGCCGGAATCCGTTCATCACGCTCTCCGTCATGTTGGCCGACATGGACCGGGCCTGCTGCACGAAACCATTCATCGGCGGCGGCGCCGCCGACGTGTCGTTGGACCCGAAGATTTGCTCCCGGATCGCCTGGAACGAGTGGCCCGGGTCCGGGTCGACGAAGTGGGCCCCGTCGCCGAAGTAGACCCGGGGGGAGGCCGGGTCGGAGGCGGAGAGTGGGTTCCATTCCGAACCGGTTACTCCGTTGATCTCCGGGTTGAGCTGCTTCATCCACCCGAGCATGTGGTCGAAGGACCGGTTCTCCATCACGAGGACCACCACCGTCTTTATTGGACCGGCGGCCGAGGCCTGTGGCTCTACGCTGGAGAGGAGGAGGAGGAGGAGGAGGAGAGAGAGGCATGGGAGGCGGCAAGGAGGCCTCGCGGATGTCCCCATTCTTTTGTTTGATAAAGCTTGCTTTGCCCGTGTGGAGAGTACCGAGGAGATGCCCGTGTCGCCTGCTTTAGTTTTGTAGTGGCGTCTCGCACTTGCCTTCACTTTCTCTCGCTGGGCGATGTCACCAATAAAATATATACTTCGTACTTTTTTTTAAAAAAAGTATGATCCGTACGTTACGCTGATGTAACTAGTATTAAATTAAAAAATAAGAATAAAATAAATAAAATATATTTAAAAAACTCTAATTGATGTGTAACCCGTAGATTAAACATAAATGAAATCCTTTCTTATAAGAATAAAATAAATAATGCATGTATATTAAATTAAAAGTATTTTTAAAATTTTAATATAGTTTAATTGATTTGTAATTGTATATTAAAAAGAATGTTTTTTAACAAAAATTATAGTTCAATTGTAGAGATTATTTAAAAAAAAGAGAGAATTTAAATAAAACAATTTTTTGAGAGTAAAGAACTGATTATTATTCAAAAAAATAAACTACTACTTCTGGTGGATTTAAAGAAAAGGCCTTTCAACGATGGTGTTTTTCTTCTTAATGCTTTATTTCTATAGTTAAATATTATTTAAATAAAAAAATATTTTAAAATTTCTAATATTTACTTAAATTTTATTTTGTTTACCAAACTTTCAAATATTACAATTTAGTTTCTTATATTTTAAAAATATTATATTTTTAATATCTTATTATATAAGATCAATTAAAATTAATGAAATAACTAATGCGTTATATTATCAACTAGTTCATATGTTTTTGTCAAAATAATATATCGGTTATTTTTTCAATTTTAACAGATTTCATCTTAGTGAAACAATAAAAATGCAACGTTCTTCAAATATAAGGGACTAAATAGTAGCAACTAAAAGCTTGAAGATTAAAATGAATTTTGAACGAAAGTTTGGATGGCAAAAATATATTTTAGCCTAATATTTAAAAATTATTTAAATTATTTATATAACTGACAAAAATAATGAACTTGGAACAACCATTCATAAAGTATAGCATATAATGAACTTGCCATATACTAAATAACTCATTCAATAATCATTAAGGTGCAACATTTAAACCATCAATTCATGCAAATGACAAGAATACCCTATCCGAATAAGGAAAGCACATTGTTGAATGATAATGATAGATCACAGATAATTAGATTGAAAAAAAACACTCATTAATCGTAATCATTTCCTTATCAAAATCCAATTTTTTGACCTGATAACTATGTTTCAACTTACTCTATTATTGGGCTGTGAATGAATCTGTGACTGTTGCATTTTTGGATTCAAGATAATATTAGAGATTCCACTGCCAGCTATGTTAGTTCTCAGAGACCACCAATGTATAACAGTGAATCTAAGCCTATTTGGTGGTACTGTTCCTTTTAAAAAAAATTAAAACAAAAAATTTAAAATAATGTGTTTGATAGTTATTATCTTTTTTTATTATTTTTTATAATTTTGATATTTGGTTTATATATATATATATATATATAGCCAATAGGAGGCTCTTTTAAAAGCCTGTTTCTAAAACGCAGCCATTTATTCTCTAGTTATAAAATGTAAATGATATTTCAGTGCTTCCAGTGAAAAGGAGAGGTAACAAGCATCCTTCTAAATATTTGAACTGGGAATGGGTTGGTAATGGTAATGGTCCCCAAGTGTCTGAATCAAATATGGTGGCATTTTTGTCCCTTAATGCTGGAGAGGACACTATGAAAGCGATTAATTGATGTTAAGGTATTCCTTTTTATCACTTGGTATGTGTTAATTGGGAAGGATACGTTAATTGTCATGCTTTCCCAATTCTCATAAATTTAATAGATTCTTGCTAGGTTATTGATAGAAGGGAGGTTGTTTGGACCATAATATTTTGCAAGGACCATAACATATGATAAATGCATCATCATTTCATTTATGTTGGGCCAGATGAACAAAGGAGACTCACCTCATTGCAGACAGGAAGCAGTCTTGAAGGCTATTAGAGTCTCCAAAGATGTCGACACTCCTGGCCATGGTGCTGAAAAAGAAAGAGGTCGGAGGTTCGAAGGGAAGGACATAGGGGTTGTAAGGCCAAATATTTGATGATCCTTTCTCGGTCTCTTCTATTCTTAAGGGATGTGGGAAACCAAGAGTCCCGCTCTCGCTTGGGAACAAAGCCCCTGACTCATGAGGCTTTGTGTGGATGCTTGATCTGGCACCAAAGCTAGGTTAGCTCATAATTTAAAAATTGACATATGTTATAAAATTAATTGGGTACTATGTACTTATTTTTTGTGACTAAGTAAAATGTAATATTGTTTAGGGCAATCAAATCTCTTACCATATTGGGTACTATGTACTTATTTTTCGTGACTAAGTAAAATGTAATATTATTTAGGGCAATCAAATCTCTTACCATATACAATGCAGGCTTATAAGTGATTGTTTGCAAAGAAGAATAATGAAGAGAAGAAAAAAAAAAAGCCTTATCTATAATATATATATATATATATATATATATATATATATATATATATATATATATATATATACTATTTTTTTTAAAAAAAATTTCTTTCACCTTGTAAAGACCAACATCTTGATAATGTTATAGGTGCAAAAACTATTTATCTATATTTTATTTTATTTTTGGTAAGTCTATATTATTTCTTTTAGAATACTTGGACTTAAAAGTCCTAATTAAATAAGAGGACAATAAATGAGACAAAAGAGAATTATATGTAAACAAGTGTTGCTCCTATATTCAAAACAGAAAACATCCATCATTAATCATATAGGTAGATCATAGCCTTCCTTTTCTTTTCTTTTTTTTTTTGGTGTCCTATAATACGTATTGCATGCATGAAGATCTAGTGGTCTAATACAACTTATGCTTTCTTTACTCTCCAACCTAACCCATGGATCGATGCATAGTAAGATGGTTGAGCCAAGAAAAGCTTGTCTTTGATTAGCTTGCATTAAACCTGGGTTCAGGATTGATCTAGTCCAGCTAAAATTAGTTGTGCCATATTTTGGTGCAAATTTTATAAGCAGAGCTAAAGCTGGTCCATAGCTAAGTTCAATGCAATGTTTGTTGAACAATTTTATTCCAATAGCCTGATTTACTCTAATATAACCTGATTTCTTATCTTTGGAGAGGACTACTTTTGTGCCTTCTAATGCTGGCATTCTGGAGTAACTTAATTTAATGATGGATCCTTTATGCAGCTGATTCTCATCTTGAATAATCTTGACAGAAAGTGGATGCTTTGTAACTTGCTACAAGCTATAATTCACAAAAGATCTTTTTTCAAAGAGAGAAAAATAAAGAAGAAAATTATGGTGGTAGAATCTTGGTCAAACGCTCTGCATTTCAGTGCATATTAAAGAATACTGCATGCAGAGAACTTGTTACAGTAACTAGAATTCTTTGCTCTTTAAAAACCATTTAGAATACTTCTTTGGGCATGAAGCACAAAGTTGCATTTAATGCCTACCGACATGTGAAGACCACCACCCTTCAAGGCCTCCCCCCTTCACTTTGCTAGCTGGTACCGGCCTTAACTTTCTTTTGAATCAACCAGCCACATGCCTGTGTGTTGCATGAGCTGTCTTTAATTAATAATCACTACTATTGAGTCAATTTCAACCATTAATCCATCATCACCACTCCTTTTCCTACCTCTTCTACCCTCAGTAAATAGGATGAAAGAGAATATTTTGATTCATCTGAGATTGTGATGGGATAATGCCATGCTTTTCATATCCAAGTTAGCTTTCCACAGAGTAGATGAATACATTTTAAGTATTATTGGCTCATGCCTCGAGAAGGAATGAGACCAAAAAGATCCTCAAATGGTGCTATTTTGCATTGCTTTTATTTTTATTTCTTAATTACTTCATAAAAATTTGAGGCCTTTAAAAGCATATCTTGTCTAGTTGTTTCATGGGTTTATAAGGATATTTTTTTAAATTTTTTTTTATTTTTTATTTTTACTTTTTAGGAAACAATCTTCAATCTTATTGTCCAAAGCTCAGCTTCACTCACATATCCAAAAGCCTTTTTTTGCTGTGCTTTAGCTCTTAAACTTATGTTTATTTATGGCATCATGCATATATAACCAAAAGTATTGTAACAAAAGCCTCAAATTAGACATCGAAGGGATCAATAGCTTCGTATTATATATTAATTGTAACAGCTGATTACTTCTCTATTTAAACCAAAGTTTCCAAGGCTCTTATATTTCTCAAAAACCAAGCTGCTTATGTTTATGCCTCTTGCTTTTATGGGCCACGCTTAAGGCAACTCTTTCCTTAGTTTGACTTGCTTGACTAAAAGCGAATATGTAATACAAGTCCTCATTCAAAATTCTTCTTGATGACAACTTTCCACGTTGAAGTAAATTTTTCATTTTATATCTCAAGATCTTCACTATCTGCCAACATCTATGTGTTGATGGTCTCATTCATATATTAATTCATTACACTACTTACCAACAAAAGGAGCCTACGATCAGAGAGTCTGCAACAATAGCACACTATTTATTATAACTAACACTTCTACAAATTTAAGGTTTAACCTCTCCTTCACTGATTCTTCTTAAGAAAAAAAATCTTAAATAGTTTATGTAGCAACATCTATCGATGGTAACGTTTGGATCATACAATAGTCTTATTATAAATTGCTGGATATCTTACATTAATATGTTCGATAAAAAATATATTAAAATTTAAAAATACCTTTATTTTTTAAGTTAAAAAAAATAAAGCAAAGCAAAACTTATAAAATATAAAATATTAATTATTTTAAAATATATTATAAAAATTTATAATTTATAAATATAAATTATAATTAAATAATTATTACAACTATTTAATACAATTAAATTTTATAAATTATTATTAATAATATTAATAATACTATATAGTATAATAATTAATATATAATATTACTATAATAATAATGACTATATATATTTATTGTATTAATGAAATATCAAGATATTTATAATATAAAATAAATATTATATTCATAATATATTATTATTATTATATTATAAAATAAAGACAATATAAAATAATAATATAATTTATTATTATTATAATAATAAATTAATATTATTATTAAATTTTATTAATATATTAGTATAAAAATACTATTATTATTATTATTATAAATATATAAATATAATTATATTGAAATAATTAATTATTATATATAATGTAACATAATAATTTTTTATTATTTATATTAATGTCTTATTAAAAATAATTAAAATTTGATATGATATATTATATTAAATTATTCTTCTTCTTTTATGAATAATATTTTGTTTTGAGAAATAATTTGAAAAAAAAAAAAAGTAAGATGAAGATTTTTTATTTTTAAAATAAACTTAAATGCTAATCAATTATTTTGAATATGTTGAAGCAAATATGGTAACGAGACATTGCCATCAAAAATTTATTTGGAATCTTAAAAGGTTTCATAAATCAGATGTCCCGTTAAGTAACATTAGTTAAAGAGACGTGCAAGGCACTAAGAGTAGCCCCATCACGCATGCACCAGCATGGATGAGCAAAAGTTTAGTGGTTTTTAATGATGATTGCTTTTACGTGGGCGGCAGGGAATATGGAGTGGCAAACAATATAGCAATCACGTCAACTCGCTCATTGGATCGCTAAACATCATCATACAGTGGTTAAAACCCTGTACCCTGCTGCATCGATCGCTACCGTCCAATAAGTCCATCACAGTGGGTGTCATAACATTCGAAACCTATCTAGTAACCCAATTAATTTTATTAGCCAATCAATTCAATTAACTTCATTAATAAATTTAACCTAAAAACTTAAGTAAAAATTAATGGATAACAAATGGATTTGAGTTATAAGCACATAATATTTTTGGATATTACAATCTTTCCTTCTTATAATGCGACGTCTTCGTTGCATACCACATGCTAATCAGAATCTACCGCGAGCAATGTCGTTGGTGCATGAAGCTAGAGAATTTTATTTGGTTAGATAATGTGTGTGGTTCGTAAATAAGAATCGATTTTTTAGCAAGGTATGGAATGTATTGTTAAATATTCAATATAATTCTATAAGATTTATTTTTGTTTAAGTAAGGGATTCTAGCCAATTGAACGGAACTTTTGATCAATCCATAGATCATTTCGATTCCATTAGAAATGAGGATTCGAAATATCACACATTGGTCGATGAAATAGAGATTAGCACCAATTCAAATGGAATGGATTCAAAATTATGTTACCGCATGGATCGGGATTATAAATCCTCCTATTTTCATCTATTAAACAGTATTTAAGTACTTGGAAAGTTTATTTAAAATTGTCAAGTAGCAAATATTTCTTTAACAAGATATGATTATGAGTTATTAAATAGTAAGATGAAAAAAAAAAATCACTATTTTAGAGACAATAGTCCCTAAAGGACCCAGCAAATTCTTAATTTGGATTAGTTCATCTACTGATCAAATTAACTTTATTAGTAGATCGAAACTATGTGTTCTAAAAATTTAAGTAAAAATTAAGAATAACAAGCAAACTTAAGTTATAAATATATAATATTTTTTTTATTTAATATAAAATTATTTTTGAGATGTTACATGTCATAAACAATAATAAAATTTAAAAAAAAAAAAAAAAAAAAAAAAAGCTCTTGAGGTGGGTGCCAGGGGTTACAATCTTGGAGTATGATGAGGCCTTCCAACGCATTGTCCGGAGAGCCGCGGAATGGAGCATCAAGAAAGAGGGAAGGGGCTCAATTGCGCATGGTGAACGAAGAGTGCTCTTAAAAACGTGCTCTTAATGCAATATATGATGCGTCATGGCCTAGATTCGTTGCCGACCCTGGGGTGCGCGGCACGGCCTTGCATGTCCTGAGCCAGTGACCGACGCGCACGCATATAAAAGGAGGCGTAGGTAAGACTTCAATTTTGTTCCATGTTTAATGAAGAAACATCTCTCTACATCAGCATCAATCAATCAAGCTAGACACAGAAGAGGCAAATAAAAACATGTGGTGAAATCTTCACCAGCAACCAATCGTTGGCGGTTGGTTATCCCTTTCAAAGATTTGAGTTATTTTAAGAGCTCGTTTGATTCACAAAAAAATGTTTTACAGGTAGAAATAGGATATATAAAAATTAAATTTTTAGGTATAAAATGTTTGAACTACCAGGCTTAATTCATTATGAAAAATAAATATTTTTTTAAGAAAGAATAAAACTGTCACGTTTGATTGAACAGTTTCTTTCTTACGAAAGTAGTGTAGAATATCAATTATATCTTTTAGTTCTTAATTTTTTTTTATCATTTAATTTTTTTAACTTCTATATAGGTTATAAAAAATGATAAAAAAAAAGATACCAAAATTCTAAATTAAGACAAAAGGTTTTACATTAAGTTGATACCTCGTAAATATGAAGTGAAGCATTTTTTTCTCTCTTTCTCTCATCCGCTGATTTGGAAAAAAAAGGTATACAACGAGAAAGAAAGGTATGTTGGAAAAAAAAAAAAGGAAACACGTTGCGGTGAAAAAATAAATTTCATGGTACCGATGGAATTTTATTTCCCATAAAATGCAGGAATTCAAATTAGATGGGAATAGAGTATTTCCACGGAAGAATCCTAAAAGGACGAATCAAACATTTTAATTCGCGGAAAACAAAATTTCGCGATCTCAACCAAACAAGCCCTAAAAATTATCTAAAGGACCAAATATAACGTAGAAACCTCGATTGGGCATACACATGGATGTGTGTGTACATACACATACATACATGAATATATGCATACAAGTACATACTTATATTTGAATATAATGAAATGGCCACATCAACCATCAGCAGCAAGCATAGACCTTCATGGGCCGAGCCATTGCTAAAGGAAAGACCAATTGCCTGACACTAAGCCCATAGAGGCGACGCATCAAACTAGTGCCTAAGTTGGCAGCAGGCCGAGCCATGCCCAATCCGTTACCAACAAAAATAAATATATTAAAATAAACTTCAATATTCCTCTACCATTTCACAGTAAAAAAAAACAAAAAAATAAAAAAATAAAAATAAAAACAAAAAAACAACCCTCCTCTCCGGTTTTCCAAGCATCGTTGAGCCTCCACTGGAGACCACTGTTGGAGAGGGACCATGAAACACAAGAACCCCATGCACGTATTCCTCTCCTTGCATCACATCGAAAGGTAAAATGCAATGCATAAGAGTTAAATAAAGAGTAACGAACCTACTCCATAAAAATTATATATTAAGCCTAGTCAAAAAAAATTATATATGGTCCTAGTCTCACAGATTGATGAATTGTTAAATAGAACTGGTTACACTGAACCTGCTCCATAATTGTTAAATGTGGTGTCATGTGCCTTTTTTACAGTTGTTAGATGTGAAATAGTGGGTCCACTATGAAAGTGCCAAATGCAAAGCCTCTACAGGACTTTAAATTTGTATTCTGAAATTATCTGAATATTTCTTTGTAGAAAATATCCTGTCTATATATATAGAGAGAGAGAGTTATTTGAAACTCTTTGATACGAATGTATAGCATTTTTATAAACTATTAAGCTATTTATGTAAATTAGAAAATAAACCAAAATGATATTGGTAAAATAATTAGATTTTCTATGTGCTATGGACTTTTAATCTGGCTTAGCAATATGGAGGTTATATGCTAGGATTTTATAATTTGAAAATTTAATTACTGCGGGCCTATTCTATAGGACTTAAAATTGAACTTACTTTGTAGCAGTTAAATAAGAAACTTCTGGTATAATTTTAAATTTATATTTTGAAAGTATTTGAATACTTCACTAGGAAAATCTTGTATGTATGTCCATTATTTAAAACTACTTAAGACTTATGTATAGTTTAGGGTTTCTACAAAGCATCAAGCTATCTATTTAAATTGAAAAATAAGTTGAAATAATATTAGTAAAGTAATTAGATTTTATGTGTGCTCTAGTTATGCAGTGGACCTTACCAATGGGATCAAATATTAGTATTCGATCATTCTTGAGATATACTCCATTGAAGTTAAATGTAGTACAATATACCTACTTTGCAAAGGTTAAAGTATGAAATAATAAACTTCATTGAAATTAAATATGAAACAATGATCCTAAATTACAAAGGTTAAATATAGAGCAGTGAATATATTCCATAAGTGTTAATTGCAATATACTAAGCCTATTTTATAGGAGTTTAATATAGAACAAGGGTTTAATTCAGAAGACTGAACCTACTTTGAAGTGACTAAACATGGATCAATGGACCTACTCATCTATTGTTAAACACAATATACCGGGCTCTATCATAATGATTGTGTGTAATAATAGTCTCACAATCCGATGGGTTATTAAATAATAATTTTTTTAAAAATAGTTTATAAATTATTCTTTAGAATTGCATGCGAAATACTAATCAAAAAGATTTATTATTTGTGAAAATAATTGCATAAATATTATGTTAATTTTGAAATTGGATATAAACTACCCATTTGAAATTATATATAGAGTATTGATCTGAAAATAGTTGTTGAATATTTGTATATGAAATATTGATTACAAAGTTCTAACTTTGCAAGTGATAATACTTATCAAGATTTCAGCTCTCTCCCTTTAGAAATTGAGACTAGGAGGGTAGATATAGAGATTAAACAGCGAACTTATAACAAAGTCTTAGCCTTAGTTGAATGGACTTGACTTTTATAACTTTATGAAACCTCTTGATTATTTTAGTTTTCTAGAACTAACAGAACCCTTGTAAAAAATTTATAAAATAGTTATGCTGATAAAAAAAACATAAATTTACCTTGTGATTTAACCATTAGTGGGACATGACAACACATTTCAATCACACGCTACTAATTGATCTGCATCTATTACATCAACTAGGATGCTGGCTTAGGTTTTGATCTTAGTGGTTCAATTGGCACAAGAAGTCTAGATGTATGCTAGAATTTCTTCTCTCAACTGTTTGGGGTTAGGCAGGTAAGTTTACTGGTCCAGTCAACCCAATCTAGTAAGAAGATGAAAGATAGATTCATTGACTAATACGGTTTAACATAGATGGGCCGCCAAATTCAACTATGTTTACCTTTTTATTATCTCGAGGCTGGTCCAGATTCTCTTCGGCAGCGGTGCCCACGGCTCCCACTCGCGTCCCACTCGCGTCCCACACGCTCAGCGGCTCGCGCTTGCAGAGGGGCCCCATTCTGACTTCCCTTGCCCGGTCGCTCTCAGCAACGCGTCACCGCGGACGCCTCATTCGCGAACCAAATTTTTTTAGCGAACAGTTGGTGGGCAGAAGACGTTGGGGGTCAAGTCAAACGAGCACGATCTCGCTTCTGCTGTACCGCCGGAATGTCTTTAAGTGTATTTTCCCAACTATCCTGCTTCTTTCTTTTATTTTATATTCCTTCTAATAGCTGCTATTTCCAGAATATAACTATCAAATTAAAAATAAAAATGATAGCGACCACTGTATCAGCTATGATAGATAGATATAATCAAAAGGATATTTGCTTAAATAATTGTTCAGCAAATGGAAAATTTGTATTTCTTTCGTTGGTGCAAGGATTGGAATTTAGAAAATATTACAGATAATGAGTATTTTGGATGTGTGTTATGTCATTGTGAGCTAGACCTTGTTGGGAAGAAAAAATGAAAGGACAAAATTGAGGTGTTATGTGTTTGCTAGGAATTCTTTCCTTAGCAAGTGATAACGTGCACCATTATCTCACTTAAAATGTGATAAATGTTTGCTATTGTCTTTCCAATCGAGCTTAGGAGATAAGTGTTATTTTACATATATTACTTGTTAGGTAGAGAATAGCATGATGAACACTTATTAAAGTATTGAACCTAAGTTTCATTCAAAATGAAATATATTCATGGAGCTGTAGCACTTCAATCCCAATTCATGGCACTAGATAGAGTTGGAAGTGGACTTGGTCTGGCCTGTAGCTCATTAGACCAATTGAACTTCTGATCTAGCCATGGGTTACGTCCAAATTAATTCAGTTTAGGTTTAGTTTTCAAGCTAAGGCCCAAAATAATTTTGGGCTAAGCTCAGGCTATTATTTGGTTAACCCGAACTCGACTCGAAGCTCAAGCCTAAAGATGGCTCGAAGCTTAGGCTATTACTTGGCTGTTTTAGAGTAATTATATGTAATTATTTTAAGTATTGCTTATTTTTGCATTGATACTTAAAAATTAAAAATTAACTTTGTTGGCTCAATTTTTAGTCCAAATAAGTTGCCATTGATCGGTCTAATTGGGTTTCAGACTTGAGGCTAGGGCCTAGAATTTGCAAATTTTTTAGACTTGAGCAAAATGCAAAGCCTGAAAAAATTTTTAAGTTAGACTTGAGCTGAAATGTGGCCCGATCCAGTCCACCTACTTTCAGCACTAGCACTAAAGCTACAATCCTTTTGAGTGCGTTTGGTATACAAGATTAGAGAGGGGATAGGATTTTTTTAATCCTATCTTACATTTATTTTTCAGAGGGATAGAATAAAATTTATCCCATAAGATGGCTAATCCCATGAAAAGAAAGGTTACTTATCCTATTAGAATAAATGTTTTTATTTTTATCCTGTTAAACTATTACTTTATTTTTTCTTTTTTATCCTTATCGTTAACCATAACCACTATTTTTTCTTAGAGTATAACCGTCCTATCTAATTTCTTATCCCGTCTTCCATCAAACGAGAGATAGGATAGCTTTTATCCTATCTTATTCTTTGTGCAATCCCATTCTTTCTTTGTATCTAATCTTGTCCTGTGTACCACCATTAAGTATACATGGGTGAGGTCTGATCTTTTGATCAAAGATAACTATCATTGGCATGACAGGCATAACAGGCCTTATCTAATTATGCATTGAAAGTGTTGATCTCTCCATTCTTGTTAAAAATAAAATGTATGGGAATGCAATAACTTATTAACATCGCAATATTTAATATATATATATATATATAATGTAAGGCAACATAATCTCATTATTAATAAAAATATATATGGTATGCTATCCCAACATGATCCCATTATTAAGGGAAATATATATGGCATACCACCTCATAAAAATATATATGGTATGCTATCCCAACATGATCCCATTATTAAGGGAAATATATATGGCATACCACCTCATAAAAATTATAGGTTATACAGGGTATGTGATCTAACAAAAATTCATTATTGAGCCCATAGTATTAACTAGTTTCTATAATATGCTATCCCACAAATATTTACATAATTGGTTGGATTGAACTACAAATATAGCATTTATTATGAGAAAATTAAGCTTTTCATCCACGTGAAGGATTTGTTACATTCCAAATGTGTAAGAGAGAATAATACATGCATGGTTGGCATAGTCCAACGAAGATCAAAAACACCCAACTTAACATCCTTCAAAAAAATGAAATTATTCCTTGTCCAAAGCTTTGATAAAGAGAACAACCAATAGATAAGAGGTAGAGCCATGATGATAAGATTCCCTAATTTTGAAGATCTTAACAAATTTATGAGATTCCCTTGATTTGAAGAATCTAATTATTAAGGAAACTTCTGATCTCAGTCAATGATTTATTTTCTTGGTTATGCATTGATTACATTAATAGATTTTCTTTACATAATTGTATTAAAGATTTGACAAGATTTCCAAAATTAGAAATTCCTATCATTTCATCCCTTAAAATCAACTTTGTCCTCAAAGTTGGAAATCAAGAAACTTCTTCTGCTACTTGTAGAAGTACTTTTATGTGGCCTCTTCTACCATCCTTATTTGCAACCCCATTAAAATGGAACCTTGGTTTATATGTGTCCACAGAAGCTTAATCATGAACAATAAATCTAAAGTTTGTGAGATCACCATTAGATGATACAGTAGCTTTTGCAGACTAGGATCAAAAGTAAATTCATATGAGGATCAACCTGTTGCTTATATTAAAACAGAAGTATAATTCAATTTTATAGTATTAGCACCATCATGCATTAGAGAATCTTGCAATAACGGATGATTGCTTTGTGGCATATTAGTTTGTTGCACTTCTAATAGCTTCATTGTAATTTGTGAGGGCTGATGAGGCTTACATGTTGATTTCAAACTCCTTGAGATAGTTATTTGAGAAAAAGCTACTTCTCTAATAGATGCTTGTGGAGGAGCAAATTTTGTACCAAAAAAAGAAATAGGAGTCTAGCACATGCTGCTAAAGCATTGTTGGTTTTCTTTAAATGCACCATCAACAACTTTAATTTGCAGGCTTGAGTAATGTAAATCTTGGCCATCTAGTGCAAGCATATTATAATGGTCGTTTCATTCACTAAGTAGTTCAAATTTCATATAGTCCACACCATTAGAAGATGGAACAATTGCTCTATGGGTTTCAGACTAACATCAAAAAATTATGTGCGTCTCTTTAAGTCTAGGTTTAGAGCCAACTTGCTTCTCTGTACTATAATAGCTATCTTTTTGCTTGCATAAAGCTAGCAATTGCTCTTCCTTGAGCCTAGCTAACCCAATAGCTTCAGTCACAGCGGTTAGTTGAAACATACGAATTATATGCTTGATTTTTTCTTTTAAGTTCATCAACAAAGCAGCTTACAAAAAATTCTTCGGTTAACTCTATAATATTGTTAATGAATTGTTTAAATTGGAATTGATACTCATGTAGCATGGAAGTTTGGCATAATTTGACGAGTTCTCTGTCAGAACAGAAATTCAATGCATGAGGTTCGGGATTGGATCATTCTTTCCATTTCTATATAATAATCAAATCCTTGTTATCGGACTAAAATTTTCTTTTCTCATACTCATGATCATCTTTTTCAAATTAATTAAAGCATCCATTACTTCAGCCACATTACAGGTACTTTGATCAGTTGCTTTTCGTAACTCTACTATAGATGCCTCTGTCATCTTTTTCAAATATTTCATGTCATCTTTTATATGTTTTTTCCATTGTTGTAGATGACTTTCTTCAGCCATAGTTTTGCAGGTTTTAACAAAAATAAAAATCTTCCTAAAACTGAGGGAATCTTCTCTCTCTCTCTTTTTTACTCATTTTCTCTCTTTTTTCTCTACTAGGTTTTATTTTGCTGGGGGTAAAAATAAAAAATGAGGTTGAGGGATTTTTTTTTTTTAAAAGATAGAAACTAGATGGGTTTTGGGGTGGCGACAAGAATCAATGTTATATAAGGAAGATTTTTTTTTTTTTTTTTTCAATACTAGGGTTTTGTAGATGAAAGAAAATAGAAAAAAAATAAGGTAGAGGATAGAAGAGTAACGGATTGTTAGCCCTAAGCTCTAATACGAACAATTGCGAACCCTAATGCAATGATTGATAAAATAGGGAATTTGGAATAATTATGATCGCTTCGAAGGGATCATACCTTCAGATAACCACTTTGAGGGGGGTTAGATCTCTTGATAACCATTTCAAGGGGTTTAAGCCTCGAAAGAAAAGAAACCAATAATATTATTCATCATTGACAAGCTAAAAGCATTGTTACATATTTATAAGGTTAAAGCCTTAATTCTTTAAGGAAAATCTAATATAATTATGTAAAGAAAATTCCTTAATGTAATCAATCCACATAACTAAGGAAATAAATTATTGACTGAGATTATGAGTTTCCTTAATAACTAGATCCTCCAAATCAGTAAGATATTATAGATTGAAGGAACCTCTAAAATTAGAGAATTTTAAATCCATGAGAAGTGCAAATAAGAGGTAGAGACATTAATGGAAGGATGGGTTAGCTGCTTCATGCTGAAGCAAATGAAGAAGTAAGTGAAGTGGAGGTTGTATGGTGGTGAGAGACTCTGTGAACATTGTGGATGCAAGAGGTTTAGTATGGAAAGAAGCAATAAATAGAGGAGCTGAAATTGTAAGCAAGGGAAGTGAGGTTCTAAAATGGGTTAATGTTGTATTCTTGATGTTCCATTATAAGGTGTTAGTTAAAACTGGCAAAATAGCTAGCTTGTCACCCTATCAATCAATCCTTCATGCTATGTCAAGATGTCCGTCAATTCTAAATGGTTCCATATAATAGAATGTTAGAAATGCAACATTCTCGAAACATAAGATATTAAAATGTAACAACTAAACATTCGAGGACCAAAATAAATTTTGACTATATGTTGGAGGACCAAAAGCATACTTTGTGATAAATCAGCCCATGCCTCACTTGTAGATGTTATATAGATGTTGCTATGTACAATATCTAGAAAGACCACATTGATGATCTATTGCAATGGGATAATTGGAGATAATATGAAGTTTTGGAGGGTTGAAGGACTGTATCATCAAACAAAGCTAAATTTATCCTTGGCGTCTAATGCCATATGAATAGTTATGTGACTCCAAGTTAAGTAGTTGCCACTATTAAGAAGCTAGGAAACTAAAACAACACCAGATCATTTGAATAATGAAAGAAGAAGAAGAGAAAGAAAACATTACATTTGGAGGAACTAACCGTCATTTCGATTTTGAAAGTAGCTGTAGAATCACATGGATTCATGGCCGTTAAAAAGTATAGGAATGTAATATTATAACTTATTCGGGTCATCCTGTCCCAACGTGATCCTATTCCTATAAAAACGATGGACAGATTCATCCCATCTTTTTTACTTTTTCTACATTTGGAATTCGTGAACTGTATAATGGGAAGGTAATCAAATGTAGGTTTGGTTACATTCGAATGTAGCCAAATCTGAGTTGAAACCGCTACCACAACCCCTCTAATTCATTGTTCTTCTTCCTTCCATCACGATACGACACCGGCCTCTTACAAAATCGTACATTCATATAAAAACCATGACCAATCGAAAAAATAAAAATAAAGAATTAGGATAGACTGATTGTTCCGAGAGGTCAGGCCTCTAGATAACCACTTTGAAAGGGTTAGGCCTCTAATAAAAGAGAGAACCAATAATATTATTTCACCGATCAAAATGAGAGAACCAATAATAAAAGAGAGAACAATTATTGGGCTATTTTTTGAGGCTAAGAATAATTTTTATTAATACATGTAAGTTCTTAGGAATAAATTTTAAAAAAAAGTTAATTGAAGATTCAAAGGATTTCAAAAATTGATTTTATACTAATGTATTCATATTATGGATTATCGAATCCTGAAAGAGCAGTTTTGGAGTAATATAATTTGATTGTTATCTAACTTTTATAAACTAAATAATCTCAACCTAGCTATAATATATTTAGCTATATATCTAAAATATATATGTATGACATTATTGTAAAATGCTTTAAAAAATGTATATTTACATGTAAATTGGATTAAGCTATTGATTATCTTGCTATTGGAACTCTAAGATATTTTTGAAAATAATGTGCACATGTACTTATGAACTATTGTTACATTCACAAAAAAGCATTAAAATCATGTGAAATTATTACATAACTTTGAATTTATATTTTGAAAGTGTTTAGAAAACCATGCATGCATGATACTTATTTAAAACTTTTTAATACTCATGTACTATTAAGGACTTTCATAAACTGCAGAGTCATTTGTGTACATAGGAAAATAAAATGAAATAAGGTTGGCAAAATAATTAGCTTTTGCATATGTTTTGGATTCTAAACCTAACTATATTAGCCAACCTTGCTAATGATGGCTATATACTGGTATTTAATTATTTTAGAACTTGATTGTGGTAAACCTGCCCTATAAGATTATTAGTAGTATAATGGACCAACCCAGTCAAGATTTAGTGAGGCACAATGGACTTATTTCCCAATTGTTAAAAATGAGGAACAATGGCTAAATGCGTAATAATAAATCTACTCTACAGGATTAAATGCGGTATGATAAACCAGTACGTTGAATATATACATACGACCATAATCTCATGGTTTAATGAGTTATTAGATAATGGCCTTAAAAATAGTCTATACATCATTCATTATAATTAAATGTGGAGTCTTGATTTAAAATAATTAATTATTCATAAAAAGTATTTGCATAAGTGCACTATGTTAATTTTAGAATCGGATATGGGTTGCCTTTTGAAATTTTGTATGAAATATTGGTTTTGAAAATGATTATATATTGTTAGTTGGAAATACTTGTATATGAAATATTGATGATTAAATTCTAACTTTTTATCGTAGTATTTTATATCTTATTATTTATTTATTTATTCCCTTTAGTTACTGCTTCGGTTACCCACCGAGAATGAAGTTAACTCTTCTTCCTTGTTTTCTTTAGTGCATTAAAGGATGGTAAGTTATAAATAGAGATTGAATAAGCTTTGAGTGAGACCTTATCCTAAGTTGCAGAACAAGCTTGGCTTAGCTAGTCTTTGTGATTTTTTGAACCCTTCTGATTATTTTGGTTTTGTAAAATTAATAAGAATTTTTAAAATTTTTTTGAAGTAGTTATATTGTTAAAAATATTGCATTGCCTTGATGTTAAATTTGTGGTTACATGGAGAGCGTCGTGTGGCTAATTCAAATTTTGAGAAAAAAAAAAAGTTTTTTTTTTATTTAAAAATATTGGAATTTAGCTATTTCTATTTAAGAGTTGGTCACCTTGCTTGCTTGTGAGCCCAATCCTAAATGTTTGCGGTGGTGTGCACGTGTTTTAAACTAGAGGCAGTGGCAACCATTAGCGGAAAATTTGCCAGCTTCGTTGCATTGAGAGAAACAATTGATGTAGGTTATCCGGACTCGTAATGTTGGGCCTCGAACGCTCTGATTGGAAACCGGAGCCTCCCTTTTTCCTCCGGCACACCGCACCCACGTACCCCAAGATTCAAGCAGCCATATCGCAGTCGCCAGAGGCCCGTTTATCTCCATCCCGTCGTCTCTTCCTCGCTCTCGCTCTCGCTCTCGTCCCTGTCGGTAGACGTGAGCGGAGGCGGGCGCTCCCTCACTCTCTCTGATTTATCTTCATCTTACTCCCTCCTCCATACGGTGTTCCCTCTCCTGTCCGACTTATTCTTGGCCTTCTTCCCAGTTTTGTAATTATAATTGTTGTTATTATTAGTCTCCCTATCCTCGCCCTTCGCCCTGCGATCGGGAATGGCGGCCCTCCCGCACCCGATCCCGGCCCCCAAGATCCTGCTCCGCTCCTCCTCCTCATCCTCCAACCCTGCCTTCCTCGCTTCCCACCTGACCCCGAAGATCCTTTTCGGCGATCTCTCCGCTCTTTCTCTCAGGCATCGAAGGTCGAGGAGACTCCGCCGGAGGAGCTGGTCTTCGTCGTCCGCGAGGGCCGTACTCGACTTCGACGTCTCCGGCGCCGCCGTCAACGCATCATCGAACGTCTCCTCGCCTCATCGGCGACAGCACGATGTTGACCATCAGTCGAAGGTACTCTGTTTTCGATATGGTTGTAGATTCTTCTAGTGATTTGGTCTTGTTCAGCTTGATGGCTTGTTTATATTCGAATTTTGAACTTTTTGATTATATATGCGTTTTGAAACCTTGTAGGCTGTTTGGCTATGTGTGATCTGAGATGCTTTTTTGATGGACTTTTGGTTGTGTTGTACCTGGACTTGACGCTTTTTGATTTATTTTAATCGTCTGGTGTCCGATGGATGGCAGTGTGCAGTGTAATCAGGCTAGGTGTGTATGTCATTGTTGCCAAGAATTGATGATGTGAACCAGGTAGACTGCTTACAAGCAGGGCAAGGTTATTATTATTTCATGAGTATTGTGAGTAGAGCTGAATAAGGGCCTGTTTGGATTGCTGCAAGTTGAGCTGTAGTAAGTGCACTTTACTGCAATTGAAGGCTTTCAGGTAGTCAGTTGGATATAAGTGGAGTTGGGTAATGTACACGGAGTTGACAAAAGTCCCTCACTTGCTATGGCTTGCAGCATGAAGCGACTCTTTTCAGCTTATGATAGGGCTGCAAGGGTTGTCACAAAGGAGGGAAACTATTCATGATGGTGGTTATGTAGGGACTGGTGCAACTGTCAGTGAGTGAAGTAGTTTCAATGGCATTCTTTAGGGAGAATAAGCCAGACAGGATGGTGATTTTCTACTTACAAGCTTAAAGTTTAGCATTCTAGCACTCTGAAGATCATCTGTTTCATTAAAGAAAAATTGTTGTATACTGAGATCATGAAAACTTAGTGCCAAACATATGAAGTGGACATGTTTTTTGCTATTCACCTTCTCGGTGATGTATAATTTAAGAGATCATAATAGGGTAACATACGACATAATTGTTATGCTTATTTTGATGCAAAACAAGTTTGTGCAGTTTGAAGAGATGAGGACATGCTACTTATCTTTACAGAGTTCTCTAAGATCATCCTTTCTCTTGTCATTGCAGTTATATGTTGATGGAGATTTAATTCGCACATCTCCAGTGCTTCTGTTAGGGGAAATAGTTATTGCGAAAATTGCATTGTTGAGAGTTTGGTCATCACCTAAAAGTATGATAAAACTCCTGTGATGTCGCTTCACAGGTATTATTGGCTAAATGATGACTGGGAGCCTAGAGAGATTAGTTCAAAGTCATATGGAATACAGGCCTCTAGAGTCTGGTTCTAGCCCTTTGTATTCCATGGGTGAATATTAGCATCAATTTTGTCCTAGATCTTGCTAAGACTGATGAGGGTTTTAATTCTGTCTTTGTGGTGGTGAACTGGTCCTCTCAGAATCTATCAGCTGTCCATGAAATTGTGAAATTTAGGTGAAAAAAAGGAAAAAAGTTTACATCATGCGATCACAGCCCAAAGTATTGGCACAGTTTTTGGTGCAATAACCACAAAAATCTGCACCAATTCTGAATTAGGCGTCTTGTGACACAATTAGAGAGAAATATGACTTTGGCTCATCACTTGTTTCTCAACCAAACTTCACCAAATATGCCTCGAATCTAAATGGATGTTGTTCTGTCAACAAAGGTTCTGTTATTTCTTTACATTCTATGATATGCATTAAGAATTTTTTACACTCTTAGAAAGTAGCAAATTAGGTTGGCTTTACAAAAAGACTAAACAAGTCCAATAGGTTTTGAGAATAGGCTTTGTCCATTTAGCCAGCCATTTGCACCAACTTATCAAGTAAGTTATAGAGCCACACTTTGGTTATAAACCTTGCCATGAGCCTATGAACCTTATCAAGTTTTTCAGCTCCAACTGACCTAAAATTTGAATACTTTGGAACACCCAAACAAGGCTTAGAACCTTTAACAGTAACTAATGACCATTTTTGAGTGTTTGCAGGAAAGATGACCATGGATTCGGGACAATGGCTTACTATTATCAATTTAATCTTGAAGAATCAATACATACTATTTAACTGACATTCACGTAATCCCATGCATGCATGTTCTTCCATCTTACCATGAATAAGTCCAAATAATCCACAACAGTCAATCAGCTTTCATCCTAATCACTTGTGTGATTTTTTGATATAAGATCAAAAATGATAGTCGATTTTTTGATATAAGATCAAAAATGATAGTCGAGGCTCTAAACAATGTTCATAACATCCCTTGCCTGTTTTAGATAATTTATGCAATAATCAATCATCTAAGAGCATATGTATAGAGGGAGCATTGTCAAATCTCTCCTATAATGGGAGTGCCAATGGTATTACAATGCCATTGAATAATCATGCACCTTTCGACTCTCCAATGATTGTTGCATTGTGAGAAAACTAAATGAGAACTCCTCATCGATAATGATTAAGCAAAGGCCATGAAGATCATAAAGTTTAGAAACAAAGAGGATGCAAGCAAATGAAGGCTGTAGAGATGAAGATCCTGATAATGTTAGATATGAATGTAATAGCATAACCATAGGAGTTGACAGTAAAGATCAAGACCTTGTTATATAGCTTGGAGATTCAGTGAGGAGGGAAATGCAACCTCAATAAATAGTAACCTAGATCTACATGGATGGGCTTGGGGGGAAGTTTAAATTCGTGATGTTACGATTCTTGTACCCAAGGTTTGTTGTACTGGTACATATTGGTACTTAATCGGTATGGTATGGTGCAACACTTGTATTGACACAGGGTTGGCAGACTTTTTTTCTTCCATCCAATCTTAGCATCATGTTGGTATCTTACTGGTATTATGCAATACACTCACTATGAGGCAATGTGGCTACTTATGTTTATGGTTTTAGATCTTAATGGGACATCTTATGCGATGCTGGAACAAGCTGTTGTTCCAAGAATTGGGATAGGACTATCTTGCCATTGTCCTAGCGTCTCAATTGGCATGTCTTGAGACATGTCCTATCCCAAGCATTGGGATGGCATGTCCTGTTCTATAACTCCATCTCATTGGATTTAAAACCTTGCTTATGCTAAACCTTGCTTTTACCTATCATGTCAAAAAGGATTTTCTTTGCATGGAAGAAAGGAAGACCTTATTGACGTGAATCGCTTGATTTGAGGTGTATACACCCCAACCAACACAGCCTGAACTGGTGTGGTATCGGGCCAAGTCAGCTGTTTGAGTTGATAAAGGGCCTAAATCAGCCTGAACCAAGCATGCTTGGTTTGGAGCAGTTTGAGGTAGTTTGGTCCCTTACCCTTTTTTTTTTTTTTATCTTTTCTTTCTTCTATTTTACTTGGTTCAGTCCTACTCAGGGTGGTTGGTGTTGTCTACCCTTTTTTCTTTTCCTTTTTTCCCCTCTTTTCCTTCTTTCATTCACTTCTTTTTCTTTTCCATTCCTTTCTTTTCTTTTTCACCTTCTTTCTTTCCTTTCTTATTTTCTTTCTTTGTTTCATTTTTCTTCTTCTTACCTTCCTTTGCTTCTTTCATTTTATTCTTCTTCCTTCATTTCTTTCCTTTTCTTATTATTTCCTTCCTTTCTTTCCTACTTTTCTTCTTTTCTTTCTTTCCTTTTCTTCTTTTTTTTCCTTTTTTTTTTTCCCTCCCTTTTGTTCTTTCCTTTTCTTTTTTTCTTTCTCTTCTTCTTCTTCCCTTCCTTTCTTCCTTTCCTTTTCTTCTTCTCTTCCTTTCTTTTTTCCTTTCTTTTTCTCTTCCTTTCTTCCTTTCCTTCCTTCCTTTCTTTCCTCTTTCTTCTTTCCTACATCTTGTTCTTTTCTTCTTCTTCTTCTTCTTCTTCCCTCTCTTTCTTTCCTTTTCTTCTTCCTTTCTTTCTTTGTTTTATTTTTTTCTTCTTTCCCCACATGGATAGGTACTTTAAAGTATTTTGAACATCCATAAACCTTAAGTGAGTACTTTGAAAAGTATCAAAGGCTTAATTAGGTCCTTTAAAAATATATTATAGTACCTTTAGATATCCATAAATCTTAAAATAATCCTTAAAATAATCTTCAAAATAAAAAAAGATATTAAAAAACAAAAAACACTGGTACTGAATCGATACATTTTTACATATGAAATGTCAATATGGTATGATTTGTTGCCTGACCATTGAAACTGCCCTCATTCCCCCTCCACACAAGCATGCTGGATTAGTTGGTCACCAAGCCGATGATCGGATGTCAAGGAGAAGAGCAGATCTGATGCTCTTCATTGCCTTGTTAGGAACGTAGGTTAAGGGCTAAGGAATTGGACCATAAGGAGAGACCGATGTTGTTGGATGGTTGGGTTGAGGCAATACCGCAAGAGGAAGATGTTGGGAGAATGCTAAGGAAGGATGTCTTGAGAGAACAACAAGGAAGACATCAGTTTGAGGTGAGGCCTTGGAAGAGGCCGACGTGGCAACTAGGGATCTAGGGTTTCATTTTGGTAAAGCTTAAGAGAAATCATGACTACTGAAGAATTGAGCAAGGTCAAGAAAGTTTTGGACTGCTGAGGGGCTTGGATGCTTAGCTTATTATTAATGAAACAAGTTTTGGGTCCAGGAATTTAGGTCAGATTGAGTTGGTTGGTAATTAATAAGAACCCATCTATATACTAATATGGATCAGGTTGAGTTGGGTTAGAGTTTATGAAATGTAGACCCAAGCAAAAATTTAACGCAGGCTCAAAATTTGGACATGACCTAACGCTATGGGTCTCAAAGAATGGGTTGGGATGGGTTTAACCAGGTTGGGTTGGTTTGGATTGTGAGTCAACCTGACTTGTTTGTTCGCAGCCCTAGACATGTTACTGTACATTTATTTACAATTCTATTCTGATCGAAGGCCTTGTTTGGCATTGCATTTGAAAGGGCTAAAAAGCCTTTTTGATGATTTTAAAATGTTTGGTAAATATTTTGAAAAAGCATTCTACCTCCTCCACAAGCCGAAAAGTTTACTATGGAAAGCTTCGGTTTGGAGTTTTGAGTATAAGCTTTACTTGAGATGTATCAAGAAGTTCCTTTTATTAGACTTGAAGGTTATGGATCCGAAATACAATGGCTATCACATTTAATACAATAATATATTATTGTAGTATAATATACTTTGATTATAATATAATATATTATAATTAAATTTTAATATTATAATATTATTGTAGTAATATTATAAAAATATATTATTATCATAACTAAAATATAATTATTATATTATATTCCAATAATATTATTATAATATATTGTAATATCATGATATATGGAAAAGCAATGATACAATCTATATCTTATTGCGTGCAGGCAATGTAAAATTGTGAATTCCATGATGTAAAGTGACAATAGTTGAGTTGGTACTCACATTGCAATTATTATGTGGTTTGGTTCTGTTTTATTTTTGTTGAACCAATATGCTTATACATATGAGAAATGCCGAGTTTGAAATTTCAGTAATTTTGGTCCAGTTGCGTTCCATCTCACTTTCGCATGATAATTCTAGTGTAAATTCGTTCAGTTATGAAGCAAAGAAATATTTTTGCTATTCTATATTGAATCATATAATTGATAAATTAACAGGTTGCAAATTTGAGTGATATCATATCAGAGAGAGGAGCTTGTGGGGTTGGGTTTATTGCAAACTTGAAAAATGAGCCTTCCCATAAGATTATTGAGGATGCTCTTGCAGCTCTTGGCTGCATGGAACATCGTGGAGGTTGTAGTGCAGATAGCGCCTCTGGTGATGGGGCTGGACTAATGACTTCAGTTCCATGGGAGTTGTATAACAACTGGGCCAGCAAACAAGGTCTTGCTTCGTTAAGCAGGTCTAATACTGGTGTTGGCATGGTTTTCCTTCCCCAAGACAAGAAGTTTATG
This sequence comes from Metroxylon sagu, assembly GCA_017589505.3. Classification (NCBI taxonomy): domain Eukaryota; kingdom Viridiplantae; phylum Streptophyta; class Magnoliopsida; order Arecales; family Arecaceae; genus Metroxylon; species Metroxylon sagu. The sequence goes on from JACVBY030000519.1 coordinate 781,201, forward strand.
AACGAGGCAAAATCAGGTAATTCCTGAAGAAAAACTACCTTTTATTTTCTTTGAAAATATCTTCTTCCCATGCTGAAAGATCTTTATTTTCCATGCGTTGTGCCTCTAGTGATATCTGTTTGTTGCATGCATCTATATATATGTCCTTAGCATAAAGAAATCTTCTGAATCAAATGTTTTGGTGGTTAAGGATCACTTGCCAGTATGTATTATAATCATGGCTACTATTTTTCAAACATCAAATTGTTATCTGCTGGATGATTCCTGCAATCATTTTCATTTTGAGGGTATTACCTGCTTTTGTGACCCCTTTTTCAGATTAGGCTTCTATTTGTATTTCTAATTTTATCTGTTCATCTTCTTTCATGAGTAGATAGATTTAGCAATTATAATAATTGTTTTCCACAGCTTATTATTCAGATTTCATAAACATCTTTGCATATATTGAAGGTGCTGATATATATTTCTACAGTTATCATGAAGACATTTTCAGAAGAAGGTTTGGAGGTGCTTGGATGGAGACCAGTTCCTGTAAATACATCAGTAGTGGGTTACTATGCAAAAGAAACCATACCTAACGTCCAACAAGTGTTTGTCAAAGTATCAAAAGAGGAGAACATCGATGACATTGAAAGAGAACTATATATCTGCCGGAAGCTAATTGAGCAAGTAGTAAGATCTGAGGAGTGGAAAGATGAGCTCTATTTCTGTTCGTTGTCAAATCAAACAATTGTATACAAGGGCATGCTTCGCTCAGAGGCTTTGGGGCAATTTTATTTGGACCTACAGAATGAACTTTACAAATCATCTTTTGCCATCTACCATCGAAGATACAGCACAAATACTAGTCCTAGGTGGCCTCTTGCACAACCAATGAGGTTACTTGGTCATAATGGAGAGATCAATACAATACAGGTTTACATTTCTGCCTCAATTGTGTTGGGAAATTTAACATTATGAAGATTTTTCATTACAATTTTAAATTCCAAAATACATGTCATTTTTTTTCCTATCAACAAACAACATTATCTGTAGCAGTATTTCTTATAAAAATTGTTTGTAGGGCAACTTGAACTGGATGCAATCTCGAGAAGCAACACTCAAATCCCCTGTTTGGCGTGGTCGTGAAAATGAAATTCGACCATATGGCAACCCAAAAGCATCTGATTCAGCAAATCTTGATAGTGCAGCAGAAGTATGAGTTCATGACTCTTCAGATCACTTATCACTTTCAATCTTACTTGTATAATAATGTGTGTGTGTGATAATCTCATGTATGTATGTATGTATGTATGTATGTATGTCTGTGTGCGTGTGGTGTGTGGGTGTGCGCATGTGTGGGTGTTTGCGTGGGTCTTTGCGTGGGTGCGCACGCGTGTGTGCATGTGCATGTGTGCGTGTGTGGGGTGCATGCGTGCGCTACTTTGGTTTCATCATTTTAAAGCATAATTGAGAAATGAGAGGATTTAAATGGTTGAAATTAGAGGGCCCGAACCTACATTTTCTTTAGCTACTAAACCTACCTAGAAGCTGTTCTTAATGATTTTATCAACTAAATAACCTGGCATGAAGGTTGCAGTTTACCTTGCTGGTAAAGTCTCCTGGTGACCTAAAACATGGGTTTGCATCCCGCCTTCATTAGGGTTTTGGATATTAGCGGTATTTGGGGGAGGCTACCTGCATTGTGTAGCCCACTACCTGCAAGCCTCTCCTACACCCTCCCTCCAAAAACACACACACACACGAGACCGAGAGAGAGAGAGAGAGAGAATAAATATGCAGATAATATCTAGTGAATGCAATTCTTGTTGATATTATCATAATGTTGAATTTGATTTGTCATGATTCTGTCTAGGTAGGAAAATAAACTTTCATCTTTAAGTGGAGATATTTGGATTGTCCTTATTTGTTGCATATGGAAAACTTCATTTTAAAAGGCAAAGTGGGCCTTAGGGTTTAGGACTAAGTATGGAGTGATGCACTTGTATTCTTCATGTATAATGTACCATGCTTTGTGTTATCATTCTTGCACGCATCAACATTTGAAGACAAACAATTCTATGAACACTTTGTTGGAACTAAAGATAAAATTATGAATAGGGATTAACTTTGTAGCAAGGTTTTTGTACCGAGAACTGGTACTGTTTCGGTATTGGACCGGTACAGTTTGGTACAAGATATGCTGTACCAAAGTGATGAACTAATAACCATATACCATACTGAACTGACATCGTACCGAATCAATGGCGTATCAGTTACCTTGTATCGAATCGACAACGTACTAGTTAGGTGAATTGAAAAGTTCTAACCCATAAACCACTTCGAACCGAGCCAAACTAAGTGTTTTGGTATGGTATGGAGCGGTTTGGTATGGTAAGATGTCATTATGAGGTTGGTAAGGGGCAGTTTTAGACTACATAGGGTGGTTTGAGGTGGTACCAATCCTGTATCATTTTGAAATGGTGAAACATACCGGTATGGTTCAGTATGCCCTATACGGGGCAGTTTTGTATGGCTTGGCTTACCTTACTTTGTAGTCTTGATTAGGTTTTTCTTCTATCAATATAACCAAAAAAATCATCTATTGAACACAAACTATGGTTGTTTCATAATTGGGCTACTTCTTGGAACAAGCTTTCTATTATTACTGTAAGAGATAAACTACATAATGACTACTCTAGACAATGAGTTAAGTTTAAAAAAGAACAGGTGGAGGGTGACAATGACAAGAGATATGCTTTGAAAAATATTTGGTTTTATATGTATTAACTGTTTCAAGATGAATGACAAGTTACTATAACTACATATTAGGTGAGGGTGGCAAATCATGTCAGTGGGTCACAAACGAATCATGTCAACTTAAGAGTATAACAACAAATATATCAACACGAACCCAACCAGTTTATCAATCATGTTAGAAATCTAGACTTAAACTCGATTCGTGTATTATATAGGTTACATGTTACAACTTGTATAACCCGTTTAATAAACTGGTTGTTCTCAGCATGATACAAATTCATGATCCATTTTCAACCTGTATAAATGGAAATCAGATTTTACTCCATCTAACCCATGTGACCATGTTTTAGCTTTTATTTGATGGAGTACTGAAATAGCCAAAACATCCTCCACTTTTTTTTTTGCCTTATATTTTGCTTATTTTATATATTGAACAAAGATATACAAGTAATTTCCTAAGTTAAACAGGTCTAATGCGTTGCATTCGAGTTTGTGTTACACTAATTTACCCATTTAATAATTATGTCAATTGTGAGTCAATTTTGGATTAATGGGTGAATCCAAGACGTGACTTATTTATTAATTGTGTTTAATGGGTTAATTTGATTTTGAGCCAAAACCATTTGTGCTCAACTTAAACCCGCTAACTCCTTGTTGAGTTCGAGTCTTGTTCACGGGTTGTGTCCAAAATTACTACACCTAATATTAGGAGAGTTGCTTTAATTTATTGTCTTAAGAGTTATTTAAATCGAGTTTTTTATTTAATATTCATCAAAGTATTAGACTACAATTTATCTTAAGCTTGTGATACCTTTATGCACCATATTTTGGGGTAGCGCATATCATGGTACTTTATTTGATAATTAATCACTCTCTTTAGCTCAACTTAACTCAGCTCAACTAAGCCTTAATTTCAAACGAGTTGAAGTCAGCTAATTAGTACTTTGACAAGATCAGTATTATTTGGTATATAACAAGGCAAGGTTACAAAGGAATGTGCATTTAGTGAAGTTAAAAGTTTATTTAAATAGATCCTTGGCTTCAATAGCTAGTGGCCAAGCGCTAGAAAAATTAAAAGCATTTGAAATTGGTACATGGAAAGGTAGTATGTCTTCAGATTAAGAGCATCATCCAAAAAGAAGCTTCATACATCCAATATTTTTTTTCCCCCATGATGTTTAACATATGAGTTCCAAATCATAACTACCTTTTGAATTAATATAGCTATTATTTTTCTTACTGGTGTTATTTATGTTTCAAAATTCTTAAATGTTCAGTCTTTGAGATCAAGAACATGCTTCCCCTTGGTTTCTAGTTCAATTAATGTGATAGTTTCTTTTTGTCCTTTTGAATACATTGAGTGTTATAATTGTATAAAAAGCACAAGTAACTCTGGTTAGCAAGCTCAATTTTGAGGAGCAAGTGTTGGAGAGGAATGCTATTAAGTCCATATTATTGAAGGGAGCAAATAGCCTGACATGAATAGTTGCTATGAGACAATTATCTCTTACCAGCCATCGCTCCCATCTCACCTTCTCATTGTCTTTGAATTTGTGATGATGGTGCCTAATTATTGAAGTGCATGGTATTATGTGTTATAAGCAATTTGATAGATCATATATAAGGAAGTAATACAGGTCTAAGATAATAGAATCAGTTGCAGTAAATAAGAATTTAAATATGTTTGTTCTGTTGATAAGAATGACATTCTTCACAACCTAAACTGCTTTTTATCTATCATAACAAAAAATAGCTGTAAATATACATCCATATGTAGTAATGCTAAAAAACCTATGTCCCTATGGGACATTACATGAAACCTGACCTTAGCATTGGAATGAGGTAGAATGCTCTTTGTTTTTCCCCTCTAGGAAATGAGGGATCATCAAGGAAGAGTCACTGGCCAATAGTGGTTCAGCAATTAGTAGGATCAGCCATTGAATATAGACAGAAATCAGCATATTCCTTTATATGAGCGGATATTTTAAGATAGAGATGTTCATTATCTGTTCTTAAACAACTTAACTGTATAAAGGTTTGATCATGAGGAACTACACCTATATCTTTTAAGTTTCGAAGTGTTCAGATTCACATGGAATGTTAGAAGTGCTCATTTGTAACATCAAATACTGTCTATATATTTCTACTGTGTTTTTGTTTTCATTATGTCAGAGTTCTATAATTTCATGTCTTTGATGGGCTCGGTGTATATTATCCTTATCTCTTTGTGGCCAGTTGTTGCTAAGAAGTGGTCGAAGCCCAGCAGAAGCTCTGATGATTCTTGTACCTGAGGCATATAAAAATCATCCAACATTGATGATAAAATATCCAGAGGTAAGATTTGCTTATATCATCTCTGGGCTCATGTATTATTTTTAATGTACTTGGACACTAGGTTGCCTATATATTGCTCTCTTCTTTTTCAGTGAGATGTTTATATGTCTCTTTACTGTTTCCTTCTTTGGCTTCATGTCAAAAGAGTTTATATGATAAAAGTTTGTTTAGAGAGTGCATTCTGTTCCATGTTTCCATTTGTACCACTAAACTTTGATAACTTGTATTAGGTTGTTGATTTTTATGACTTTCATAACATGCACAATTAAACTTCCATGTTTCCGTTTGTGCTCTTATGCAATGTTAGGTTGTTGATTTTTATGACTATTATAAAGGACAAATGGAAGCTTGGGATGGGCCTGCCTTACTTTTATTCAGGTATTTTGTATTTTCTAACCTAGAGATCCATTATATTTGTCATGTCAGTTGCAAGTTTGCTTCTTGTTTCAGTAACTAGTCGAAATTTAAAGGTTTCTATTGTGGTTCTTGCTATATAATTTTATAATTGTAATATGTAGTGGTTTATGTTTTATCACTTGCTCTTGTATTTGGCTCTTTTTGGGCCCATGCAATTAAGATAATAAACAAAAATTGGAGACAAGAGGGATTAGTTGATCCAGGCAATATTCTGGTTATTCTAATATAGTGGTTGATGTAATCAAGGTTGTAAATCCTGTGTGATGGGATTGTCTCGATTTTTTTATGAAATGAGACAAGCCACTATGCCATTTTGTCCCAAAACTTGGGATGGGAAATATTTCAAGACATTCCGATTGGGATGCTATGATGATGATGGGATGGTTTTGTCCCAACAATTGAAATGGTATCCATCCTAACATCCTACAAGATATTCCACTAGGATCTGAAATCAAGGTCTACTGTACAGACATATCAACCGTGCCATATCGATAAGGTGCCAATACCGTATCAAGTTTGGATTTGGCATAAAACAAATCTCTTTGAACAAATTCAAACTCTGCCTGGTACCGTGATACCAACCCATACTGCTTGGTACCAAGTGGTTAAGAGTGAAAAAAGAATGGAATCCTATCTCAGAACGGGATGCATACTATATCGAACTAGCAATATATTGGTATGGGTTTAGGTACCTTTTTTGCGGAACTTGTCTAAAACTGTTTATTGTAATTAGAAAGATAGAATCATGACTATGCTGCAATTGTGCTTTTGTTCCCTTATTCATCATTGTTTTCTTTCTTCTAATTGTTATTTCTTATATTTTGTTTGCTTCTTTGTACCATTTAACAACACATTTCTCCTTGCCATGGTAGTATATTTGTGTTTCCTCTAGGAAGAGTTTTTCTTGAGAATATTAGCATGATATTCCTTCATACTGTTGTCATATGTGTTCAAGTTTGTTTTGATTTAAGGAAAACAAGTAAGAAGAAATCATTTTTATATTGCTTTACTTTAGTGTAAAGCAAGGTTTGCCATATTGGAAACCGATACCATTTTGGCACTTTTTTGGTGTTGTTTCGGGATGGTACGGAGGCAATACAGGGTGTGATATAGGGTGGGACGAGCCCTGGACCATTTCAAAATGGCAAACCATCTCACTTCCCCATCGGTATGGTCTAGTACGTTCCGAACCAGGTGGTTTAGTGTATCATGGTGTAAAGCTTATTTAGAAACATTCAACTATACATTGTTCTTAAGTGTTCAAGTGAATATTTAGAGATTAGATGCTGGTAGGAGTATGATTATGTTGATTTCAGTTGCTAATGTAATTATCCCTCTTAACGCAAGATCAGTTGCAATAAACAAGATGTAGAGTTGGGGAATGACATATAATTAAGTACAAGACCCCACCCACCAATCCACCCACCCATGTGCTCGCTTCCTGCATGCCCTGTACGTATGTATGCATGCAAACTACAATTGTAAAATGAGAAGTGCCCTAGAGTGCAAGGTTATTAAAATGGTTTAAATGTGTTCTCTTCTTCTTAAGCATTTAAATGGTTTCATGCATATAGATACTCTAGGACCTTATTAATTGGTTGAAAAAATGTACTCTTGAATTTAAGTTACTTTGTACCAAATTATAGTTATAATTAATAAACCATTAAAGGATGACTTTCTAGCTGACAGATATTTCTTTTATCAATATTAACATACCATTGTAATTTTGAGGTATTTGGCAAGAAAGTAAAGATCTAGCCATAAATTTTAGAACGCAAACAAAGAAAGCAGTTTATACTTTGTAGTTTTTGTTAAAGATTTTATTTTAGTTATTGATAGAACATGCTTTTTGGCAACTGAAGGGAAACAACTAATTACTATCTTTTGATGGATCTAGTGATGGAAAAACAGTAGGAGCCTGTCTTGATCGAAATGGTCTTCGTCCTGCTCGATATTGGCGAACAGCAGATGATATAGTTTATGTTGCATCTGAGGTAAACTATATATTCACTCATTTTAGAGGTACTTGGTTATATACATTTTCATCTGCTATTAAGTTTGTATTTTAAGAATGTACTCTTAGAATTTCACTTATTTCAAGCATGTTTAGAGCAATATTATCTTCTCATTTCATTACAGGATAATGCCAACAGACATTTCTATGCTCTATTAGTGAATAACTACATGATCTTTTCTGCAGAAAATATTTTGCATTACATGCTATATTTTATTATTTACAACAGTCCCTTCTATATAAGAGTAAAAATGGAATAAATATAAATTATGCAGTAAATACCAGCAAACATTATACCATTGAGATCAAAAGAAATGCTCAAGGAATGCCATATCTTGTGCTCCTTCATTTAACCCGTTCTAGTCATCACCTGCCTAACTTGACCTGCCGGGTTTATGGGCTGGGCATGGATTGGCCAATCTTGACCTGCCATAGTAGGGTTGGGTTTAGGGCAAGGCCCTTCAACCGGTTAGTTCAGGAGGTATATATTATAATATATTAGTTTTAATATAAATATAAGCTTAACTTGGCTATACTTGAGAAGATCTCTCCTTAGATTCTGTAAGCTTTAGATTTGGATGATGAAGGCCCCATATCGATGTTTCAAGTTGTTAAACGTAATCTACCACCTCTAAAATACTTACATACTAAAGAAATAATTCATGTTTTTATTGATCTTTTGATGCATGGGCTAAAGGTCTTTAAATCACATGATTTTTAGTGTATAAGCATTTTAGAGGTAGTAGATTATATTCAATTGCTTAGATCATTGACATGAGATAATTGAATCATTGATTTGAGATCTCCATCACTCCATCATACAAATCTAGGCTTCATCAGGCTCGAGTGGAGAACTGGAGATCCTCTTAAGAGTAGCTAAAGTCAATCTCTATATATATAATTTTTAAGTGGGATTTGTGGTGTGAATGATATTTGTTCAAAGAATTGTGATTTATATTGTTATTTTATTTACTTTGTTGTGCCAAGTGATTTAGTCCAAAAACTATAAAAAATAGCCTATCCATATAATAGGAGGCCCAGAACTAGATTGGCTCAAGCCAAGTAAAACGGGTTAGTGGATTGGGTTTAGGTAGGCATTCTTGACCCATTGGCTTGTTGGGTCGGGTTCAAGTTAGGTCCTATGGTCCTTAATATATAATCTAGGCCCAACTTGAATGCAACCCAGCTTGCAGATTTCCACCACTATGTTAGCTTAATGTGGGTTCATGAGAAATTGCAGAGATTCGGTAGGTCATATGTGACTCCAATTTGGTGCATTTCACAAGCTGATCATGCTATAACATCAAATAGACTTAAATGTTAAATGTGACCATGACTTATGTTACTAGCTTTTTTCTGATTTAAGGGGAAGAGTTCATGAGTTATTTGCATTGACTTTTGACATGTCCACTTTGATGCTTGATGACCGATCATTTGCTTGCAATGTTTCTTTACCAAAAAATTTCTTTGAAATCTATCTAGCTCATCCTGGCACGCTATGTCGGTACTTGAATCAGCTTGCGCACCCACTCCTGCTTTAAGTTACTAAAGCTGAATGGGCGCGGGTCAATACAAAATGGCATGGGTTGGCAAGGGCTAGCATGCTGGGTAGGCAATCATTATTTGTAGTCCACCATGTGCTGGCACTTGAAACCATGGATTGCCATATATTAGCTTCATAATCTTGAATGTTACCTCCCAATGCTATTTGAATGGCTGTTGATTTTCCACTATTATTCTGAAAATGTGCATATCAGACCCACTAGCTCTTGGTATAAGAATCCATGAAGCATTGTGCCATTTTGGTTGTTTGTTGTTATTTGCAGGTTGGTGTTTTGCCAATGGATGAGACCAAGGTAATAATGAAAGGTCGATTAGGTCCTGGAATGATGATTACTGTGGATCTGGAGAGTGGTCAGGTTTGTCATTTGCATCCATTTTTATATTTTCGCAGGAGCATAATTTAGCACTCAGTATTCTATATAATAACAACAACAACAACAAAGCCTTAATCCCAAATTAGATAGGCTCAGCTACATGAATGTTCTGAGTCATAAATATATAAAGTGGTAAATATATATATATATATACGCACAGACACACACATATTGATTTTGGAATCGAGAAGAGTTGAGTATATATGTGTTTGTGTGTATTAAAAATATCGATAGCTAATTTCTATTCCTTTTCCTTTCATTGAAAAATCATCAATCTGGATTTTGGTAATTATTAGTTTTGCTAGTTATTCTGCTTAAGCTTTTTGTTGTTTTAAGGTGTTAACTTGATTGACACAAGAGAGCTGAAGTATTTAATTGCTCAATTCACTTGTTGGCATTTAGGAGCTACATCAAGTATATATGTATCATATACTTTTCTCAAGTGCAGTTATAAAATGGTGTACACAATAGCATGCTGAACTAGGTGATGAAATCACAGAAATTGAGAGAAACTTGAGCCGATGATACACTTAAGATATGTGAAAGACTACACTAGTTCGTGAGTTATCTGTACCTTAAGCTACTAACAAGTATCTTTATGAGTTTAAATCTTTGGACTATTGAGATATCACTCTGCATCATTAATTATAAATTATCATCTTAAATGTTGTTCGATGCTGATTGTAAAAAATTTAGGATATGCATTGCACATGTTTACAAATTGACCCACCAACATGGTTATGACAGTGGAGTGGCAAATGAGCTAACTCCAGCTCCTATTGCGTGGCATTAAATCTAACTTGCACACTATGCTGTACTATCCTTTTCACATCAAGTGGACAAGAACATATATTTATACAACATACACACCAAAAAATGGGAGTATATTCACATACATACTTGTGTGTACACTTATATTCGTACATGTTTTCTTGGGTCTGCATGCATGTGTTCTTTTAATATATGAGATTCTGGTTGCTATTAATCATGGACTACTTAAATATGTCAAATTTTGTCATATCAGTACAACTTTATATGTAAGTTTGGTCATCTATTCTCTTTTTTGTCCTATAGATTTTTGTATGTGAACGCATGCCATGTGCTTTTTATGTATGTCTCTTTTTGTAGTTCTTTTCTAAAATCCTTAAAATTGTTCTAATATAATATTTACTATTCTTATTTTTTTAGGTTTATGAAAATACAGATGTTAAAAAGAGAATAGCTACAGCGAAACCCTATGGAAAGTGGTTGAGTGAAAAGATGCGTACCATGAAGCCTGTGAACTTTCTCGCATCTGTTGCCATGGATAATGAACTAGCTTTAAGACACCAACAGTAAGGATCACTATTTTATTATTTTTCTTTTATTTTCTCCAACCCTAACATTCAACCTTTGAATGTCTTTTCCTCCCCCTGCCACCCTGATAAGAAGAAATACCTGGCCTCACACATTCAACCTTTAAATATCAATGTTTATGTGCTTTTGAGATTTACCGTTGTATGAGGCATTTTCTTAGCTTTAAATAGTGCATCACAGGTTAATCCAAATAGGAGCTGTTAGTTTCATTGTTGATATCATTTTAGCTACTTAATTGACTATTGCTTTTTTTCTCCTTTATCTTTTGTGAATTTTATTTAGCACTGAAAAATTTTCAGTTTGCAGTACATTCTAGTTACATGAAAAATGACCTTATCCAGTCATCATCATCACCATGTTGTTGTTAGAGATCTTGTTAGTTGTATATGAGTTCATCATTATTAATTGCATATTTATACTATTGTCTTTATTAAGGTCTATCGTACTGATCCGTACCATATCATATAGATAAGGTATCGGTATGATACCAAGTTTCGATTTGATATGAACCAAATTAGTCTGAAATGAGTGGCACCATCCTTTATTATTCGGTATCGACTCGCACCGCCTAGTACTGAGTTGTATTATGATTAAGACTGAGGAAGGAATGGGCATCCTATCTTGGCATGGGATGCACACCATATTGTACCGATCCATACCATATCAAACCGTAATATACTAGTATGGTTTTCGATATCAGTTTTGCGGACCTTGGTCTCTATCTTTTCATGTATTTCCAAGTATGATTCTTTACTAACCACTCCACTCCGTTGAATTGTATTTGAATAGGACATGGTTAATGGACATGATTTTTGCCCTTTTTTCTCGAATATGGTATCAAAACCATCTTATCATCCTATATAAATTGGATAAGCCTTCTTAATATATCTATTTTCTAGTTTGATGTAGCTTTGCTATTTTTAACATGCATCTCCAATAAAATATCAAAGAATCAATTTGGTTTTATATTAAGAAAGTTGACAATTGAAAATATTTTTCTTCTTAAGAAGTTAATCGAGGGGTATAAAAAAGACAAGATAGAAATCTTAAGATGGATGTTAGCAAAGAAAGAAATTCTTATTAGATGTATTAATATAATTAAGAACATATACGATGGAGCTAATATTAGTGTGAGAATTATTGATGATAATGCTAATGACTTTTCAATCACAGTAGGTTTGCATTAAAGATCTGCTCAAAGGTCTCGTTTGGCAGAGCTTTTGGATGGCCTAAAACCACTTTTGGAGGGGTAAAAATGCTTTTCGGTGTTTTTAAGTTTTTTGGTAAAATTCTAAACATGTTTTTACGGTAATGTAACGGCTGTAAAATGCTCTACTTATAAAAGCTCAAATTGGGAGCTTTTCCGAAAAGCTCTACTTAGAAGAGGTGTTTCATTAGACTTGAAGTCATAGATTCAAACCAAAAGAATAACCATATTCAATATTATAACATCATTTGATATGACTATAATAATATAATATAATCTATTATGATATTATTATAATATATTATAAATAAAATATAATTATTATTAATTATATGAAAATATTATTATAATTATAATATATTATGTAGTGTAAAATAAGATTAAAGAATAATATTATAATATACTATAATATAGTATACTAATATAATATTATTATATTATATAACGTTATAATTTTGTAATATTACTATAATGATATATGATAATGCTGTGATATTATATTGTTAGATAATAATTATCATAATTTTAAAAATATGTTATAATATCATTATTAAATAATTGCATGTCCTTGCACTTGTGCTTGCTTGTTATGCGCATCCATGTAATAAGACATGGTTGTAAATGTTACGTCACATCACTTTTTGGATGACCTGATTTATTTTGGGATGTAATATTCTCATGAATATGCTCTTCCATCTGATATGCATGTTCGCATCAACTTAAGGAGATGCTTTTACCTTGAAGCAATGCTTTAGAGCTAGTTTATTATAATTCTTAATGATAAAACAAGAATTCACTTTTCTTTCTCAATCATCATTTTTTTTTTCAAATTAATGATCCTTTTCTTGAACTAATTTGCTTTGGTTAAACCAGAGCATTTGGCTACTCAAGTGAAGATGTTCAAATGGTCATTGAAACAATGGCCTCCCAAGGGAAGGAGCCAACATTTTGCATGGGTGATGATATTCCATTAGCAGTCGTATCTCAGAAGTCACATATGATCTATGACTATTTCAAGCAGCGTTTTGCTCAGGTTGGTTAGATGTACCTAAAATGAAGCTAGCCTACTAATCTAGTGTGGCTTTTTCTGCCCATTAGCTACAAGAGATATTTACCAACAAGCTTGTTATTTATATTATTAAAATAAATAATGCTTCAACATACTATAAGATCAGTTGTCATACTCAAAATGTCAGTCTAGCTAATGTTAGGAGTCCATCTAAATCCTGTAAATATTTGCATTTCTGCTACTTTGATGTGAACTTCTTACTTCCTTGATTATAAATTTTAACATTGATATTGCCAGGGAACTTTTAACTGTTGTGAATTTATCTGGTATGTACTTTTACTAGTTCCCAGGCACATGACACTTAGAAAATAGAAAAAAAAGGAGATACTTTACTATCTTCAAAATAAATGTTGATTTTAAATAATCGGTTGCTATATCAATGTGTAAGATAGTTTGAAAGAATTGAGAGATTAAGGGAGTGCATTGATGATAAGCAATAATTAAGGTGAATAAAGACACATATGCACAGTAATATGAGATATACACCATTGATACCCCATAGGCAAAATGTCCTCATTTTTCTCTCTTCCTTGTCTTTTTCATTGATATTGTTAATGACCAAATGCTAAGTTTGTATGGTGCACAACACATAGCTTTCTTTGTATTAACTTTTACAATTATTTTTACATTGGAACCACATTCAAATTGTTAAAGGGGTGTTTGGTTTGTCGAATCTTTCAAGATTTCAACCAATCTTTTAGTGGCAATGTCATATTACCGTGTTTGGTTTGACATATCCAGAAAAGTTGATGGGCATTTAAGATTACTTTGAGAATCAGATTGCCACATTTTATGGCAATCTGATTCCTAAGAGGAAGTTAGGTAATCTCAGATTGCGGCAGATGGGAATCTTTGTCTTATTTTTTTCTAAAATTACCTTTCATAACACAACATCGTTTGTGAGAGAGGGAGTGCCCATTTAATATAATATGTTATATACAAAAAAAGAAGAGCTAATCTAGCTACCCAGCTACAGCAGGAAATAGACAACGTACTCCATTATGAAATCCACCTTGTCCTGTCAAGCGGGAGACAGAGAAAGATTGCCACTGTTATATTCAAAAAAAAAATAGACAATTGCTTTTAGGCATTTCTGAATTAGTGTTTATAGGGCTGTCCTCATTGCCTTTAAGGGAGAAGGATTAATGGAAGGTCCAGAGATTTGATTCTGTAGGTGATCTTTCACTCTATCTATAGGTGCAATGGCAAAGTGTCTATTGAGTGAATGAGTTGTAGCTTGCTTGGTCAGCACGATGGAGTGAGGCTAGTGCAAAGTTTAATGGAAGTTAATTAATTTTTTATTACATATTAAATAGATAATAAAAAAATATTATGTTAAATTATATATAATAATTAATTATTTCAATATTTTAATAAAATTATTAAATTATTATTATTGTAATAATATTAGTTTATTATTTTGTATTGTATTTATTTTATAATATAATAAATACTATATATTATCAATATAATATATATTTTATATTATAAATATATTAATATTTTTGTTAATATAACAAATGTATATAGTTATTATTATGATAACATTATATATTAATTATTATACTGTATATAGTATTATTAATATTAATAATAATAATTTTTAATATTTAATTGTATTAACTAATTATAATAATTATTTACTTATAATAAAATTATGTATATTATATTTATAAATGTTTAATTTTTTATAATATATTTTTAAATAATTATTTATATTAAAATATAATATTATACTTTTATATAATATATAATTATAATAATTATATTATGTATATTTATAATATATTTTATTATTCTGTTAATTATATATTTTATATAATATTATTAATAATAATTTGTATCATATTGTATAAAAATAATATAATTAATTATTATATTTTATATAATTATATAAAAATAATAGTATCATTAATTATTATATATTTTATATAGTATATAATTATTATATTTGAAAATATTGCTCTACTTTAGTTTCTTTTTAATTTGGAAAATAGGGGTACTTTTAAAATTTTAGCATGCTTTCCAGCTAATTCTTAGTAATCTGGCCTGTTAACCAAAAATGTCAATGTGAGATACCAAGCAATTTGCAATCAGATTACTGCATGAACTAGACATAGGTATCCTACATGCCCAAACATTTAAATTCTAGGAATTACATACTTGGTAATGTGATATCAGGATGGAATCTTGCAATTCTTGAACCAAACGCCCCCTAAGGTTTAATCTCATACTAGGGCTAAGCAAACAAGATGCATGTGGTTCAACATGGAGCACTTGATAGATGGCTCCCATCAATGCCCCCTAAGGTTTATTCTCATACTAGTGCTAAGTAAACAAGATGCATGTGGTTCAACACGGAGCATTTGATAGATGGCTCCCATCAATAATGATTATTTGCAATAATTTTGATCATGGTAAGCAGAATCAAACTAAACCGATTAGTTTGGCCCGAAATGAATTGATCTAATCAGAAATTGGTTCATTTTTTAATTTTGGTTCAGTATGGAAACCCTAGCTGGTGTAAACCAGTTCGAACCATGCTGAATCGTTTGATTTGGGCTGGTTTGGGTATGGGATGGGTGAATTGGGTGGCATGTAAGCTCTTATGAGCTTTCTTCTCTTTTCTCCCTTATTTTCATTCAAAATTATTTAAATAATGACATTTACTTTAGATTTCTCATAGAAATAAAGGAAATATTTTCCATCAGAAAAATCAAATTCCTTAAGAATAAAAAGTCAACTCTCCCTCTCAGGAATAAATTTGAAAAATTTCAAAAAATCATGGTTTAGCAAATATCAAATTAGGGTACTTCCACTTCGTATAAAAATTTTAGAAAATCAATTTAACTAAAAAATAATAAGAAAGCAAAATGCCAAAAAAAGTTATTTTAAAATATAATTTGTAAGGCTTTGATCAATACTTGATCAAACTTGAAGGTTTTCAAATTTAGGATCATATTAATAATGAATCTCACACTGACATATGCCGACTTGATATACAGCTCATCAAAATAATAAAATTAAACTTACTATAAAATTTTAAAGTTAAAATGTATTTCTTAGGGTTCAGACTATTATGTGCTATTAGACGGAAGATCGAGGTGTTTTTCTTAATGGGAGTACTCTGGATTAGTCATACATCATAATTTGAACCCTAAGAAATACATTTTAACCTGAAGATTTTATGGCAAGTTTAATTTAATTATTTTGATGAGCTATGGATCAAGTTGGCATAGGTTAGTATGAGATTTACTATTATTATGTTCTTGTCTAAGTCTGAAAACTCTGTTAAGTTTGACCAAATATTAACTAAAGCCTTACAAATTATATTTTAAGATAATTTTTCTTATAATTTTGTTTTCTGATCATTTTTAAGTTAAATTGATTTTTTAGAATTTTTAATCAAAGTGGAAGTACCTTGAGTTGATATTTGCTAAACCGTAATTTTCTAAAATTCTTCGAATTTGTTCTTAAGAAGGAGATTTATTGTTTATTTTTGAGGAATCTGATTTTTTTAATATTTTTATTAAATTCAAATAGGATATTTTACTTATTTTCATGAGAAATTTCAAGTAGATGGAGAGGAAAGAGGAGAGAAGATGACATTACCTTGAATGATTTTGAATAAAAATAAGAGAGAAGAGAGAGGATGAGAGCTCATTGAAGGCTCTTAACCTCATATACCATATACAAAAAAAAAATTGAAAAACTATGAACAAATAAAAAGTCATTGCAAAAATGGTGAACTGGTCCAAATTGCCGGTTTGCTGCTGGTCCGGTTTCAACACTAGTTCACGGAGCAGCCTACCTAGTCATGATTCTTGTGCGACTAGGAGACATCAGGGTGTGAGCCCTTTTAGGGGAGGACTAAGAGCTGGTCATGTTGTTTGCAATTGGATTCATTTCCTAGCAAGCATGCCATGACTTAAACATGGGGATTGTTTGAGGAACCCGAGGACCCGTATGGATGTGTTATTAGTCCCACGTTGGGTGTGCTCTAGAGAGATCATGTATACTAAAACAGGGCCAATGGCCCTAATTAATAACTATTGGCTAGCCTTTTGGATGGGGTCCTCCATTGCTACGTGGGGTCAGCTCAAGATTGACTCAAAATTATAGGTGGTCTTGAGCTTGGCTCAAGATCGAGTTGAGCTAGTCTTCCTAACTCAAGCTTGGCCAAGCCAATTCAATCTCAGCTCTTTTTTCTTGATAAACTTTGTAGGTCTGACAGTGCAGTGAGTATTGTCAATCTTGGTCTGTTAACATGGGGTTTAGTCATCGTAGATGGGAATATAAGAGGGACCAAAAACAAGTCAAAGGTGTAATGGGATGGAGAGAGGAAGGCATTGATTTCTTGAGAAAAGGAGGAGAAGAAGAGGGAACCAATGGTTGCTATTCTTGAATCTTTGTGACATGGAAGTTGGAGGCTAGTTGCTGAGCCTTTCACTAGGGATGTGATTGATCATTGTGATAATTGAGATCAAATTGTTCTTTTGCTATTACCAGTCCTCAAGCCTTCAAGAAGTCAAATTCAAGGAGAGTAGGAGAAGGGAGATAGAAGGATGGGATGCAGGAGAGGAGATGTTAGAGTGCCCCTCAGATATTGATGGTTGCTTGGTGGACTTGAAAAGAATGGAATGAAAAGGGAGCTGGGCTAGTGTTTTCCTTTGTTCTCATCTAATGGCCCAGTGACATGAATGGAATGAAAAGGGAGCTGTGATATATTGCTTCTTATGAAGACTTAGTATTGATATATGATTTTTGTTTATAAATGTTAATGAAATAATACTAAATGTTTTTATATAATTTGAGCTATATCGAGTTGAACATGAGTGAGCTGGCATAACTTGTGTGTGGCTTGCATATTTTTCAAGTTCAAAAACTCAGCTTGCATTCAGCTTTTTATCAGGCAAGTGAATAATGAGCTCAAATCAAGCCAGCATGAGTTGCCTGCAGTAGCTTGTTCAACAGCCTTACCTATGACTGCACGTCATTGTCTTGATTTTCTCAATCCTTTCATGAGTGTTATTGTGCGATGATTTGCATATGCTAACCCACATAATATTAAAATAATTTCCTTCATAAAACGGGAGATTAATTAATCAAACTCATAAAGTTGCCATGTTTTTGGAAAAATATCTAGCAAGTAATGTATTATTTTAGTATCAGTTTCAAACCCAAGCTTTTAGATAGATGCTGAACCTTTTTGGTCAAACTTTGGACTAGGAGAGAGGTTACATTCCTTATAAATGCCACAAGAGCTACATTCTGAATACAGCCAAACAAATTTGGCAAATATGAAGAAAAAAATACAATTTAGACTTAAATTGTGCTTAGAAAGTACCAAAAATAACAATACATAAATATCAGAATATATTGATTGCCAATGGTAACAGCATGTGAATATTGGAATGGAAGGATGAGAACAATCAAGGAATAAATTGTGTTAACTAAGCAGCCACAGTTTGCATCCATTCTGCTTGCACTCCATCGCTCAAACAACTCCCATTTATCCAATAGTGTAGTTTCAAACTTTCAATTAAACAAACCATCATCAAGTTAACCATAGCAAGAGACAGAGAGAGAGAGAGAGATTTTCAGAGGGTGAAGGATTGGGATAGGATGAAAGGGAGTTCCCTTTAGGCAGCTGTGCTGTCAGATAAGTCACATTACATGTGCGGATGCATAAGGAGAGAGATCCTTGAATATTATGTTGCCAAAACTGAGAAGATAATCATCTTTTTCATGCGCATAGAGTAATTTCTATGTGTGTTGTAGATCTGTTGTCAATGTCAGATGGGAATCCTTATGGTCAAATATATAGAGTTAAGCTAAGCTCAAATAACTGTCATGGATAAGTGTTGGATGGGAATCCTTATGGTCAATTATATAGAGTTAAGCACAAATAACTATCATGGCTAAGTGTTATATGTCACATGCATGGATGAGATATGTCTGGCATGCAAATTAAGTGGTAGATTAAGAGCCCATACAGTAACTTTGTCATATACATGTGGAAGGAACATAGCATTACCTGAGTGTTAAAGCCTTGCAAGACAGAATGTTAGGGATCCGACAATATACGGACCTGTGCACTTACCAAAGTCCATGAACATAATTGGGAAGCACTGAAGGAAAAGTGGGATCATCCCCTTCACTTGCTGAACAGGAAGCAAATGCGAAAATTGGAATGGAGAGAAGGTTGGGAAGCAGGTTTGGCTAGCAGACAATGAAGGGGTTTGTTTGCTTTCTCCAGGGCAGTGGGCCACTCTGCTCCCACAACCCTGCTGGAATACCACTAACACAATCAAGGTTTGCTGCATCGACCCATATTGGCTCATACCAACCATGCCATACCATTCAGGTAAGGTACCAATATTAGTACCGAGGTTTGATTTGGTGAAAATCAAGCTGATCTAAACCGTCTTGTACCATCCAGTGCTAACCTATATTTTCCAATTTCAGTCTGAAAGTAAAAGAAAGTATGAGTACTCAATCTCGATATGGCATGCATATCGTATTATACCGATCATACTGTATCGAACCAATAATGTACCGCTATGGTATTTGGTACCAATTTTGAGACTTTGAATATGGTACATATTATACCTCCATATGCCTACTAGCCAAGATGGCAGTTTGCATTGTATATTAGCAGAGATGGTACTGCCATATCCTAACATTATTAAATAAATATTCACATTCTCTTTAGTTTCTTGGTATGATCTAGTTTGTTGCAATTCTTCCAATTGGTCTTGCCAAACACTTTTGATGAATATTATTATTATTATTATTTCATTTTTCTCAAGAAAAAAAAGGAACAATGATTCATTGAGCATGTTAAGAGGCTGTGCCTGAAATTTTCTCAATTTTTTCACTAATTTTCATTTGTCAAGTCTAGTGTCAACTGCTATAAAGGGAATGTATATAGTGATATAGAAGTTTGACTGGATTCTAGAAACTTTTTGACTATTTTGGCTTTGTCTACATGAGCCATTAAGTATCTACTACTTGAACGTAGTGGCATATCTTCCAAAATTGAGTTTTCATGGCATCGATAATTAAAACATATTTTACTTGAGTGTATACTAACCTGTTAGCATACCTCAAGTCATATTACAGTATCAAATGCACTTGGTCTTTATAATTCCATCTCCTTTGTATAGTTTATTTTATAATTATCTCTTTGTTTGAATTAAGGATCGCCGTTCTAGGAATCCATACTGTTTCAATACAAGATCACCATGGGGTATACTTTACCAAACCGGCGGCATACTGGTTAGTTAAACTGGAAGGCCCCAACCTATGAACTACCCTGTATTGAACCCAATTGGGTGGTTAGGCATAGCACAAGGAGGTCCATGGGTTGGGGGCCTCCCAGTTGGTATGGTTTGGCACGGTATAGGACGGTTTGGCCCCTATACCAAATTGAACCACCAAATCGTACTAGTTTCGGGTTGGTTTGGTTTAGTACGGTCCGACCATCCTTGGTTTATATATATATAATCCGAATACTCAAAATTGTTTGTTTTCTATTTATTCCTTGTGCTCATATTCTTATATATGGTGATCATTTCAGGTTACAAATCCTGCAATTGACCCCCTTCGAGAAGGCTTAGTTATGTCTCTCGAAGTCAATATTGGAAAACGTGGAAATATTTTAGAGGTTGGACCTGAGAATTCTGCTCAGGTATGTTACTCCTTGTCAACATATTAAATCACTAAATTTATATCCTGGAAATTATTCCCCATTTATCTGAATCCTGTTCTAGATAAGATATCATTTGTGTTTTTGCATCTCATTATGATATTATTGTATTGTTCAGGTTATTTTGTCCAGTCCTGTGCTGAATGAAGGGGAACTTGATTTGTTGATGAAGGATTCAAATTTAAAGCCTCAAGTATTGCCAACATATTTTGATATTCAGAAGGGTTTAGATGGTTCACTGGAAAGAACATTAATGGAACTTTGTGAAGCAGCTGATGAAGCTGTTCGAAATGGTTCGCAACTGCTTGTTCTCTCTGACCGTACTGAGGAGCTGGTGAGAAATAGTTTACCATGTAGATTACTATTTTCAGTATTTATTTTTTCCATACATCTTTCCGATATAGTCCGTTTTAATTTGCATGATTCTTTTCATAATTTCTGCAAATTCTCAAGTAATGTTTAGACTTTCCACCTATTCATCATGTGGATCATGTGGACTGGAGGTTTTTAGATAATCAATAACCAAAATTTTGTAATTTGTAATCACTGTAGGCCGGTAGGGGCTTCTTTACTAATATCATCACTAGATTTGTAATCACTGTAACATTCCAAGATTTTGTAATTTGTACAAATGTTTTCCCCATACAGGGTTCAAGGTGGCCTTGATGCCCTTCTGTAAAATAAAGAATAAAAGCTCCAACTGACAAATTCTCATTAGAATCCAGTTTCAAACATTAGTTCAATGATTGTCAATGCAATTGACTGGTACCATAAATTACTTGTGTGGAACATTGGAAAGTATGAAAGGGCGATGAATACTAGATGGGTGTCATAGGAAGTCATACTTCCATGCATGACATGTTAGGAAACAGGAAAACCAATAAAATCCCCATAATTTTTTCACTTCACCAGCTATATGTAGAACAAGTTGTGCTGGCAAAAGAATAAATGGCTGTCATGGAAAATCAAAATGTTGATCATCTATAAGAATCAAATGAACCAGAGGTAGGCTTGAAGGCCTCTTAATAATTGTCCATCTCTGAAGTATGCAATTACTTGTTGGATTTTGGTACAATTTGTGTTGTAAAAGGTGTAGATATAAAGCTAGGTTTTTAGTCCTCCATTTAGTCAAGGCACAAGTTTCTGGGTATTTCTATTTAGAAAGCTCTAGATATGAAAACTAATGTGAAAAAATAAGGCATCCATAAAGGCTGGAAGTGTTATTTTTCAATTTGGTTAATTCAACATAATATGATATGAATCTAACAACATAGCCACTAGATTTGTATAAATCTTAGAGGAAACATATCAGAAAGTGGCTTTTATTGGTTTCATTTCACTGTTATTTTTGTCTGGAGCTGAAAGTATGCATTGTGCATCATAGCCATGGTTTGAAGTGCTGGACCATGCTGACTCATGCTGGTAGCAAATCAATATTTGATATACCCCTTGTACCAATTGTTGGTACCAAAACTAGACTGCACCGACACTATACTAGTCAGTCAGTGGTATAGGTATCGAAACTGGTACTGCAGAACTTGATCCTACCATATATGATTTTGCATTAAATCCATTTAAAACATAATGTAATTGTAGATCAAAAGCTGTTCTCCTTTTGTCGATAGTGGAAATGATTGCAGCCTGATATGCTTTCTCTGCATGCCATAAGATACAGTGTAAGATATTGACTTGTATTGGCATCTTTGTGCATTGCGTACTTCTTTCTATGTATAACCTTCTCATGGTAAGTCTCAAGCTGTATTTGGACTGACTCACCTTTCTTAAGTCTTTTAACGCAATGATGTGATGGCCAACTTGCAAAGTGTATGCGGATATGCAAGTTCTTTCCACCATCATCATCATCCCTGCTTTTTGTAATCAACATGGGTCTAGTTTGGAGCTAAGCTCCAAGTTCAGAGAAACTCCATAGAGGTGAGCATCTTTCATCACTGAAGTTGACATTGAATTTCTGGTCAAGGCAACTTTACGCAAGACAGGGGCTTGCCCTAAAACCTAAATTCTAGTTTTTGAGAAGGTTGAGTTATTTTATTGCTCACAATTTATGCCCATGCAACTATACAAAGAACCTCCAATCTTGCTAGACTTGGAAATTATCCAGTTGATGAGGTTTAATAATAGTGCAAATGGAAGAGGTATGATATAAGGCAGATGTCAAGTATTAACCTGCTGGTGCATACCTTACAATATCCTATGATACATACTGAGCTAGCAGGCTATAGACATGGTATGAAGAGCTCACACCGTTGTACCATCTGTATTGACCCATATTGCTAAATATGGTTTATATGGTTCATCATCTTTGATACGCAGATATAAGCTAATACGTATGGCAGGCTATGTACCTTGCTTTCCCCTTTCAGACTCGTCCTCAACCATCTCAAACATTCTTGTTTCAACTCCATATTGTCTGGAGATAACTTTTTTCCTGGCTTTTTCAATGACCAAAATAAACAGCAAAAAATCATCATTATATAACTGATTAAAGGCTAGAAATTAAGGTGACAGCAAGTGTATGTAAATGCCTTGTGATACTTGCGCTATCCATGCACACACTTATAGCATGCTAAACTGTAAATTTAAAGCTTGTTCAAGTTATGATGGTGTAAAAAGTAGTTGCTTACTGTTATATTTTGTGACACATTGAAGTTATACCACACATCTTAAATAGAAACAAGTATCTATGATGACATATCTAGCAAGATTTCTATGAATTTGTTAAAAATTTTGCTAAAATGTTCAAAACTTGACTACAACAAGAATATGTTAAAACTGGTCTATGATAAAATGAAATTGAACAAATTAGTGAGCCTAAAGTTGGTTTCTTACCATTAATTGTCACATTGATACAAAAATAGTAGAATTAATATGCAAACCCTTTGCCGGTACCAAAATGATATGTTCTCAGCCCTGGTAACTGCTATTACGAAATTGTGGATAAGATCTTATTCACCCTATTGGCCAGTATTATCATGAAATAGGTGGGAAAAATTAGCCTTTTTGTCCTCCATTTTACTGAGGAAAAATGGGTTCAACATTAATGTCTTACTCTGGTGAAAAACCACATTGCACATTGCTGCATGTGCTGAAGATATTTGTATATATTGTTTGAACTTATACAAAATTTCCATTAATTTATGTAGATTTCTTCTCATTGGCACATATTATTATAATTAATTTATGACGTGCACTATGTTTGAGTGTCATGCACATTATTGACTAATGTTTCCTCTGGACAAATCATATCGATTTGTTTTTCTTCAATGTCTGTGTGGAAAAAGGGGCATAGGGCTCTTTCCTATTATATACTTGTTAAAGCAATTCAATATTTGCTCTCTAGATGATTGTGCAATCAATTTTTTCTCATTGTAAATCACTGGATGTGTATCATTGTCAGGAACCAACCCGTCCTGCTATCCCAATACTTCTTGCTGTTGGTGCTGTCCACCAGCATCTGATTCAAAATGGATTACGAATGTCAGCTTCTATTGTTGCTGATACTGCTCAGTGTTTCAGCACCCATCAATTTGCATGTTTGATTGGATATGGAGCCAGGTTTTATCTTCTATATGCATTATTTTTTTTACTTTATTTAATTGTAAAACTTGTTCTTTTTATTTGCTTGTCACTATTATATCTGCTTCATGCAATCTGGGACAACTAATAGAAAATTTTGTTTCATGTAAGAATGGCCAAACCGTACTGAACTGGATGGTTCGGTGCAAACTGTACCAGACTGGCTCAGAACCTAAATGGTTCGGTGCAGGGTCTGAACCATCTGTACAACCCCGAACCATCCGTACCTCCCAAGCTCAAAACCTGATTCGAATTGATATGGGGGGTTCATGGGTCGAGGCTTTTCAGTTCACCTGATCAGTACATTATTAGTTCGATATGATACACCTTATATCGAGCTGTACTGATCTGATGCCAAAACAGTATCAGTTTCTGATATGGTGAACTTTGGTTTCATGATAAAGTTTTACTTATACTTCTATGTCCTATAATGTGGAGAATTTGTGAATCTTTTGTAAGATGTGTAAGAATCTAATATAATTGATTTTTTAATAATTTCATAACTCATAAGTTTATTGATTTTGACAACTTTTTTTATCCTGCCTCCTGAAGTAAGTTTGATCTATAACTCATGATGCATGTTAGTTTAGGTGCCCTGGAAAGAGCATTGAGAGCACATTAATGTGTTATGTATGTATTTATATCAAACTATATTTGCTTGTTATATCTATATCAAGGTGAACTTGAACAAGATGTGTTTGGTGCATGTTCTGCTTGTTTGCTAGTTGAATGAGCCTATAACAACTAAAGACCTCACCTAAAAAGGCTAGCTCAGAAAATATTATTTGGGTTCCTTAGCATTATATAATGACTCAAGATCTATCCGTTGCATAATTGATATGAGACTAAATGCATAGCTCTCACATACTCCCCTTATTTAAGCCCTAGTATCTTTGTTAGGCTAAGACTTGAAATCCAAATCATATCAAATTCGATCACAAATGCAAAAATTGGTCCATAGCCCCAAAAAGGTCTATTTAAAGTGTCTCGTAGTCCACATGGGTCTTGTGTTGAGTTCGTTTTGATACCATTTGCATGTTGTAACAACCTAGGACCTTCTTCAAAATAGCTAGTCCAAAAGGTATTATGTTATGTGGGTTCCTTGGCTTTATAGAGGTAGCTAAGATCTACTTGGTGCATAACTGATATGAGACCAAACATATGCTAACATGGGCTCTGAGGGAGCCAATGTTAAGCTGAATTTCAAGCTAAATACAGACTGCTTGCAAACAGCCTCTTTGTTTGACAGCTGTAAACTCAAGTTATGTGCTTATGTATATCATAAAAGTATTTTAACATGACAAAGTTATCTAGTGCACTTACTTTAGTTATGTAGTGCACTTACTTTTGATCTTATGTGTCCTTTTATCCTTTATCTTCAAGCTTGTGATAGTGTCATTAGTTGTGTATATATTCATAGAAAATCCTTAAAGATTATGTGGTTAGCCAGTATGTGTCATTTTTTTGTTGTTTCCTAGTTCCGTGTCTAGATTTTGTATAACTGTTATTGGTCAGCCACTAGCACCACTTGTTTACCGGTAACCTTAAATCTCACTTTGTTTAGTCATCAAATAATCCTGTCTAGCATATGTCAGCTCCATTTGGCAAGAGTCCTACTTGTGTAGTGGCCTAGGAAATTGCTGGATGTGAATTGCTAAAAATCTAAATAATTGTTGAGCATTATCATGCAGAAGAAACTTTTCACATGGGCATTAATCATCTGTCTATGATGTTTCTTTCAAGTCTTGAAAAACACTAGATGCAAGCTAACCACTATGCTGTCAAAGCAGCCTTTCTAAAAGCTAGAAATCCTCATTAATTTAATTTCTTCTAAATGTAATACAATGTATTCCTTACCTTTGAAACTTTGTAAATTTTTGAGCTCATCCACCGTGCTGCCATTTGCGAATTCATCTTAAAGCAGTCTGCCATGGCACCATTTTTGTGAGTAGTGATACAAGTCTTGGCGGAACTGGAGCCGATACTACTGAGTCATCTCATCCCAAAGAGATTCTGGGATCGATCTCGGGCATTCTGTCCCATCCTGTCTCAACCATAATATATTATAGTGTTAATTTTAAATTAATCTAATTTATCATAAAAATATAACTTTTGAAGTTCAAACTTTAAATATGTTTAAAAAATAAATAAAATACTAAAACTTAACAAATAGTTTTTTTTTAAGAAAAAAGCATCTTAAGTAAGGATTGGGATGCTTGACCGGGTCGGGGGTTGAGATGGGATGGGATGGGATGTGGGGCATCTCATTTCGTGAAAAAATCAGGACGCCTCTGTCCCACGAGATTTAAAACCTTGATTGAATGCTTCAGTTTTAATTATTCTACAATGAGCTTTGAGAAGTATTTCTTCCTCTTGTGTTAAGTGTTAATTGACTTACCTAACCTCAGAAATCTTGGTATAATTTTTTTTTTCAATATCGATTACCGCTGATGGTAGCTTAAAATCTCATGTAAGTTCTGGTTTATATTTGCGGAACATTTATATATGGTTTGCTACAGAGTTCCTATTGTCAACAGGCAATCCATTTTCTGTTTCCTAGATAGTTCAGTTTGCACTTATTTGATAAGTCATTCATTCCATGAGTGATAAATGGTCACTAGTTACCAAAAGAGCCAACACCTTTACAGTGGATTGTGCTTGCCTTGGACCTAGCAAATGCATACTTGACCCTGTGTCAAAGGCTGGCCAAACATATTTAGTCTTGTGGTTAGCCAATGTATCGTACACTCTGCCAGAAAGTTTATCCATTGAAATCCATGTTAGACCATGAGGTGAAAACTAGGATGATAATTCTACACTTCAATTGACTGGCCAACCATCCACATAATATAGCTTTAAATCCCATGCACCACACTTTAACAGGTCTACTTAAATGCCATGAATAAAAATGTTTATTATAGGGCTTTCCTATGTTTGGTCTAAGGCTCCAAATATTAAATAAATCAATATTCATCCTATGCCTATCAAGCAAACCTGATTGCTATGACTCAAAACTCCTACTCCAAGAAGGAAAACCCAACATTGATCCTGCCCATCTGGTGACTCTGCTGGTATTGACAATGACCAACATTTCATACTACAGAACTGTTGCTCTTGACCTTCAACTTTAGGCGGCAGATTTCACACAACAATAGACCAACTTTTGTGCTGTTAATGCTGCAAGAGGGACTTGTGATTTCCTCTTATTGACATAAACTCAGAAATCTGATGCTTTAATCCGTTATGTAGTGGTTTCTGCTGCTGCTTCTTCCTTAGTTTCCTTTTGTTTATTTTCAATCTTTTTATTATATACATGAAAGAGGAGTGGGTTATTAGTTTGTTAATACATTCCATGTTAACATGTGACAACTTCGGTTAACACCGTCTTGTTTCACCTACTTCTCAGTGCTGTATGCCCATATTTGGCTTTAGAAACATGTCGTCAGTGGAGGCTGAGCACAAAAACTGTTAACTTGATGCGGAATGGAAAGATGCCTACTGTATCAATTGAGCAGGCTCAAAGGAACTTTTCCAAGGTTTGTATCTGTTATAAGTGAAAATATGATATTTTTGTTCATAATTATTGCATTAAGCCAGTTCTGAAGGGCACATTCCAAAAGCACAGCATGGTTTCATTGTGATAGTTCAAATATCCTATGCATACATGATTCATGACGTTCTTATTCTAGTGAAAACTACAAGCTGTCTAAAGGGTTTTCTTTTCAGTTTCCTGTTTGTGGCTCATTTAGTTTGGTAAATAAAGTAGTTATAGCCATGGATAAATAACTTGATGCATCTGCTATTGTCTGCAAAGTTTTTTCAATTCCGCCTACAATTTCTTAGAGCATAAAGGTTTTAAAAATTGTTGATGTATTATTTTTTTTTTTTGTGCTTAAATGGTTTCTGTTTATATATTTTGGGGAATTGTTTCTTTATCTCTTGTTTCTATTCTAATGCTGGTGAAATGTTATATTTTTCAGGCTGTAAAATCTGGTCTTCTTAAAATTCTTTCAAAGATGGGCATCTCATTGCTTTCAAGGTTTGGGAAAAGATAGAATGAAATCATTTTTTAGTTTAATTTCCTTGTTGTAAATTATGCTCATCTTACTCCTGTTAATTAATAGTCTCTTCAATGTTGTTTTCTTTCCTCCAGTTATTGTGGGGCACAGATATTTGAAATATATGGCCTTGGACAAGAAATTGTTGACATTGCTTTTTGTGGAAGTGTATCAAAAATAGGTGGACTTACTCTTGATGAGGTAACTGATACTCCTACATAAACCTCCAAGCTCTTTTGTCTACATGATAAAACTGCTACTCTTAGATTGCAGAATTCGGCTATGCATGATAAAAACAGTATTTGCATGGATTTACATGTCGTGCAAATTAACAACTGTCCTTGCCATGTTTTCTATAAAAAAAGGGTAATTCTGAAACGGACATATAATCAAAATAAATCAGAATATGTAAACATGATCGAGTGTAATAAGATCACCTTTTGGGAGCCATGCATCCAATTAATACATGGTACATTGATCATGTTATTTATGATGTGTATTTGCATACATATACATAACAACAACACGGCATAACTTATGCCTCATTTAGTGCACTTAATTCATGAAATAATGTTGGGCAATTTTTGTATGATGGAGAAATAAAATACTCTTAAGGGACAAGAGGGATCCTTATACCATAAGGGTGATATGTTCTGTTCATTTCAATTATAATCATACTTCTAGATTTTATATTGGTTTTGAGATGCCCTTTTTCTCCCTTTCTTTGAAGGGGAGGGTGGTGGGCAGGGGTTTTATGCAGGGTTTTTAGTCTTGGTGGGATGTTCCATGGGACAGCGAGATAAGTTGCTGTCCCAAATGTCAAGACGCAACCGTCTAACCATTGTCCCAGCGTCCCAATTAAAGCGTCTTAGAACACTCCCTGTCCCAAGTGTCGGGATGTGATGAGACAATGGTGCGTCCTGTTCCACAAAGAAATTGAGACGACCCATCCCACGAGATTTAAAACCTTGGTTTTATGTGATGAGGCATTTTATAAGCATATCTTGTGGTGTGTTCACATGATATATAAGAGTGAAGAACTATTCTTGGTGTCTAAATTTAATTATTGGTGCAAAGAGGATCATTGCATGTTCATGATGCATCTTTCATTTCCCTATTTTGTGAACTAATGCTTTGAGAACTCATGATCAGATTCATGTTTGTTTAAGACAAGAATTTCTGTGTAGCATATTCAGCTCCAATCAAGTCAAAAAATGGCAGTCCACGCAGCTACTAGTTGAAAAGATTTTGGCAATATGGAAATTAATTAATTCTCATAATAATACAAAATTTTACTATTAATAATACAAATTAAAACAAGTACAAAATGAAAATTTTAGAAAGTCGTCAAAAACAGTCCAATAATACAAAAACTTATTCATTTGTCAAGTATGGATCACTTTTGTTTCAGCAAAACTAAGATTTCATGAGTGATACTGATGTCTATGTAGTGTCATAATTTAATAATGCAAAGAGCTTGAAAATCATTTGTCATTCACTTAAATTTATATATTTTTATGTTAAAAAAGAATTTATAATTTTAAGTTTATGCTCATATGATTTTTTTGAGGCCAAACGGTAACATAACCAGCATAAATGATAGAGTTATAATATAGTGGATTTTTTTTAAGAGTGCAGTATATTGCTTATTTTGTGTTTCTTTTTTCAGTCTATTAAATTTACATTATTTTCTTCATTCTCAAAAACAATTGTTAATTACTACCAAATGTTAATTAATCATATTTTTTCTTATGAATGTCCTTTTATTTGTTGAAGTTGGCACGGGAAACCTTGTCATTTTGGGTGAAGGCATTCTCAGAGGATACTGCAAAGAGGCTAGAAAACTTTGGGTTCATTCAATTCCGACCAGGAGGTAGTATTTGTTTTACTGCATGTTTGACATAGGAGCATGTTAGTTGATTTTCCAAACGGTTTTCATGGTCCAATTATTATTTGTGGCTATAAAATTCAAATCAGTTTTTTCTTTTTTTCCTGATTTAAGGAGAAATGCTGGGTTACCATTTTGTTAGTGCAAACTGAAAATGTAGAAGTTGATGATACATATAATGTATTCCTTACAAGGTGACGTGTGATGCTTTGAATCGTGCTTGCAAAACCCACTGCATGTTGTAGACATCAAACTTGCTTGGTGTGGATAAAAGGACTCCTTTTCATCATCTCTTTGTTATGTTATATGTATATTTTACTTTCTCAAGTCTCTCTCATGTATGGAGGAGCAACAAATTTAAGTTAGAAGCATATTCTATTACTCTCTGCTATAAGATTAAAGGTAACCAAAATTGTGACCTAATTCACTTTAAGCTTAGCCAAATGGTGGAGGATTTTACTCTAAACTTATCTTTTTTGATTCTTCATAAACAATAAGCAATACCAACTCACCTATGATTTCTTAATGTTCTACATATTTTTCTTTAGATAGAAAGTTAGAGAAAATACTTAGGAGATGACCATCATAAAAGGGATCGGATCGGTATGTTAGTATAGGGTCAGTTCGGTCGGTTCGCTCCTTGTACTGAATCGAGAGGCCAAACCATCCTGATTCCAGGCCGATTCAATTCGATTCTCCCTGAAGTTCTATAATCTTGTGAAAATTGCCATCTAAGGAATCATTGTTAATCTTTTCATCATGAAAGTAGAATCATAAATAGAATATCCAAAAATGAAAAGCTTATAGGATTTTTAGCTAACAT
Organism: Metroxylon sagu; assembly: GCA_017589505.3. Taxonomy (NCBI): domain Eukaryota; kingdom Viridiplantae; phylum Streptophyta; class Magnoliopsida; order Arecales; family Arecaceae; genus Metroxylon; species Metroxylon sagu. Next base: position 812,348 of record JACVBY030000519.1, read on the forward strand.
TATTTGCTCCAATTATGGGCCACTCAACCTTTTCAAATCCTCGTTTTACAACTCTCATTCATGTTTTCATAGGTCTTCCCCTTTATTCTTACTCTAATCTAAATGTAAACTATCCTAGAACCTGCTTTGGATCACGTAATTTTAATCAATTCCCATTGTTTTCCTCTCCTGTTTGAAGTTGGAACATTATTTCACTCTTATTTACTTTGAAATTAAATGTTAAACAGGATCATGCTATGTCATTACTCTGTCATATAAAGTTTGACCCATTTCTCTTAGACTGCATGCATGTTCCAATGCCTGATGATTTCTCTCAAAAATTTAATGAAGCGAGAGCGCGTAGGAAGCATCAATATACCATAATATGTATATAATTAAGATGAAAACTCATGGTCAAAAAAGGGCGCTGGAAGTGTCATTAATCAGGTTTGTTGGTGTGGTACTAAGTAGGGGTGGGAACAAGCCAAATATGAGCCGAGCTAGGTCTAGCTCTAGCTCGGCTCATTTTATATTTGAGCCAAGTTCAAGCCAGCTGCTTCAATCTTGAATCGATCATGAGCTGTTGACAAACAGCTTGTTTAAGAGATCTATTGTGAAGTTGAGATCATTTGAAGCTTTCATTTATATAGTTTGGAGTAATAATCTTGATTTTATCTTATCCTTATAGTTACAATACCTTTTATTTTACATAATCTACACTAATTTATAATAAATAATTATAAAAACAATTATATTATCTATCATTTATATAGATAGTAATAATTAAAATAGTATATAATATATGTAAATTATATATATATTAGTATTTTGAACTAATTCAAGCTGAGCTTGAGCGAGCTAAGCTATCTTGAGCTTGGCTGATTTCTTAACTGAGTGGAACTCAAGCTAGCTTTGGAACAGCTTGCTCGTTTGCTGGCCCTAATACTAAGTAATGGATGATGCTCCCCAAGCTGTTCTCAATTAATTAGTACTTATGCTGGCCATAACTGTTAGAATTTCATGTAATCACTAGATATTTTTCGGCATTAAATTTCCTTGAACAAAAAAGATCTAGTGATGAATCTTGCCTTTTGAGAATGATGTATCGATACTCCAAAATATATTTCTTTGTTCCTATATTATTTAAGTGATTTCTATGAGAATATCAATGATGCTGTCAGATGCTTTAATTGGTTAAACAAAATTATGCAAAACTTTAGCTGTTAAGCTGCATTTCCATTAAACCACTAATTTTTTTAGGAAATTTTGGTAGCTGTCTTGGCCATAAGGAATATTCAACTTCAGTCTCTACTCAATTAAGTAGAACAGCAGGCTATTTTCAGTGTGTATCCATTTCCCATTTCTTAAATTGTTGTTGCTGGATGGCTATGGCTTTTAAGGCATTGATCTTTTTATAATAATGCATCTTTGGCTTTAGATATTTTTCATTTCACATTATATCTCTGAATTTGAAACCCAAAATAGGTCTGAGAAAATTTGGTAGTAATGGAATCTTTTATTTTCAAGATCAAATTAGTTGGGAGAAAATATGTCTATATCAGCTTATTCATCTATTCATGGATAGGATTGAATATAACATAATCCTGCTTCAATTGTTTGCTGACACATGTTACTCAATTTTTCACTTAATTCAGGAGAATATCATGGAAATAACCCAGAAATGTCAAAACTGCTGCATAAGGCAGTCCGTCAAAAGAGTGAAAATGCATATGCTATTTATCAACAGCACCTTGCAAATCGACCTGTGAATGTGAGTTCATGGTTTTCAACTTCATCCATCAGATGCTAATTTCTTTTTCAAAGTCATGTAGGATCTATGCGGTCAATTTTGTTGATCTTTTCCATTCTTAGGTTCTCCGAGATCTGCTTGAATTTAGAAGTGACCGATCACCACTTCCTATTGGCAGAGTTGAATCTGCATCCTCCATTGTCCAGCGCTTCTGCACTGGTGGGATGTCTCTTGGAGCTATATCAAGGGAAACGCATGAAGCAATTGCAATAGCAATGAACAGATTAGGTGGAAAATCCAACTCTGGGGAAGGTGGTGAGGTAAGTCCAATTTTCTTTCTATAATTTAGATTTTTATAAAAAAAGTACTACAATTTATCTTGTTTCCTAGTCACATTTCTTAGATAGTAGTTCATATTACAGGTTTATTAAAAATTGTGAATTTCATGCAGGATCCAATTCGTTGGAGTCCACTAACAGATGTTGTTGATGGCTATTCTCCAACACTTCCTCACCTTAAGGGTCTTCAGAATGGAGATACTGCCACAAGTGCAATCAAACAGGTCATAAATCAATCTTTTCTCTAGAGGCTCTCCTTTTATCTTGTGGATCATGTTTTGTTTGAATTGATCATGTTTTTAATTTGACAACATTTTCATGGTAAATATTTACTATATTTTTTTGTAGTCATGTTTTCCTTGACATGTAAATCCTTCCAGGTTGCTTCAGGACGTTTTGGTGTCACCCCAAAATTTTTAGTCAATGCTGACCAGTTGGAAATTAAAATTGCACAAGGCGCAAAGCCTGGGGAGGGGGGTCAACTTCCTGGGAAAAAAGTTAGTGCTTATATTGCCAGGCTAAGAAATTCTAAACCTGGGGTTCCGCTTATATCTCCACCACCACATCATGACATTTATTCAATTGAGGATCTTGCACAGTTAATTTTTGACCTTCATCAGGTATGGTATTCATTTCTATGGCTATTTACATTCGTAGGTGCTGATACCTCGCAACTGCTGTTACCTCGCAACTGCTGTTACTCCATTAAAAGGAACAGCAATAATAAGATTCACTGTTATGTTTTCATCCTCTGCTCATGCTTTTACTAATCTGCACATGAAATCTACTCTACATGTGAGTAGGTCAATCCTAAGGCAAAAGTATCTGTGAAGCTTGTGGCAGAAGCTGGAATTGGCACTGTGGCTTCTGGAGTAGCTAAGGCCAATGCAGATATAATACAGGTACCAAGTCAGAGCCATCCTTGTCATTATGTTCCAAAATATTTCTACTCTTTATTCTTCTTGTCCTATATAATATTTCAATGTATCAGTACCAATGATAACTGACTAGTCTTATCCCATCTATCATCTAACCTACATGGTTCTCATTTTCCTCGTTAATGTGAATATCTAAGAATTCATTGGCATCTGGTTACTGGGTGGGTTCTTGATTTATTATCTTTCCCGTTTTCCCCCTTCTCCTTAGGCATTCATCAAAAATTCATCTATGCAACTCTCTTAATCCTCCACAAGCGGGATTTTTTTTCTCCAGATGAAAATTGTTTAATGCTTGCATAATTTGAATTTTGCTTACTTGACGGTACTTTGTGCTGGTGTATGTTGTTAATACTGTGAATGTCATGTTAGTTTTATAGATTGAGATTATCTATTGATTTGATGATATCTGTCAATTGAACTTGTAGTCAATGAAGTTAAGCTTGGATGTAATAGAAGCAGAGAAGAAAGGTTATATGAGCATTAGTATTACAATATTTGTTTTGTTTTGGTGAGGCATGTAAATGTATACAAAATAAGGTGATCTTGGAAGCTAATTGACAGATTTATTCTTCCATGCAGTAACTCCTGGGAAACATGGCTAACCTTAGTACCATTTATGAATTCACTCTAATTGATGCATGAATTTCCCATATTTTGTGGTTATGCAGTAAGAAAACTTTGGCATAGATTTTATTCCCCACTCGTCCATGATGAGGAGATATATGACATCTAACTGCATCATGTTATTGTACAGTCTTCAGTTGCTTTTCAAAGTCCATGATGTATGAGAAATGTATTTTTATGACCAAATCTATGCCTCAGATATCTACTTTTGTGGAGTGATTGCTACACGATACTGAAAGGTCAAGAGGTCTGATTGAAGTTCCTAAGGCAGGAAACCTGAAACACTTATGTAATAGGATAATAGTCTACTACTCAATTTCTCTTGTGCGAGGTCCCACTTTATGTGGTCCTTGTATGCAACATATTGCAGTTTCTGTTAGGCAGCAGAACTGCATACCACATGCCATATGATGTCAGCATGTGGAACAGACTGTCAAACAGTAGTTCAGAGGTCAGTTTATTCATACTAAATTGGCATGTTGAAATATTTTCTTTTTCTTTTTCTTTCTGATTCAAACCAATTCGAACTTCTAAGGTACTTATGTTTTCTTCAAAAAATGGAAAAGCAACATGATATCCTACAATAAGTAATTATGATGCATCCTGATAACTGTGCAACATTCTAGTTAAAGCAACATGCACTACTTTCATAGTAATGCACTGGTATCAAATGTAGGACTTGCGGTGATCAAAATAAGGAAAGTGATGCTTGAGTATTAATATATTGTAGCATAAAATTCTGGATTGTCACAACATAATACTAATGATATCATACCGAAAGATATATGTACAGTTTTGAGGTCCTCAACTTCACATAAGATATATTGCAAGCTAGTAGATGTCCTTATTGCTTTACATCGTGGGTGCTGTAAAGGTGCTGTCAATGTTATAGAAACCATATATTGGTTGCATCACTTATTATTCTGACTCATGTACTCTGTATGCTGCACCAAATTATGATCTATGTGACCTAAATATTGTGGACAGGCATAGTTAGGGGTGGCAATTCGTGTTTTCATTCCATGTTCGTATCGTATCGAAGCTATAACAGTATATGGGTCAACATGAACATGACACGATTAATTAACCATGTTAAGAATTCAAACACAAACACAACACGATTATTATATGGGTAACATGACACGACATGCATAACCTGTTTAATAAATAAATTGTATTGGATTTACATGATACGACTCACTCAACACGAATAGATGCAACTTGCTTAACGTGAATAGATATGACCTAACCTACCTAACATGACCTACTTAATATATTATTAACTAAATGGGTCCTAAACGGGTCACTTTCAGGTTGACGGATCAATCTGTGACACGACACAATTATTTTGTGTCATAATCGTGTTGACACATTTACGACACGAACCCAATGAAAGTCAATCAGAACCCATTTATTTCGTATCGGGTTCGTGTTCAATTTTGCCATCCCTAGGCATAGTAGCACTAGAGCACTAATTTTGTAAAACTAGTGTGAATGGTCTAATGGCATTGCAAATATATTAGTTACAGATATCATATATGGCAAGTCAATGCAATACATGACAGTACGATTATATAATACAAGATTGTATTCATGAATTAGTAATAATAAAATAACAATTGAAAAGTCTTCTTAGTTTTTATTTTTCTTTTTTTTTTTTTTTTCGTGTTATATCTGCAGTTTCTGCTGTAGTTCAAAAATATCATGTTTTAGTTACTTCCCTCAGATTACGCAGGATGCATGGCTTCTTGAATATCATTTGAACCATAGACTGCATAATTAAAGCAGGTTCAATTAAACATGACATGTAAAATCGATAACTTCATTGAATAATGTGCATTTTGCCAACAGGGCAATGTGCTACACTGTATACTAATATTGCAATCAGTAGTCTGGTACAAGCAGCATTGCAGCAACGTGGGCATGGATATTGGATGTAGACAACACTCCATGTGTCTGACTTGGCAAGGGGAAAAATAAAGGAGATATAGGATACATAAAAGAATATATATAATTAAATCTAATATTGTATAAAATAAAACAAATATGACTCATAATAGAGCTGAATGAAGAACAAGGATTCATGTAGCCGACCTCAACTAATTTTGGATTAAGGCTTTGTTATTGTTGTTATTGTATAAAATAAAACAATGAAATGTATTATTTATTAAGGTCTCCATATACTCATGTTTGTCCTTTAAACTTCCCAATTTGCTAAATGAGTTCAGAAGAATGACATTAGTGAATTTATTTTAACACCTCCATTCTTAACTGGTCTCTAGAATGAACAAAATTTCACTTTTAACATTATTATGGTGGGTCTAGCTCATTGTTGGAGTCCAGCTCGCTTAACAATTTTAAGAGCCACAATTGAAAAAGATTGATGGGTATTGAGGTCTCATATTAATAGCTGATTCAGACATGTCCAACATGGATTCTAGGATCAGGACATGAGTGTCCATGTAACCCAAGGTACAAGACCAACCAGGAAAAAAAATCATAGCAAGCATGCCATATACCTTAAATTGGTCTTCGGCCAATGCTTATCTTGCTGAATTACTCAGAGAATAAATGGGTCCACACCTGTGACATGTTTTTGTTGAGTTGTGAATACTCCTCACTTGTAATCTTCCTTTTTTATGTCATATGGTTATCTAGTTGAATGAAAACATGTGTTATCTTTCATCTATTAAGGCATTGATTTTTGCTAAGATGGAGCTTTTTGGTCTGTGTTTCAGATATCAGGACATGATGGGGGGACTGGAGCAAGCCCTATAAGCTCCATTAAACATGCTGGTGGGCCATGGGAGCTTGGTTTAACTGAGACACATCAGGTTTGTCTTGCCTATTTTGAATCAATATTGCCAATCAGTTTTGATTTTCTATGCCTAGAATCTATGTCCAGTTAATGTGTTTAATGATTGCTGCAGATGCTTATTGAAAATGGATTGAGGGAAAGGGTGATTTTGAGAGTTGATGGTGGTTTCAAGAGTGGTGTAGATGTCCTTATGGCTGCAGCCATGGGTGCTGATGAGTATGGTTTTGGTTCTGTTGCTATGATAGCTACAGGATGTATTATGGCACGCATCTGCCACACAAATAACTGCCCAGTGGGTGTTGCTAGTCAGGTAGCAAAAAATGTTTGCTTTTCTTGCATTCTTTCTTTCTTTGTTTTTCGTAAATATCCTGCTAGACAGCTTTTCAATTTTGTTGCAGAGAGAAGAACTTCGTGCCCGTTTTCCTGGTGTTCCAGGGGATCTGGTTAACTACTTTTTATATGTTGCTGAAGAGGTAATCCATCATCTATTAATCCTTATTGATAAAAGGAGTCTATCTACTTTAGCAACTGAGTTTAACTTGTTTTTCTACTTAGGGATACCTAACCTAAGGTTTTTTCTTTGGTGTCTATGCCTGATCTGGCCTTGGAGTTTTATATGACCAGTTATCATAATAATCAAATTGATGAGATTTAAATTTTTGGTCAGGTAAGAGGCATTTTGGCTCAACTGGGTTATGAGAAGATCGATGACATAATTGGACGAACAGATTTGTTGAAACCAAGACACATCTCTTTGATGAAGACTCAGCGCCTTGATCTCAGCTACATTTTATCAGTATGAATTTTAAAACTGGCATCGAATTGAATTGCTTGAACTTTTCTGTATATGGCCTCTATATTTCTCATCAATCTCATGTGTTTAATTTCTAGAGTGTTGGACTGCCAAAATGGAGCAGCACTGAAATAAGGAATCAGGATGTTCATACTAATGGTTCTGTTCTTGATGACATTATACTTTCTGACCCTGAGGTAGCAGCAGTTTCTAAGTTCCTACTTTTTCAAAGCATGGGAATTTTTTTTTTTTTTACATGAAATATGATTCACTAAAATAACATTTGAGTTGTTATGTATAAATTTCAAGTACTATCTTTTTTTTCTTTTTTTTATTTGCTTCTATAGCCGACAATAAGAACTAAGAACTGCAATCATTTGAGGTTGTTCTAATGAATCCATATTTGCCAAACATTCCTATTGAGGAACACCTGTGTTGTTTCTACTATCTTTTGTGAACAATTTTCACAATTCTCATCATATTACCTTTGCTCTTGCCTTGCTATTTCCAATCGCTTTGAAATAACTTTTGGCATTTCTCCTTATTGGGACCTTCTTCGATCTTTGTTGCACGTCTATACTGATAAAATTATTCCTCCATAACTCATCCATCAGTAGTGCGATTCTTGTGAGTTATATAATGTTCTTGCTTTCTTTACCATAAATTTTACTTAGGATCATCATGGTTATCACCATCATGCCTCTTGCTTAGGCCTTATTCTTGTACATTTTGATCCACATAACATTGAGGCTTTGTTATTGTTTTAGTAGAACATAAGACTAAATCACCCGGGAACAAACCGCAATGTGAACTCTTCACTTTATTTACATAACTTAGATTCTATTAGATATCATCATCCATCAAATGACTGATATTTTTAGTGTTGCTCTCTCTAGCCATTTCTAGGGATGCAAGATTTATTGATTTTAGTTGGGCTCCCTAGCCATAGGTGGCCAAGAAACCCCTTTCCCCCTCCCCCACCTCTCCTCCCCTGTCTTCTCTCAAGACTGGGAGGTGAGGTCTAGCACGGGCCACAGACCCAAGCCAAGGGGGTTGTGCTGGTCCGCGTGCCACTCTTGCCAACTTGTGTGCTAGCCCACGAGTCTAGCTTGCATGCTAGCTCATCTATTTTTTAAAAATATTATTTAAATAAAATAATTGTATATCTTTGTTCGTGGGTGGACAAGTGATTTGCCATTACGTTCATGCCGTCTTATTATTGTGTTGCTCGATCTTCTTTTTAATCTTCTAGCCGTTTGACAAAAAGTCTTCAATCTTCATCTTTACCTTTTATCTGACATAGCTCAGGCCTTAAGTTAGGCTCAGTAGACCAATCTACCAGGCAAATTTTTATTTATTATTATTTTTATGATTTTAAAACTAATTTTTCAATCTTTTTTTTGGGGGCTTGTTATTGATGCAATCCATCACGGTCATTTCTCTTGTTTGGCCTTCAGGACTGTGACAGGTCATGCCATCTTTATTTTTGGTCTTCTACTACTTTAGTCATTGTCATTCAAAGAAAATTCTTCATCATCATTCTTCTGACTATTACATCTTATCTTCTGTGTCGCATCAATCCTTGAGGCAGACTAGCATCTCCATCGTATCAGGCTTCAATAAACTCCTACTATCATTGAATATCTGTCCTTCTGTACTAAAAGTAGATTCTGATGCTACCGTAGACATTGAAGGGGTTAGTAGATCATAGGCCATGGTGGCAAGCACAGATTAATTATTCTTATATGCTTGCCATCAGGCCAAAATATCCTAATTATCTATTTCTTTTTAAGGTGGGAAGTTTATAAAATCGTTATTCAAATAAAAAGTTAATTCTTTAGATGATGATGAAGTGGTTGTTCTTAATTTTTTTTAGCAAATTTCAAAATTGACCTCTACTACTGCCCCCACTACTACTACTACTTAGGATCGGTCCTAAAGTAGAGAACCTTTTACTTTTATTATTTTTTTGATCACATATCACAAACATTTTATTTAATAAATTACTAGTTTCATCTTTAAATCTATTTCTATTTACTTCATACATCATATTTTTGTAAATTACATCTAATATTATATATAAACCATCTAATTTAACTGATTCATACTTAAAGCTAAACAATGAAAATATGATTTTTTTAATATTTATTAATTTTTTATTTCATTGGTAAAATTATATTTTCAAAACCATCAGTTTCCATATATTGTAAAAAATGGTTGGCAATATTATATATTTGCTATAAAACTAGTGGAGAGGTGGGATAATAAGTGCTAGATAAAATATTAGTAACTTCATAAAAATATTACAAAAATTGCATAATAATAGTAAAGTTATTTTAGTGAGAATCTAATATAGGTCTATTGGGGAATTGATTGTTATACAACATTGTAATAATATCTTTATATTCAAAACATGATTGTAACATTAAATATGTTGAATTTCATCTATGTTTTATATCTAATAAAAATTGTTTATATTTTAATCCATGGGCAATATATAAAACTTTAAATTCTTGTTTTCTAGCTTCTAAAAATTGTATATATTTAATGGTATCTTTAACTTTACTTACCTATGATTCAATAATTTTTAAACCATCTTGTTTAATTAAATTTATAATATAACATGCATATCTAATTTGAATAATTTGCCATCTAAAATAAGACGTAGTTGCAGTTTGATTAACTCAATCACGACATTATTATTTGAAGCATTATTTAAACTAATTGAAAAAATTTTATTATGTGTATAGTACTTACGTATCTTTTGTATGATATGAGCAGAGATGTTGGCGGTAGTGTACGAATGTTCAATTAATTTAAAACTAAGAATTCTTTTTTGCATTACTCAGTCGCAATCAATAAATTGCACGGTAAAACAAATATAAGATAACTCAATAATACTGGTCCAATAGGACGTAAGTGTTATTATACCATCAAAATTTTGAAAATATGAAATCATGCTTTCTTTATAATTAAAATATTGTTTAAAGCAATTAAATTTAACAGTACTTTGAGAAACTTTTTTAAATGCAGGATTTATGGTAGTTTTCATATATTTTTCAAATCATTAATTTTTGACAAAAGTAAAAAGGCATTTCATTACCTGCAATTAATTTTGATAATTCTTTCCTACTTAATTCTTGGGAATAAGAAAATTTTGCTAACTTACCTCCTTATCCAAATTTAATTTGGGATTGGGTGGAGTCATGACCTGCATTCTCGTGCTTTTTCCAATGCTGGGTCACGTGATCGATTCCCCCCGAAGTGCCATAACTGTAGTCCCTCTTACAGACTTTACAAATAGTACGGAGCCCCTTACTGATAATCTCCTCTATGTCAAAGTATAGCCAAATTCTAGAGGTCTTGGGTCTAGCTTTGGACTAGGTAGTCGATGCAGCATTGGTGGCACTATTGGGTTCGGAGACACTAGTTCCAGTATATGACTAGTGTGCCCCATATTCTGTTGTGTTAGTGTTGAGTTCGAAAATCTCTTGGCCATGGAATGAGCGAAAGCTACCAGCATCAGACATTATTGATTGTAGATGATAGAGTAGTGACTAGAGAGAGATTAAAACAGTTAGTTAGAGATTAGACAGAGATTAAGAGAGCTTAGGAGGATTAGGAGGGCTTATCGAAAGATGGAAAGAGCTTAGGAGAGCTTAAGAGAGCTTTAAAAAGCTTTGAAAATTTTTGAGAGTTTGTGGTTTGGTGTGGATGAGGGAGAAGGGTTGAAGGCTATTTATAAAGGTTGGAAGGCTTCCAAATGTCCCAAATAACTTTGGAAACTAGTCTTTTATGGCTGTTGGAAAGGGTAAATAAGTTTTTTTGAGAAAAAAAATAATACCTTTGAAAACTAGTCGTTTTTTGCTGTTAAAAAGGGCAAAATGGACTTTTATTTGAGAAATGAGCATAAATGCCCCTCCAACTAGCCGTTTTATTGCTTGGGGGGAGCCTAAAATGGTAAATTTCCATCGAGCCTAGGCATGTTGCCGAGTTATAGGGGCTTGATAGGCTGATTGAACAGACCAACCCATGAGCCAGCCTCTTAGTGCATAACAAGCCGTTATGCATGCCATGGGCCATGTCGTGTTGCGAGTCATGCTGTGCTGACTTGCCATGGGCTATCGTGTCAGCATGGCCCGCTGGCCTTAGAGGTGGCCTAGCACAGCTCGATACAGTTACTGTGGTTCGCGGGCCATGCCAAGCTTGGCCCATTTTGTGTCAAGCTCGAGCTAGCCCGATCCATTTAACATCTATACTTATACCCTCGGTAAGACGCTTTCATCTTGATGCACATGAAGTGAAAAAGGCACACATGCTTTAAATCTGATTTGAAGTACAAAAAAAGCACGCCTTTTCTAATAAGCTATATTTATATTTTTTTTTTATATATTTATTAGATAGTGTTGACTGTATGATGCATTATTTCATAAATAATTATTTTCTTTACCTTATAAAAGAGTTAAAAATTGGAAGATAAAGTGATGAAACATTAAAAATTATGCTATCATCTAAGAAAAAGGAGGAGAGACATCAAAGGACCATAGATTTTAGCTAAGAAAGAGGAGGTTTTTGTTAAGTTGATAAGCTAAATATATTACTATTATGATTTTTAGCTTTTTTCTATTATGTGTTATAAATGTCACGTATATAAATTATTTCATCATTTATTTCATAAATATGTGTCTCACTTTACTTAGGCACACGACTGTGCTTTGCACTTTATGCCTAAACTCTAAGAACCTTTTGCATTTAAGTGCACTTTTAACAACACTGTTATATAGCGGGACTACTAAAGAAAGGATGGGCTCAAGGATGGTGGGATCGGCGAGGATGGAGTTTGTCAATGGAAAAGGGTCCTTAGGCTTGCCATTAGTCAGGTCGATAGTGGTTAGATCTGCAAGGATGCAGCACTAGTGGTCAAATAAGTGGGTCCAATGCTGAGTGATGTAAGCTGGCAACCAAATGAAGGCCAGTGGAGTCGGAGAGGAGGTCGGTGGTGTAGTTAAAGCAAGGAGAAAGTAGGCACGAAGTGCAAGCAGGTGATGTGACAGTCCTGTTAATCAAACAAGACACTATTAAGGGGCATGTTAGGACCTATCTGTAGGTGACAAGAAGGTCCTGTTAACAAAGCTAGATGGCATTAAGGGGCGAACAGGGACCATTCTGTGATTCTGACTAGTGGAAGCCAACCGGATCTATTTTAAATTTTGTTTTATCAGGCTGGTTAATGTAGGGCCCATGATGCTAGGTTGAACTTGCCTGGCGTTTTGCTGTGGGCTGTGGGGCTTAAGCTCTCTCTCTCTCTCTTGCTTTTTTTTTTTTTTTTTTGCCCTCTGTGTTGGCCTATCTTTTCTTCTTTTCATTTTTCCTTTTTTCTCACCCATTTTTTGTTTCATCTGATCTTGTCTCATTTCGTTTATTAATGAAATATGAGGTGGCAAATCATGTTTCGCTAAAATATCTTTCCATTCTTTTGTCAATGAAATGCACATTTGTTTAACTATTTGCATTATGGGTTCTCAACTATTTGTTTTCACAAAGGCTTTGTGCTTATTTTCAATTTCATCTGTGCATCATCTTTGTTCATTCATTTTGATGCCTTTACCCCTAAGGTTTTTCTACCTTAGTTCCAATTTTGTTGGCATTGCACTCTTCCCACGAACCAATAGAACATATCATCTTCAAATAGCATGTACCACCATGCATCTTTCCTGGTATTAAATAGTAAGTTAACAGTTACCAGTTGTGATCAAGTTATAATTCTAATCCTTGGTATAAACTACTATGATGAGAAATTTATCTCACCTCTGCTATGAAAAACTGTTGCTAACTTGACGTGCATGTCCCAATATTTTCAAAACAAGCTATGTCGAAATCTATTCCTTAATACCCAAGAAATTGCCTCTTGTGGTATTCTACTACACGCTTTCTCCAATTTGACAGCATTATCGATGCTTCGCTCTTTCTCAACATTATTCTTTGAATAACCAACAAAATAATCTCCTCTACTGACTTTTCTTGTATAAATCTAAACTGCCTCTTTATGATTGTTCTCATTTATCTTTATCTTTGTTTTATGATGTTTCACATCATTTTATATTGTGCCCTGAGTTTGATGATGTCTCGCTCTCAATAAATTGGATATAATTTTTTAAATATCTCACACGTACTATTTTTGCTTGCAAATGAGAGTGCACTCTTTCAAGGTTTTAAATTCTATGAAACAGGAGCATTTATGTTTCTCCACAGAAAGGAATGCCCCATTGTCCTCCCCATCCCGGTGGGCATCTCAATAGGTATCCTTGGTCTTTATCTCCTTTGTCTTTCCTTTATCTCTATCTTTCTTTGGTTATTTCTTTTTCTTATTTCTTTCTTGTCTTCCTTATCTCTTTCCATTCTTTCTTTTCTTCTTTCTTTCTCTCTTTCTTTTTTTCCTCTTTTTTTCCTTTCCCTATTTTCTTTCTGTCTTTCTTACTTTTTTTTTTCTCTCATTTTTTCTTTCCCTTTTCTTCTTCTTCCCCTTTTTTTTCTTTTTCTTTCGTCATTCTTTCATTTATTCTTTCCTCCTCCTCCTTCTAGGTAGGTTTTGGAGTCCCACCCTAACCCAATTCCCATATTTTCATAGGAACAAGGCACGATAGTGTGGATACCCCGTCATATTAGAATTTAAAACTGGGCTTTCTTTTACCAACTCTTAGCTAAAGAAGAATCAGTGCCTCTAGTTGCATTTCATAATTTATCTTCCCTTTTAAAACTATGGTTTTCATGTCATATGTTCTTTAATGTCAATTGTAGATCACTACTAAACAGTTTTTGCAGGTATCACTTTTTGGAACTCTATTGCTTTGGTAGCTTAGCTTCTTGAATTTCAAAAGTTCTGCCGCTCATTATAAAAGCTTTATTTCTTTAAATTATTTGACACTGTCCATTTAGGTGTTAGCATTGGACTTTGTTACAACCTTTTTCCCTAAAACTCTTTCTTGATGATCAGATATCTGAGGCAATTGAACTTGAAAAAGTGGTTAGCAAATCCATAAAAATCTATAATGTTGATCGTGCTGTTTGTGGCCGCATAGCTGGTGTGATTGCCAAGAAATATGGAGATACAGGTTTCTCAGGGAAGCTTAATTTAATGTATGTTAGGTCTTTTACATTGCTTTATACTTTGTCATGCAGCTTATGAAGTTTAAATAATGCATTCTGTTGTGCCTTTCTCTAGTTTTACTGGAAGTGCTGGACAATCCTTTTCTTGTTTCCTAACTCCTGGAATGAGCATTCGATTGGTGGGAGAAGCTAATGATTACGTTGGAAAGGTATAAGTGAACCATCCTCTTGCTTATACCATCTTACTTCTGTAGATTGACGCTAGGTAAGAACCTTTTCTTATAGGGTATGGCTGGAGGAGAGCTGGTAGTAACTCCTGTTGAGAAGACTGGCTTTTGTCCAGAGGATGCTACTATAGTAGGAAACACCTGCCTATATGGTGCAACTGGTGGTCAAGTATTTGTGCGAGGCAAAGCAGGAGAACGATTTGCTGTTAGAAATTCTCTTGCCGAAGCTGTGGTTGAGGGGACTGGAGATCATTGTTGTGAGTACATGACTGGCGGTTGTGTGGTGGTACTTGGAAAGTAAGTATCTCTTTGCGCCCTATTTCTGTTGCTTTAAATTTAAAAATCTGCTAACAAATATTCTCATTTCTTTTTTTTCTTTTCACTCCAATAGAGTGGGCAGGAATGTTGCTGCAGGCATGACTGGTGGTCTGGCATATATCCTTGATGAGGATGACACTCTCATGCCTAAGGTGTTTGTCAGAAGCTTTCATTCTTTTTATATGATCAGTGTCAAAAAAGATCATCAGACAGATTTAGTTGTAAAATAGTTTGGTTGTTCCTCCCCAACAAACCCCCCCCCCCCCCCCCCCAATCCATCCATCCATCCGTCTAGTTACTAATAGACATAAAACTAAGCCAAGATTCCCATTTGTACAAGTATATTGGTTATAGTATTTTGACATTCCTTACAGTCATTTACAATAACAATTTTTGACTTCAACTTTGTGTGTGATTGTAAGTCTTTGCATGTCATTTGTTTTTAAATAAATAACATTAATCTTTGCATGGATTGCCCAACATATTGGCCCCATTTCGGGTCTTCATTGAGGATGTCATAACAGATATTTGAAACACTATACATTTGAGATACACTATATTTAATATCAATCACCACTAGCGGTTGCATCTTCTTATTTACCTATCCTTAGTAACAGTAAACTTTTGAAATTATTGAAATGAAAAATGCCAATCTTTGAAATCAAACCTGCAATCAAATAGCCAGGTCCTATTTCCTAAAGGGTAATGCAGGTCGGCATATGGACTTGTGTCCTTTTCAAGGTTAAGAAGGCTTACAGTTTGTGTATGTTCTGTGTTTAGTGGACCATTTTTAAGCTTATATTATAACCTTGTATATGATAAAAGTGCTTTTGAGTTGCATACTTATCATTTGTTGTAACAGGTTAACAAGGAGATTGTGAAGATTCAGAGAGTGGTTGCTCCAGCTGGACAGATGCAGCTGAAAAGCCTGATAGAAGCCCATGTTGTAAGATGACCTAACATCTTTTACACATTGGTGCTGGTAATTTTTGCAGGTAATGCTGTAACTTAATCCTTTTTGTTTACTTCCTGAAGGAAAAAACTGGGAGCAACAAAGGTGCTGCAATCTTGAGTGAGTGGGAGGCATATCTGCCTCTATTTTGGCAAATTGTGCCACCTAGTGAAGAAGACACACCAGAGGCTTGTGCGGACTTTGAGAGGGTAGCAGCCAAGAAGAGGATGACGCTGCAATCAGCATAAGATTAGAAACAGATGAATCTGCCAATTGTTTGTGCATTAAGCAGCAGAGTAATGACTCATCAGCTGTTACAAATGGGATTCACAATTGGTATTGTGGATGGCTGATGCAACTACACTCAAAGATGAAGAATACCGAGTTACAGCTCTTATACATCAACAGTTCCATTCATCACGTCGGTGGAATGAAAGCAATTGCACTTTTAAATGATTGATCTCAACAGTTCTCAAATGATCGCAGCTGGAAGGATAGCTACACTTCGTACAGTTCGCGGTGGTTTGGTGCTTTTGTGATTAAAACCTTTCTATTTCAGTTTATAGGCTGCAATTTCAGCCAGACTGTCAGATTGTCATATTATGTTTGTGGTTACCGTTGCGCCTATTGACAATAAGAATGATAAGGTCAATATCTTAATGCTTACATTATCATTTGCATTCAGGTTTCAATCTAATAAGAGCCATATTATAGTTGTCTTTTGATGTGCTGTAGACTGCTTTATACACAGACAAGGACCTGAAGATATTTTGTTCTTCATTGACTGCTTGAAACCTGGTAGTGAATGAATACCTGGGTTGAAGGGAGTCAAAATTTGACACAATGGTTGCCTTAATGTTGTTAAGGAGTCAACATTCTTAATATTGGTGTTGTGATAAAGGAGAATATTCTGAAGATGTCCCATCCTTTTGTCATGAGTGGTCACAGTTGTATCAAGGTTCTATGGTATCTAACAATTCATTCTTCAATGATGTCTCAGGCGTTATATCAGTTTCCATTAATTATAACGCTCATCTTCATGCCACATACATGCAATTTCCATGAATAATTCTAATCACCTCATGCCACGTGCTTGAGGTGCTAGAGGTCATCTCAATGCGAAAGGTTAACCTACCATCTTGTCGCGCTTCTCAGCTCATCAGACGATAGTTTTGAATACAACATCAGTATAACAGGACTATTATTATTATAGTTAAAATGGATGTTATTATCTAGAAGTGTCCCGAGATTTTAGATTTAATATGATAATTATACAATCAGATGTTGTTTCTTATTTTGCTAGAAATAAATGGCTGATATGAAAACACTTTGACATCATTGTATACTCAGGCAATTGTTGACTGGCTAATATGTTTTTTTTTAAAAAAAAAATTGACTGTTAGCTAAATATCGATTCATATTCTCAGCTGTGGTAAAAAAATTTAATTAAAAAATACAAAACCATCCAGCCATGAATCACAGATGCTGTTTCTGTTATACAATGACTACCGTCAGCAGATACTGTCAAATTTTTTTAACATGATATGTTGGCATACTGACTTTCTTTCAGAAACAAATATCAAAATAGCAACTTATTAAGGTCACTTTCATTTTTTTTTACAGAAACAGAATATATATATATATATATATATATATATATATATATATATATATATATATATGAAAGAAATATCTATATTTTTGATATATTTAATTATTTTTAAAATAAATACGGTGAGCTTTGATGTTAACCTAACAACATGATTGTAGTGATGTGGCAGAGGAGGCCATGTTCATCGTGGTTGTCATGATGGTGTTAGTGTTGATCAAAACAATGAATAATATATATTAAAAAGATTATGATATTAATGGTATGTTAAAGGTAGTGATGGTTATTGCAACAATTACGGTGGAGAAGATCATGCATGCGAGATGGCAATGATAGCAATAACGGTGGCGCGGCAAGGATGGCAACAGCATAGTAAGAACGATGACAGCTGTGGGGAACAATATTCCCACCGAGGGGTACTTAAAAAAAAGTAAGAACGATGACAGCTGTGGGGAACAATATTCCCACCGAGGGGTACTTAAAAAAAAAAAAAAAAAAAATCTCCCTCTCAATTAAAAATATTCATGTTCGCAAAATTGTTCGCCGAGCATATCCACCAAGAATATTCGCCGGACGGGATGGAGGCTCGCTTACTCTACAAGAAATCCCGGCCGCAGGATTTAGAGAGGAAGGGCGCTCTGTCACGTGTTCCCATTTCCTAATCCATACCATATCCATTCTCAGTCATACGGTACCATTTGTCTCCCTCTCATTCGTAAACGTGCGAAACTAGAAGATAGAAACATCAAAGTACGAATATATTTATATATATATATATATATATATATTTCCACTAGTTATAAAATTTTTTTTTGTAGTGAGGACTGGCAACCACGAGCAACGGAGTCTCTCCCCTCCCCTCCTTCTTGAAGGCCATTTACGCCTTCAACTCGGGCAGCAAGACTTTATAAAGGTAGCCACCCTTCCAATCCTCCTCGTTATTTTATTCTCAACACCAAATTTTAGAATAAAACGGTTCATGGAGGCGATCTTTTTATGGTCCCTTTGTAAACTATAATTAGAGCCATCAGCTGTGATGACAAAATTCCTTCATTTTCCTCTCCCAGGGTTGAAGGTCTTGATGGGGGGCAAACCCTTGTGGCTTCCCCCCACCTTGGATTTCGCCTCCTTGAACAAAATCCCTCCTCCTCTCAGGCTCCTCCCCAAAATCCCCAACTCGGCCTCACAACCCGACCTCCCACCCAGCCCCATCACCCTCCCTCCGCCACCCCAGCAACCCCGCCCCAACAACCCCTTATCCGATCTCATCACCTTCTTCGCCAAGTCCTTTCAATCCCTCCTACGATCCCGCCCCGCTGCCTCCCCGGCGCCGAGTTCTCGGCCGGAGGCCGGGTGCTCGGTGCCGCTCTTCAGGCCGTACGTTGCCAAGGTGCCGTGGCACGGAGGTGCGAGGGCCTTCCTGTCGCAGTTGTTCCCGCGATATGGCCATTACTGCGGCCCCAATTGGTCCAGCGGGAAGGACGGGGGCTCGATGTTGTGGGATCGACGGCCTATCGACTGGCTGGACTTCTGCTGCTACTGCCATGACATCGGCTACGACACGCACGACCAGGCCAAGCTCCTCAAGGCGGACCTCGCTTTCCTCGAGTGCTTGGAGAGGCCGCGGATGGCGAGCAAGGGAGGAGCCCATGTCGCCCTTCTCTACAGAGCGATGTGTATTGCAGGTGGTTAATTTAGGTTTTACCATGGAAAATTTCTTTTTGAGTCGCCGAGTATGAGAATGATTTATATCACCCATAAGTTGGGGACTTTGACAGTAGAAAACAAGCTTGATTCTATTTTTGTGTGTTGTTAAAACTTGCAGGGTTGAGGTACGTTCTCATACCTTACAGGATGCAGGTCTTGAGATTGCAGGCTGGGCCATCATTCCTACAGGTGTTTGAGAATTTGACCAGTAAAGTGGAGATGCCAAGAAAGATCGCAACTGCAAACCATAAGGAGAGGTTGTGAATATGTCTACCTGTCTCCAAGCAAGTTGATCTGGTAAAGCGCATCCTCTTTTAATCTGTTGATTCGATGGCTCGCTATTGTTAAGTGAGAAGGAGCACTGCGGGTGCTTATGATCATGGGTTCAGTTGGCATGATTCGATTATTTTCAAATTTGATCTACAGAGCATCTTGCCAGGTTGCACATATTGTTAATATTTTTACATGTTATAGTTTTAAGGAAAACTCAACTATCTAATGCACAACATGAATTACTCGACCCACATGTAAATGTTCAAGGAGCTTGTTATGCACCCTTTGGTGGATTCCCATGAAATAACTCTGTAATTCTAATATGGGCTTTTTCTCCAATAAAAAGTCTTACATTGTCATGAATCTATTGATCCACTTTTAATTTTCATGGACCTCCTTCAAGTCCACCTTCTGGCACAGCACTTTCAGATATGCCAACCAAGGATCCCAAATTTAGAGAAACTTGCATTGGCCACTTACCATGAAGTAACTCTGAGCAATATTTCTGTGCTTTGGAGTGGTTAGCTTTGGTATAGAAACCTAGACCACCACCACACCAGAAGCTTCTAAGTTGAATTTATGGAATAATTACATGCCAGTTGAAGGATCAAAAACACTTACACGACAGAAGTGTGCAACCAAGTTTCCTTAAAAGTCTCCTTCTCCACCTCAACATTTCAAGTGGGAAAAGAGAGAACCACCTGCCATCTATAACCATATGATCAACTTGGGTAGAGTGGCCTGTTTATATTCCTTTTCAACTCCAACACGACAAGCTCCACCAGAAGCCTGAAATCCAGGCCAATATGTTGACCACAAGAGAATTTGTGACCCTAGGTTTGAAAACTTGGTCTCAATTTCGGTTTCGGTCCTGCAAATGCACATCTAAATGCATGCTTAAAAGAAAATTAGAAAAAGAGCCAAGAAAAAAAATTGCTCTAGTTTGAACCAAGGATCGAGGTGGCATGCATTGTGTTGACTGCACCAACACCGAACCAACTCATAATGCTTGATTATAGGCAGTATTGGCACTTATCAATTGGTACCTGTTTAGTATTGAGCCCTAAGGTATCCAAACAGCTCCGTTTTTTCCTTTCCATTTATTCATTCTTGATTCATGTGCAATCCCACCCTCAGTTTAAATTCACACATGTTTAGTACATCTATCATTTATTTTTTTGAGAGCTATAAGAAAGAGAATCATTTCATTAGCAATTCTTGATATATTTCTCTAGAATGTCCGAAGCTTGGAGCATGCTTCTGCAGTTCTCCTTGTTAGCCATATAGTAAAAGATAAAAAGAAATTATGCCATCTCAAGACATCATTATCTCGAAGCTTGTCTTCCCTTTTGATGCTTCCATAGGTAGACTGCGTAAGAAATTTTATCCATGTTTGAGTATCTATAACTGGCAATATTGTCATTTCTAATTACAGAATAAAGCTTGTCTTTATCAGGGTTTAAGGTATCAGTGACACTGATACATCCTACCAATACTGTACTGTTCCACACAGAAAACAATACATGGGATGAGTGCGGGACACCAGTTCCTCAATGAGCCAAATAGTCCTACCCATCCTGAGGTCTCAATGAAAGGCTTGACCTGGGCTTAGCAATAATTTGAACCCCCCCCCAACACACACACACACACACACACACACACACACACACACACACAAAGAAAAAAAGAAAAATAAAGGTACTGAAATCCATCATTAAAAAAATTGGGAAAAAATGTATCTTGGTATGGTATCAGGATGCCTAGCCGTCCCCAAGAGTTGAGATGGTAGGGTATGGTGGTCGGTACCAGTTCTAGTGTTTAAATCTTAATCTTTTTGAAGATGTAAAAATAAAGATCGAGTGTGATTCACATTTTATGATATTGTTGTTTTGTGAATGTCTAATGACCTTTTTTTATCATCTGCAATTGTGCCTGCATTCTTGAAGTCTTAAAAAGGAAATTTAGTAGGAGATACTTTTGTTGTTGTTCCCAATGTTAACTGGACAAAAGATTGTTCAAGTATCAAGGTTTCTGCAACGATTGATAGGTATAATCTCAAGATGGTCAACATGCTGATCTCATGCTTATCATCTGTTCACATAAGTATGCATAAATAATTAAATTTTGTAGGTTACCTTTGACACTAAGAAATTTTTTTGAAGTGATAATGATTTAATGATATGAAGTCTTATTATGTCATAAAATATCCAAAATGTCCTAAGTTACTAGATATTTAAGGAACCCATTATATAAAGTGTCTAGTAGAATTAACTTTACTTCACTTTGATATACAAATCTGAATATATAAAGTTCTTGTTCAGTTAGATGTAATGGACCTACTCACCACTGGTCATTCGGTATGGTGTCTCAAAAAATCCCAGGGCTTTGGAGTTAGAGTGGTTAAAATATCATTATGTTCCTCATGTAAAAATAACTAGAGCATGAGCTACTAGACACAAGGGTTGCTTGATTGAAGACTTGAAATTTCTATCATTAACATTTAATATCATTTGTTGCTATATGAATATCAATAGCTGGTAGCTATGAAGTTAATCATAGGTCATTCTTTGCTCAGTGGTATGAATGTATACTCTGTTTATGGGTTTTTTTAAAAATAAAAAATAAAATTATTACTTGCTGGATACTTTGAAGTAATAGTACACATTGCTACCTCCATAGAGTTCTTATCATCAGAAATATATACAGATCAATCCAATTGGTACGGATGGGTAGTTACATCATCCACATCTTGAAAGTAAAACATTTAATGGGTTTCCTTAATGTTACCTTCACAGCTGTGTTCAAAGTGATCCAACCTAAGAATTTGGTGATAGGTGCCATTTTCCATATTTTAATATGTATGCTGCATAAGCTTATGATATATAACCAGTTGGACAAGATGCCCCACATGTATCTTGTACCCTGAGTCAGTGCAAAAAGGGTAGAAGGATAACTTCATGCTTTTGTTTCCCATTATGTTCAGGCAGAATAATTTGCTCTTCTTTGATGGTGCACATTCTCACTTCGAGGGGCTGGCAGATATGGGTGTATTGCAAATTCATTTGTTTACTTGGATGAATGTTTTTAAGTTGAGTTATTTTTTTTTAATCGATCTGTTATATTCTTTTTAAGACGTGAGTTTTTATCTATCTGTTAGTAGACTCCTTGAAGTGCGGGATGATAATATATGCAATAATAGGCATCCTGTTCTTCTAGCCAAGAATAGACTTTTCTGTTAAGCCCTAGTCAATATGAGCTTGTATGAAGCCAGTCGTGTGGTACAGTTTTCAGTGCTTTCATTATCGTGCAACCAACTCCTTTCTAATCTTGTCCAAGCTGATTGGTTTAATTCTTGCTTATTTAGTAGAAAGATATGGCATTTAGAGCAACTGTGGGACACTTATTAAACACATCCTTGTTGAAATTAAAGATCTGAGTCCTCATTTTCTAATAAGCTATCATTTAGATGGAGGACAATTTAATGAAATTCTGAATTTTTAAAAGGTTCAAAACTTATTAACTACTGTTTTGGGAAAAAGCAGCTAGTGTGAGCAAAGGGTCTTGGGTTACCAAATGGAGAGAGAGATTAGGATCACTATGCTTGGGAAAGTCTCCTAGTCATAACAGGCCTAGGATTAGGAAGGAGTGCCAAGATAAAGAGTTGGAAGAACACGTAATGGGAAGTATCACAGGTCGAAAAGTTGAATTATTTTCATTTATAAATAGTCTTAGGATGTTTGTGTTGGATTGTTGGCATGTGGGGTTATTTGGCTTGAACATATTACCTACTGAGGAAATATCTGATTTCTGCTTCTCAGACACAAATTTTTGGATGACAATTAAGTCATAAATTAATTTGAGGATTTAGAGACTAATATCTCAACATTATGGTAAATTTTGGCATGTGGTTGTTTTAAGACATATAACATGAATTCAATCATTGTTGCTAAGTTGCTATAATCAAATCTGAGGGCCTTTCACATAAAAAGCTTGTAAATTCCATCAAATCTATTTGTGCATCAGTATAATTATGATCTTGTTAAATGCAGCTCCACCCATGGATGCACACATGGACTTGATGGAATGTGCAAGCTTTTTGTGTGGAAGGCCCTCGGATTTGATTAAACTGTAGTATCGTAAATTAATTGCATTCCAAAACAGAGAGTTACTCTATTGAAGAAAATTTGGATGGCACCGTGTGTGAGTTAAAACAAATTGGAGATGGAAGCATTAGTAAATTGTGCTTGACGGAGACCCAAAAACAGCTTGTCGTTGAAGGGGGTCTAGGACTCTGAAACAGGTTTACGTTTGCAAATCAGGAATCAAGAGCAATTATAGAAAACTTGGCTACAACATGAACAAAGAGGGTCATTTGATATGCTTTAATTTTGTCCAACAATTTCATGCGTGCAAGTAGGTGTTGTGGGTGGAAATGATGATAATGGTGACAATTTTTTGCCTTTTTTTAATGCATAATGGTGGTATGATGGTCTGATCACCGTCGCATGGTTGCCAAACCTTGTCAACCTTAAAACCACAAGAAGCTGTGATTGCCAAAGCCATAAGAAGCTGTGATTGCCAAAGCTTGAGAATGTTTTATAAAGAGCTCTCAAGCTAATAGCAGTCTTCTGAGCTGGTTTGTATCATTGACCAAGGTCTTGGAAATGAAGTTAACTTACTGGAAAACTGAAAACAGTAAATACCCTTTTGTTATCTCAAACAGCTGAGGTGCAACCCTCTATGGTTTGCATAGATTCTAAAAGCTTTGGGAAGGAAGAGGGCAATGTCTTATATAAAAAGTTTGAAGCCACAAAGTAAAATTAAAGAGTGATATACCCAGTTTTTGTTAAAAAAAAAAAAAAAAGAAAAAAAAAATTATTGCCAAAGAGAATTTACAAGTCATCTACGGAGTTTATATAAATTATGAGTGTTAAAGCTACAAAAGATCTACAGAAGTGAAATAGAAAGTTCAAATCGCAGTGACTTAATGATCATCTGTTAATTTAGGTGTAATCTGCTTCCATTTCTTATTTACATTTTCAATTCCCCATCAGTTGAGAGGGAACTGATTCCTCTATTTTCCCTTGATCACGGGGTTTCATAAAATATTAAATATTATGCGCTTTATCTTTATGTGAAGGTAAGAAGTTTCTTCGTTCATATTCATGGCCAACATGGATTCCTTGTCCCCTTGAGTTGATTTCATAAGTAGAAAATTCTAGGTAACAATGGGTAATCACTTCTGATTTTTTCCCCTCATATTATCTGAAAATTCTAAAACATTCGTCTGGCTAGCGTGACTGAAAGTTGTTGAATAAAAATTTAAGAAAAGGGGTTCAGATTATGATCATCTCTACCTTCGACCAACAGACTCTGGTTTAGAAGTTAGAAGCTATAGATCGCCTCTTTTGGCGAGAGAGGGGGTTCAATTTTGCAGTATATTGACCCTTTGCCTCTGGTTACGCTAGGCTCCAGTCCTGCGCTGCTGGCTGGCTTGGTTTGTCCAAAGATCTGGATTCTGGCTCAGGATGGTAAAGAAAGAAGTAGGGAGTATCCCAGCCTACAATTTTTTTTTTTTTTTTTTTTTTTTTTTTTAAAGAGAGGTTACTTTATATTTTATTATAATGAGTAAATGGATATTACATCTTATGTCATATTTCTTGCATCATTGCTTGTTATATCTCAGTTCAAAATCTCATCAACATCGTTGAAGCAAGAATGAGCGCTTACTTGAGAAGCTTTTGTACCTAAGTTAGAAACTTTGTAAAGGCACAGGTGTAGAAAATTCCAGAGACAACGTAGACAAGGCAACCATAACATAACCAGCTGGGTTTTTCTTCCCAACCCCAACGCCAGCATAAACATGACATGAACAATTCATGAATAAATAATGCTTTGGAATTATCTTTGTAAGGTGATGAGAGAAGGTAATTAGTTGAAGTTATGGATTTTTATTTTTATTTTTATTTTTTGCATGAAAATATACCTTCGTTCCTCAAATTTTTACTAAATTTTGATTGCTTCAGATTCTATACCTAATATTTGGTTACATGAGATTAATTAAAATTAATAAAATAATTAATATATTTTTTTAATTTATTAATTTTAATTAATTTAATATTTTTAAAATATAAAAAAATAAATTGAAACAATTAGTTTGATGATCAAAATAAATTTTAAGTAAAATTTTAAAAATTAAAAAAATATATTTTAACCTTTTATTTTTTTTCATGAAGGAAAACTTTAAAAGTTTTCTCTCTCTCTCTCTCTCTCTCTCTCTCTCTCTCACGCGTACACACACACACACCAGGTACAAGCTTGTCACTTCGGCGTACACACACACACACACCAGGTACAAGCTTGTCACTTCGGCGTTAAGACGATAGGAGACATACCAATGAGAGAAATAAGGCTAGTTGTCGTAGGCATTGGTGGAGGAAGGCCAGGGTCGAGAAATCCATCGAGCAAGATGCTGGTTCGACGAGGAATGCAGAGATCTCGATTTTCTTGCATCCCTCTCTAATATAAAGTTAGGAAAAGAATCATCTATAAATGAATTAAATAGAGTTATGATGAGACGCAAGCTTGCCATGAAATTAGACAACAGGCCCAATGCAATGATGAAGGATATATATTATACAATATATTATTTTTTTAAAAAAAAAACCAGCAGACTTTGCATGACTTGTTGATGAGTTTTTTTAAAATTTGATTTTATTAGTTTTTATAGAAGAAATTTAGATAATAAGCTATACATTTTTTAAAGTAATTCTGTCTTAATGCTCTTGATCATCTAATAAACGTAAGTTTCGCACATAACTCTTCAGAGATTTTATCATGTCTAACTATTGTCCTGTAAATATATACATTTGATCCTCACTCAAAATTCATTTTGAGTTTTAAATTTTTAATTATTATAATTTTATATTTTATATTTTAAAAATATTATATTTTTAATATTATTACGAGGGATAGGATTAATTAATATATCGTTTTATGAATTAATTCATATATTTTATTTTAAATTAATATATTATTTTTTTATATTAAATTAATATATTAATTATCTTATTAATTTTAGTTAATCTTATGTAATAAGATGCAGTGTGATATTTTTAAAATATAAAAACTAAATGGTGACAGTCAAGATTGCGGAGTAAACTGAATTTTAAAATATTTTAGTTAATATTTTAATAATTTATAATAATAATAATAATAATAATAATAATAATTTAAAGCTTTATAGTATCAATTATTAAATATCTTTAATGATCTATTCTATAATAATAATTTGGGGCTCCCATTACCTGTGCGGCGTATGCAACTGCTGGATTTGTGCTCGCACTCGGGGGGGGTCGGAAGTGATTTCTTTCCCTTTCTCTCTGCAAAGCCACTGCTCTGGTTGGGTTGGAATCTGAGCACATCGATCTGATCCCACTCGTGAAAGCCGCGCAGACGCAGCTGAGGTAATCGGGAAAAAATAAAATAAAATCCCTTCCCACTTCCCAGTTCCAAGAATCCATCTTTACTTACTACGAAGAGGAAGAAAAGCTCTTCGCTCTCCTTCCAAATTCTCCAATAATTCTTCGCTAGATCTCGCTGCTACAACACCCGATGGC
This sequence comes from Metroxylon sagu, assembly GCA_017589505.3. NCBI lineage: Eukaryota > Viridiplantae > Streptophyta > Magnoliopsida > Arecales > Arecaceae > Metroxylon > Metroxylon sagu. The sequence continues at coordinate 839,400 of JACVBY030000519.1, forward strand.
GTCTCTTCATCAGAGGCAGCAGCAGAAATCTCTCGCCGACTCTTACCCCCTCTCCCCCCGCGGCGCCTCCTATGGCTTCTTCCGCCAGCGAACCATGTCCGTCTCCGGCCGCACTGGCCTCCTCGCCCTCCTCGCCCTCCTCGTCCTCCTCGGCGTCTTCCTCCCCTGGACCGGCCCCTCGGAAGGCCTCTTCTCCTCCTCCGCCAGCCGAAAGCGGTCTCTCTCGCGATGGAGGGACTACACTCTGGCCCAAGCTGCCGCCTCTGTGGCCAAGAACGGCACCGTCATCGTCTGCGCCGTCAGCGAGCCCTACCTCCCCTTCCTCAACAACTGGCTCATCAGCATCGCCCGGCAGAGGCATCAAGATCAGGTGCTTGTCATCGCCGAGGACTACGCCACCCTCTACAAGGTCAACCAGAAGTGGCCCGGCCATGCCGTTTTGATCCCTCCCGCTCCTGATGCCCAGACTGCTCACAAGTTTGGTTCTCAGGTATTTATCCTTTTTTTTTTAAGCACATTGCCTCCCTGGTTCTTGAATCGATTGGATATTGTGGTAGAAGAGAGATTAATTTGATTGTTTCTCGTAGATGCGGCATCATTGGTCATGCTTGCTTGTGGTAAAATTGAATATTTTGGAACTTTAGAGTATATTTGTGGTGGTTTGTGTATTTTAGGGCATTAGGGCTGATTGGATCATATATGACAGGGGTTCTTCAATTTTACTTCCCGCCGGCCTCGACATCTGCTGCATATTCTGGAGCTGGGATATAATGTGATGTACAATGATGTGGATATGGTCTGGTTGGCGGATCCATTTCCTTATCTCGAGGGGAACCATGATGTCTACTTCACTGATGACATGGCTGCTGTAAGTGTCATTTGGTGAAACCATCTTCAAATTCTAAAGAGATACAAGTGTGTCAAATATCAAGTGGAGGGAGTAAAATTATGAGCTTTCTCTGCTTTTCTTGATATGCTTTTTAAATTTAGAAAAGATGGAGTGTGTGGTGATAGAAATTGCTTTTGATCCTCAACAAATTTATATTTTTCATACTAACTAGTTTGGAACTGGCAGGTGAAACCTCTAAATCACCCTCATGATTTGCCACCTCCTGGCAAAAAGGGGCGAACATATATCTGCAGCTGCATGATTTTTCTCCGTCCTACAAAAGGAGCAAAGGAAGTGATGAAGAAATGGATTGATGAACTCCAAGAGCAGCCATGGTCCAAGAAGAGGAAATCAAATGACCAACCTGCTTTCAACTGGGCTTTGAACAAAACTGCTGGCCAGGTGTGTTATCCCATGCAGTAGTAAATGTTCTTCTTGAACTTAATTGTTTGTTTCTAATTGATTCTGCTGATTTTGGTGTTGAGCTATTATCATAGTATAGTTACTTAAGGAATTTTTTTTTTTTTTTTTTTTTTTTTTTTTGGGTGAGGGTCTTGGCCTTGGAGAGCTGTGAGCAGTAGTGTGGTTTCATGAAGAGATGACTACAGCTGATTTGTTAGTAGTATGGGAAATCCTTTTTAATAATTTGTAAAATTATATTAGAAGTAAGGGTTCGGGATGCCAAAATTATGAGTAGAAGAAATGTGTCCAATAATTCTAGGAAACTTTTAAGATGAAAGAGGTTAGGTGAAGGTTGCAGGAATGGTGAGAAGGGTGATCAAATTGATATTAAAATTGTATATTGAAGGAAGTGATGCTGTTGGCTGATAGGGATAAAAATTGTCTTCTTACTTAGCTTAGATGAGACTTATTTGATGATGTAATAAACAAAAGGCTTGTACTAATAGAGTTGTTTCTCTATCAGATTGAATTGATGCTTTATGGTAATAAATGGGGAAAAAAGGAAGAGAGGATTATTAGATCAAGTTTTATTTTTTGTTTACTTGTTGAGGCAAATAATTGTTGATAAGTCTGTTTTCTCATAAAAGGACAAATAGATTTTCCTGGTAAGGATCAAGAGCAATCAAACACTGAAGACCTCTAAGATAGGAGTCTTGCTCAAGTGAATAGATGCTTCTTTCTTGGTTTTGCAAATCTATTAATTTATTAGTATGCACATGCACTTAGCAGTGCACTTTGTATGGTCTTTTTCCATGTAGCTGTCTCTAGTGTTGACAACATGCCATCAATTTAATTAATGGCAAAGATAAATGTTTCCTGATTACACCTTTGGATGGTTCTCAAGATGGCATTCATGCTTTATATCCATCCTAGGTGGCAATTTTGTGAAAAATTCAAAATAGTTCGCAGGAGTAGGAACTAGCTCTGCCATCTATATGAAGCCATTGGAGAAAGTTCCTTATCATAATACAGGTTGCTTCTTCATCTGCTTGTAAAGATATTCAGCCTACAGTTGTTAATTCTTGACATGCTTTCAACAATAATTAGCTTGCTATCGATTTATGGCATGATTAGGCACCCAAGTTTCCTATGGTGTAAGCATTGATAATGTTTGCTTATGGTTACTCCTACTTAATCATAAAGAAAAATTAAATTGTTGGTGTAATGTATGGATGAGTGTTCAATCTATATTGAGTTTTCATCTTGCACCAAGAAACCAGATAATGGAACTTTAGTCCATCTTTTGAATAATTAAGGAAATCTGCTTCTGAAGCAAACACTACCTAGGTTCATTGTTTGTGAAGTGCAAAATTTTATTTTCCATTTTTGGTATTGGTATCAATACGGCAGCATTTGGGATCAATTGAACATTGTGATCACTTTTTATTGAGGTGATTTGCTTCACTAACAAAGACAGAGAGGTCCAAAAAACCAAAGTGAAGGGTATAGTGGCTGGCAAACCAAGAATCCTCCTTTCCTCTATGTAATGCAGGTCATTTATTAAGCTTTGTGATAAAAGTAATGTAGTGGCAGTAGGGAGATGTGGAGACCTGTAAATTATTCAAGAGAAGAAAAATAAGGTGATAGAACAAAGGGATAGAAGGAGGATAAGAAGTAGAAGAGAGAGGGAGAAGAGGGGATGTGTGGAATCCACCACAAGAAAAATCAATAAATCAATTGTCAGGTACCAAAAGCCATCCTACAACCCCTTGTAGGCCATATAAATAGGCATTCAATAATCCTTACACCGGACAACATTTAATCTAGACCCTAATCTAACTAAAGGGCACCTAGTACGACTAAAATTCCAAAATTTAGAATAAATTCACTACTAAATTACATATGAAGACTTCAGTTACTTTTTGAACCATGAAACATTAGAATTTGACCAAGGGCTGTGAAATATCCATTGTAGATATCGAAGAGACCTTTCCAACGATTCTGAGATTACCGGAACCAACATCTATTTGAAAAAGTTATGTCTTTAGGAAGTTTGCTGGTTCCATGTAGAATTTGGCAGGCTTTGACCATTGGATCTAATTGATATCCAAATCCATGCTACATCAGGAAGGAGTTGGGTAGTGATGTAAGTCTTGTGTCTTTCTGAAGGATGGTAATTATAAAAGGGATAATAATGCTTAACAGATGACATGGAAGCAGGACTCAATCTGAAATATAGCATCAAGTCTAAAGAGATTCCACATGTTAGGTGACCTTAAGTGATGGATCTGGAGAAAAGTAGGCTTTCTCCAACAAGGATAGTGGAAGAATGCCCACATGCAAGAGTAGGAGAAAGAAAAGACATAAGAGGCAAAGAAGATGAGACTATTCATAGTTTGAAGCAATAGGAGGAAACTTATTGGCAGAAAGAAGATATTAAGATTGTTTCTTAAGAAGCATTTATGGTAGAATGGTAGCACCGATTCCCTTTATCTACTAGATTGTATACCGACCCATAAATTATTTAATGAGTAGTGAGCCTATTCTTTTTCCTTAACTAGATTACTAAGAGTGCACTACTAAGAACCCAAAAATTGAAGTATGATGGAGACCAAAAGTCAAAGAACGCAGTAGAAAGATAAAAGGCCCACATTTAGTAGCTGGAGTCTTCTAATAGTGCCACTTCAAAATCTTTCTAGAATCTCAAACCAATACTTGCTTCCTAATCTCTTCAAATCTTTCTAAAATATCGATGTCCCTGTATACCCGGCTGTTTTGGCTCTTGATTCTAGCAACTGAGGGTCCATAGGAAATTTAGAGTATATATGAAGCTACATTGTGATCAAATTTGTTGTATTTAAAACTCAAGGATGTTGTGTTGTGCTCCGTGACACTACTTATATTGGTAATTATGAGGACAAATGCTCTAGGCAACATTGAACATGCCAGGCATATATCATATATCAAAGCGATGCCTATAATGGAAAGGGTTTTGATCTGAATCTAATTTAATAGTTCAGGTTTGGTAATTGCATTCCAACCCAATAACCCAAAAAGATCCATTGATGTGGTAGCTAAGAACTTAATTTCGATTGAGAACAACCTATATCAACTTTACATATAATATAAATTAATTAAGTAACATAATCTATACAATAAAGGAGGCTCATGAGGGCTTTAAGGGTCTTTTGTCTTGTTCTTCTCCTTCTTGCTCTCCCTATAGCTAGGCTCCATATCCATCCCCCTTGCTCTCCTCCCTTTGACAATTGATAGCCCATCCCTATGTGCATTATCATCTCTCTACAAGCATGTAACAGGAACATTACTTTGGTTGAAGGAGAACTTTTAGTCTTGAAATTATATGGTGCGATCATGTTTTCAGGAGAAGGATTCATGCTGTGCTTGATAGCCTTCTCTTTGATCTAATTGGTTGGTCCTTTCCATGCTCTATTTTTATCGTCTTTAATTTGAGTATCAATAATCACTCATCTTTGCTGATTCCTTGAGGCCCTCCATCCATTATAGGTGGAATTCTAATACTTTTGTTTGTTGAGAAATTCAAAATTTCTGAATATTATTGAGGGGGTTCTGTAAAAACTGAAATCAGTTAACGAGATGCTGGACACATGGCATATGCTGGAATCTGGTTTCTTAAGCGGCTCTCTATTTACTATAGTTTATTGCAAAGGTGGGGCTCATGTTTTTAGAAGAAGTTAAGGTGAATTGCTCTCAGAAGTGATTTAAATACTGAAATTTACCTGGCAACCTTGAAATGTAGAAGAAATCAAAATGGATGCTTGGAAAGATATCATATCACATGCTAGCATTACTAATTTAGATAATTAGGTGGTTATTATGTAAACTTGGTTTGGCTATTTCTTAAAGAATTCCTGTGGTGATATGAAGAAATGGTCAAGAAAGCCTTTCGTTATGAAATTGAAAGAGTGTGAACGAATTTTTTTCTTTTTAAACACCTAGGCTTGATGGATTCTGTTGAACAGTGTCTAATTTTACTGGAGATTATAAAGAAGGTTTTTTCTATTGGAATTTCAGTAGAAACCTTCCCTTTGGTGAGGCATACCAATCCTTTATAGAACTCTGGTGCATATTATGAATTTTTTTGGTGCTATTGAGGCGCAAGAATGTGATCGCTAATAGGATCCCATCTTTTGAGGTATACTTGGAATCTTTGCTTTGCTTTTTTTGCAGACTGGATCAATTGGGGGTCCAGCTGACCATGCTTTTGCTTTGGAGCAGGTGGGCGATCCCAAAAAGCTCATCATGCTTGGTTTGGGCTGGCTTCTCTTTTGAAACTGAGGTGGCAGGTTTTCTAGTTTGTGCCTCTTCCTAATTAATTTAGAGGTCCCTCTAGGAGTTGACTTTAGCATTCCTTTAGTTTTGCATTTCTTGGTAGCTGGTGATGGAGATGAGTTGCCCCTGTTTTTAGAGTTGACTTGCTTAATAGAATGAATAATTAACTCCTCCTTTATTATACAAGATCAGAGGAAGAACTTGGGATGGAAGGTGAGTGGCGGACATGACTCCAATAGGTGCCTTTCCCTTGGCATATGAAGTGTCATGAACTTTTGATCGAGTCCACGTGATTGTAGGAGTGGCTCCAGTAAGAACCTTTGTTTGGCTGTTGAAGATTTTGGGGCTATTGGAGTAACGTTAGCTTCAGTCAAACCCTTAGTGGAAGGTTTAGGGATGACAGAAGCAGAAACCAGAGCTTTCATATCCATTGCTTTCTCCTGTCGTTGCTTTTGCAGATGAACCATAGGGTCCGTGGTCAACTGCACTGCTGTGATCCCATTCCAATTGATGATCACAGTTGGAGGAAGAGATCTGAATTGTAGGAATATACGAATCAAACTGATATGGACAAAATCACCCATGTGATAATTCTTTGCCACTGAACTTGGTTGTGCAAGCTTACTTGCACAAATTCAAACAATTGTTAGTTTCCATAACTCAAGAAATTTATAGATACAAATTTTGAGTCCTTTGAAAAGGATACATTTTCATTTACATGTGGGTGACCCATTTCCTGAGGCCTCTATGAAACCCAAGTTAATTACGTTCTCAATATAGAGAGGCGTCTGATTAAGTGATTGGATCCCTTTAACCCATCCTCAATTGGTTTATATTGGATGTATATTGCTTTCAAGTATGTGTACCGTGTCACGTCATGTATATGGTGTATAAAATAAACAAAAGATAAACAAAAGCCTTGTTCCTTCCCCTTAACTATTAGAAGGGTGCTTGAGGTTGCACTCAGATCAATGAAATGCAGGATGCCATGGAATAATTGCTAATAGATGCCAACATGAGACTTGTTGTGGCCTATTCCATCATTGGATTACCATGGGATTTCAACCCTAGAAATTTTCTGGATCATCTTCCGGAACCTTCTGATGGAATGTCAATTATAGTTTTGATGAGGGTCAAATGAACCTCTAATCAGATGACAAATGTGGCACAAGTTCAGCATTCAACTGTCAATGTGTCACATTGCAGTAGCTGCTTGATCATGATAGACTCTTGGATTGGTCTAAAGATTTTGAAGCTCGAGAAGTTAAATTTAGTGACTTTTATCAAGGTTTTAAATCTCATGAGATAGGGCAGCTCTGATTCTTCCATGAAACCGAATGCACAGCCATCCCATCCTGTTTCGATACTTCGGATGGGAGATGTCCCAATTTGTGCTGCAAGATGGTCCCATCTCGATACATAGAATAGTAATTCGTCCTGGCATCCCACGGGATGCCCTGCTGGGATTTAAACCATGCCCTTTATGGCTATCAGAAAGATTGTTGTTTAGAACAGCAACAAGGGTTATATGGATCATTTATTCATCATGCATATGTGGAGATGGCTCCTCTCTCTCTCTCTCTCTCTCTCTCTCTCTCTCTCTATATATATATATATATGTGTGTGTGTGTGCGCGCGCGCGCGTGCGCGCATGCATGGGCATGTGCACGTGCGTAGATGTGCATGTTTATATGTGCTTGCACACCTATGCATATGTGCATGTGTCTGCATCTGTCTGTTTGTCTTAGCTACCTGAAATGTTGTAGGATTTGGACATGGAAACAGGCTTTTTAGAAGGGGGAAAAGGGAATGATGAAGTGCTTAGGAAGCTGTTGTAGAGATGAGTTTTCAAAAAGATTTCAAAGCAGGTGTGCTATGTAAATAAAATTCAGGTAACTCTTGTGTGTGGTTGTTGCAAATTCCTAGAAACCTTTCAGCAAGTGCTGATTTCGTCTTAGTTATTGGATTTTGTAAGTAGTCTCTTCTCTACAACAGAGGGTTTTCCTGCTGATGGCTGAAATCCAACTTATAATGGTTAATATTGATCCATATGTTATTTTCTTTTGCTAGTTTACTTAACCGTTTGTTATTCAGATGACCTCCTTTTGCATTAAAATTTATGTCAAAATACCTGGCACTTGATTCAAATTGTGCATGTCAACTCTTATAGTCTGGTCTTTGACCAAGATCTTGGAGGATTGCCTTTAATCTTTCTTCTTTTTTGTGTTCCACTTGATGGATGCTTGATGGTAATGGTGAAAAATTTAATTGCAGGTGGATCTTTATCTGCTGCCCCAAGCTGCATTTCCGTCGGGAGGATTGTATTTTAAAAATGAGACATGGGTACAAGAAACTAAAGGCATGCATGTCATCATTCACAACAACTACATCACTGGCTTTGATAAGAAGATCAAACGCTTTCGTGAGTTTGGGCTCTGGTTGGTGGATGACCACAGCCATGAATCACCACTTGGTAATAATATAGGCACGCTGTGAGGAACTTGCTGGTGTACAATGTGAGGGCACGAAATCGAAGCTCTGTTCTCTTGCTGGCCGGGTAACAAGAGCTTACCCGACGCATGAGAGGCCACGTTTGCGACTCGTGAACGTGGTTAAAGAGCACACAAATGAGATAAAATTGATCGAATTGTACTGTTTTGCTCTTCTTTTTCCTCTGTAATTCTTAGCCATATTTTTCTTCTCTGCTTCCAAGTTATTATTATTATTATTATTATTAATTGATCAGTTTTGCTGTTTGACTCGTCAAACATATAAGAAATTGGAGAAATATTAGAGCCTAGTTATGACATGTTGCACTTCACTATCCTATCTTGTTTTAGGACAGACCGTTACCCTTCGTTGCCTTTGAGCTGGGACGGGCCAGTGGTCACGCACAAAACTAGACGCCTGCAGCGGCGGTTCTCTCTTTTTATTTTCTCGTGCACTCCAAATTTGGACTCTTTGTACTACTACCCTCCAAAATTAGAGCAGTACTAGAAATTTTGAAGGCCTTAGTTTTCCCTATTCTGCTCTCGCCCTCCACTAGAATCCAAAGACCTCATTTATAAAATAAATAAAATAAAATACTTAGTAGATGTTATCATCTGGATTTCTTGGCTCTGTGCTAGTTTATCATTTTTTATAACTCAGAATGTCTAATTAAAAGTTATCATTTTGGTTTTTCAATCCTGTACCATCCGAGGTCTTCTCAGCACAGCACAGCCGACATGGGACGGCGTGCAATGGTGTCATGGCCCTTGGTGTCTTTACCTTCTCTCGCATCCAGAAGTTACTCCTGTCTACCCTATTATCTTGACCGTTGAGAACTAAATATAAGTCACAAATTTGTCATTGAGGAGTCTAAGCCTTTGTGCTTTATAGTATCTAATTTGTCATTTCCTCTACTTCCTTCTCTCTCTCTCTCTCTCTCTCTCTCTCTCTCTCTTTTCGAATATGCGCATGCGGAGATGGACCCTATATTACCACGAGACTTGAAACTGGAAGCTTAAATTGGGAAGGAATTTTCAGTAAGCTTCTCTTGCCGGGTCCACTATTTGTCAATTCCTTGTTTTCTTCCACCATGCCTCCTTTTTTGCAAGGCAGAAAGAGGCTCTTTCGTGACGAACTCAACATCTTGAACGTCGCCCATCTACAAATTTGCAAAAATGAATCAATGATTCGCACAAAGGAGTTCCTTTAATTGAATTGCAGTTGGAATTGCAAGCAGCTAATATAGCAATTTGATTGCCTGCAACTTAGTTGTAACTTGCATTTCCAATTAGAAAGAAAATTCTAAGAGTATTTGATCTCGCATTTGAAAACAACCGTATGACCAATTGCAGCTGAAGTTTCAAATCATATCCCACTTATCTTATATCCTTATATTACAATTTAAAACTAAATAATATAATATAATATTATGAAATTTTTATCAATATATCACAATTCCACTTATAATCTATTAATAAAATCATAATGATAATCATAATTATATTAAATTAACTATTGTAAAATAATTATCATTTCTTATCATAGCATGTATTATAAAATATATTTATTATAATAAATAATAATATACCTAACCACTATAATGTAAATAATTTTTATCATGATATAACTATTACAAAAATTATTGTCATAACATTATAATAATTATTCAATATTAATATTACTAATTTATTAAATATAACCATAACGATTATTGTATTGTTGTTATATAATAAAAATTTTATATAATATTAATTACTATATTAATATATATACAAATGATAAACATCTAATTATTATATTGTGTAATAATATTTAGAATAATTTAATTAGTGCATTGTTTACTATGATAAAATTATATTAATCATATATTAGTGACTTAACTATAATTATAATAACAACAATTAAACTTTTGTTATATTTTATTGATTAGTACTGTAATCATATCATATAATATTATTATAATCATTACAATATTCTATACTAATATACAAGATACGTTGGGTTTAGTAATGAGATGATAATAAAATTATTATCATTATTGTATTTTTAATACATGAACAATAATAAATATTTTAAATTATATATCAGTAAGGTAGAAATGTATAATAATATTTTAATATCATGCCATGTAGGATTATTATATAATTACGATAACTGGTATAATATAACAATAATTAAAATAATATTATAAACATCGATATATCATTATATATTGAAAACTATATAAAAAAGTTCAATAGTAGATCATTTGTTAGTCCAAAAAGAAATAGTTTGTGTCTCATACAGGAGTAACCTCATCCAACCATATACAAAACCATACAATAGATCTTAAAACCAGATTCTCTTTTGCACATCCTGTGACTAAATAGCTATAAATATCTTTACAAAACCAAAGAGAATTTTCTTTTTTTTTTTTTAAGATTTAGAATTCCTATTATAGCAATCGAAATTACGGACAACCCTCTCTCTCTCTATGTGACACACATGCGCGCACAGAGATCATTTTCATTAAGGATATTTCATGAAGGCCGGCCATCTGAATCTAAAAGATCCGCTTAGATGGCAGTATATTGATATATATGAGTCCATAACAAATGCAGTGCTACAGCCTTCCCAGTTCAAAAAGGCTTGGATTATATGGCACAGGACAGGACATACCATGGCATACCAACACTATTACCACAACAGACACCATACATTTAACCCAAGATTTCAAAAGCTCTGGAATTTAAATTGCCGTTAATGCGTCCAGGCACAAACCAGAACAAAGAGTGGAAAACAAAATTCTCGTTCCTGAATATTTATCTTCTTCATATTTCAATTTCTGAGTCCAAAAGAATATAAAACCCTTCCCTGTAGCGTGCTTGTCATAGAGCGACTTGAGTAGCATTGCTACAAAGTCACAGAAGTTTTTAATGGGATTTCAACTGATAAAATACAGCTGATACAACCATTCCAGTTTACCAGGGACAAATCACAGAAAGGAAAGGTGAATAGACTAGACAAAATTTACATTGCTCTTTAGCCTTTACAGGGTAAAAGGACTTCACTAGAAGGATTGATTCATACAACAGAAGTCAAAACAAAATAGTAAAACATATCAGATGACTTGAATAAAGGATGTACAGGGGTTATGCATGTCTCTCTCATCTTGGACTGTTCCATGGAGGAGGGGAGGATTTGTACGCTAATCCATGTGAGGGCGCTTCATGGCTCAAATCAAGACTATGCAGTTGTTCCATGAGTTGGGATCTCCGTCCTTTGAAGAAATCAAGACGGGTTGTCAGTTCCACCAAAGTAGAAGATGCCACTGATGGTTGCCTTTCATATTCCATACCCTGACAGAACAAACTTTAGTTAACAATTATGCATTTGGAAGTCAAACTGATCAAAGTTAGTGACAGATGGCTTCCCTTACCTCAGTTATTCTGGGAGTATCACTAGCAGTAACAGCAATAGTTTCTGATGGCAAGCTTGTTGATGCCTCCATACCTCTTAATTCGCTCGCACTAGTCTCCAAAGAATGTTTCCAAGAAAGCTTGTTGGAACTAGCATGAGGTAACACTTGTGGCTTAATGTTCCTCCAATCTGTCCCAGATGAGCTTTCCTGTAATGAGTTCGGAGCATTAGGATTTGGGATGGCATTCATTCATGGCAAACTTATGCTGGCCTGTCAACAGTCTTGTACACCCCTACTACTTTGTCAACCAGCTTTAATCCATCATGACATAATTATCACATTCGAATTTTTCTGCTTTTCATATCAAACTATCAACATGGGATATAATGAGTGCATACATATTCATAGTCAATCCTTGATAACATGTCATAAAATTCAATAGACCGGTAATACTGTAAATTCGACAAATTAAGTACATATTCAATCTGCCATGGTATCCTACCAGTAACTCTACATCATATAGTTTTCAAGCAAATAAGAACTGTATGTACCAAAAAGAATTGAGAACAACTTCATATAATTATTTATGCTCAGTAAAACATTAAACGCTATTTGTTTAGCATTCCAACTGATGCTCTATATATAGATAATGCATGTTAGATGTCAATCATCATTTACTGATGACTAGTGATAAAAGGGACCATATTTGTACGGGGTGAAAGACTAATACTTGTTGAAGGAGATGACAGGTGCATTTTGAAAGTATAAAGCATCTCACTGAAATGTGTATACATCAAAACTTAATAGAGTAACTGAACCTGTCAACCAGCAAGAATGTCCTACATGAGACCTATAACAAGCAAGCAATCTAGCTATAAGTGAAAGTGGATCAGATAATATCCATTTAGATCCATTTTCATATCCAAATCCATTCGGATATGGATATAAATTTGAGCATCTAAGTAATATCCATATCCATGTCCATATCCATCAAAGAAAAACACGTACGAATATGGATAGATAATTATCTAATCCATATCTGAATATCTGGTTCTACTTATAATCCCATTTGAACTTATATAGCATTTATGAACTTTTAAAAAAAATAAGTGGCCATATTAACATGGTATTGACTTAATTTGTCTTTGACTTAGCGATATCCATGCCTTATTCATTGTCCATCAAATAAAAATGGATATGGATAAAGATATTCTAATATGTGACCCATATCTGATCCATTTCCAAGCCCCCTTAAAATTATTAATTTATTCCTATGAAGATATAACGTAACACTGCATAGAATCAAGCATGCATCCAAACAGCTTGTTATTGATCAATCATTTCATATTACCGTGATATTTATTCAAATTTAATTTCTTTTTCAATTTCAGTTTCTTTTCAATTTTAATTTCTTTATCATTTTTATGTATTTCAAACTTTTAACATAACTCATTTTAATAGTTTTAAAACCAACATTCTTGGTTCATTTCTGTTACCAACTCACCCAAAGAAACCAAAACATTTAACGTTTATGCTCTCAAGTCAACCTCCAAGAACTATTTCAGCATTGCTTTATCACATTTCAATTAATATAAAAAACAATGAATTTTTTATGGGCCTTCAGTGATGATATATACAACTTTAGCACAACTCCTAGATGCTGTTTCTTGTCATGTCACTTCCCAGGGCATCTTTAAGGAGTCAAATGCCTGAGATCTCGTCTCTAGAAACCATGGTTTTTCTTTTGTCCAAATTATTATTATTAGCATCTAAATTTATAAAAGTTGAAGGTGGAACTAAATGTTTCTTGCTTGAAAGGCTCAAAGACCATTCTTAAATGGCAGAAAAATAAAAAGAATTTTCTGCAGAAGCATATTATTGGGATGGTGTTATCACCAGAACCCAGAAAGGAAATGTCTGGAAAAAGCAGTAAGGACAAAAAAGTCTGCTATTAAGCAAACAAGAAAGAATGAAAAGAACAACTAGTGTCCACTGTCAACAAGCAATCCAATATATATATATATATATAAGGCATCTGGGATGGGATTTGGTTAGACATGCCTCGCTTCTTTGTTTCCTGTCGTGGTTGCAGAAGGCAAGGTTCATATCAAAATCTTGCTGAACAATCTTCCTGCAGAATATTTAAAACAAAAAATGTGTGGCAACAAGATCAGACAATAGAATTTCACTATAGGACCAAGTAAATAACCTTGTACATGTAGGCAACTTGATTAATGTATTAGAGCATATACACACATGCTCAGTTATCAACCAAAAGTTAAACCATATGAAATAAAATAAACTGATGATTATCATGCATGACAAGAAAAAATGTTTGCTTGGTTGTAGAATTTGATGATATTATAATGCAAATATAACACACTTGACAAGTAACAATCATGTGCCCTACTTATTGACAAGTCATGTAGGATGCAAATAGATCATCTAAGACTAAGCCATTCAATACATCGTGTCAAATTGTCAAAAACATTTGGAATGAATGGATAGGGTCATAACTTCACACATCTGAAGCTTTAATCAACACAGATTCTAGGTCAACATCAACCTGGGTTGAGGCTAGCCCAACAAACTACAATATAGTGCATAGTTTTCAAATTGCAAAAACATGCATCAATCCAGACATAAAATTCTTGATCCCCACTAATGGAACCTTCTCTGCTTTGACTCTTTCCCAGCATCATCATGGTAATAGATGATAAGGACCAACAGCAGGTTATCCTTTCCTTACTCCTGCACCAATGAATCCAATAGAGAAAACTGTTGTTGTTGTACTCCTGTACCCATGAATACCTTTTCTCCCTGACAATCTATTGCAGAAACCTCTTAATTTTTCCCACAACTAATTGGCAAGAGGTGAACAGCTGGTAAGGTTAAGTCAGGTGCAGTACAGGATGCAATTGGAATGGGCATGGGACAATCATCATCTGGTTAAAAACAGGTTGGATGGAAATTGGTTTAACACCTATGCACCAACAGCTCCAGTTGTCAACCTTGATCAGGCCTTGATTTGGTTCAACTACATGCTAGAAAAATAAGTACAAAGGAATGGTCCCTCATAAACAAGACTAAAAATGAAATTTAACTTGGCATCAAAACTCAGCAAGGACTACACTAACTGTAGCCAACAATGATTTATCTGAAAACAAGTTTTGTCTTCATAGAAATCATTCAATCATCCAACCAAACACATCAAAGTCAAGTCACACTTATTTATCAATGTCCAATTAGACTGCATGAGTTTCAATTTTGGAAGTTCTGGTCTAGTTTTGCTTGAAAATTTAAAAGAAAAAAAAAATGCCAACTAAAATTAGCAAAAGAAAATAAAATCACTAAGAAAAAAATAGTTATCAATTGCACTTGGTTCACCCACATCAGAAGTAGACACTTTTGGACACTACTGAACTTCAGAGTCTCCTTGCAGTTCCTTGAGCCCTTTCATAATGATTTCACCAAGACATGAACATATGAGATTTTTTTAATAGTTCTGTGCCCGTTTTCACACCTTTTTCTACCCATTTTGGGTTCAATTTGGTGTTACTTGGCATTCTTGGCCTTTCTATTGACTCCACCTACATCCCTTGACTTTTTTGTTGGTTTCTTATTCTGAGCTAGGTTTGCAAATTAAACCCCATCGACCTAGTGCCCTTCTCAAATGCAGATATGGTCTTTTTGCCACATAGACAAATCTGATTTGGTTGTCTTGATAAGTCAGCACAGCGAATGATATTTCTGGCATTTAACTTGATCTGATGAGCAGTTATGATGTCAGGTTTGTTGCTCTTCCTATTTTTACTGTCAGCCTTTCCAAATCGTTTGCATATTTAACAACTCATTTATACCATAAATAAATAACAATTACAAGCCTAATGTAATGTTTAGAACAAGATTTACAAACTGATGCAGATTCATAATGGCTTTTAGATGCATAATATGGATGATAGTTATGAGCTAAATCTGGTCTGGTAGCCTATGTTCTGACCAAGAATTAAATCTATGTTCTGATCAAGAATTCAAGTGCCAGGCATGTCGTGTCATGCCAAGCTAAGGGGGTGCAGGCACTGTGCATGCATGAGTATCAACCCTAACCATATCACCAGATATCGGCCATCAAACTGGCATGGTCAATACAGTTTAGTAGTGCTAAGTACCAGCCCAGTTTTTTTTTCATTGTTCCAGCATGTACAGCACAACTGGCCTGCATGCCCATGAGCACCAATACTTGAATCCTTGGTCATAGCAGTGCCATCTGACAGTTTCGATGTGATAAAGGTGCTGTCTGTTTATGACGCTCCTATCCATTCAGGAAAATATACAGCAGACACACGATACACACCTAAACATAGGATTAAAAAAGAAAAAAGAAAATTCTACACAAACAAATTACTTGATATGCAAGTATAAAAAGTTGTGATGATATATGCCAACACAGACAATTGGTATGATATATAAATTAGTGTTTACATGCCTGAATGCGAGAAGATGAGATTCTTTGTTTTTTTTCCCCTTTTTTTTTAAAAAAAAAGTGGTTTAGCCAAATTAAAAATTCAAAAACTAACAAACTATGAACAATCAAAATGTCTCACTGTTGTTCAAGATGAGTTGGAAGGCACTGATAGCGATCACATGCATCTGAGAGAGATCCATGGTGATTTTGACGTTGTTGATTTAGTTGAAGATGGAGTTCTGCAACTTTCTGTTTCAGCCTGGCAACATCAGCCTCAGCAAGGGCAATCTCCTCAAGTTCTGCCCTTGTCTTCAAAGAAGGTCACAAAGCTTAAGGTCATACTTAAAAAAATCCATTACAGTGTGCAAAGAATGATGAACAAGAAAAAGAACATGCAGACCTTAGAATCCATGGCACGTAAGCTAGAAAACTGTCCAGAAGACGTGCTCAAGCCAACCTCCAGAGCAGCTCTAAGGTCCCTCTCAGCTTGCAATTGCTCTTGGAGCCTTGAGACCTTAAAAAATAGTCAACAGACTGTTAAGAACATATTTTCAGTAAAGGCATATAGTTGCCTGTGATAAAAATTCCCTTCAATAAATGCAAACAATGACCAGAAATGAGAAAAACATGTGGTTGCATTCAGATATTTTCATATACAACTTCAGCATCTGATTGTCCTATAACACCAAATCATTCATGATGAGGCTGGCAATACAGGCAGATCAGATCACAAATGGGCTAGATTAGAAAAATGCTTAATCCCAAATCCATAACCATATTTGACAATGAAAATCAGATTCTCATCCAACATATCCAAGTCAACTTATTTAAAAATGAATTTAAGAAACAAAGAATTTTAATTAAGATGTTTCCATAAACTAGCAGCTGTCTAAGAATTCGTATTACATCCAATTCAAGGAGTAGTACTATCATAACAATGGATGTAAGGAGAACATATGAAAGGTGACTGCACAAGGAATGAAGTTTAAATGACAGTACAGAGAAAAATGTGAAGTGTGACAACCACATGAAAGCAAAAGATTTAAACTGACTCGCAAAAAAACCCAAAAAGTGGCTACCAATTGCAATTTAACATGTTTTCACAGAAACATTAAAAAAAAATGCGTTACACCATCCAATCTAGGGCTGTCAAATGAGCAAGCTTTTGTGAGCAGCTTGTATCTAGCCCTGAGTACAGCTGAAATACAGTTTACTTGACTAATAAACAGGCCTAGCTAGAGCTAGGTTGGCTAGTTAGTGCTCGGTTCTAGTTAGCTCCAAATAGGAATGATAAATAAATAATATACAAAACATATACTATTTTAGTTATTATTCATAAGTAAAAAATTGTTTTTATCTAACAATTATCTAGAATGTATTTCAACTGTGATATTTGATATTTTAAACAAGCTGTCCATGACCAAATTCTAGTTCCACTCAAAGTTACATGAGCTGGCAAGACATCACCTCAATTTCAAAGTGAGCTGAGCATGGGCTATGCCTGGCTTGCTTGAGTTCACCATATTTACACCCCTCAATCAGAAAAGCATATTATAGATACACCTACCTGGACAAGTCTATAAAGGTTGAATATTTGCCAAGTGTGCAGAAAAAGATTTTTCAAATGCCTTGTACAATCATATAATAAGAAAATTTCTAATACTCCATTACCTTTTTGGAGATTAGTCTTAGAACTTTCTACTTCATCAACTTAGAGAAAATAAGCATACAAAAATTAATAAGATTCAGTAAAAGAATACAAGAAAATAACATACATCTTGTTCTAGAGCTAAGCGGCGCTCATGCAAAGCCTGCTTTCTTCTTTCCAGACTTGCCTGTAGAATAGCATTTCCTTTGGCCTGAGAAAGTATTTTGCATACGTCAGTGAGAGTTCAGCCACACAATATCCTGTCAAGTCCCAAGAAAATTTCCGCTCCTACCTCTTTTGCAATCCTAATCCTGAGGTCATTCTTGGCGATCTCAAGTCTTTGGATAGCAAGCCTGATATTTCACAAGTTTACTGAGTATACATGGGATGCATATATTGAAAGAAAAATTCTTTATTTCTTGCTGTCTTCCAGCTAAAATGTTCAAAGTTAAAATAAATAAGACAAAGCTTCATAGGCACATTTATACAAGGGCAGTTTGAGCAACTCTTTTAACAGTTCTACAATTTCAACAAAAAATTTCAAACCACGGAACATCTTTGACAGTAGTTTTGTCATCGGCAGAGCCCACAATATGGAATAACCGTTTAACTTGATATAATGATTCTCATAGAAATGTCAGGTTGCAGATCAACAACTGAACTTGCAGGATATATAATGCATGAAAAAGAAATCTACCTTAGAACAAAATTTATGATAACAAGCAGAACTACTTCTCAATTTGCATTAGCACAAAAATGTGCATATAGATAAAGTACATGAAGGAATGTAAGGCCAGTAACTTCAGTTTACAAGAAAATTAGTTGCAGTACATTGAACATTCTTAGTTTAAGAGAATAAATAACATAATTTACAAGAACGAACAAAGCCTCACGAGGATAAAGGAAGTTGACATGAAGCATTGTAAAATTGGAAAGTTAATGAGAAAAATAAGTCTCACAAAAAAAGAAGTTATTCAGATGAAATCAACGTAAGCAATCAGTCTATTAGGTCGAAAATTTTAATTAGTTTCTGATGGTCGCATTTAATAATGAATAGCTCTGGCATTTTTTTTTTATTTTTTGGTGCTGCTTTCATCCCTATCTAAAAGTTTAGCAAATTCAAATTTGATTGAATTAATTTACTCTAAAACAAGAAAAAGTTGGTACTACTTTGATGGTTCGGTTGTAGTTCAGAAAACCCAAAATCTAAAGCGGTTCATTCACAAATTCTTATTTAGGAAGCAACATAAAAGCAATCATCTTTTTTTTATGATTTTTGTCCAAGAGACTTTAAGTTTCAATTGCACTCAGAAAGATCTCGAGGGGAAACGAAGGCATTATTTATCATTTCAAAAATTATATTACAATAAAAATATTTCCTCACAAGAAAGGGAATGTTTTGACAAAAAAAATTATTCATGCCTTTCAGTATGACAGCAGAAGTCAAAAGAAATCTAGCATATCTCAATGGTAGAAGAGCAACTCAGCAAACTACTGAAAGTTCCGGAGAGAATATGAAGATAGTTCATTTAGTACAGTTTTTCCTTTTGCATCATTATCATCTTGCTGAGGACTTGTTATTTAGTCACCCCTTTTAGACATCATCTGAATCATTAGCAGCCAAGAAAGAGAGAGAGAGAGAGAGAGAGAGAGAGAGAGAGAGAGAGAGAGAGGATGATAGTACAACCATATGATACGATAATGGATACTTTCAGAATTGCTAAATTTAGAAATCAAAAGTACAAGAGGCAGGCACTAGATGGCTTACTCTTCTTCGCCTGACGAATCAACTGACTCCACTGATTGATTCTTTCTTGCCTATGAAATTGATAAGCATGTCATCAGAAAAGCTATTAGATAAATTCTACATTAAGTATAGAAAACATTTTTGCAATAATTAGATTGAGAAAACATTCCTATTACCAAAATATAAAAGAAGATTCCTTAGCAATATACAAATCATTGATTATTGGAAAGAAGAATTTATTATGAAATTGAAATCCATAATTTTCTACATAATTACAGGGGAACCTATGATAGTAATTTAAGCTCTAGCTTTAGAATTTAGAAATACAACAGAACAAAGATAACAACCATCCAAAACAACAATTACAGAAATGGGAAGGATGATAAGATTATAAACCTATACAAATTTCTAAGGACTTGCAGCTTTTCAGAAATAACAGGATTTCACAGTCGAATAATCCAGAGTATGAGCAAATTAACTCACATTATTGCGTCCCCAAAAATTAGTCCGCTTCATTTGTGTGTGTGATCCATTTGGTTTGCTTGCATGCCTCTCCAAACAATATTCAGCTACATGACCTGGGAAAGGCATTCCTGGATCAAATGACAGGATCTCTCCCATTGATAGGGGACACTCTTGGATAGGCAATACATCAGAAGAATCCTTCTCAATCATTGAGTTATCAGTAGTTCTATTTGCAGAACCATTCTCTTGAAGTTCAGCTTGGGAACCTCTAGTTAATTCTGTATTTGTTGCTGAAGCCTGATTATCTCCAGGAGACTCAGCATCTGAATCAACCCCAGCAAAGGCCTGTTTTTCACACATCAGAAAGACTTCAATTTAACAGAAAGGTGGAGTAACTCTAAAAACAAAGTTGTCTACAGACAAAATATCAGTCCAAACACAAAAAAATGCAATATTAATGCATGTTATCACAGAATAAAGCACACTCACTAGCTGGAAACAGAACTTACAAATACACCGTTGTGGTCAAGTAATAATGTAATACCATCACAAATAAGCACTTCTAATTGCAACATTAATTTTTGTATGAGCACTATAAAGATGATGAATGATTTGCTAAAGAGTGCAAGACTCAAGCAATCGTTGGTCACAGTGAAAGGCATTGCTCATGGTGAGTAAGGTCTCCACAATAACCTTTGCATTTTTTTGTAATTGCAATGACCTTTGCATTTTTTTGTACTATCATCAACGATGTATACAGTAACTATGGGGTGCCTGGAATCTTCTATATAGGATCCCCCCAACTCCAAAATCTTTCACCCACTTCCTCATTCCTAATGCTTCACTATATCTTGAAATCTAGCGCTATTTTGCAAAATCAACCCAAGCTGTAAATAAATAAATTATTGTTTTTACACATCTGAATACATAATTATGCATCTCTTTCAAGCAAAATCCTACAATTCTTTAATATATTACATTAAAAAGGCTTCCAAGGTGCTGTATCTTAAAATTTTTGCGTTTTATTTGGTAGTACACCAACCAGCTCTTCTTTCAAGTAACTCATGATTAACCTAACAAGAAAAAGAGTTTGGCAGTAACCTGGAAAGGAAACTCTGCCCTTCTTTTTTAATTTTGTTAAAATGTTACCATCAAGGAGAGCATAAACTGTAGTAAAATTGCCAATGTACAGCAGGGAGAAGGAAAGACAAGTGAAAACCGGTTGAAGGCAGGGCATTTTTTACAATTTGACCAGAAATTGTTCCAAAGAAAAGTGATTAAAGATTGCATCTAGCTATAGTTGTCAGAAAAGAGATCATAACAGCAGTCTAACAATCAGAAGAAGACAACCTACATCCTTATACAGGAACTAATTGAACGTTTGCCCTGAAAACATTGAGGTGCATTAACAAGCTGAGGACATAGGCATATAAAATTTAATGCCCATTAAAGAATTAATGAGTGCAAATCCTTGATAACTTTACATCTTACAGAAAGTTTGGTTATAAACCGAGCAAAATGGAAAAAAAGGATTCGTGTAACCAGCCGCAACTAGTTTGAGATGAAGGTTTTGTTGTTGCGGTTGTAAATCATTACCAAAGTGATTCTTAAGACTAATTTGTAGAGTATAGCTGTAAGAAGTAAGAACAAAACATACTCCATTCATCAAGAAAAATTATGGATTGGTTATGCGAGTGCACAGTTAATAGGTCAAAAGATTTATTTGAGTCAATAAATGATTTTTCATTGGATAAATAATATCACAGCAAAAATACATTAGTATCCTACATGAGAATAAGCGCACGTATGAGCATATATTTCTGCAGTCAATCATCCTAATTTACTAATTCTACTAGAAACTTTTGTTCCTTTTGGAAAATATATAAATTGGCCAGGAATTTAACTTGGAAAAGAAAATCACACACAACAGGACCATCAGTCACTAAACTAACGAGAAAAAACATATGTCAATGATTTGAAAAACTATTAACCCAGTAAACAAGTCATCAACAGTAGCTTAGAAAAAGGTAGTTGTTTGCACTCTATCAGGTAAAATGGCTTATCACATGAACTTTTCAGATGTAGCCCAGTTACTTGGATAAATGGGTCGGTAGCATATCAGTCTTGATAACAATTCAGGCAATAGAAAAGGCAACATCATGGAACCAATTAATTTACAGAATTAAAGGGCTCTCACTCTCTCGGAGCATGACTAAAGCTACAAGTAACTAATACAAGTAGAACAAGAAGAAACCCTGACTTGGAGGACCAATATAGGCTTAACCTACAGCAATGATACATCAAGCAAATGGCATCTACTAATCATATCCCCAGATATATTGCACTTATGTATATGAGGAAATGCCACCACTAGCTCACAACGATAGGAATTGGAAAGCAATAGGTGCACTTATTGGTCAAATTCTTGTCAGAAATTTGCTCATTTAAGCCATAAATACATTGCCTACAAATAAAGTACCCCCAGTCTGTTTCTTGTTCCAAGTTGAGCTTGAAGAATAAATTGATTAACAATCATTTCTCCAATTATTCATCTTCTCAATTCCACTAGTACATGACTATTGGATTCTTGTACAACAAGTTATCTAGTCTAGAGAATTTAGATATTGTTCCTCAGCATGTGTAGCAATGGTTAGTTAGCAGTTTTCACAAGGTCATGATGGTATTTTCAGCCATATTTTAGAAGGAAGAACACAGTCACTTAGTACCATCAGTCTGTACCCTTGCAGAGAGCAAGTAGCAAATCTCTTCTAGAAATGTTATCAGCACATGACCTATGGCAATAACAAGGACACGTTATAACAACAGAGTATACAGGACTCGGGCACATGACCTTTTGTTTCAACTTGGACAAATGGAATTAGGTTCCGGCATAAATAGATTAACTCAATATTGGGGTACAACATGTAATTTTAAAAAGTCAAAACCTTTCAGGCTCAAGGTAAACTCATTGGTATTTCACCTCTCTGGTTTATACATTATCAAGTCCAAAAATTCATGCTTCATAATGTACTCAGATTACATAAATGCTCAACAAATATCTGTCACCTTATATTTTGTAAACCTGTTATAAACATACAGCCCGAACTGCAAGTAACATCTTCACACAGTTCAGAAACATATCTGCATATTTGTGCACGAAAAATATCATCATGCTCAAAAGATATCAGCTCTTATAACCCATACAGGTCTCTTTCTCAAGATTTAATGTTTAAAGAGGATTTCTCAAGATCGTCGGGCATAAATGCAAATTAATTGATGAAATGTCGAGTTAATCACACCACCATCAAAGATGCTAAGAATGTCATCATCATCGCCTACACCTTAATGTCATCATCACCTACATCTTCAGTAAAGATAGTTAACGGGCTGCGTGTGTGGGGATGGGGAGGGGGAGAGAGAGAGAGAGAGAGAGAGAGAGATTTGAAACTTGAGCAATCATGATTAAATTAACCTTCATAATGATTGAGAAATATTATATCTTGAACAGAATTAAACCCATCAAAAAGCATCAAGGAGAAGGGGAAAAAAGGGGCAAAACAGAACAAGTAGACCCTGGACACATTAAATAAATGCACATATACCATAGAGATAGAGAACTGAAAAGTAGCAACAAACAGCACAATTCAACCCCCCACCACAATGCAGAAGATAAATAAACAATAGCCTAAAATCTTCTCAGTTTCACAACAGAAATATTAGAACATATTTTACAAAAATATAGGCCTCCTTAAAAGTTAAAAATGAACAAATGTGGTATGGAAAAATCTCAATAAAATGAAAAATAGTATCCAACTTGAAAAGCAAACCTTGTAATCATAAAGGTCACTGCCAGCATTTCCACTGCTTTCACTCAGTTTTCCACCAAGTACACGTTCAGGAACATCATCCACTTCTGGATCCACATCAACTACTGCATCATGATATCCATTATCTTTCACCTCAGCATTTCCATCATCCATTGACTCCTCACTGCCACTGTCTTCAATTTGGGAATCATGTGACAGAGAACATCTGTGTAAATTATCATCCTGCAAAGCAAGGATAACCCAGGTGATCATGAAAATATGAAGAAGCAACAAAGGATAGGCAAAAGGCAAACAAATATCTAACAGAAAAACACACACACACACACGCGCGCACGCAAGCACAAGCATATGAAGATGAAAAATAAACAGCTGCTGACTGCAAGTCATCATGATACTCAGGTTTGGGATTAGTCATGTGAGTAATCAAAATAACAAAGAAGGCAAACAGAAAAATATTTGTCCTTTTACTTGGGAGATTTTATAACATACAGGAGGTGAGGATAAAGGGAAGAAAGTATACAAATAAAGGTTGACATAAGTCAAAACTACAACTGAAATGACTCGATCTCACCTAAAAAGGCTGGCTAGATGGTATCTATGTTCCTGTATAAATAACCAAGATCTCCCCAGTGCACAACAAATATGGGTCTAAACACATACCAACACGGGTCCATACATACTTTCTTCATTTAAGTGCTGACATCCTTGCCAAACTTAGGTTTTAAATTCAATCACAAACATTACAATCGACCCATGGTCAGCCCTAAAAGGTTCTATATTATAGTATCCCCCAGACCTCATGAGCGATGGGCTAGCTCCACTCTAATATTGTTCGTAACGACCCATGACCTCACCTAAAAAAGCTAGCTAGAAGGTATTATTTGAGTTTCTTGACCATGTATAAGTACATAAGATCTCTTCAGAATATTTCCTCATTTTACCATTTTCATATAGCCCTCCCATTTCTAATCGTGCAATTTGCCCCTCAAAAAAAGAATGCTTGGAAGCAAAGTCTATCATAAAAATACTTAGGCAGTGCACAACCTCAAAATCTTTCTTCATCATGCAAAGGGCTGGATTATCAGGTCTCATGAGTCATGCCCATTCTGGCAAAAAGACCAGATGGTAAACTGTAGTGCTCAGACCACATGGCATACACTTATTGGTCACCCACAAGCACATAAAGATGTCCTAGTTGTTAAAGGATATGCAATTTACAACAAAAATAAATGTACGCTTTTTAAGTTATAACAAATTTAAACTATCCTTTATTCGAAGACAAAGACATGTTTTTAACAAATAAGCATAACTTTTGGAAAATCTGTAGGAATCTAAGAGCACAAATCATCCAAGATGTCTTTGTTGACTTTTGGTTTCAAGAAATAGATCCATACAAACAACCATCATGTAACCATAAAAGGCATAAAAGTAATGAAAAAAAAAATACTAACGCCATGCACCTCAGGAGGAACGCATAGTTTTTTTTCTTTTTGTGTCCCCCAAATTTTCATGGTTTGGTTCAAATCCAAGGCAAATTTAGAGATTACTAAGTAAAAACAAAAAAGTAAGTGAAAAATGGATTTCCTTGATATCTAGCATTTGCTCTGATGTAAAAAGGTGACTCTACATTGTTATTACATTTGATCTGCAAATCAACCTTTCAAAGCAAAAAGAAACTGCAAAGATTTTTGAGTCATCCGATATAAACATGTCTGTGGGACACAAGGGCAAAATCCTGTACCACAATGATTTGCCTTCTGTAGTGTGTCAAATTATCACTGATACACATGACATAGGTATGCACTCCATTCTCATGCCCATAAGTTCCCACCATCATATGCATAAACAAATAGGATGTGATAAGAATCAGCATTTCAGTGCATGATTTGCACTAACTCATGGTTTCAATATCCACTTCTTCAACAGCCTTGATTGTCAGAAATCTCTAGATGAACATCATATGTAGAAATTGCAATCCACTAATAGTCACCAAATTAAAATCATTCACCATAACTATTATAGTGCATGAAGCACACCTGACCTGAGCCAAGTCTCATAACGGCAGTCAGATTTTTTTTTCCCAAGCAAAATAATATTACAGAAAGAAAATCAAGCAAATAACCTGATTTTTTTGCTTTAAAAATTGAGCCTAAGCCATTTCTTCAGTTCCCAATCAAATGCAATCTGTGGACTTATTAATTTCTGACTCAATTATATCCAGGACTTTGTTTGCTATATCTATGATGTTGAAAGTAAACCCGTGAGTGAATCAATTTTCTAGCAAAGCCCATTCTTTAATAGTGAAGCACTAAAATCTTGCTCTGGTTCCACATTGATACGCTCCAAGATTAGATGTTTGAACAAGCACTGAATACTCGATAATAAATGTATGCAATTAGTCTACATGTTCCACATCTGATCCTTATATCAAAACTGCACATACAAGTTCCTTATAATTACATTAGTGTTTTTTTGTTGCAAGCCCAGCTTTTACAATAATGTATTTAGGAGGACAAGATCTTGTTCCAAAACCTCGCATCCACGCTTATTCATCAGCTACTGCTCTTCATATGTGGTAAGTTAGTAAGTTCAAAGATGTCATGAACTGAATAAAATATACCACAGAATATAAGGTTCAATATAAAGAGAATGCACAAATATACAATGTGCATATAAGAGCATACACATGGATAAGTATGACAGATGCACATAT
Organism: Metroxylon sagu; assembly: GCA_017589505.3. Classification (NCBI taxonomy): domain Eukaryota; kingdom Viridiplantae; phylum Streptophyta; class Magnoliopsida; order Arecales; family Arecaceae; genus Metroxylon; species Metroxylon sagu. Next base: position 865,757 of record JACVBY030000519.1, read on the forward strand.
AGAAATATATCTGTATGTATCCATGTAAACATGATATTGTATCAAACCTGAAACTTGCAGCACAGATTTTTCACAGAAGTCTGCCATTTCTTCCATAGAAAAAGTATGCATCTTGGTTAATTTCTATTAACTATGTTTGGGTTTTCATGCCATAAAATGCATTAATCGAACATATTTTACAACCAGCAATGAATTTTAATATGGTACAGTTGTCGACTGGACCAAACTATTTTCAATGCAATAGATTGCTTCCACCTTATCTTTCCTATAATGTGACAACCTTTATGTTTTTCCCATTTTCCTTTTTCTAAAGTTTTGTCACTTAGTATTTTCTACTTTCTATTCCACCCATGGATCCAAATGCCATAAGCTCTGAATTTAATTTCTTGGTGGATTCAACAGATCATTAAGATGGTAAATCATACTGATCAAAGTTATTTTCTTGGCAATTATAAGAGCCACAGCATAAACCAAAATGCATGATCAACAATGCTTTCTGAGAAATATCATTTGGGCCCTCCAAAAAATTTTCATTGTTCAACCAAAGAAGGAAATCAACCAAGCCATTTGTCCTATAAATATTTAAAGCACCTTTGAACTCTGTACCATCCATATGAAAAACTAATTTGTCAGTTGACGAGAATCTTACATCAAATATATTCTCATACTCCTCCAAAAGAGTCGTGATGATGGCCTGAGCATTGTTAGCAGCATTTGCTGCAGCCAGAAGCTGCGCAGAATTATCACCAGTCATATCAAAGTCATCATCCATCTCACATTCACCAGCCAAAAGTGGGCGCAGCAACAGAGGTGCCATGCAAGCAGCAACAGCAGATGGAGTCATCCGATTCTCAGCAGTATGAGAAGCAATCGTGTGCATCATTTTTAAAACCCTGGAACCCATATTCACAATTGGATATGAAACCATAACATATAAAATGATGAGAGAACAATTGAACAACTGAAAGAAGGAAACTTAATTCAGGAAAATAAAGAAGCAGATACATGTGATGTTTGGTCGAGCATTGAGACGATTAGCATGACTGAGGTTCCTTGTTTTGTATTCATAAATAATGGTATTTTAATAAGTCAGGCTCCGCAACAGCTATACTTGTTTCACAGGTTATCTGGCTTGCAAAGCCAAACTTGGTAGTAGTTGGGCCATTGCACAAAGAGGCTCGGTTCCTCTTAATAGTACTTGCTATCAAGGATGATTCAGGTACTGCAGCTATGATGGCTGTGTTAGTTCCTAGGTTTACCAGAATGGCCATTCATGATGTTTTTTGGGTAATTGTAGCCAATACTAAAATCTAGGTGTAGAATTTAATCAAAAGGTCAGTATCTTAAGATCATAATTTCAAGTTTGAGATCATTCAGCGTTACATTTGATGATGGTAGTTTGCATTTGATGATGGTAGTTCTAAGGTATTGAAATAACTTCTTTGTGGCCAGAACAGATTGCATTAATCACATGTTTTATGGATCTCGCCAAGTGATTGTGATTAAGCCATCAGCAGGAATTAGTTACCAGTAAGGGATCTACCCATATGCATACATTATTAGGATCAGTCATGATCAGACTGAAAATCTTGGATCCATGTACTTTGTCATCATTTTCACATAGTTTTGGAAAATAAATTCATGTGATTACATATTATCCTTTTAAAAGGGTTTGAGATAATTGCTTCCAGTCTCAACCAACACTCTAATGTTGCATGCACACACTACCTACAGGTTAGATAACGCATGGTTATTAGTTTCTGAGACATGCACATGGGAATGAGGGAAATAAAGGGAGAGATATAATATTTTGGTTTGTACAATGGGCCTTCACAAGGCAATCAGCAAAAGAATTATCTCCACAGATATAGCTAAATGCATGATGACCTGCAAAGATGTTTAACAATAATTGTTTCCAATCACAACTAAAACTATAATGTTGCATGTGCAAACTACCTACGGGTTGGATAATACAAGGTTATTAGTTTCTTAGAGGCATACATAGGAATCAGGAGAATAGAGGGAGAGAAATGCAACATTTCAGCTAGCACAAAAGGTTTTAGTGCATTATTGCCCACCATAAATGATTAATTTATCTTAAATATATTATTTTTGAAGTATAAATATATTTTAAAAAAAATTTAAAAAAAAAGTCTTATAAATAAATTAAGAAATAAAACAAAAAAATTTAAAAATGCCATTACTAGGCCGTGCCAGCCCATGAGCCTCAAACCCCTAGCCCAGCATGACCCAAGGGCTTGGGCAATGCTTAGCACAGCTCAGTATTGTTCATAACGAGCCATGTTGAGCACAGCCCACATCGTGCAAGGCCATGCTAGCCCACGGGCGGCACAGCCCATTTTATACTAGGCTTTCATGCAACCCAAGCCCAACCCAGAAAAATAATTCAAGCTTCAAGCTAGACCTAGGCTCAAAAAATTTCTCAAAGTTAGCTCGAAGCTCAAAGGGCTAACCTAAGCCCAAACTCGACACTGCAAAAATTCAAATCCTCCCGAGACTCGAAATAGTATATAGAGTGAGCAAAGGCAAGCTTGCCATCATTGGCAGCAACAATGTAAGCAAGACCATGGGAGTGTCAGAATCAAAGGGATGGGAAGGAAGAAGAGGGGCCAGCATCAATGAACACAATACAAGCAAAGAATAAATGGAAGCAACAGATGCATAGGGAGGGGAGGGGGTAGGTTAGGGTGAGGGCAACAGCAACAACAACGACAGTGTGGGCAAGGTCACAAGAACAGCAAAAGCAAAGGGAGAGGAGGGAAGAGGGGAAGGGGAGTTTGGGGCAGCATCAGTGTTAATGGTGCAAGCAATCATGGGAGTAGTGGATGTATAGGGCAGGGAAGGAGGGAGAAGGGAGGTCGAGGCAACATTAGCATCAGCTACGCGAGCGGCCATTGGAGTAACAGAAAGCAAAGAGAGGGGAGGGAGGAGGGAGAGGGGAGCTCGACAGCATGAGGGATGAGTCTAGGGTTAGGTTTTGAGGAGTGATAGAGCATGATGTGAGCAATGGAAAAAGGAGTGGAGAAGAGAAGCAAGAAGAGAAACTAGGCCAAGGGGGATGGAGGGGTTCAGCATATCGGAGAAAATAGTGGGAAAGTGGGAAGTAGCAAAGTGAAGGATAGGGTGGGGGGCAATGCAGATTAGGGTTATGGAATTGAATGATACCAAGTCAAGCTCTAAATTGAGCTTCAAATCAAGCCCAAGCCAGGGCAAATTTTATTTGTGTTCTAAAGTCCGACCCAAACCCTCTTAGAACAGACCCAAAGCCCAACCCAAAGAAAAAATTGAGCTGGCACGATAGGCCTCAGACCAGTCCAAGATCATTTGTCAGCCTTAACTACATTATATACATATCTAATCCAAGGTTTTAAATCTCGTGGAACAAAGGTGCCTCAGTTTTTCCATGGAACGAGACGCCCCGCGTCTCATCTCATCTTGATCCTCGAGCCGGTCAGGCATTCCAATACTTGCTCGGATGCTTTTTTTTCTTTAAACAAATTATTTATAAAGCTTTAATATTTTATTCAATTTTTAAACATATTTGAACTTCAAAAGTTATACCTTTATGATAGCTTAAATCTATTTAAAATTGACACTATAATGTATTATGGCTGAGACAGAACAAAACGGTCGAGATTGGTCTCGAAATCTCTCTGGGAAGAGACATTTCGGCCCCCGTCTCGCCAAGACTTGAATCCCTAAAATAATCTATCCATAAGCAATCTCAAGAAAGCAATAAGAGAAACATATTGATTAAAACTAAATACCACACGAGTAAGGAAAACTTTATCAAATACAAATGTAACTAATATGGCAAGCTAGATAGTCAATATTACTAGAGAACAGTAAAAAAATCTCTCTGTAATGATGAAAAAAATCAAAGAAATAGAAGAAACAACCTCTGCAACAACCGTTGATTTGGTTCTGGAAATGTGTCAGATATTGCAGAACGCATGGCATTAATGCGAGCTTCCTTCCATTCAAGTCCTTATCAAGCATAACATCAAGGTAGCAAATGATTATTTCCAACTTCAAAACAGCCATAAAGGACACGAAAACTAGGGAAACAAAACAATCAGCATTTGTAAGCACTTCGAGTACAACTACAACTAGACTGCATGTAAATGAAGAAGAAAGAAATAATAACCAGGACCAAAAATAATAGAAAGGCTTTTTTAGCAATCAGCATTCTTATCTGGAAAGAAATGTTCAGGATTTTTTTAAAAAAAGTAGAAAAACAGATGTAATCACAACAATGACAATAGTAATAAATAACATTTAGCAGTAGCAATTGATGCTGAGAATAAAAGTCATGAAATATTATTTCTTGATTTCTTCCCAATTATCCACACAAGAACTGCTCCAAAATCAAAATATTCTGCTTGATAAATGGATGAAATTCAAAATATTGGAAGAATGTATAGATGGCTCATTGAAAAACTGTCAACATGCACACTAAATTTATTAAAAAAATATGCCCAGTTACTTACTGTAAGCTTCCAGCAATGCAGTACAACAGGTTGCAGGAACTGGAGATGATGGTAGCTCCCGAAGAACATGCTACAAGGTAGTTTCTTGAAAGTCAATCTTTATACAGATAGGCATCTTACTCATGAAATGGAATGAGGAAAAATCCATTCATCAACATAAAAAATACCTTTACACAGTCACCGACAACATGCGCATCCTCATCTGCTGCAAATTCAGTCCTCCCTAATGAGCAATTAAAATTAAGGCAAGTTAGGATGTTTGGACAGCAGTTACATTCATGCAAAATGCAGTGAGTAATCAATTGCGGTTAAATGCCACAATAATACTAATTGACTGAGAACTGAAACCATATAAAAATTTCAACAGACCATCATAAACTGGGAATTTAGAGGAATTGCATAACCTTGCTCATATTCCTGAACTCTTCGATCAACTTCTTCAACATCAGCTGACTGTCGCAAGATTCCTTCAACTTTTGTTCCTGTCAGATTATCCATGATGTTGATTAGATTAGTTTTGATAGTCAGAATCCAAAATTGATCCAAAAATACAGCATTCCTTTCATAACATATGACTGTAGGTCTACTTCAGTATATAAATCAGGGATGTGATAGACAATAAGTCTGAAACAGATAGATATGTAACTTAATACTCAACAATTTTTCTTAAAATGAATAAACTGGAAAGAAATTTTTTAGAGGGGAATACACAGCAGAAACAGCATAACATATGACTGCAGGTCTACTTCAGTATATAAATCAGGGATGTGATAGACAATAAGTCTGAAACAGATAGATATGTAACTTAATACTCAACAATTTTTCTTAAAATGAATAAACTGCAAAGAAATTTTTTAGAGGGGAATACACAGCAGAAACAGCATAAACAGAAAGTATGATGCAATGTTAATTGATCTCAAGATTTTTTGTTGTTTTCTTGATTTATTGGCGGAGTTCAAATTAACAAGCTTTCAATGAAATCTGCAACATTTGCAGAAAGTTTGCCAGGTATACATTACAAATACATCAGGAACTTTGTCCCATATCCTTCATACAATGAGAACTCCAAATTTCAAGATTTTGTGAGCAGCACTAAGCAGTGTGAAAGTTAGAAACTTATCAAATGCAATTATATGAATTGAGGCATAAAGAAAGATTGCTTAGTTGTCGGATAAATGGAAAGACAATACTTCCATGATTGTGCTGTTTGTCAACTAAAATGGCTTTTTATTGCCTTGTTCTAGTTGTCTTGTCCATGGTCAGTGCAAGGTATTCATGATTGTTTGACAGCACAGACATTTGCCAGGCAAGACGAGATTTTACAATGAGTTTCAAATCAAAATTATAACCATAACCATCAAGCCTTGTCCCAACTATTTCTTTTAGATCCCCATAATCAGAACAAGAAAACCCGATATACAAATACAAGAAAAATGTACATGTTTGGGGAGGAGTACGATAACAAGGATATCAGCAGTGCAGCATAAGGCTATAACAAATTAATAAACCATAGGACTTCAAATCAAGGTTTATGGTAGAAGTTTCAGTACCAATACTGATACTCAAGTACAATGTCTATACAGTCCAGCTTTTGGCTCCAGCACTCAATATGAGGATTGTACCAAGTATTGGTATGCTAGTGGTACAAATCAATATGCCCAGTATGGACCAGTAAATTCCAGTACTGCAAACTACAATTTGTGTACGCATGACTGCTATCCTTATGCATCTTTACCCACAGTTCTTGAAGTGACCAAGTGCCATCGAGATCAGAAGCAGTCTACCAGCGAACCAACCTTAAAAACTAATCTGACAAGCATTTGGGAAAACTATGGATAACATAGCAAATATTATCATTAGAGAATGAACATGCAAGTAGAGCAAGTAGTAGTTAATGATAGATTCTTCACATTCTTCAGATGTTTCAGATATGAGAGCATATCCAAAATAGAGTAGGCTAATTAGAACCTACCATGCTTCTCTAGAAAGCGCAAAGCCTTTTCTAAGAAGGAAGGTCCTCCATCAATGTCTTCGAGTGCAAGCAAAATTGGTCTACCGACAACCAATGACTTTATTGGGCACTTATCTCTCCCTGTGTAACATACAGCATTCCCAGTGAAAAGTCACAATCAGGAAAAGACACCCTTATCAGAAATTAGATTTAGTTTATGTTAAGCCATTGATTGAATGATTTAGTAGTGGAAAGGCACGAACAATGTTGCATAGATCCTTCATATGTGTCAGCATTGTCATTACGAAATATTCCATTGTGTCCCATCACAAGGGCAGCATTTGGAGCCTGTGCAAGAGCATTTTCCAGTGCTGTTTTCCATTCAAATAAATCTTCTGATGTCTCTGCCTAGCACCCACACAAACAAGAAAATTTATGGTCTGAAATATCACAAATTAATGATATAAAACAAACAAGAAGAGCAGGAATCCCATTGCAACTGATCCAATGATGATGTGGAAAAATAACAGATGAAGCACCTTGAAGGTGAATGCATGCCCATCACGTCCATCAGGAAACAAAACAGTCAGCAGCTTTTTATCCTCCCTAACCACCACACTGCAATTAAGAATTGAACAAGCATTATTCAATATAGTATTAGCACTATATCCATAAATGGAAGGAAAACCGTTTCCCAATGATGCAGAATAACATGTACCTCCCAGAATTATTTAGGTCAATACCCCCTAAAGTAAGATTCACTTCACCACCTCTCTGTGGGAGTGCACTCTGCAATATAACCAAATATTCTCAGTGACTACTCACATGCCCATACAAATTGAGAGAATGAAGTCTTTGAAAGCATGGTTAAAAACATGAAATCATCAAATAGTGGACAAACCACAAAATGGACAAAGAAATATGAAATTAAAAAAAATAAGAATTATTAATTTCTTCTGGTAAATGGCCACAAGTGTTCTCTCAGAGGATTCAGAATAAACAATGTACTCTGGATTGCTAGCAAAATATATTAATTTATGCAACATTATTGGAATTGAATTTAGTTTCACAGCTACAGCCAGAAGATGGAGCAAGACCAAAAGCAAATTCAGGAACAAGGGCACAAAAAGTTTTGGACATGAACGTTATTGATCCAAATAGAAATTGGAAACAATACCATAGTTTTAGGAATTAAATAGTCATAAAAGACAAATATGCAACATGGCACCAATAAAATAACATTTACACCAAAATTTGGTTTTCTTGTTATACTAATTTATATTAATCTAGACATGTACAAGGCATTTTAAGTTATATTAATCTATGCATGATAGTTATCTGAACATCAGTTTCATCAATATTTATTGGAAAAAAAAAAAAGCTAATCCTTATATTTTTACGAAGCTCAGTCCTGTAATACAGATTTCATACTGGTAAAAAAAGACCTCTGGGCAATGCATATGGTAACATTGATCAGCCCTCAACAATAAGCAATTCGAGATGCTAACAGATATTCAGCACATATTAGCATCATCACATCATGTTCTTCACATTACACCTTGGAGACCATGAATAATAATCAACATTGTTTGGACAAATTGGGAATGTATAATTTACAGATAATCATAATTTAACTATCAGTAATTACTTTGCAAACCACAATCAAGTTACTTGAATTAAATTTATCCAATCAAATTGCCCCATGAAGATGAAGTACTGCCATACAATACTCACAGGATCATTTTTGAAGAAAACCAAAGAGGTGCGCGTGAGAATAAACCAACGCTTCTTCCATGATTTCCACCCTATTCCTGCAAAGTAGCAAGATGACCATTGATTATGTATGTCATAATCATACAAATAAAAAAAAAGGGGGGAGGGTAGGAAAACAAAAAAGGTTAAGTAATCAACACTATCAAAGGAAGTCAATTTCTGAATGATAATAACAGGAAAGCAGCTTAAATGGGAGCTACAGGAGAAATTTTTGGATGCAGAAGAGAGAAAGCATCCAAACAAATTTTAAGGGGAAAAAAGAGCACAACCAAATTGTTGGTATGAGTCGGTATTAAATGTCATAAAGTAATAGCAATTCCACATTTCATGGTTGGATGTATATCATTTTTAAGAGAATTTTCGGTTGTGTTCCTAGAAAAACATAAATGGATTCCCAAGATAATAAAAAGAAATTTTAACTAAGATAAATCAGCATAACTCTCGATTTAGTATCACAGAAATCAATGTTAAAATAGACAGTGCAACTAGTTATACCAGTCCAGGCTGGTCTATTTATTTTAATGCTCAAAAACTGTGGTTAAATCAGCATAACTCTCGATTTAGTATCACAGAAATCAATGTTAGAATAGACAGTGCAACTAGTTATACCAGTCCAGGCTGGTCTATTTATTTTAATGCTCAAAAATTGTGGTTCATATCAAAGCATTCAATGGCAACCTGGGAATTTCAATAGCATTGATTTAAACATAATGTAAGGGTTCTTCAAAGTAATGGGCTATGTTATTGCACCCCCTAAATTAGCCTAAAATACTGGCACCCAGCACTTGAACATGGACATTAGTGTGACATTAGACATGGCTCCTTAAGCAGAAGTTCTCATGCATTGTGACACAAGAACTGAAGTCCATGTAACATAAATAGTGGGTTTTGCAGAATATTCCCATGTTAGCTCTAAAAAAACTTCAATAAATGAAGTTTGTACTTTGCAAGGAAGTCTGTAGGAAGTTCCTTGATATTTTGGCAAGCAGCTACATAAAACAAAGATGTTTATATGCACTTGACATTTTAGGCCCATTCAAATTTTGAGTCAAGCCTGGGCTTAAGAAAAAGAGGCCTGGTTCGTCAAATTTTGGGTCAAGCCTGGGCTTAAGAAAAAGAGGCCTGGTTCGGCCTTTTATATATCTGTGTTTATATATTTTTTAATGAAAAAAATTAAGCGGTCTTGGTATGGAATCCAGCAACTTCGGATTAAAAACTGCAGCCCACAACCGCCTAGCCGACTTTGCAATTGATATTATCTCCAAATATATATATATATATATATATATATAGAGTCTGGACCAAGCTGAGGTAGACCCAAGCCCTAACGAATTGCAACTGTGGGCTTGGACCAGCCATACTTAGCCCAACTGTGGGCCCGGCCTAATGCCTCGGGATAGCATTTTTCCCCTGGCCTGGCTCGAGCCTGACCTAGCCCATGCCCACCCCTACTTGTATTAGCTAACTTAGCGCTTCAACACAACAAAAATTGATTGATCAGATATGCAAATTAAGTGACCTCTAGATATTTTTTGCAAGTATTTTTAAAGAGTGAGGTCCTGTCAAGATAACAATCTAGTGAAATAAGACTAATAAGATTTACACTTTGTGGGGATGCCTACATCATGTCTTCATTCAAAAACCAGATTCAAAACTATTGATCCTTTGGAGAACTATTTCAAGCATTGTCTACATGTCATGACTCATCTTATCAAAAAGAGCATGGCATGTGTCATCTCTTCTAAATATTAAAAAAAAAAAGAAAGCAAAAAAAAAAAAATCCAAGAAAGAGGAGTCCTATCACCTACTTGATTTAAACATTTGTTTCAAATATTGCCAAAAGGAGCATTTTTAGGTTCCATATTGCATTATCTCCTCCCAATACACATTCAAGAGATTCTTTTTGCATTATCTTTTTGGAGCACTATTTCAAGCATTTTTTGTATATTTCACCCATGCAAGGTATATTTAAACCAATATGACTGTAAGCATAATTCAGCTCATAAATTTAGACCATCCAACGGTGGTTGAATTGGAAGGCATCATTTTACTGTAATAGCCCTTGTGGAGAGACTTCTATCTTCATGTCAGAACTTATGCAGAGAATGTCTTTCCATGAAAGTCAACATTGAAGCATCTTCCTGCAAAAATTATATCTTGCAATGTCTACCAACCTTTAGCATTATACCTTGTGATGCAAGCATAGCAGTCTCAAAAAATATCATGCGTGCAAAAGCGGGAAAAAAAAAGATTATCCTCCCTCCTATCTCTCTGGATATTCTTTAGGGGCTTATATTTGTCCAATTTTTAGAGTAACATAGGCAGATGATTTAGGGGCTTATATTGATGGCAACATATCAAATCAAAACAGCACAAATACGCCAGAAAGTGAAGGAAGCATATGCATGTAAACAACCATATACCTCTAAAAATAAATCAGGTGTAAAAAGCACTGTCAAACATGAATCTAAAAGTTGGGAGGAATCATCTAAGGAAGTAGAAGAAAAGAGGAAAAGAACTAACCTTTAGATGATATGAAGAGTGGTCCACTCTTAAAAACCTGTGAAGGAAGTTGGAAGTTAGATAACTATATGTATGTATTTCAGTCAGAAAATTTTTTAGAACAGAGGAGAGTTAGACCATTCAAACAGATCATGTTTTAGCTTATTCAAGAAAATCCACCTTACTTTTATTGCTTAAATTTACATTTAACAAACCTTAACAAAGTTCCAGCATTGACTAGGAAGTTGCAAGTCTTTTTGTCTGAGAGAACTTTTCAAATGCCTTGCCAGGTACAAAATATTGCATTACACACATGCCTAGTACGCTTGGACAACTAGCAAGGAACTGCTGATGCACAAAATAATTGTGCAAACAGCATGGAATGGGACACAATTAAGTAACACTGCACATGCCGATTAGACTTAGTTGCAGTAGAGAATAAGAAGTCAGCAACAAGAAACTGCTGATGCACAAGGCAATAGTTAGAAGAGAATTAGTATGCATTGGACGCAGTGTACATATCTAGTGTATGGATTATATAGTATCTTTTCTCCTTTTTTTTGAGAAGATGAAATGAAGCATTTTGACAAGTTGAAAAATCAACTTAATACTAGTCCAAATAGTGGCAAATGAACATCTAGAGATTGGAGAGCAGAGGCAAAGTCATCCCTATATGTAAGAGGATGGTGAAAATAGCAATCTAATACATGATAGGACTTTCACTGTCCATTAATGTGATTGCAAAGTCCTAGTAAACCTATAATACCCTAACCCAATGCACATCAATTAGAAAGGAAGATTCATCAAAGCTAATATAATTTCAATTTTTTCAAGTAAGTCCACTTCCATGGTATCCGGCATCGAGTTGGTTTTATAACGCATTTTAAATCATCTGAAATGGAGGTTAAATAAGAAAATTATGAGTAATTTAATGAACATATGTCAGTGATATAGAAAATTATAAAAATGTCATTCCACGGTCCATAATTTAAGAATAGTTTTGCTATATTTGTATCCAAATTTTTAAATTTATTTTTTTACAAAACTCATATTAAATGAGTTAGAAGACTAATATAAGCTAGGAATCTTTCTTCAAATATTTATTTAATATTTATCTATTTTATTTTGTTTAAGAAATTAGTTTGCTAGTGGAAGTGAGAAATCTATTGGTTTTAGGAAATTACTACCCTATGAAAAGTAAAAAACTTATTGGTTCTAGAAGAACTTTCTATAAATAGGTACTAATTGATAGGCCCTAATTGAAATATTTTGATATGAAAAATTAATCGATAAAGTTCTTAAAGATTTTCTTCAATTTTGGGTCTAGAGAGATCGCTTGCTTGACATGATGTGAGACCACAATACTACAAGAGGTTATTGGCACAATGCCAACAATTACTTCTTTCGTGCAGGCTTGTTTGCATCACTAGGGATTTAATGTCGTCGTTCTTCTGGACAGAACTTTGCATTGATCTTGATTTTGTATTTCAATATTGACATTCTGAGTTAATTGGATTTGTGGATTTATCCGATAATCATACCTGCAAAGTAAGTGATGATTCATCTTTTCTACATTTTTCATGTATTATTTTAATACATATTGTTACTAGAGGCATTATAACTAATTAATATACAATTTATGGATTTTATATATTAATGTTTTATTTAAAAAGAAAAGCAGAATTATAAATTATTATGCTACTTTGGTTGTCAGATATCATCCTTATATATTATGAACTCCGGTATTGTTCATGTTTATCAGCCTATAATTTGATAGGTATAAACTATAAGCCAATATGACATGCTTTGATTTTTGAAATTCCAAGCTGCATCGTCAGATGCCTAATTACTAATGGAAAATATACATTGGTTAATACCCATGGCCAATAGAGGATATACTTTGATCAATACATAGCTACTAATAGGGGTTATATAGTTGTTAATACCCAAAGACCAATAGGAGATATATTTTGGTTGATCCCTAGTTATCAATGGGGGATATATTGGTTGATACCTAGTTATCATTAGAGGTAATATATTGGTTGCTACCTATTGGCAAATGAGAGATATATATTGGTGGATACCCAGTTGCTAGTGACGATAATGCATTGGCATTTGATCGATTTTAAGCTTATGATAAAGGGCATAGCCCGATTAGATATTAAGATGAATGGTGTTAAATCTACATGTGAATTGAATATCTATAAATTATAGATTACTCTTATTATTTCCTTAACTAGATATATTGAATGGCTAATATGTTTGGTTTTGCTTGAAAAGAACGTATTCTATTTATTATCTAAATTATACACCAATAAGGAGTGATTAGTAATGAAAGATGAACCTTTGCCCTAAATTAGAATTAACATTTGATTTTTTTTCCCTTCATTTACTACTAAAGAATATTTGATATCAGTGATGTAAACAAGACTTTAAAGATTTATTTTACGCATTTTAATCGTTAAGTTGAAATTCTACTTACTTTTATTCTGCTTCTTACTTTATTTGCTTTATTTGCCAGTGAGTACACAGTGATTGCAATGTTTGGGGTTTGGGGATGTGCACGTGATAAAACCTGGCATTCATTAATAAATAAAGGATGATTTGCAAATAGAAAAGGTCCATACATGCAATAAACTCCTTAAATCTGTAGCTGATCAATCATGGAGGGTTTTCAATAAAGTCAAATATGATAGATGGTATGAGACAGACAAGACTTTTCCACCCTTGATAAGAAGCTGGATTTTTCTTCCAAGGAAGAATAAACTAAATTCAGAATTTTGAATGTCTGGTATCTTATATGTCCCTAGCTTTAGTATACAATAAGCATAGATTTAAGATTAAAAAAGATGAAAACAGGGCAAATGAAATTTGCAACAGTAGGGACAGGGGATTGGGATACACAGTGGTTATAACATAGAGAACGGGAAGGGATCCATTAGGTATTTAGCTCACAAAATTTGATAAATTCTTTTCTGGTGAACCTTTTTAGTTCACTCCTATCTTCAAGATATTTAGCAATTTCTCGTTCAAGGTCTCTAAGAATTATCTTGCTGAGGAAGTGAATCAGCCTAAATAGTTTCTTCTTTCAAATTATCTCTAATTGCTCCTTAAGTAGTTCCGATGACTCTGAAGTGGAAAAGGCACGTCATTAAGCTTGGAAGTACAAAGATTTCATAGTGTTTCAACTTAGCAAGACGATTAGGTGGAGTCCTTACTTCACAGAACATCGCAATTGCACAGCTGCAGGCCACACGGCATCGGTCCATCTGCAACTTTGCAAATGCATTTCATTCTTTCATTCCAGCATAGCAAGAATTACCAGACGTCACGCAACAATAATCTACAGGCAGGCAGGTAACTTGATAACCACACCACCAACTCCACACTCTCTCACATTACAAACAAGCAAGAAAAGTTCCTCTTTTTTTGGCTGGAAAAGCAAGGAAATTTCTATCGAAAGTTTCAATGCCCCATAAAACCAAAACATGCTTCACTGAATAGCAGAATGCATGGAGTGCAGAAGCGATATCTTGTTCCTAAATTAGTAATCGTCGAGCAAACATCACAAAGATTTCAATTTTTAAACCATTACAAAAACAAATAATAGGAAGAAAAATAAATAGAGTGAGAGCACAAATAGTGCAAAACATCATACCGTGTTCGACGCCACGGCTCGATGGCGCTCGAACGGTGGCGCCGAGGCCGGAGCAGACGACATGTCACCCCAATCCCAGCAAACAAGACTGGAAACATCAGATCAGTACCACCACCATCCCGATCTCCAGCATTTCCTCCGATTCTAGAAAGAAATTAAACTAAAAACCAGAGCCAAAAAAAAAAGAAAAAAATGTAGGAACAAGACAATCTGGAAACCGCCGCAGGCACCAACGCCCGCACTCATCGGCGGGCCAGCGACGGATCGGGCCACCGTACGGCGATCTGGAGTGCGATCGCGCGACGCAATGCCAACGATTTGGGGATTTCGGCGCTTCCCGGCAGAAGTACGTTAGGGTTTCCGCCCCCGGCTTGGGGGAGAGGAAAGCTAAGAACCGAACCAAGAAGGGATAACGACGAGGAAAAGAGACGCCTTCCCCTCTCTCTCCCTCTACCGTCCCCGCAAATAGAGTTCTGGACACCACACAGCTACGGAATCTACAGTCTTATAAGTGAACCATTTCTTCAAAAAAGTGGGATCTTTTTCCTTTTTTTCAACCTGCTTCAGCGCGTGTTCGTTCTTTTTGGCTCTTTGTTTTCGGCTCTCAAAATTAAAATATTCTTTCAGACGGTCTGGCACTCGTTTTTTAAACTCAAAAGCTAACGCGCCACCTCACAGCGAGACCCCTGTATCTCCCCCCCGTGTACTCGGCTTCAGGATTTTATTTTATACCAGGGATAGGAACAGTTATGCGTGTTGGAATAGCTATCCCACCGGTAATTCCAATATAATTTTCTAAAAAAAAAATTCTTTTTGATCATATTTTTTTTTGTTTTATATATACAACTGTAGAGTCTTGACGCAAGATCCATGTTATCTGTTACATGAAATAATAATTGCATTAAAAGTTTATAAATTTGTTGAAGTTTTCAATTAAGTTCTTATTTTTTTTCTATTAACTACATTAATTTATAAAATTTATTTAATTAAATACATATTTAATGATCATCATTGCTGGCCTACCTAACTACCCTAACTTGCTAGCATTGTACGATGGAGATTAAAAAATATAGAGATGGTACCTATATGATGCTGAGGCTAATGAATGATGAAAAAATAGAGAAAATTTTTTTCTTTTTTTTTTTACTTTCAACTCTCTTTACCATCATTTTTCATCTTTTAACACTATCACCTCAATATCATGTGCCGTAATCTCAATATTTTTTTCATTAATTACATCAACTAAGATGGTCCATGGATAATGATTCATCATTAAAGATCGTTAAAAATATACTTAATTAAATATATTTTATTAATTAATATACTTAAATAAAAATGATAATAAGTATTTAATTAAAAACTCAAACTAAGTTCGTGTATTCATGAGGGCTATAACTTCGAACTTCTAAAATATATTAAATATACATACTTTTTTATTTTATTCTCACTCATAAAATTAAAATAAAAGATCTTGCATGTCCTGGCATCATCACCATCATCATAAGATGGAAAAAATCACTCATCTACATGTAGAATTATAATTTAGCACGAGTATGACCACTTTCCTAGAAATAGTTATACTTTGTATGCATTTTTTTTTTTTATAAAAAAAGACTAGTATAACTACCACTCCATATCTATATATATTGATTTAGGATCCTTAGTTTGTAACCCAAAAAAAAAAAAAAAAAAAAAAAAAATCCATGGATCAGGACCATCCACATGGACTCCACATAGCATATAGAATAATATGGTAAAAAAAACTACGTTCATGTTTGATTTTTATGAAAGTTATTCGGCAAGCTATGGAGTTTTATTTTAGTAGGGCGTATCTGGAGTCACTGCTGTTTTTTTTTTTTTTTTTTGCTTAACGTTTGAGAGTCTAGAATGATCGCAGCGCACGCGTCTTTGGCGTGAGGGCGGGACTGGCGGGAGCGGCCCGCAGCTCGCGCCGTGCATCCTAATTTTAGCGCCTGGTGGTCCGACGGCGAGAAGGGTGGTGGGATAAGAGGGACCATTCTTTTCTCCTGCTGGAACTTGGGTCTTTTTTTTTTGTTTGCATCCGGGACCATTGCCAGCCTTTATTAATTCTCCTTTTATTTTTGGTTTTTTTTTTTTTGGAGTGAAGAGGAGGGAAGTAAGCAAATGAGACCCGTGGAGCGTATGTTTTCCCGTGACGAAGGAACCTGCGAGGAAGAATCTTTGTGACTGCTGCTTTGAGAGGAGCCAATGCTTCACATTATTTGAGTGCTCCCTTAATGATGGTACTCGAGCAAAGGTAGAACGTCCTGGTGTAATGATGGATAAAATTCTTTTATAAGCGCACATAAGGAAATTTCCTAGAGAGACCCTTATTATTGCTTGTCACATTCCCCTTCATAGATCTTTGCCCTCCTTTGGCAAGTGGAAATGTTACATCTGAACATTAATTTATGAAGAATTAGGTTTTTAAAAATGAATTTTTTCAAGCTTATCATATTTGATTAAGAAATAATTGTACAAGGATTTCATAAACTTATTTAAGATTTTTCATAGTGTTTATGCTAATTTTTTTCTCAATTAAGTATACCAATTTATGTAAGTTTTTCAATCAAACATATTTTTAATGGTTATCAACCGTGACTTGATAAACCACAAGATGGCCATATATTTTTTTAATTAAGTATATCAGCTCATAAAAGATTTTTAATTAAGAATATTAACTTATAAAAATTTTCAATTAAGCATATTTGCTTAAATTCATTAAGCATTTCTCATAAATGCATAATGAACCAATCAATCAAAATTTTTTATATATAAAATTCTAGACATAATAACCTAAAGATGAAAATATTATTATCTATTTATGCATAAAAAAATCATACGAATGAAAGGTTAAGCAGCAAAATTGTAATTTTCTAGTTTTCTGACTAATATTAAATAAATTAATAAGAAAATTATATTTGAAATACATACCTTTTTTATATTATAAACTTTTTGATATGTCATTAACATATTTCTCAATAAAAAAAATTTTGCTCTCCTTCAAAAGCCATGTGATTCCACAAAGATTATTTGGCTTTGCCATACAAAGTTAGATGTTAAAAAGGTATCAATGAATAGCATCTGTAATTCTCCTTCCTACATTCTTTATACTGGATTAAAAAAATTTTATGAGTAAACGTACCTAATTGAAAAACTTTTATAAGTTTATATATTTAATTAAAATAAAAAAAAAGTATGCTCAAGTCATTATTGACGATCGTCATATACGTTGTCAAGTAATCGTTGACAGCCATAAAAAATGTATTTGATTGAAAAATTTATATGAGTTGTGATACTTAATTGAAAAAAAAAAGAAAAATAATATAAGGACTTAATTGATAACCCCCAATAAATTTATATACTTTTGATTTAATTTATCTCTTTAATTAACTATAATATTTCTAGGGAGTGGATCGCCACTTCCAAATTTACTTATGTATAGTGAATGAAGCATTAGGTTATAATATTAATCGATTGCTCTTAAAATTAAATCAATTGGACTTAGGGTCAAATGTTTTTGTAAAGTAGGTTAACCATAGTAGAGGACTGATTGACCTATCTTTATAGTGTTAGGCACCTTCCATAGTATCAATCGATTGGTCTTAAGGTCAAAAAAGATTAGGTAAAGATAGGTTGATGGTAACAAAAGCTTAGTTAGCTATCCTTATTTTGTCCAGGCATTAATGAAGAATATAAAGAATCACTTTTTTAAATACTTCGAAGAGCATAAAATTGAGACAAGCAAGCTGCATTTATATTGATGATGCTATACAAATTGTATAATAGAAATAATTGTTGTCCATTTTCAAGCTTTAAACTAATAAAGTCAAAAATAGGGAGACCACACACATTGAATCAACTAATATTGTGGGTATGTTACATTTACTATTACGGATCAGCTCAAGGATGTATGAATTAACTCGGACCAATTCAAGGAACTAACTCAAGGTCAGGATTTGGTATTGGACAGGAAGTAAGGATGCAAGGATCATCAAAGAAGTAGATTAGTCATAGAAAAGCGATCAAATTTATAGCCCAATGAAATGGACGATACACCTCAAGGCCTTGAAGGAGGATAGGAAGCAACAAATAGGGTTCGGGTTGATGAAGTGATGAAAACTAACCCCTCATGAAGGGCAAAAAAAAAGAACACAAATATGCTAACCGAATTACCAGGATGCGGCAAATTCTATTTCTCATTGATATGTGCTGAAATCCCTAACCAAACAAGAGGGTGATCATGATTTTTTGAGAAAGATAAATTTTACGAGAATAGAGTAGCAACCAAACGAGGCCTTAAAGCATTTTGATAATAGGAACTGCTTGGGACTTCACCTTCTTTCAAAAGAGAATAGGAACTGAATGGAACCTTGCCTTCTTTCAAAGGGAACCTCCTTCACGCCCATAGCCGTCCGACGTCTGGCTCAATGCTAGTGCCTTCTCTAAGTTCATCGCCATTTTCACCCCTCTCCTGATTCATTCTATTGTTTGCTCTTTTCTTTCTCAAGCACAACAAACCTGTTTATTCCCCATATTTTACATTTCTTTTGAGTTGTTTAGTGTGTGAACCTTTTTTTTTTTTCTTTTTTTCTTTTGTATTTAAATGGATAGGTTTTTCTATCTTAATTTGTTAGTCGATGCCTATAATGGATTTCTTAATCTTTAGTACAAAGCTTTTATATTTTAACATCTCATCCGATTTGGTAAGCAATCTGAGATACCTGGAGTAGTTCAAGGAAAGGATGCAGTCGATCAAAAATTGAGAAGATACAAGAGTATTACGTGTCAAAGATTTGGTGATAAATTCTTGGAGTCCGAATTGCTTGCTATAATATAGAAGATACGATCAGCAGCTATGAATCATGACAATGTTTATGAAACAAATCCGTTCGGTCGAGATATGGTTTATTAACCATATGATCTTTCATTTTAAAAAAAATCTTTTCAAACTAATATGGTTTATTAACCTACAAACACCATCACACAAGGTTTGAAGTAGGATTCACAAATAGCCTGACACTTAAACCATTCCATTGATAATTTTGTTTATGCTTATTTTATATTATATAATTATAATTATAATTATAATTATAATATAATGCTTGTTGGGCTGGATTAGCCCAAGCCTGATATATTTTCGAGCTCCGAGATACTTTCATTAAGCCAAGTTTGGCCTAATTTATTCGACTCAAGTTTTGAACTGACTTAGTGCCATAAATTGCCCTTTTCACTCTTAGCTCAATTGAACCTATACCCACTCCTACCAACCATCCTCCTCCGCCACTTATCACAATCCACATCTCCTTGCCCACCTCTCCTCTTTTTATCTATATAAATTCCAATCTCCAACCCTCCTCCATAGACTTATATATTTTTTAATTAAAAATTTTAAATTCAATTTCTTAGCCATTTAATTTTAGATTTATATGTTTCAATTCCTATATCATTTATTTAATTTTATTTTCTCAAATTATTTTTTTTATGAATTTGTCTTGTTTCATGATTTTGCTAGTTTAATTAAATATGTTTTTTATGAATTGACCTTTAAGTTTATTTTTTGATAATTTGATATACTTTGAAATTGACAAATTTTATTTTTTAATAAATATGATTATTAAATTTTTTTTAATATTTTCTTTTTTATAAATTGCATTATTTATATTTATATACTTTTTTATTTCTAATTTATCATTTACCATATAATTGTATCAATTAATAATTCCATTTTTTAAGCACTATCTCGCATACTCCAAGAGGTGACAAAGGACATGGAAGATATGCTTGAGGGCCTAATTATTAGGAAAGTGTTGATGTTCATCAGGTGTATTGTTCAGCATTACATTATCACCCATCTGTTTCATCACACAAGCAACGAAGGTGTGGAAACTTGCTGCTTCTTAGCGGGTTTTTTTCTTCTTCTGCCATCTCATCTATAAGGAACTTCCTATTACTACTCTCCTCTTAGATTGGGTACCACACATCCTTCTTATGTGTTCAAGGTGTCACAGGGATGATGAGACTTGATCTCTTTGTTTTTTGTCTACCCAAAAGTCTCAGCCAATCTAAGCTATTGCAGGTACAGAGGTTAGCTATAACCTATTAACCATATAGAGGTTTTAAATTATATTTTTGAGTCATTTCTATCTTTTGACCAGAGAGAAAAGAATTCTTTGATTATCCACCTATTCTGGCTCGTCTAGAAGTATAGGAATGAAAAGCTGTTTGAACATAAGGCTACAAGCCCTCGATTTATTCTTTTTCAAGCATAGTGTATGACACAAAGTTTCTTCTAGGCCAATCAAATGGCGATCCTCTCAGGCAATTGGAGACACATCTGGACCCCTTAGTTGGGCCTCCAACCCTTTCTTATATTTCTTGGTGTCCCTGGCCACCTAGATGGATGAAGTTGAATTTTGATAGTTCTATACATGGAAGATAAGCGAGAGTAGGATATGTTATTAAGGATACAACCGATCTATTTATTACTTCTGGTCCTATTCTCTTGACTAATGTTACTATGCCCCAAGCTGAGTTAGCCAGAATTTGGTTTAGTTTTCAACATGCTCTTTCCCTATCCTCTTCGGAGCATATAATTATTAAAGAAGATTCCACCATTATGATCTCATAGCTCAAATCTAGCATTAAGTTTGCACTATATTTGCACCCTTACTTGAGGATTATCTATAAGATATTATCAGCTTGCACGAAGTAGTGAGGTCCCAACATATCTGTCGAGAAGAAAATCGAGCTACAGATCCTATTACTTACCTTGTTATATCTTTTGAGGCACCAGCTATGTAACATGATGTTTTCCTTGTAGAGCTTAATGTTATCTTGGCTATTGATGCTGTAGGTATAGCTTTTTCAAGGCAGTACTGATATATCTTCTTTTATCAAAAAAAAAACTCCAATTTAAAGCTTTTTTTTAAAAATTTTGCTTGCCAAATGTTGAAAAGCTAATTTCGTTAGACTTAAAGGTCACATTTGAACCAGAAGAACAATATTTACTATTATAATATAACAATAATATAATATATTATATTTAAATATAATAATAATAATAAATAATATATTATATAGTATAACATAAGATAATATAATAATTTTATAAAATACTATAATATAGTAGTATACAAATACAATATTATTATACTATATAATTTTATAATTTTGTAATATTAAATAATAATATATCACAATATAATGATATTATATTATTAGATAATAATGATTATAATTTTAATATGTTATAATATAATTATTAAATAATAGTAAAATAATATATTATAATAATTTTACATTATAATTATTATTATATTAGAATATTGTTATATTTTCTTATATCATATTATAGTAATGAACCAAGAAAATATTATAATATAGTAATATAATCTGACTATAATAATATATTACATTATAGTCAATCATATTATACATTGCAAAATAAGGTAATATAATAAAATTATAAAATACTATAATATTATAGTATACAAATATAATATTATTATACTATATAATGTTATAATTTTGCAATATTACTATAATAATATATCACAATATTACCATATTATATTATTAGATAATAATGATCATAATTTCAATAATATATTGTAATATATTAATTAAATAATAGTAAAAAAATATTATAATAATTTTACATTATAATTATTATATTAGAATATTATTGTATTTTTTATACTATATTAGAATACTATAATATGATATTATTATATTATAATATTGTTATAATCATTTATATGTCAAGAACAATATATAATAATTATTTTTAATAGTACAAATGGTTAAATGGTTAAGAGTTTTATGCAATTTTTTTTTTTAATTTTTATTCTAGACATACTTAACTTATTTACGAAATAAAGATTCATAATATTTTAAAAGTATAGTTATTAAATAATAAATAATATATATATATATATATTTTTTAACAAAAACTTCACTTGGCAAAAGCTCGGTCGGCAGCAGTTCTGTGAAACACGTATTGAGCTCTGTTTGGTATAATTGCCAGGGATGATTCATGGCTGCTAGGAACAGGTCTTTATTCCGTAAGATAATTGATCCAGTGTGAGATAAGGATTGATGTGTCACTGCGTTGACAAAAGTTCAATGTATACATTGATGACTTCACTCAAAGTTCAATGTATACATTGATGACTCCGCCGTAGCGTCAAGGTGTCAAGACTCTCGCGCCCTCGCTGGCTGCCCATTTTGATCTATTCCAAAGATTACCGTACACTTGGGACCAACTCTTGTAACATCGAACAACTCCGAACTAGATCGCAATTCCAGTTCGCCATCATATAGGCTCAGGTCATACTACAGTGAATGAAGATGATAATTTCCTCTTGAAGAAAATTCAAACTTTTATGATCCGAGTCAGCATGGAACTGATACGTATGCATATGAGTTTGCTAAAGAATTTTTTTTTTAATTTTTATCCTTTATATGTATGAGTTAGGACGGTTGCTTTTTAACAAAGATTTGTAATTCTTAATGGTGAGAAGGACATGAGTTTCATATTGTTTACCTGATCAAACTATAATTTTGATGAAAAAAATTAATCAAAAGTATCACAAGATAGGGATTCTTCCTTTAGGATTGGAGATGAGTATTAAAAGGATTCTTCCTTTAGGATTGGAGATGAGTATTAAAATTGTTGCCGTTTCCGTGCGAGAGCTGTGGGCGAGTTTGACCCGGTACGTTGGGATTCTTATCGGTGAAGCTTGAGAACGTCACGCAACGCCGAAACGATAATATAATATTAAGCTTCATAAATATATGAACTCGCTTTTGACGCATAGAAATGTAATCAAGTCAGACGTTCAAAGGGTTGAACCAGGCCGTGCATTGAAGGCTGTACTGTCATCTATGGTGATCTAAATTCATTCTAAAAAACTCTTCGCGGTGATTAAGAGACGGGTGGCCGTGCATCGAAGGCTGTACTGCCATCTGTAGTGATCTGAATTCTAAGACACCCTTTCGTGGTGACTGGGAGGCGAGGGGCAGGATGCTTGTTTCTCGTTGACAGTTATAATTGGTGTAAGCGTGACAACTGCTGATGTAAGCAACGGGCAATTGAAAAAGTGCTGCCCTTGGTCGTCGCCAAAGATAGCCCAAGGCATGCGCCAGGACCACCTCCAAGTCAATGCTAACCTGTGAGGCGTTCCCACCAGAGCGCCAACTTGCCCGCGAAATTAGAGTCGTATCCATCACTAACCCCGACTTCCTTTCTACCCTTGACCACCCTTCCTTAATGTTCGTGCGCAAAGACTATCATTTATAAAAAGAACAGTGATAAAAGAATGTGTATATATATATATATATATATATATATATGTGGAGATATGGGATTAAATACGTACACCTCCCATGTTAATTAAAATAAAAAATATTTTTCTACACTTAACTTTTAGATATTTAGTATCTTAAAATCACGTAAATATTCAAAAGAATGATAAAATAGATATTGGATATCTTGGAAGGGGTTGAGTAATTTTTATTTACCAAAATTTATGGGCTATACATACATGTATGCATGTAATAGATAGGTGTTGTATTTCTATTGTTGAAGTAAATTTCTTAAATTGGTGATGGTAAAACCGTCCACTAAAATTAAGTGGGTTCCGTCGCTCACCAAACGGAATCATTTTCAATTGGCCTCTTTCCCACGTGTTTCTAACCTAAGACGACGCGCTGCCAACTTCACCGTCCGATCATGACACGTGCCAGCTCATCATCTTTCAACGGCATTTTACCCTGTCTAATATCCATCTTTGTTATTCCTCGCCGCCTTGGATGAATTAACAACTCGGCTCTTCTCCTCGCATAGCATTCGTCTCCGAGAGAGCGATGGAAGTGAAGCTCCGCACGGCCAAATCGCTGGTGAAGCGCCTGAATTCAGCGGCGGACGCCGACTCCGCCGCCGAGACCATCGCCGAGATCCGCCTCCTGACGAAGCACGACCCCGAGAGCCGCACACTTCTCGCCGACGCCGGCGCCATCCCCCTCCTCGCCGCCCGCCTCCTCCCCGGCGGCCAACCCCCGGTCACCCAGGAGAACGCCGCCGCCGCCCTCCTCAACATCTCCATCTCCACCCGGGAGGCCCTCATGTCCACCCCGGGCCTCCTCGACGCCCTCGCCGCCGCCCTCCGCCTCCCCTCCTCCTCCTCCGGCGCCGTCCAGCACGCCGCTGCCACCCTCTACAGCCTCCTCTCCGTCGATGAGTACCGCCCCATCATCGGATCCAAGCGCCCCCTTATCTCCTCGCTCATCGCCCTCCTCCGCGCCCCCAATTCCCCCACCCGATCCATCAAGGACGCCCTCAAAGCCCTCTTCGGCATCGCCCTCTACCCTCTCAACCGCCCGGCGATCGTGGATCTCGGCGCCGTCCCGGCGCTCTTTTCCCTCGTCGTCAAGGACGGCCGGTCCGGCATCGTGGAGGACACCACGGCGGTGATCTCCCAGGTGGCGGGGTGCTACGAGAGCGTCGACGCCTTCCGGAAGGTGGCCGGGGTTAGGGTTCTGGTGGATCTGGTGGACGCCAGTACGGGCGCGACCGTGCGGGCGAGGGAGAACGCGGCGGCGGCGCTGCTGAACCTGGTGATGAGCGGCGGCGATAAGGCGGCGGCGGACCTGCGGGAAATCGAGTCGGCGCAGGCCGCTGTCCAGGAGCTCGCCGGCGGTGGCGCGAGCGCGAGGGCCAAGAGCAAGGCCGAGTCTCTGCTTAGGGCTTTGGAGAGCGGGCGCGGTGGCTTACTCCACCGGTTCGCCGATTTCGACGCCAATTCGTCGCCTCCGGCCCTTTCTTCTTCGTCCACGGCTACAACGGTAAATAATTAGCTAGGGGTTGTTTAGGGACTTGATTGTGGTGGTTAATTAATTTCCATTCTTTTCGGTGGGTGTTTTATTACTTGCATGCAAAACAATGGGCTTGTACTAATTTTAATTTAAGGTTACGGGACTTGCTAATCTCTTTCATCCGATGGGGGAAAATGTCTGTAAATAGATCCACTGATATGATTTGCAGAAGAGAAGCAGTTGAGGCTAATTTTTATTTAATTTGTTTCATTCATCACTTGATGCGTCATATATCTAGTCTTCACCACATATTTCAGAAAGATTTTATTTGCAGAAGAGAAGCAGTTGAGGCTAATTTTTATTTAATTTGTTTCATTCATCACTTGATGCGTCATATATCTAGTCTTCACCACATATTTCAGAAAGATTTTATTTGCAGAAGAGAAGCAGTTGAGGCTAATTTTTATTTAATTTGTTTCATTCATCACTTGATGCGTCATATATCTAGTCTTCACCACATATTTCAGAAAGATTTTATTGAAACCTCTGCAAATACTCTAAATCTGATACTCTCAACTATATCTGATATTAATTTTAATTTTTTTTATTTAAATATTTATCTAAATATAAAATGAAAGTGATTTAAAAAATATCAACTGATAAATTTTTATTGGCTGACGGTTTAGAATTTATTATATTATATTAAATCTGATACTTTCAACTATATCTGAAAATCTTAATTCTATGAATTTTAGTAGCTTAATCTCTGTCTCTATCTTCTCCCATGGTGAACTAATTGGATTCTTGCATCTTTCTCTTTGTGCTTTTCTTTTTAACTCATCTCGTGGATTGGTTGGATTGGGGAAGCAAGAACAAAAGTAAACAAAAGTTAATAACGGATGACATCATTCATGATATGATGTGGATGGTATTCTTTTTAAAATAAAACTTCGTTCGTGTGCTTTTAAATAATTAACGTGATCTATTTGCGGGGTAAAATAAATCATTAAAATACGTTCTAATAAAAGATGTTGAGCTTGATATAAACTATTGATCATTTTTGTTTGGTAGCCATAAGTTTGAATTTCCTACATGCTAATTATTTATTTAATTATCTTAGTTATTATCCTGACTCTCTGTCCTCCACGTTCATGGTTTCGAATTCGGAATTGTTAGATGTAACATACGTTATCAATATTTTTCCTATGAGTTCAGAAAAATCCTGACATAATAAGAATTGACAAAATTAATTTTAAAAATTAATCTTTATTTGGAGTAATAAAAATTAAATTAAAGACATATCTATATGACTTTGAGATAGAATTTTAAGAGAGAATAAAGAGGAAGATAAAATTTAAGCTTCATCCATTATCCAAGACAAGAAATTTTTTGTTAGAAGATTATACTATCTAAGACAAGAAATTTTATTTAAGTATATATTATTTAGTTTAATATCTAATGCAAGATTATTCTTAAAATATCAAAATTTTGAATTAGCTTTATTACTAAATGGGCTTGACCATGGTTCTACATGGTTTAGCTGCTGCAGTTCCATAGACTCGCATAGATTCATGGAATCCTTTGGCATGAATCAGAGAGACCCAACGCTTACTGAATGCAATGAATAGCAAAATGGGAGTGCCAGCAAAAGAAACAACAGTGTCGTTGTTTGATATAGTCTAGTGTAGCCAGCGCGCAATGACTAAATGCTGATAATGAATTGCAGACTTTGTCGATAAGGAACAACTGTCTTAGGACAGCAAAGTAGGAGGAATTGGCTACAAAGATGCATTAGTGTGCCAATGTAGCAACAATGGAATTCAAGGCTGTCAAAGAAAAAGAGAGGTTATCAAGCTACATAGAGAGAGGAAGCTCCTTGCATCTATGATGTCATTGTGATTCCGATGCTTTTCTAAATTGAATTAAGAAGGTGGGTAGAATATAAAATTTAGAGATCATGGATTGGCAGTCCCAAATTATGGGCCAGAAAAGGAACTCAAATTGATGTTTTTTAAGGATAGGATGGAGTGACTTGCTGCTTGCTTTCTTTGATATGGCAGTGATTTGTTGTGACGAACTCATGGAAGCTTGGGTGAGATTTCATGGAAGTGCACTGAGGCCTTTTTTTCTTTCTTTCTTTCTTTCTTGGAAAAAACGCAACTGGATTGGGGAAGTTGAAACGGTCATTTCCAATGTAATTTTTATCTTTCATTTTTGTTGACCTTGTCAAAACTTGCCCCTGCTGGAGTTCTTAGGTGATTTATATAAATCAGTGGGGCCCAAACTGCTTGTAATCCACCAAGAATTCCCAAAGTATTTAGAATCCAGTGTTTATGATATCAATACATATTTTATGCAATTAGATTTTGAATGCCATGACTGCTATATCTGTAAGACGCGTCAAGTCTCTTTATCTGCCAGTTTGGTTGATATTGACCTCTAATGTCTATAATTAATCAAGTTGGATTAAAGGCAATTTTTCATATCCAAGCTCAATATTATATAGCAATCAGATCTAGGATTTAGGCACAATTTAATCACATAGGTCAGGTGAATGAGACTGTTGTCTTTTCAGTTGACACTTGTCCCTTGCCTTAGTGTAGTGTCATCACTATTTAACTTGCTACATGCTTCCATATTCCTACTTGATGGTTGATGCACGGTAAATTAAATTATGTTGTGAAACTACAACCCTGGCACCAAATCATCCATAATTCTGTTCAATGTTCACCTGCTTTACATGTCCACCTCCTCCTGCTATGATTTGAATACATTGGAGCTTGCATTGCTAGGATGGATATTATAGTTTCAGGAATGTTATTACAAGAGAATCCAACATCTCTTGATGGGAATTTTCTGCTAACCCCTCCCAATTCTTATGGAAGAATCAATACTGTCATCATTCCTAACCAAGAGCTTTGCAATCTTCAACTGAGTGTTGGCAATGATCTCAGTTCGTTTCAAGTCCATCTCTCCTTTCTTTGCGTCTGCTTGGGCCCTCATCCGCTCTACCTCCCTCACAGCATCCATTCTAGCTTGCTCCACCCTGAAGGCCACTTCAGCTAGCCATTGTATGCTCTTCATCACCTCCCAACTTTCCTCCTCTTCCCTCTCCCTCATCCTCTTCTTCTTCTTCTTCTTCTTCTTCTTCTTTATTTGCTTTTCATCACAAGGATCATCAGGTTGCATGCTGCAACGCACCTCCTTGTGAATCTCATTGGTATGCTCCTTGCCTTTGGTTTCAGCACATTCACCCTGACACAAATAAGAGGAGATATCATATTACACCATGCACCAATGATGAGGAACTGACTCTCTCTCTTTCTCTCTCTCTCTCTCTCTCAAAAGAATTAGGAGATTCTAGGCTGTTAAGGAAAAAAATATATATATATTTAGAAGAATTCTACTTTCTCAGTTTTGCTTTGCAAAATGAAATTTTAAAAATATGTTTAGAGTTTTTATTAGTTACTAAATTTCTTGTGAAAATTGCCCAATTTCTTATAGAATTTGCCTCCTCAAATAAAAAATTTAGGAGGCAATTGTAAAATTAAGTAGCTATCTTTACTGGCCAAAGGTAGGGGCTCTACCAGAGTGTTCACTGCTGTCATTGACCATCATGGTTTTCTACTCTCTGGCTACCTTTTTCGGCCATCACAACTATGAAATGAGTCCTTCGATTCATCCAGTGTTTTTTTGTTATCTGCTGTGAGTGATTGGTTCCTAAAGTTCATGTTGTTCATAGTATTTCTATGCCTTCCAGCCATGTAGGACATGTTTCTCCTCTCTCATTTGTCTCTTGTGGACACATATCTTGTTTTCAGTGTCATTTCAAATCTTTCATCTGTTGGTTAACTTTGTGGCATGAGTCTAAACATAATGATTGTACCGTGTTGGATCTACGAATAGGATAGATTATTGGGACATGTCTTGTTTCAGATTTTGTCACATCCAGAATGGGTCATGTTTCTTTCAGTCGTTTGCATTCTTTAATGTCAGTGGAAAATCAGGAGTTGTTAAAGATGAACATGTTGATTGCCAGTCTTATCAACTTGCTAAGCGCATCTCTGCACTCTTTTCCCAATAGTAACATTATGTTGCTTGTAAGCCATTTGATTTAGCACATTCAAATATTTTGATTTTATTGCTTATTCAATGTTCTTAGATGAATGAAACTTAGGTACGATGAATTGTATGCGTACCCTTCAATTCTACTAATTTTTTTTTTTTTTATATATATCATCTCAGTCTTCATGTAAGCATCAAGTAACGATAGAGAGAGAAAAAAAAAAAAAAAAAAAAGAAAGAATTGGAAGGTATGTGCAGAGCACGTTCCGACCTTTTCTACAAAGATGTTAGGTTTGATACACTTTATTAATCTTTCCTCCATGAACCCAAATTTTCTCTGCTTTGTGTTGTCATTGCTTTGGACTTTGGAGGCAAAAAAATTTATTACATATTGATGGCATTCTGGGCTTAGTCTTAATGCCATTCCAGCCATGTTGCTTGTTATTTAAGGCTGTTAGGTAGGCTAAGATTGGCTAGATTAAAATCAAATTGCCGTAATGAGTTTCTAATTTTTGATCCATGCGCCACAAAAGTCTAAAGTTATATAACTTTTGTGCCCCTCTCTGGTTAGATTCCTTGGACCCAGTCAAATTCTATTAAATTGAACCATCTTTTTACTATTACTATCATCATCATCATCATCATCATCATCATCATGTGACGCGCACCTGCCCTGCCACGGCTCTCCCATTAGGATCTGGTGAGCGCGACGACGGAGTTGGTCTCTCCGGCGGCCGGTCGACGAGCAGCAAAGCCGTGGTCGGGGGCCGGCACCGGATCAGATTGTCGAGCCGGGCGAAGAGCGGCCACCTGGACCCGCCCCCGGCGGCCGTCTCGGACCGGTACCGCTTCTTCATGGACTCCACCTTGTTCTTGCACTGGGTCGGCGTCTTGGCCGGCCGGGTCGAGCCGGCCCGGGCCGAGACGAGCCGGGCCACGTCTTCCCAGTCCTGGCCCTTGAGCTTGGCCCGGTTCCGGAGAACCCATTTGGCCTCGTACGCGTCCAAGAGGCTCGCCACCGCCCCCTCACTCCACTCGTCCCTCTTCGACCGGTCTGAACCCGGTCCAACCACCCTCAGCTGCCCCTCATCCTCCTCCTTTGAATCCTCAACAAGAGATGGCTCATCATCATTATTATCAACTTGTTGTAATTGGCCTTCCATCTCTTTCCATTCTATATTTCTCTCTCTCTCTCTCTCTCTACACGTTGAGCCTTGGAAACGAGAGAGAGAGAGAGAGAGAGAGAGAGAGGTTTGTGAAATGATGGAGGAAATGTGGGGAGGGGGAAAGAGAGGAGGGGGGTGGGAGGTCAAAGGGTGGTATCATTGGCATCCGGCTTTAGCTTTTGGGAGGGTGCTGCCATTGGCAACTTGCTTTAGATTTTGGGCGCTTGTTTATGGGTGTAAAATATTCGATTAGTTTTGAGTTGGGGGGGGGGGGTTTCGGCGTTTAAACGAGGCCACTTTGCTGTCCTCCACCAGCACCACCATTAGTCTAATTAATAGAGGGTCCATCACGTGCTGTTGTCACCCACCCGCACGTGGTTGCCCACTGACAGCTGCTCCAACTGTATAATTAATAGGAAATTTAAATTTACATAATTATATCTATTTACATTTTAAAAAAGGGTTAAGCTTTGAAAATAAAATATAAAAATCATCACGCTTTGAACCCACTGCTCCGCTTGGAGTATGACACCTTTAGTAAGGAACCCTAAAAGCACATAAGATCCCTTTATCCTCAACATACAAATAATTAATTCATAATATTATATAAACATATAATTCATTATCCTCAAATATATAAAAATATCTACAAAATATCAATATAAAATTATAAACTATCTACACAGTATCTTTCTCAATAAATCCTAAGCTCTATTCCATCTTCAAATCCTAGTGCTTTTAAAAAGATTCGATGAATATGATATGAGGTGACTTACTCAACGGTAAGAATCTTTATATATATAAATATAGATATAAAGTGAAATATTTATATGATATAAAAATAATATGCATAACAAAATAAATCATGTTTTTAAACATCATGCCATAAAATTATGCACCAAATATAAGAAAAATTTGTTATTAGCTTTTATCATATACGGTATTAGACTCCATCACTTTAATACCACATTTAGAATCATTATACTAGTAATACTAGGGAATCAATCATACCAATAATACCAATACACTCTATAATATATACTGACGAATCAATCGTACGAGTATATCAGGTCATGCTGAAGATATATACTAACGATCCAATCGTATCGATACTCCATGTATATAAATTTAGTTTGATTATCACCTCGTGCCTAGGTTGGTTTTCACACCAGTGCCACATATTATAAACCTAGTCAGATTGCTGCATGTAAACAAAACTAGTTCTGCATCAAGTAATATCTAGTCACAGGCCTTACTCCAATGCCATATGTCTAAGTTAGATTGGACCCAGCCAAGTTGATTAGGACTAGCATCATGTATCATCAGCCAATCTATACTAAGTATCAAAAACCAAATCAAGCCATCATTCTAGGCTAAGATCAATTCCACATGGGGCCTCTTCTGGCTTATGGCTCTTTCTCCAATGCCACCTCATTACATCATGATGATTAATTAGTCCATATGCCCTTTCTTAATTCATTCATCACATTTTTTAATATTTTGATATGCAAATTAGATTTCAAATTCACATCATTAACAGCATAAAACTATGCTAGCATAGCATAACTATGCCATAACTATACATATCTTAAATTATAATATTAGAACCGAACATAATCCATATCTATGCATAGTTAAAACATGCTAATAAAATAATAAGTATAAAATAATAATGCATATTGATAAGAAGGTATGCAAGAATCCATCCATATCTCATATATATCTATAAATAGGATTTCTACATATTTACGAAGGTATAGGTAAGGATCCTTCCTTCGATTTAAGGGTATGCAGCCTTATTGTATGCCCTAGGTTAGGCAGCGGATTCGGGGCATGACAGAGACACTGGTCTCCATCCTTCCAGCCAAATCCAATAAATTTTTAAAAGCCGTTCCCATCACCCCTCGCACCCAAATAGGCAAATGGTTGTAGTGGATCTACTTACCTTCCCTGCGAAGGCATCATATATAATACATAGGAGATATCATGTCTATTAAATGGTGTTGGGCTATAAAAATTTTCATTAATGAAAGAAGCCCAAGTCATGAAATGTTCCATGGGGCTTTCACATTATAATGGCATTTCCGATACACTTGGTATATTCAATAAAGAACATTCATTTGATTAATGATAAATGGTTTCATTAATTATAATATATCTAATAAATATATTATTAATCTTAGTATATGTATTCTTTATTGTAGTTAGAGAGCATATATAAAGCATATAAGAGTAAAAAGAGAGTATATTCTTGCATCGGGGACTAGAAAAACTCATCGGCCATAATTGCCAAGTTTTAGAAATCTAAGACAACCTTTTGGTCCTTTTTTGTTTTCTTTCTTTTTTCTTTAACTTTTTATATAAAAAGTTTTAATTTTATTATTTATGTGAGATAATGTGAGATATAGAGGTATATCCAATCTAGATGGATGGGCAACCATTATAATCACTACGGTGATATCTCTTTGCTTAAAAACGAAAGTATCCGTTTTTATCTTATAGATAATCTTGGTAAATTTGGAATGGATAATTATAATACAAGTAAATTTTCTTCTCTAAATTAAAAATATTTTTATCTATCCCAAAGATTTTGCTTTTTTGTAATTCATTATTCTCGCAAGAAAGGTGCAAACCATCAGATAGCCTCCTAACACGATATTGTTATTTTTCTATTAATTTTTACATTGACTAATAATGATAACATCCATTTTGCTGCTCCGATTTTATTGGACATGAACTTCTTAACTATGAGTTTTTGTTTGCTAAAAAGAAAATAAAGGCTTGATTTCCAGGATGGTTTATCAATTTTAAAAATATTTAGTTATGAAAGAAAGTTATATATATATATATATATATATATATATACATAGATATATATATATACATACATACATATGTATATGTGTGTATGTATGCATGCATGCAAAAAAGGCTAGCTTATAAAGGTGATCGGCAAGAGTAGACTAGTTTCCATAGAGTCATTTAATTTTTATTCAACCTTATAGAATTAGAACCGTTCGCTTTTGTATGATTTTTGGGAAAAAGAATGACACAGCCGGCTATAACACACTTTCTTGCTCCTGTTAATGAAACATCCCATTTTCTTTGCTCTTCTGGAACCAATATAAGAATTGGTGCATTTTTTTTCTTTTTTTTTTTTAAATTTAACTTTGTTTCCTTACAATCAATTATTTTATTTCATATTTAATTAATGATTTACATGGGATCTATTTTTTAAATGCAAGAGATTGCTACCTGGCTTGCGGTCTAAAAGCTTCCTCTAGAATTCTAGCAAATAACATTAAGGTCCTATTTCTGATCAACAAAAAGAGCTAAAATGCTGCTTTCGAACGATGAAAGAGGTCCTTCTAGGCTTGGTTTCCTGCTTAAAAACTTATTAATTTAATCATTTGGTTTTTTTAGTACTTATTTTTTTATTATTATTTTTTAAAAATTTTGATGAGCTTCGTTTTAAGGAATTCGTAGAAAGGTGAATTAAAGGGAGAAAAAATAGATTCGCTTCAAGCGATTGATGATATTCTTCTCAATGCATCAGTGTAGTAAAGCAAACAAAGGCCTCTCCAAAAATGAGAACTAGAGCTTGACATCACCTTGCGGTACTTCTTCTCAGCATGCTGTTTCGGTTGTCCTCTTCGCATAAAACGATGATATTCTCTCATGCATCAACAGTCACCTAGCGGTCGAGGAGGTGGGAGCAAAGTAGGCACGGCGATGGAAGGGCAAACTAAAGCCTGTGAAGCCACTGCACACCGACTACCAAGTGGACCGTTAAGAGCATTGGTGGTGGACAGCTCTTCACAGCTCTCATATTCCGTGGATTCCGCATGCCTCTTCACATTCTTCAAGAGGAGTCAGCCGAGAGCCTTGACCTTTCCAATAGTCATTACATATGATCTAATTATAATGATCCATTCATTATACATATATATAAAAGATATATAAATTTAATTATATTCGAATAGAATTAAGTTTAGGCTTCGAATCTAATCATTTTGGATCTGTATAAATTTTGGGATCATCCCATTTTGTTCACTTTTTTTATTATTGGGGCCGTGGAGGTGATCTTAAACTTTCACTCAAAATTCATTTAGGTCTTTAAACTTTCAATTATTATGGTTGAGCTTCTCATATTTTAAGATTATTTTATTCTTAACATTTCATTATACGAGATCAATTAAAATTAATGAAATAGCTAATATGTCATCGAACATGTGAACGAGTTGATACAGCAACATGTTTCTATTAATTTTAATGAATTTTATATGATAAGAGGTTAGAAATGTAACATTCTTAAAACATGATGAACTAACCAAAAAATTTAAGGATCAAAATGAAAGTTGAGTGAAAGTTTGTAGATCAAAAGTTTAATTTCACCTATATATATATATAGCAATGAAATGATCTTTTCACATAGAGAGAGAGAGAGAGAGAGAGAGAGAGAGAGTATTGAGGGCTAATGCCTCGAGTTGATTAAATAATACTTCACTAACAAAATATTTCTTATGCAATGATTTTTTTTTATTTTAATATTTTAAATAAATAAATTCTGTCTTCTTTGGTTTGACCAGGTGCTTTTCAAGTTGTTTTTTATTAGGATGTAAGTTTGATGATGACAAGGAAATCTTACCTTGAGATTCATTTGTGACAATGATTTGTTTTATACTGTTGCATGGAAAGAACTCCTTGAAAATAATATTTTCTTTCATAGAAGGTCACTAACAACTTGGATACAACGGTAAAACAGATTAGTATATAATTGGCGATACCATGGCAATTTCTTAGTCTTATTGCTAAGAAAATGATTTCTTGTCCCAATCTACCAATGCTTTGGTCATCAAATCTATTACAGCCTAATCACAGTAGGATGTTCAAATGGTCTAAGCCAAGTAGGTAAGACTGGCTGTGAATACAATAACCATATAGAAAAAAAAATAAAAAAAAAAATAAAAAAAAAAAAAATTGCAAGGCTGAAAAAGACCTTGCTTAAAAATAGCACTAGAATATGTCTACTTGATCATGATAAGGTTCTGAAAGGTAGGAAGAGATTAGAAAAATCAAAATTGAGTGACATTAAAGAAAAGCATCTAAGTATATGGAGGATTCAACTTGGGTAGGTGATATAAGTTTGGCTTATTCTTTTTTCATAATACACAAGTTTGGTCCTTTTTCTCTTCTTGGTTTGGCTCTATTTTTTTGAAACTAACAAAAAGAAAAGGAAGGTTCTTTGCAACAAAAAATCTACTGTCTCATTGGCTTCAGGATAAATATGGATATTTAGGATGGTAGAAGTTATATTAACATGAACAAATGAGTGAACTCTATTGATATTGATCATCAGCTTTATATAATTCATTTAGATCCATCTAGGTCCTTTCCTCCTATTGAGTTCATGAAAAACTTCTAATGCCATTAATTCATAATGTGTATCACTTGTTGGGTAAATATTCAAAAAAAAAAAAAAAAAAACCATAACTGGGTTCTGTAAACACAACTAACTATTGTTTTAATATTTTTAGAATTAAGAAATGAAAATTTTGGCCTCAGACTTGAGCGTGCAAATCACTGCACTAGATCCAATGCAATAATCCCAAGATACAATGAGTCCTCCACAAATAATTGCTTTCTTATGTGGGATGTGGATGAACCTCCTAATCTATTGGTGAGGAAAGATTGAAGAGTAATTTTAAGATAACTTTCAAACTAAGAAAAGGGCTCACTTTGATTATAGTTTACTCACCATTTGAGGTTATATTGGGTCTGGGATTCTGAGTCTCTATCATGTGCTCTCCCCAACACAAATATACATGAGGAGAAGGGACACTAGCATCTTAGAACTAGTGGAATATTTTCTTTCCAATCTCAGAATAAAAATAATGAAGCCATATAAGATATATTCAGTTTTGAAGCCATACCAAAACTAAGGATGCAACATAGGGCTCAGAGTCTCAGATGGAGAAAAATCCAATAAATCCTTAAAAATTTAAAATAAAACAAAAATCTTTTAAATTAAAGAAATTTAAAACTCTTAATTAAGATGCTGCAAATCAATGACACTAGTAAGATAGTAGTGCAAGAGGTATGCCATATATTTTGTAAGACTATTGCTTTGGATTTTTTTGGATAATTAGAATTACCTATCTTTCATAAGGCACTGATACCATGGCACTAAAATTTTCATCTGCTAGGATAAAACTAAAAGTCCCAAGAGCCAGTGAGAGGAGAAACATGCTTTTGATTCCATCCAGAGTATAAACTTCAAATACAAAATTCTTTAAACATACTATATAAAGGTACCCTAAGATAAACAGGTTG
Source organism: Metroxylon sagu (assembly GCA_017589505.3). NCBI lineage: Eukaryota > Viridiplantae > Streptophyta > Magnoliopsida > Arecales > Arecaceae > Metroxylon > Metroxylon sagu. The sequence goes on from JACVBY030000519.1 coordinate 902,555, forward strand.
CTACACCTGTTAGTTTCTTCAAGAGAGGCTCTTTCAAATGTAATGCAATTAGAATTTCTCAAGGGAAAATGTTTATTCACTGGTTCTCTTCTCGAGTTTGTCATTGGAAATGTTAAAAATCCATCTCTAATTTTTTTATTCTCTTAGTTTTCTTTAAAAAATAATATATTTATCTTAGCTCATTTATTTATTGTTCGTATTATCCTTTTTGAGAGTCTTATTGGGAAAGACTTAAGTATATGTCAGAATAAATTAATATTTGGGAAGATATATAAAACCCATATGGAATAAAATAATTAGTAAGCAATAAAACAAATACAAATGCAAATATATAAATAATGAAGAGATTACAAACTAGTTCAGTATTGGAGCCATTCTATGATACTTTTCTTTGAGTGGTACAAGCCTCTCATGGTGCATAGCATGAGCATAAAATGATAAAATTTGAATAAAAAATCTCTTATTAGTCTAAACAAGAACAAAAATAAACAACATTGAACTTTAATTCCTACTCTCATGGAAGGCATGTTTTCCATCTATATTAGAACCACACATAAAAGAGAAGGGTAGCAACAAATGTTCATTTAGTTCTGCATCAAAGAGTCACTAGTTTAGAAGGACTGGGAATTGATAGAAGTGATCTTTAGTTTGTTATTCAGTGGTCAAAAGGCAAACATTCAAAAGATCTCACAGTAATTAACTTCACTGGCTGGCAACTCCCTCTATTTCCTGAGGGTGGAATTTAACAGGGCCAATTCAATGATATCAAGCCCAAGCTAGGTCTTCATACCAGCCCATGCGCAATATATATCCAATATCCCTGTGGGTTGAGAAGATGAGCTCAGGAAGAAGAATATATGTGGAAAAAAAAATACTTCGTAGTTAATCAGGCATGCGATAATGATGCAAGGCAGATGAATGTCTAATGACACATACATTACCATTCATCACTCTATTTATACTATGTTTAGGTACGTGTTATGCACATTGGACTTAGTGTTATATTTGCCAGGAAATTTGACAATTTGCTTCCCAATAACATAAATGATCCATATGAAACTCTCCTGTCACCACGCATTTAAGCTTCTTGTGTACATTAGAGTGAGGGTGAGACCATCTTGTTCTAAAAAGCAATATTAGGAGGCCTCGGAGAGGGGATTAGTGTGAGCCTTAGGTGGTTGGTTTTTTCATAGGATATATATCATGGCTTTAAATTTTTTGGGATGGAACTATCGTGATTTTTTTATAGAATAAGATGCTAGAACAAGATGCATTGCTATCTCATCATGTTTTGATGAAAGTACTACTTAGAATGCTGGGATGATAGTGGAATGGTTCCATCTTAATACTTCGGATAGTAACCTGTTTTATCTCTTGCACGAGATGTTCTGTTGGGATATAAAATCCTAATTCAAACATGCTAATGGTGACCATGAGGGCTATAATTGAAAAAGAAATAGCTGCTTGCCAAGCCCAAGATATGATAAACGCTAATCTCAATGCAGTGCAAGGAAAATTTCCATTCTATAATGCCCCATCAGACACAATGCAAAGCGAGCTCACTTTTCGCTCCTTACTTTTTTTTTTTTCCTTCTAATTCTTTAAAATTTTCTTCTAAATCAGAGTATGAATTATTGAAAGAGTGGTAGGTGGGTCATGGGATCAATAAGCTAAGCAGCACTTCGTGAGAAGTTTGGAATGGATATATTCTCCTCCTTTTTTTTGTTTTATAACTTTGAAGTTTCAAATAAGCTGTCAAATTAATTAATCCAATAAAAATACCTGCATGCAATGCACCAGGGCCAAAAACGCTAATTGACAGCTTGGCAACTAATTTAAACAGTTGGTTCTTATTTAAGAATCAAAGCTATCAGCTAACTTTCAATAGCACCATCGAACATAGTTATTGCAAAGAAAAATCTCTTCTTTAAGCGAAGAAGCGTCGATGAGAAGCAGAGCCCGGGCAACGAAGCCACGTAAAGTACGATAAGGAGAAAGAACAAGAGCCGTGGCAGCGACTTCATTTATATATATATATATATATATTATGTCCATCACCTACAATATTTCAAAGTTGTGTAGGCCCACAAAAACAAAGCTGGAAATATGGTTCAAGTTGACGCTATCCTTAGATTCATTGCATTCGTATCAAAGAACAAACCTAAAGGATGAATAAAAGCCAGGTAGCTCCAAAAGCAACGCATTACCTACCAACGCTAGCCTTGACCCTTGAGGACGTAGTCCCTACCTTTGGCCACCGGTTTCCGTCCCAGCCTCTTAAAAAAAGAGCCCACTTGGTGCTCGTGCACAGGCTTTCGATGTTGTCTTGGGAGCCGCAAAAGACATGGATGAGGTGAAAAGAACATGGATGGAAATTTTTGAAGATTCTCAATCTCCTCCAAACTTGAGGCTAGCTGGACTTTAGATAGAAAATGGCTTGTCGAAGAAAAGATAAAGCTAGGATTAACTAGATAGAATCATGAAAAGATGTCGACTTTTAAACCGTGCGGAGGAGTCATTCTTAGATTAGATCTGGTCAGTCATGTATGTTTTAGATTAGTCCAATCAACGAGCATACGATGAAGACTACAATAACATGTAGACCAATAGTCATATCATAGTCCATATTTATCCAAAAATAACTTCTTCGAAAGAGAAAAATAGACTTGATCTATTATGTGCAGAAAAGTCATTTTTACATAGATTTAATCTATCCTGTGCGTTGTAGATTAATTCAATCAATGAGCACACAATGATAAAGACTACAATAACGTGGAGACAGAGAGAACAATGGTCATTGATTAAATTGAATTACAAGTCATGTGAAAGTTTAAATCTATCCAAAAATGATTCCATGTAAAGAAAAAGATTAAAAGGAAGCATTAATTTTTTTTAATATTTTAAATTTATAATCATTTGTATTTTATTGTTTGCCCAACGTAAAGTAGGATTGCTTTAGGTTTTGTCATTTATAACGAGTACCTATTGGGATGCATTTCTTAGAACATTAAAAAAATGGAGGTGGTGTGAATTTTTAGGATGCAAAAGTTTTTGTATGAATTATATTTAATTATACCTGTAAATGAAAGCTGTAATATTATAAATATAACTTTAATTATGTGTGGAATAAGATTTGTATAAAAAATGTAAAAATATCATTACTATTTTAGGAATGTTATTAATATAAAAAGGATAAAATGAGAAAGAATAGTAAAGTGATTTAATATTTTAATATTTTTTTTATTTTTTAAATAATTTTTACTTTTAATCTTATTAACCTAACTTTCGTACCAAATACATTCAAAATGAAGTGGAATAATATTACTGTACTAACTTTCCATCCCCTTTTATCCTCCTACCAAACTTTGGGGATGATAAAATAAAAAATGATGTAGATCCTAATAGAAAACTATCAGAATTCTAGGTGCATTGAATCTTTACAGTAAGATAGGCACGCCAGGAATAATGTTTTTTTATTTATCACGTCAGACCAGACGCAAACTTTGTTCCATTGACTAACTTGCATGGTTTCGATTTTTTTTTTTTTTGGGGGGAAAGCCAGGGAAGGGACAACACCTATCTGCCATCCAAACAGCTTGCACCTCAAGCTACGTGGTTGCCACTGTATCATGTGGCCTGTTACCCTGTATGAGTATTGAAATCCTCTGTAGCAGTGAAAAAAATTATATGTATTCCACCAAACCATTCAATTGTTGACTAAACAACAGATATTGCCGGCGATGAGGCATGTGCCAATGTTGGTGCAAGTTTCTCTTGTTTCATTAGCTTCATTTTTTGACTGGAAAATGGCTTGGTCCTCATTTCCACAACCATTTGAGCAAGTTGATCTACTAGTTTTATTTGTTGACTGGACCTTTAGAATGGTCTTTATACAAACATGCACGCAGGGATTCATTTTATTTATTGAATGGAAATCCAAGGGGGTACGAGGTTTGCAGTGTGGCAAAAGACTATCCTAATTCCTAACCTTGGAAGTAGAACTTATTGTAGATCTTTATGAGTTCCAATCCATTGCACCTCTCCATAACTTCCAACTTTCGCTCTCTTTTTGAGGTCCAAGCTTGCACACAACCTTAACTCTTTCTCATCATCATTATTATTATTTTTTGATTCTCTCATTCGGCGTTCCACCAGCTGCTGCTCAGTCTCCCTAAGAATCTTCCCTCCCTTCCGTGGCTTTTTCTCTAACGTGTGCGAAGCACATGACTGCTAGCCGTCAGCACAATAAATACATGCAAAGATGATAAGCATAGGGAGGACGACTTCTATGGAATGATTTGGTTGGAAGCATCCTCAGCTCCTTCATGAGGGAAGGTGAGATATAACAGTAGCAGCAGCAGCAGCAACAGCAGCAGCTTCTTTAGGAGGAAGAGGAAGGCTGATGGTTCTCAGCGCTAAGGCAGTGCTGGTGCTGGTGGTGCTGACAGCAGTTCTTCTATGGCTGCCACTGGTGCTGCCTCCTTTGCCACCGCCGCCGCCGCCGCTCCTCTTGATCCCGGTCGCGATGTTGCTCCTCCTTGTCTTTCTTGCTCTCCTCCCATCCCACAACATAGCAGAATCTTCCAACCTCCCTCCTCACCAATGAATCAAACCCATCCATCAATCCATCCATCCATCCATCCAAAAGTCTCCCATGAACACCGAAGTATCACATGGAGCAAAGAGAAGATGGTAAGCTACTTTTGTAACACACAAAGCTGGTGGAGACGCGGTCTTCTCCTGTTTCATTTATTCCATCGTTTTGCCTTCGAATATAAATACTACAAGCATAAATACTGCAGCCTCTAGGAGAACTTCTGCTCTCCTCAGTGCCAAAGTTATGTACTACCTTCTTAAAGGCAGGCAAAAATGGAATAAAACAGAAAAAAAAAAAAAAAAAAATAAGGGGGAGAAAAAGAAATGATGTAAGCTCTATCCTTGGGCCAGCGATGGTGGCTGGGGTTGTGTTTGGGTGGGAGGACTTGAAGGTGGAGTCCAGCAGTAGAGGAGGAGGCCAGCCCCGAGTACTACCGCCCCTGTGACGAAACCTGCAGGCAACGATGATGCCACTCCGATATATGGCAATGGCAGCGTGAAGGCATAGATGGAGAGGGGAACTGCACCAAAATCATCAGCCAAGTTTCAGTTACTGTAGTTTTTCTAACTTACAATGTACTTGGTCCTAAGGCTATGATGAAAGAAGAGAGAAGTTTCAAGAAAAGAGAAAGCAGCAAGCAGCTTTGCTTCCAGTCATTTACCTGAACATTGCTAACATTTTTATTCAATTATTTGTGTCAAACTAGCAAGATAATGATAGAGATGGCTTATGATCCAGGTTCATGTTATTGTTGCGAACACACTAAGAAAGAAAGTAGTTGGCAAGACTTAACAAAAGGCCTGGTCAAATCTACTCCACCTAGTCTCTAGGACAGCAGCCAGCACATGAATTTTGAATACCATTTGTTTACCAATTCAGACTCCCTGTTTCTTTGAAAAAGAAAACCAGATTGTAGTAGTTGCTCTCTTGGCAGCCCACCTCTTAAGAAGACTAAACCAAAAGCAACCATCTTTGTGCTGGACTGGGACAGGAAAGTAGCTTAGGTGACAACAAAACCCATCTTCTACTGGAGAAAAGAGCATAAGATTAGCATAAAAGAGAATGGGGTAAAGATACCAATTCATTTGCTGTTTACTTTTCCTCCGTTAGAGGAAGTCAAATGTGGGACCAAAATAATGGAAGAGCTCTCAGTTTGGCTCCTCCAGTGACAAGAGTTTCAGCATGCCCATTAAAAAAATTCATGCAACACTACTGACATGTACTTTCATTACCGTGTGGAAGCTGTCAGATATGGCAATTACCATGCCAATTACCAATTTCATTACCTAAAGAGTGCGTCTGGTATGGAGTCAAAAAAAAAAAAAAAAAAAAAAGGATAAAAAGTTACACAAGTAACATTTTCTAGTATAAATTTTAAGGGTGTAAAAATTTTCTTACTAATTGTGTTTGATTGTGTCTGTGAATGGAGGGTGAAATAATACATGTGTAACTATTAACCGTATTTAGAATAAATTTGTATAAAAGAGATGAAAATGTTATTGATATTTTGTTAATATTATTAATGTAAAAGGAAGTGAGATGGAAAAAAGTGATAGGATTATTTAATATTTTGTTAGTCCTAATGTTTGAGCGTCCCATAAATAATTTTTGCCTTTAACCCTGATAATCTATCCCCTCCTAGGTTAACAATCTAAGGGATAAAGGAAGAGAAAATTATCTCTGAGAAAAAAATTTAACCCCATACTAAACATAATAGGAAAGAGGGGTGGGGGTTGAAAAATTACAATAGTAATTTTTTATCCCCTTTAACCCTAGACCAAACACACCCAAACAACTAAAAGATGACCAGTAATTAGTTAGCAGTGAAATCATTGAAACCTCAACACGTCTATTAAAAATTAACGATCAACTTAAGGGTGAGATACTATGAAAATGATAAAAAAAGTTGATAAAGTTATGGAGGAATAGGATGCAACCTTGCATCTAGTCATGTTTGCCATTGCTGAAGTCAACATTTCCTTTAACATTTGGGCAGACAAAAATACAGGCACATAGATAATGGACAGAAGAGCATATATAAAATAACAAAAAATAACATAACATAAAATAATATAAAACAGAGGCAGCTTAGATGATGAACCTGAAAAAGTGGAGGCAAGGCAAGAGACGACCGCTGAAGAGATCTTGATAAGGTGTAGCAATGATATATTGAATGCCATGTTAACAATGACAAACAATAGTGGTAGCACTGGTGCTCCTTCACATCCTGCCACAAGCTGATATTATTACTACCATCTCTTCAACCAATTCTCGTAAAAAGATGATTATGTGATTAGAAAAAAAATATTATAATCTATTATTGTATGTACTTTTTAAAGGTTTAGTAGGCCTAGAATAGAAATAAGAATTCAGAAAAAAAAAAAAATCATGAATGAGGCCATTTTATGTTAAATCTATTAGTTAAGTTTCCCCTTATTCTTGGTCTGTTGTCTTCTGAGATAATGATAGCTATACAATCCCACCCCATGAAAGGATGAACATGAACACTACCCTACATGGCTGATTGGCTGGCCGCTACTTCTTGATTTCATCCCCTTATGGTTGCCAATCTTTGCGACTGGTATCTCTTTCTTAATTGTTGTCAACAAATCTAATCAGATCCAATTATCTAGTCCAAATAAGAATTAGGTGTTATCTAACGATTGTATAATAAGGGGGAGGGGAAGGAGTGAGGGATGGAAAGAGGAAGATGCAGGAGGATGTACTAAAAAGGCATCCCTCCTCTCTCCAACTAATATATTAAATAATACCTTCAATTCCATATGTAAACAATTAATACTTGATTTTTTTTCCTTCTCATCCAATTTCTCATTAAACATTATCCAAAAATTTCCTTTAAAATAATTAAGGCTAATTGATTCATATGGTAGATGTTCTGCTCTAGAATGAATCCTTTCAAGTATGACTGCTCTTACATAATTGCATGTTCTTTTATTCACCATACCACATAAAGTTGTCTTCACATTCTATTGAATTGAAAAATTATTACAAATATTTGTTTTTTTTTTAATATCCAAACACATTTCATGATGGTTTATGTAAGAAACAAAAAAAAAAATGTATTTCACATATCTGTCTATCATTAGTTATAAAACAAAATAAAACGTATATCATTCAATGGTACATGCCATTTCATTGTTTAGTTGGCATAAATTTATATACTTCAAAATTGGTGGTAAGTTAGAACATAAATAACTTACAAAAAAAACACATATTAATAGTAACTTAGAATTCACTATTACTAGTAACTTAAAATTTGTTATTACATTTTACCAATTATGATTTATCCATCACATGTCTTGCATGCACCGATACACTAGTAACTTAAAATTCACTATTACATATTAATAGAAACCAATACTCTTTCTCATCTATTTATGAGAATCTCTTCACTTAGAAGTTAAAACAACCTTTTCCTTCCACCAACTCAATGCAGAATGATTATCCCAAGACAAGAATTGTGATTTACAAGATACAAAAGATATTTTTGTTATGATCATGTAGGATAAATTCAAAATCCAATATCACTCCTAAGGGAAATGTCTTATGATTTCTTTGCTCCAGAATTTTATGCACAAATCCTCTTAATCCCTTCTTTCTTGTGGCAAATCATATATTGCCTTAAAGCTTTAACTCTTTCCACCTCTTTCCTTATCAATCATGCACCTTCTTTTAGACCTTTACAAGTTTTGAAGTTTGCCTTGTATTCATGGATTGAGGTATCATAGCATGTCATTCTACATCACAGTACATATAATGCCAATATGGCATCAGCACAATACAGGGGTGCTTACCCCTTTACCCAGCATGTTGGTTTGTGCTAGAACATGCTGGTCCACTAATTCAGACTGGTATGGACCAACAAAAGACAGTATAGACCCATTTTGATTTCAACAAGCTTCAGCACGTGGTTGGGCACGTAATCAGCATGGTATGGTACGTACCTTGTCAGTCTATAATGGCCATAAGCAATACACATGATGTTTAATCCTCACTCTTGTCTTATTTATACAATGGTGTGATGTGTCAACAGTCCCTTCATTGATTCTCTTTACAATGTTGCACACTTAGAATATTTCTCCACCTACATTTTGAAGATGGTTTGATGCCTTGTCACACTGGCTACCTTAAAATGTGCCACCGGTTATTGGTGAATCTAAAATTGAGACTTACAAAGGTAATAAAGAATTTAAGGAATATCTTGTAAACCAACACTTGTACTTTCAAGGATTATGAAATTTATTGTGGCCAGACTACTCTCATATAAAAATTAATCAATCATTTATTAATATTTTATTGCTATAAAGGGGACTCAATTTGAACAAGACAATGAATAATTTGTTTCTTTGGTATGAGCTAATGAGATCTACAAGCATGTTTTACTGGCTTTTTGCATCTTTGTCGCAATGTAGATCATTTCCATCAAGCTATATATGGATACAAACTACTCTTGCTTCAGTTGAATACTTTTACTTCACTGTTTGGATGCCAGGTTTATTTATTTATTTTTTTATTTAAGAATAGGAGGGAGTCCCATCTAGCAGCCCCACTAATATATAACTATAGGGGGAGTCCCCTCCATGATACTACTACTTGGGGTGAAACCTTAAGGATGGATGCCAACTTTATCATAAGCAAAGTTTCAAAAAAGGATTTAGATATGGGTGATACCGATCCATCCCTTTGGTACCATACCATACCAAATAGAGATTCAAATGTGGGATGGGTGCAATACAATAATTCATTCATAACCCAAGATGTCCTGCCTGTCCTACTTGAAATTGATTGGGTTAGGTTGGTACCAAGGCTAGGCCAATACCAGGTGCAACCAAACCAAGCAACCTTTTTTCTAGAATAAGAGAGAGACAGAGCAGTAGTGGAGGCCACACTCTTTTCTTTTGGGTTCTTTCATTGGTGCACCTTTTGTTGAAACATGAGAGAGAAACATGTTTAAGGACATTGAAACATATCAATATTTATTCAAATTTCATTGAAGCTAAAAAAAGTTTAAAAATTGGAAAATAAAAAAAGAAAGAAAAACAAAAAAGATCCCAGCACAACTGTCCTAAGAGTCGGACTGGTGGCATCTCAATACTGCACCATTCTAGGGCCAGCTTAATAAAGAGGTTGAAATCGGTAATTTAAACCTTTAGACTTTAAAGTCTTGGCACAAATAGCTACCAGACCATACTAACAAATGGTACAATAAATGCTGCTGATGATAGAAAAAGTGATGCCACTTGCCATGTATCAATATGATACAATTGCTTGGGGCATTCGAGGTATCGGCTTGTTATCGATATAGTATGGAACTGGTACAGACTGGTATGGAGTTGCACCTAAATCCTTGATCATAAGCTATAATGGTGATACGCTTGTCACTCAGCATCATTCATAAAGCATAATCATCCATATATGTGTAGAAATGTATATCTGATTTTTTGATCATCAGTGCTTCCAAAATGTTCAATTTACTAATTATTGTGAAGTTTAATTACATGTAGAGAAGGTTATGAGATCTATGTTTCTCAAATGACATTGATTAGCATAAGTAGAGATGGAATCCAAGCCCACAGCTTGGATTTTGGTTATATAATTATCAGCTACAATCTCTAACTGTACTCAATTATGTCCGATATGAGCTTTGCATTGAATACAATGCAACAGAAATTAGTGTTCATGATATTTTGGCAAAACTTCTATCGCAAGATCATTAAATTCCTCAAAAAAGGAAACTACATAAAGCTAAATAAAAGGAACAAATTTTTAATGGCATACCACTTGATAATGATCCTATATTTAGAAAGCAGGCTGCTCCATCTCTAATATATGTTGGCAACTGGTAGAAAGGAACACCCCATAACTTTGACAAGAAAGGTAGTAAGAGACATATGAATAGTGCCTGAATGACAAAAGATTTTATATAATTTTTACCAGAGCAAAATCATAAAATAAAGATGTCGAGATGTTCATCAAACTCTTGACAAAGAATTCACACTGACGGTAGAGTTCTTACTTGGAAAGCAGATCCGAAAGAGTTCACTACAAACAGATCAACTGATTCTCCCTGGAATATACAGGCATTATTTATACTTCAGTATTTTATATGAATTATTCATGCACAACAATGTAAATTGAAAATGCAACAAGATAACCAATTAAAAATCAAACCAAGGATGATAATTAATGATGCAAGCATGTGTACCTTCAATTTCTTAGGAGCATCCAAGAATATTATTTCCTGCATATGACAACAGTATTTTATTGCATTAGAAGAATTTTGTCTTATAGGAGTGGATGGTTGGTTTTTAATATCTGCTTTATGTGTTAATACCTTCAGCACTGTATCAGCAGCTTGAAACAAAAACGATATTATCATCAACAGTGCCCAAAAAATTCCCGCACTTTTCAATGACTCACCAGCGCCAGATCCACTGTACAAGTTATAAACAATTCTCATATAATGTACTGTCTAGTGGCAGATTTATTAACTGAACAAAAGCTTTGTCCACCAAAAGATAGTCTGATGAAAGAAAAGCGATGCTGAAATTTTTGGCAAGCATGATTGAGAAAGAAACATCCCATTTAGCCCCTTCCAATTTGTAATTATGAGAACATAAATAAAAAAGCAATAATAACTGGACAAAAAAATTACAGGCATCATTGCAATTTATTTTTGCAATATTTATAGAGAACTATAAAATTAATTCTAGTACAAATATAACAATCTTTTAAGGAGTCCTTTATAGATCTTATTTTTATTTATAGAAAAAAAGTTTGGTTGCAGAATGGAAAAAGAGGATTCATATAACCAACCTCAACTAATTCGGGATTAAGGCTTTATTGTTGTTATTGTTGAAAAAAAGTTTAGATGGATATTTGAGTCATTGCAAGAGTCCTTAGCTAACTGATGAGTTGTTTATTTGTTGATAACATTATGTAAATTTTGGAGACAACTGACAGCGGATTGTTGATAGAACAGCAGGCCTGGCAGACTGGATCGCTTAGTTTGAGAATGATAGAAGGTCGGAATTTTTGAAAGCAGTTGAGACTGTTTCAGTAATGATTTTCAGTCTATTGATTAACGAAAATAATAAAACATTAAGCAATCTTATCAGTGTCATGTGTTAAGATGACAAAGTAAATATGAGGGTGCCAATTGGTTCTATTGGTAAATAAAGGGTTGCATACCAATGATTTGGGTTCGAGTCCCATCCTCACGTTTTGGCCATTCTTCTTGACTTTGTTTTCAAAAAAGAAAAAGACAAAAAAAAAAAGATGATGAGGCTAATAACCATGAAGGTGAACAATGGCATGTGCCATTTGCAGAGCAATGTGGACTGCTGAAAGATGAAATCATCTCAATCAATTCTCTGTTACCTTGTTCTTCATTTATGCAACCCCTACAACACTTTTAATATGTTTAGTTTTTACCACATATCTATCTTGACATTTGTAGTTCCGCTACATTCAACTCGTTCGTGTGGTCCCCTCTGTATCACCCAACATTCCAAGCCATAAAGTTGATATGCGCTTATTTATCTAAAGATATTAGATTAAATGAATGTTACTAGTTTAATGGATTATTGTAGTGCAATAAGTTGTTTATTTCTTTATTAGTAGTGTAGAGTAGTTATAGTGTATATGTGGTTATGGGTGGTTGCTAAAAGGTGGGTATTATGTTAATTATAATGAGTTAAGCAGATCTGAGACCAATTTCTGTTCTTTTTTTGAAGAAATTAGGACGATCGACCCTTCAAAGAGGATCTTTTGAGATTGATTCCGCTTTAAGCAAACCCTTTTGTCTCTTTTCTATCACATATATATTTTTAAATTAGGAATATATCAGAAGCATGGCAGGGATTGTTGCCCTTCTATAAACTTTTTTACTTCAAGTCAACAAGGTACGCATTGATAATATAATACCCTAGAGGATGTTTCCCTTGAGTTAAGGAACTGAAATAATTGGAAAGGCTTTTTAAATATGTTAGTCAATATGAATAATAAACTAAAATGTTGAACTATAAGAAAAGAAAAGCAAATTGGACTTTGAAAATAATATGTGGTATAACCAAAATGGCTTGTGCAATAATTGTCTATTTTTAGGAAAGAAATTGAAGCATTGATAGAAGACAATACGAGATATGATAGCCCTTGAATTCTTTGAGCATTTGCAGAGTATGCTAGAGATAGCCCTTGGTGAAGGTCTTTAGATGTGTGAGTTAGATAGGAGATTGAAGAGACAAAAAGAAATGGATGAAGTAGTGAAAGGTTTTGAACACACCACTCATTTTGCCTGGCTTTTCAATGGACAAATATGATCAAAACTGATCCCAAATTGATAAAATAATGTTTGCTAATCAAGACCACTTCTAAGTGTAATTTAATAGTCATTCAGGATAGACATCTTGGCCATTTTTGCACAATATATCCGAGCATGCATTTATAGTTACCACCACCACTATGGGATGCTCTTATAATCTCATCCTTCTTGTCCCATTTATGATGGCTCTAGCAGAAAAGTTGATGATGTTAAGAGAGCTTCTTAAAAAGTGAAAATATTGTAGAATGTGGCTACAATATCTTAAGTGTTTTGTGAGGACTTGTAATCATGCTTTTATAATGAGGAAAATTCAAGGAGAGCCGAGTTCAGGTGACACAACTGCATAAGTTCCAAGTGAAAATTGTCATGTCAATTATTGTTTAAACCCAACCAATTTCTAAGCTAGTTTTTCTAATATACATATGCTGTTTATATTTATTACCTTGCTACAGTTATTATCACACCAATGGTCACAAGAAAACAACCAAGTGTTTGGTTGAATCTATATCGTCTCCCAAGAAAAATAACTGATAACAGAAGCTGCCAAACAAGAAAGGTCTGCAAAAGACATTAAAAGAAATATACATCATGCAATCTGGATCCATTTATTTTGATATTATGACAAAAGGAAAGCTGCATAACATATCTCGTCACCTGAGACAATATAGGAATTGATGCTCCAGAGAGAACAGCTACTCCAGCAAAAACCAAACAAATAACATCTTTGAGTGAAGCTTTCACATATTAACCATTTAAATGAACACTAAAATAAAAAAACCTCAAGACAGAAAACCTAACGTCGAAGCAACAAAGGCACCATTAATGAATGGACATTCTTGAAACAAATTGGCATGTTCTACCAATATGAATCACATATAGCCATGAAAGATCTGACAAAAACTAGTATGAATAACAAAGCATTCTCATAGATGTCCACAAACATTGGACCACAATTTCAGAGATACTAGATGTAAAGCGTTCTTATTATATGCGCATCAAGTTGCAGTATCATATGCCAAAATTATCATATAACACCAGAGCATATCACATTGTTCAATGCTGCTAGAAAAACATATAACCTTATCAATGCATGCTTTCAGATACATTATCATATTTGTCCTACCTTGGAGTATAGATTTTGTCAGATATTAAAACCACACATCTGATTCATCCAACTCAATACTACCTCTGAATTATCAAGACATGCATCTTGCTGCTGGCTGAATTATCTAGACATGCATCTTGCTGCTGGCTTACATGCCATAAATTAAAGAAAAACTTAATACAAACAAATCAACAATCTAGCTGATGATATTGTTTTGCATGATACATATTGTAGAGTAGCAGAATCTGTACGGCAGGGACTGCAACAAGGGCGTGCAGTTTATGAGTGTGTTGACTCATATTGTACAATATTTTGCACTACAGGTTGACACTAACCAACATGTTAAAATTATATGAACTCCTACAACGAGAAGAAGTTAGATTATTGTTATTGCAGTATACCTCCAGCTGCCATTCCTGAAGCCGCTCCCAGAGCCTCCAAGAGTCCCACAGCTAGATATGGAGTCTTTGGTAGAGAAAGCATCTCATCAGTGACAATGCCAGCATGATAGCGAACACACAGGATAGAGAAGTAAACCACCACATATCTGTTAAACGAGCATATATATATGGAAAAATTAAAACGATATCACTCGCTACATGGCTAACCAACAAAGTTGCAGCCGAACAGACCAAATTATTGAAAAGTATGGCTGTAGAACAATCCAATATATCATATTGCCTGATCAACGAAGTCGTCTGTTAGACAAGTGCAATACTCAGTTCTCCAAAGCATTGTACAACCTTTTTTTTTGGAAGTAATAAGAGAATTAGTCCAAAGTTAATTGATTTTACAGTTGATCCTAATGGCATACGGAATGAAACATAAGTGACATATTTGGTGAATCCCAGTGAAGCACCACTATGGTATGCCACCGTACTAGGCATATCATATCATACCGGTATTGTACTAGTATGAGGGTTGGCATGCCTCCATACCAAGCATACTGGGCTTATCAACATTATGTTAGAATTTTACTAGTATGACCCCCAGTACCTGGATAGCAAACCGTGCCACCCACTATATATAAATGCTTTAGATCCCTCATGGAACATGTAAATACAATAGATGAATAAACTAGAAATGTGTAGCTGTGATTTTCTATTTAATTTGAGAAATAATTAAATACATTCTCACTTTTGGCACTACTTTTTTTGTTTGATGTGACGTAGGCATGAATTAAGAGGGTGCATTTATTCAAGATGCCAATATCTACGAAGTTGTGGTGGGTGAAAAGCTTTAAAACTAGTCAGGGTCCACACAGATGGCTCCTTTTCTTTTCTTTTGTTTCTATATTTGAATTCAACTTGCCAAAGAAAAAGATTACTTGAAAAGACAGACTTGTTTCTAATCTCCCCAACATAGGTGCTAGAAAGCCATATCAGTAGATAATAATGGAAAATATCAGAGGCTTCAGAGTCCAGCTGTGCATGGTCACACTCTTAAAGATTTTGAATTACAATAAAGTAGGTAAATATATAATTCAGTGATAAAACAACATAGCCGCATCTCATACACCTATTGTCACCCCGCAAACCCCTCCCTTAATTATCAGTGGTTCAAATATGCAAAATCATCTCAATGTGCTTTGTCCACTCATGAAAAACCAAATTTTCAAAGCACCTGGGTTTTCACAGTGGAAAGGACTAGCAGTGACTATGATGTCAAAGTTGGATGAGGAACAGAGTCATATTTTTACAATGCTACCTGCTGCATGATACATGGGTTTGATGCTGAGAAGGAAGACAAGCCTATCCTTGCTCTTTTAGGACCTACAGTCCCTTCAAAAGGGACAAATAATCAGCATATGTGAGAGCCTTGACTGAGAAGGTAAAAAAGAAATACAAGTGCAAGCAATGTTCCTTAGGAAAGTCAAGAATGCTTAGCAAATGTAGAAAGAAGTATCGATAGACTAGTTTAACATATTCACCCTATGTGCAATATCGGGCTAAGAGAAGAAAAGATGATCCCATTGAGAACATCAATTAAGTGACTCCCATAGTTAATCAAGGATAGACTCATGACTAACAGGATGAATCCTCATATATGTTCATCAGTGTGTCAAACAGTGAGTTTTTAACTTGATAAGGCATTGATTAATTAAATTGAAGCTGTAGTTCTACTGCAGTAAGTACCATCCATGGATGAGTGAAGGCAACCTAATCATCACCATCCAAGCTTTTTTCCATCAAAAAAATGGAGTTAGATATAGAGCACAATCATAGTTGAGAAGGCTCCATGGAAGGATTGATCATATTGTGGCCTGCTATCAAGATTAACTTTTGTCAATTCCTGGTCATGGAAAATTCAGGCAAGAGAGGACTAGCCGTGTAAGAAACAATGCCAATTGGTGGGTAGAGAAAGCTACCTTATTAATGTAGTTAAAAGCCTTAAGCTCATGCAATCAAGAAGCAAGCCTACTATCCTCATAGAAAAATCTACTCATATTGTCATATCATCCCAACTGGTTTGACACCACTTAGTCTTCAGTTGTTGCTATTACCATGTTGTACTCTTTGCATTCTAGTGCTTTGCAGTTTTACCACATGGTACCTTAGCATTCTTATATTCATGATGTTCAACATGTGCCTATACCTTTTCACTCATAAAATATTATTGTTCTTACTATTATCATAAATATTTTACCTCTTAAAAGAATCAATGATGGCATGGAACTTTAAAATAGCTCTCCACTTCATCTACCCCATATATCTACTTTTAAGCCTTTAATTATCGATTGATTGTTTCGCATAATTATGATAAATGTTACAGGTTATTTTTTTTTCATGGAACTTAAAGGCATCATTTTCAATTCTATTCACATTAAATTGCATTTTGTGAATTTTAATTTTGGTTACGCTGATTCTAGACTATTATACCTTTAAAGATTATTCAACTATAATAATACTGTGATCAACACTAATAATCAATCTGGTCAAATATTACACAGAGAACAGTAATTAAATGTATATCATCCAAAATATCATACACCATTGCAATCCCCATATATTTATCTTGAAATGTATGCAACAGTTGTCAAAAGATACAAGGGCTTGGATGAACCTACAGCATCATTTAATAGCAACTTAAATCTGATTTTCCTAATGATACCTTGTTTTGTTGTATGCCTTTCATGATATTAGTTTCCTTATACAATACATCAATTTTGAGTCTTGACATATCCAAATAACCTTTTGGTGGTATCCTGTTGCATATTGACGAATCCAACATACTAAATCTCTTAATTTAGATGGTAGACAACTCACTTGATATCTTTGATGACCCAGGTTTGATCCTTGAGAACTTGAGAACCAAGAACTAACCCGAAAGGGTGGGTTCTAAAGCTCTGAAGTCAGAATGGATCCTATCAACATTTACAGCCAAACTAATCCAATTCTTTCATATTGAATTAATATCAGTTTTCGGATTATCCTGACCAATGCTCATCCCTAGGAAATGGAACACCATGATGGCACAATCAGCAACACATGACACACGTTCAGTTAGTCAAAACAGTTTCAAGGATCTAGTGAAGAATCCATTATAAATTATAATTCAAAGATTTTTTTTTTTTTTTTCCAGTCACATTGGCTTGCTGGTTCTGTGAATAAATTCAAAACAACACTAAAAAAACGCACCAAAAAGAAATAAACCACCTCCAAAATGGGTTCATGAGATTGTTTCCGCCTAAAATTGACATTTCCAAAATCCAACTAGATGGGGCCCTACGTCCACATAAGAAACGTACACAAACAAAAACAATATTACGCGGCCAATATAATAGCACCCAAAATCACACCCATCACCAGCCCTGTAGGGATGGATTATTCTATCCAATATTTAACCTCTCGCCCTCCGTCGGCACGTGTCTGTGAGTGCGTAACCTAGGTCCCAAATATAAGAAAGCCAAAGAAAAAAAAAAGAAATGAAATAGTATCCTGACCGTTAATTAGCATGACCGAATTAAAGTCAACGGAGGAGGATGGAGAGAGGAAACGATGCACGCACCCGAGCGTGGCGAGCTGGGCGAGAAAGAAGGGGTATTGCTTGAGAGGCACCAGCGCGAGCTTGTATAGAACCCGGTTCCCGGTCCCCAGCACCACAGTCATCGCCGCCGCCACCGCCACCTCCGCCCTCCTCTTCCGCCGCCGCTCCACCTCCACATCCCCGACCCTGCCCCCCAGCGCGCATCCCCGCACCGCCGATCCCCTCCTCCTCCGCTGCCCCCCGCCGGCGGACCGGAGGACGACCGGATCGAGAAAGCGGATCCCGCTTCTCAAGCCCAGGGATCGGAGAGCTCCGGCGACCGGGATCGCATCGCCAGGCTGAGGCAAAGAAGGGGAGATCGAGCGGTGGTGGTGGGGCCATCGCAGGCGGTGATCGGACGGCGAGGAGGGGATCCAGAGATCGGGAGCTCGCCCGAAGGAGGCAGCCATTGCCACCACCGCTATCGGAGATCGGAGCAGAGATTGGGGATAGGAGATTTTTTTTTCTTTCTTTCCCCTTGTTGGTGATTTAATATAATTTGAGAGGGAAAGACTCTAAAGAGGGAGGGGCTGCTGCCGTAGGAGCATCGAAGCCGCCCCACCTTTGGAGCGAGAGGGAAAGGACCCCGCTTTTCTGGTGGGGCCCGCGGGAGAGGCCAGTGCTGAGAGCATCGAACAGGCTTTTCCGGGACCGGGTAGCGACACGTGTGAAGAGACGTGGGTCGTCCAGATTCGACCGCGGTTAGTGGGCACGTGTTGTGTGGTGATTACGTCGAGGCGTGCAGTTTGGATTTTGGCGGTGGAACGCTGGGGTGGCGAGGCCTGTGAGATTCTCTGGACGCTTTTGCCTTTGCGTTCCATTGTTTTTTAGCGCTGGCGAAGGCCGAAGGGAAGCTTTGTCGGGAAATTTAATCAACAACAACAACACACACAAGTTAACAATTCACACGGCAAAGTTTTCACTGGCGCCAAATTCCCGGGTCACAGCGTCTCCTCGAATCATAAGCCAAACAAGCACAATTTTGTTTCGATGACCCATGGACATGACCCATGGACTAAAAGGACAACAGACATGTCACATCACATACGCATCATTGTCATACCGCGACAATTTCTCTTCGGCATGTCGATGACACGTCATCACCACTTGTTACCGCGTCAAAGCCATGCGATAGCCATGTTAGCACCACATGGCGCATGTCATTGTCACATGGCAGTCATGTTGAGCCATACCAGCACAACATGATGAATTATTAACCACTTCTAGGACCTGTCTTCATTTATTCTCCCATTACCTTCTTCTAGTTCTCTTTTTTTTAAAAAATTAGAGAGGTGATTTAGAGAGTTTGGAAAGTTATCTTTGTTATGATTCCAACCAGATATTTATCAAGCCTCTTTCCAGGGGCATGGGTGCCCTTGCTCTAGTATCTAACGTACTACATAATAAGTTTTTTTTTTTTTTTTAAAAAAAAAAAACTAAAGTAACACTGAAATCTCACAGAAAAAGAAAAAGCCAAAAAAAAAAAAAAAAAAGGAGTTATATATGACTGTCTTATAACTCTTCGATTGGATGGCTTAGTGAGATTCTAATCCTAGCTTCTTGTGTTAAGGTCATTATAATCCTATCTAGCTTTTATCCTTTATTGATAAGGATTAATTTTTAAACCTTATAAACTTTATGATGAGTAATAGGATTACACATTTGATTAGTAATAAAATAACAAGATCAATCGATATAGGTATATTTTTTAATATTATTAAGAACACGAATTTCAATTTATGTACAATACTTCGAATCCCTTCTTTATATGAGCACATGTAATCCTGCCTTATTAGAGTACCAGAAAAGAAGGATAAAAAGTTTTAAAGATATGTTCTAATTTTATTAGGTATACATGAGTCTCTTGACTTGCTATTATCCTTAATATTTTTTTTTTCTCTATTTCTTTCACTATTATTATTTATTTTGCACGGGTGCTATTTATATCTTGGTGTGAGTGTGTTTAATCTATATCGAAAATGTGCCATCCTACACAATATCAGAGTAATAAGCTTTGAGATTGGTAGTTTGTATATTCATAGTTTAGTGTGGTTGAAGAATTTCAAGTAATTCGTGGTGCTTCAGTCCAAGCATTTGAACTATTATTTCTTTGGATAATTTAATAGGTAAATCATCATGACTGATGCTATTACTATCTCTCTTATCAGATCAAAAAAATTGAACCGCCTTAGTTATGCTTATTGGAAGTCTTAAAACAAATCATATTGATAGGACAAGATTTATAGGAGATCATAAACGGAATAGATATAGTAAATCATTGGAAACTCTTAATAACGTAGAAGTGAGGAGCAAGTGAAAGATTAAAGCTAAAAAGGTCATGCATATTCTCCAAATTAATGTAGATAAAAATCATCAACAGCATATTTAAGATACAAAGGAGCCCAAAAAAAAACTGAAGATATTTTTACAGCCATACACTCAAAATTTAATGAAGCTCAGTATTGTTAGCATGAAGTTCAAAATGAGGAGTGCTAGAAGTTATTATAAACTTCCCGGTAAAAGGATTAATATTTAATACCAACAAATTTTATAGTGAATGAATAGGAGTGTTACGTATTTGATTAGGAATAAAATAACAAGTATAATATGAATATGTTTTCTAACATATTTAGAACACGAATTCCAGTTCGTGTAAAACATTTTAGATCTCTTCATTGTATAAGCACGTGTAACCCTGCTCTGTTAAAGAGTCAAAAGATGGATGAGGAGTTTTGGAGAGGTGTTCTAGTTTTGTTACATGTGTCTAGTATTTGAGAGAGGGAGTTAGAAGAGGGGGAATCCTAGATAAGCTCTTGATTTATTATTAATTTTAATATATATATATATATATATATATATATTAATATTAATATTTTTTTTTACTACTACTACTTATTTAATATTAGTGCTGCTTGAATCTTGGGTGGCATGTTATGTTTGATCTACATCGAAAATGTGCCGTTCTATGTTGGGAGGCCATCCAACATCGGTCTGAGTCAAGAAATCCAAAATGATTCCTGCCAGACAAAACGATTGAGTTGGTATGAGTTAATATTCAGTTCTCCCTCAAAGGCTGCCTGAATGCATTGCAGAAGCAATCCTTGCCTCCATCCTTGCTTCACCATTTTTTTTGGCTGTCATCTTTGCTTCCTGTGATGGCAATGCCATGGCTATTGCTGCACACAAAGAATATCTGGCTTCCTCTATAAAGAGTCACAACTCCGACGGCCACATCTCAACAAGTTAATAAAATGGGGCAGGCCCTGAACAAGTCTAAGAAAGGTAAGCTAACCCCTCCAAGCCTCTGTGTTTTTGTTTATATAATTTATGCTTGCAAGCAATCACCTCGGAAACAACTTATTTGTTGAAAACATAAGCTAGTTAATGTGTGCTATGATCTTTGGCAATGGATCATTTTTAGCTCCAAATGTGATGGGTGAAGGACAGATCTTAGCTGAATTAGGTGGCTGGCAGATATTATTATGATTGAAGCTTACTCAAGCTATGAAGGGTGTGGGAATTTCCCACAGCTTTTGCTTGAAAATGTTCAAAGTAAATAATATGCAAGGTTTCGCAATCTGTGACACAACCATAAGAAATTCACATAGACCATTTTATAGATGCCTAGTGAAAATTATATTGCAGTCTTTAAGTTGGAAAAACGCAAAGGATCTGAAACTCTTTAAGGAAATTATAAAGTATCACCTACTCTTTGCATGCTTAGGTGAAAAATTGGAGCTTTGTAATTAAACTTGTTGTGGTCTATTTCAGACAAATGTTTTTTATGGTAAACCATTTTAATTTCTAAGATATGACTCAAAACTCAAGAAAGACATGTTTTTACGAATGATCTTGATCTACATGGTTAAAATATACCTTGGATCTATGAAACTTGACGAAGATAATGTGATCCATAAAGGTGTCAACACTAGGAAATTTACAAATTTGGTCAATATCGATGGCATTATGCAAGCAAATTTTCTTGTGTAAATGTAACTTAAATGTGCGGGAGAGAGAAAATGAGATAGAGAGAGGGCAAAAATTGATGATGGCTTGTGAATTGAGTCTAATCATCCTTTAGAATATGCAAGAGGTTAATGATGAAATCAAGCATTCTTACTTGATATTTTAATCTAATTAAAGCAGAACGTTCCATGTCAAGCAAGTCAACTAAAGTTCAATCTACAACATCCACACACACACACACATAAAATTTACCTCTTCAATTAACATGTCGATTCTTTTCCATTGTACTTTGTTTGTGTTTCTTTTTGGGGTTTCAATAAATAACTTTTTTGGTTGGCCTAGCATAGGTGGAGAAGGAGATAAGAAGGATCAATCATCTAGTGAACCAAAAGTGCTTGCTGCCTTATTAGAGAAAGAGGATATTTATGAAGCATACTTCAAAGATGTGGATAACTTTGAAGATTTCTATCATCAACTTCATTTGATTATCCAGTAAGTTCTCAGTAACTTGGATTTCAACAATGACTACATGCTCTTGTTTTCCTTATTGCTTTTCATCGATCAAACAAATTGTAAATTTGTCATAGATCTCCTGAAAATAAATGCACAAGCTAGTGCATATATGAAATGCCATGCATGCATAAAATTGCATGAATTATCTACTAGTGAAACTAGTGCATAGTTTGATTATGTTTCATCTTACAAGTCCTCTTAGCTTGAAGCATCATGGGAGGGATAGAAGCCCAAACTTTCTATTGGAAAAGGATGAGAGTTGAAGAAGCTAGTTCCCTTGGTTCTTTTAGGAATCAAATTGCTCAAGAGACTCTTGTTTGACTTTATTCAATAAGAAAATAGGAAACTAGTAAGATTAAATAATATTGCACAAAAAATTGACTGCATAAAGAGCAAGGAATGGCGATAAACCTAGCATTATTAATAAAGCCCATAGTTATCGAGTCATTCTGTTGGAACTAGCAGCATGCCACAACCTGTTAAGCCTTCTATTTTTTCATGAAAAAACTTAAATAAAGTCCCATAAGACCAGCTAAGCACCTGAAGAGTTCGGTTATTCTCCTCCTTGATAGTTAAAGACGATTATTAAATGATTAAAGGCTTACTCTCTCAAGGAAGACAAGCCTTATTTCAATGTTCTCTCCATGCATTACATGATTATTTGCTTTTCCCTCAGAGGTTTAGCTTAACATATCAGAGAACAGAAAGAAGCTGTCTAATTTACACCGTAGTCCTTTTGAGGCCTGACATAACAATAGATTGCTCCAAGCATCAAACCACTGGATTTGTATTTTCAAGGCCTGACATAACAACCAATATTTATATTGAGGTACAAGCTGCCATTTCTAGATGAAAAAATAGAGCTAGCATCGTTGGAGGAGTCATATGTTATGAACCAACTGCAACGATAAATAAAGGAATTAAAAGTAATTGTGAACCGCTTTCGAGGAATTACGCCTTCAAATAACTGCTTTAAAAGAATCAGACATTCTGATAACCACTTCAAATAAGTTAAGCTTTCAAATAAAAAAAAATTAATAATATTATTTTACTATGAAAAAGCTAAAAAAAAGTTTACATATTTATAAGGTTCAAACCTTAATACTCAAGAAAAGTCTAATATATTCAGAAAAAAAAATCTCAAAATGCAAATAACTCATAACTAAGGAAATACCAAATGACGAAGACTTAGAAATTTCTCTTAATAACCAGATTTCTCTAAATTAAAAAAATCTTATAATTGAAGGAATCTCTATAATTAAGGAATCCTAACATCATAAAGTATGGTATTGCTATATATTTCTTGGCCCACAAGGCCTAATTCTAAAGACATAGGATACTACATCTTAAAGGTTAGGATCCTTGGGTGGACTTAGAAAAGCTAATTAGTGTAGCAAAACTATAGTTTAGGATGCTAGAATGTTAAGGATTAGGCATGAGTTCTAGTCCCGCAAAGAATACCAATCGGAGACTAATAGATTAATACAAATGATTAGCCCCAAACTTAACTGTTTAAGCTTTTAAGTTGAGTTAGGCTCCGTATTTATAAGACCTTCTCCTGATAGGTTTTACGAAGAACGATAACATGGGTGTTAATAGAGCCGAGACATGGTGGCTGTGATATGTTGAGTGGGCGTAACAAGTAAACACAATGGACTATGGTTCTTGAAAGAGAAGGCTTTTGCATGAGTGCAGTGAAATTATGGCTTTTAGAGACCAATTTGTTGGCTTGAGTGAGCAATATGTACATCATGTTGAAGTGTGGCTTTTGAAAGTGGACTTTTAAATTGGAGATGAAATACATGATGCACTTAGAATATATTTGGCTATTCGTATACCATTGCATAAAAGAATTAACATTATATGTTTATATATGTATGTATATTTATGTATATATATATATATATATATATGTATGCTCTTCGAAGATCGATATGGATATCCAAATTGGAGAGAGATTGGCCCAAAAAAGGTTGACTTATTAGCTCTGGTTATTGGGTGCATAGAGATTCTTGGAGATGATCATCCACCTCTTACTCTTATGTCCCTTTGCTACTACTCTTTAGTCTTTTTTAGTTGCTTGAATCAGTATTGTGGTCAAACCTAGGTCCCTTCATCATATATATGATGCCTCTTAGAAAGCAAGATTCATCCTCCAGCAATGAATATTAGCTTGCGATCTTCTACTGGCATATTTGAAAAGAAAGAAATTTAAGAATTTTTTCTTCTAAATCATCCCCCAACAAGCAGTGTTCAAAAAAATTTTCTTCTCATTTGACTCATGAAAATGTTTAGCAAGTGAAAAGATAACAGCCGCCTACTCTACCCTAAAAAATATTCTCTCCAAATGCCCTTTGTAAATTCTTCTCTACCTGTAAATAGTTCTATCAAATAAATTTTCGGGGAGGATTTCGTTCCACCTCCACATTCAATTCCAAATATAAACTTAGAATTGATACACATTTAAATTAAGAATGGTTATTGATCAAACTCAGAATTTAAGTTGTTATGAATTTAGAAGCACTAATTTTTGGCTCTATTGGCAGAAAACTTGGTGAGGAAAGCGGAGCAATGCAATTCCAGATACCTGGAAACAGACTGAAAGAGAAGTTTGATGTGAGGAATTAATTTTTACTTTTGTTTCCCTCTCTCTCTCTCTCTCTCTTTTTGAGATAATCTTTATCTTTTTTTTCTTTAGATATTCCAACTACATGTATTGATTTTATTTGTTTTTAGCACACAAAGATCTAAGTATATGTTTCCAATAGAATTTGGCCCTGATAGCGCACAAATATTTCTTGAATGCATCAGGAGAAAAAAACAAGAAAAAGAGAGGAAAAAAGAAAAAAAATCAATGCGCCCATGTTTGGCTGTATATACCAAGAATCTTGAGTAGATTTGACATGATGAGTCTTCCTAAAATAATACAAAATTAGACCCTGAGGACAGTTCAAAGAGATCCTCTCTCTCTCTCTCTCTCTCTCTCTCTCTCTCTCTCTCTCTCAATATGTATATATAAACACACACACATTCAAACATATTTAGTAAAATACTTATATGTAAACTCATGCATAAACTGAAAAAAAGGCCCCAACAAGGTCTGGAAATTTGTAACGAGTCTAGCAGTGCAAACTCACAAAAACTGCAGCAATTTCTTAAAGGCTTGGGGAAAGGTGCAACATTCGTTTAGCCATGACTTCAAATTTGAAACCAGCATTATGATAATTGTAATAGATATGAACCAAAATACCGAGGCCTTGCAATTAACTAAAGATCGGTTTGGCATTGCTATTATTTTTTTATATTTTTGAGACATTTGAATAGAACTTCCACCAATCTTTTTATTTTTACCTTCTTTCTGAAAATATTGGCTGCCAAAAAACTCTAAGCATTCCATGACAAACAAAAGGGTGTCATCTAACGTGCATGGTGTTATTTGCTCTTTTGGAAGCTTAATTACGGCTGCGTTCAGTAGTTGACTTTGAGCTTGCAGGAACTTGGACCTAAAGGAGGAGCCAAACTGGACAAGGAACAGTTCAAGAATATCATGAGAAAAGTGATTCAACTCGATAGCTTCTTTATTGGACAAAGAGCAGTTGACGCAATCTTGTTCTTGTTTGGGGTACCCATCATCACCCTCCTTGCCAAGCGGATGATCCCCGGAGCCAAAGCAATCTCTGATGATGTTGTGATCCCCGCCGCCACTGCTGGCACCGTCGTCTTTCTTGTCAAGGCCAACAGGCTGTAGTGCCATGACTGAATAATTACTCTCTAAATAATTAAACAATTGCTTGTTCCATGCGAAAGGCTTGTTTGCCTCACAAAATCAATATTTATCATAATAAAATTAATTTTATCAACATGTATATTATATTCATGAATATATTGTAATTAATATAATTATTAGATGATATTTTTATTCTTAGATTATATTATATGGAGATTATGTTAATAATAGAGATTATTAATAAAAAATGATGATACTTTAAATTTTTAATTGCGTAAAATTTAATTGCCAGGCATATTCTTTTATGGTTGTCACGTAAATAACGTGAGTGCTTATAAGATGACAAATATTGATTGCATTAATAAGAATACTTTGAACTAACTATTGTTACAAAAGAGTTGTTTTAGTCGTATTTACAGAAAACCCTTATCGACTTGAGAGTATTGCTAAATTTTATGTTAATTTTATATAGTTTTGATATTATCAATCGGTAATGCCTGATCGAAAGCTATATACGAACTTGTTAGGTTGTATATATATATTTATATATATATATATGACACATAAAAATTAGTAGATATTCAAAATGGGATCTATCACTTGTAAAGCATGAAAGAATATTCAAGATTGTGTCTCTAATGTATTAGACTAAAATCTGACCGGTTAATTTAGAAAAAAAAAATTATTGAATATTTTTATATATAAAAAGGTATCATCTTATTTATAAATATTTTCTAAATTATATTTCAATGATTCAATACTGTAATGAGACGCATGCATAAGATAGAGAATTGTGACACTTTTAATGATCCAATTCTAGTAGCTTATATGAAATATTAGTTAATGAAGGAACTATCATGTAAAATACCGTATTATGGGATGCTCACAACAACCTTATTCTTTAGTTACAAGTTGTAGTTTGTTGATGGGCATGATTGCAGCCACCATACCATTTTATAATTTGATTCGATCAAATTTTGGCTTATCAAAGGAGTTTCCTAATGGGTCCCATGCAACATACTCTTTTTCTCACTACGAAAAGAGACTTGAAAGCCCAAAAATTATGTAAAGACATGATAAATCTCTTAACTTACAAATGATCGCTTATGGGATTTGATATTATAACTTATGGAATTCTAAAAGATTAAACTTATTATATGATATGGGTTATAGAATTCTAAAGGTTATAATAATTACGAAGGAGTTATAGAATTCCAATAAATTTTATGAGTTATGGAATTTTAAGACATTTTATGCTACACTAAGAAGAGCTTGTGAAGACCTCATGTGACTCTCGATAGGATCTTAAAAGAAAGATTTTATTTTCTTAATAAAATTTAATAAGACACATGCATTATTTTATCTAAATTCATATTGATTTTGTGAAGGTTGCCATGTACCTATTTTCATTTGTATATTCAAAATGGTTACATAACAACAATTAAAAGAAAAACTTTTTTAAAATAAATCCTAATCTTACTAACACCATGATGAAACAATTGAGTATCTAGTGTTTGAATTGCTAGTGAGGCAATAAGAGAATTGTAGTTGCTATCAATTTTCATCGCAATTCCAACTAGAGATAAGTATTAATTAGAATGGATCAATTATAGGCCAAATTTAAAATCAATCGAATCAGGATCAATTTTAAGATTTCGAACCTAGAACTAACTTAATCATATCTTAGAACCAACTCAGAATTGTTCAAATTATATTCATTCAATTCCTAATCAATTTTGGATTAGAATTAATATTTTTTCTTTTTTATTTGACATATATCTTATATCTAATAGCTATTTTCTTCCTTAATTACATTCAATAAAAAGGATATACATAATATTTATTGACTAATATAATGCATTAAGTCTTTTAGTAGATATACTAGACAACTTATAAAGTATACTTGATATCATAGGTTTGATTTTTAAAAATATTCTACTTAAAAAAAATGAAGATGATTAATTTTCAAAAAATGAGAATTAACCCAATAAAGATTTATTCTAGGATTGTAGGCCTCGAACCAATCCTATCAATATTTAGAACCGAATTAACCGAATTGCATCAAATGATCGGATTGGTATCAGCTCTTTGATTATCCTAACCCATTGCTAATCCTAACTCTAACCTTGTAATTTACTATCAATCTACAAATGATAGCAGAACCAAATATCCTATCAGGGCATATCATATGCAAGCTCAAACACAACTCCTTTTTTGGGTTTATATACAAAGAAAACTCTTTCACCGTCAAGCATCAATCTGAACATGAAGTTTAATTCACTACCACCATTATTGAGAACAATAGCATTAACCTTGCCTCTAATTATGCTTACAAAAAATTAATGCAAACTAATGATAGATGGAAGAGTGATATGAGATGGCCTACATTTGACTTTGTTCTGGTGTTCTTTGATCATCTATGTCCGGTCCTGCTTCGGGGTTTAATTTTGAGAGCCACTGACTTAGAGTGGTGGATTGTGGCGGTCGCAAGGCAGCAAGGAATCCGGCATGGATGAGCTCCAGGTTCTCTCAGTTGCAAATCTCGATCATGAACCCATCAGGATCATTGAAGAAGAGCTGGTCGATTGGTGACCCTTCCTCCCCTTTGATGGCTCTTTTCAAATGCTTTTATCTTCATCTTCTTCGATATCTCCTCCATTGCCAGCCATGTCCTTGCATTGCAAAGTTTGACATTAAACTATTATAGAATTGTCAATTGATTCAAATGGATTGATGGAGGAGCTGAATTTTATAAATCCAAAATTCTATTAATAATTTCGATATCACAAGCATATGTATTCACACAATATAATATAAATCATGCATTCATCGAAAGATCCATAGCTCCCCTTATTGCAAGCTAATTACGATTATGTATATGTATAGTAGGTAGGGCTGCAAATAGATCGAATCGAATTAAGTCATGCTTGATCTCGATCCAACTCGATTTTATATTCGAATCTTAATTTTGAACTCAAGCCCAATTTATTTGCTAATCAAGTTAGATAGAGTCCAGTCTATGAAAGGCATTTTAAGCCCAACGGGCCATTCGGATATATTCAAGTCCAATCCAAAATATTACATTTGAGTCAAGCATTTAATTATTATTTTATTTCTAAAATCTAATGATTGATAATCAAATATAGATCCCTTGATGAGATTAAAAGGAATTAGCTTAAATTTTTATTCAAAAACTCTTATTTCTATCAAGTATATGATTATTCTTAAGTTTATAAATATGATATTTAAAATATTTATTGATATATTTGAAGACATTATAAATAAAAATTTATTAAAATAAATAATAAAATATAAATATTTAGATATAATTAAAAGAAAAAAAAGATCGGAAGAGATCTAGTTGTTAAGATGAAAAGGAGAATTAGTTTAATCAGAGTTTATTCAATAATTTTATAAAGATAATTGAACTAAAAATGGAAAGAAGAGTTATATAATTAAGGCTTATGGATCGGGATAAATATGAGTTGGATCGAGTCTAATCAATTCAGGAACGGATCAAGTCGTGAGCCCATCTCTCACAATCTAATCCATTTGCAGCCTTAGTGGTACGAGAGAAGGCTTTTCTCTTCTCCGTGGATAATGAAAATTATTATGAATTAATAAGTTAACCCCAACAATAAGATGAAAGCAAAACTTCTTGCGACAACCAACTTCATGCAGGCATATTCTTAAGGTTTATATTTAATGTAAACTCTTGTTATTATAAGATGCATCAAATAACACAACAACGGTTACTAATCATAATGAAGACGCACAAATCAATCCATAAATTATTAATATTAACATTTATTCAACGTAGATTTTAACTAAAGAATGATTATGCTAGCAGTCCACATAATGAAAAAATTCTAACCATTTAATCTGGAAGGGGACGAACTTGTCAGAGAAAGCATGGGCTGGCCGCCACTGTCCTCCTTCCGGACTAAGCGAATTTCGATGCCATGGTTGAATAACCTGCACCACGAGAAGGAATAGCTAGAAAGTGGTGCAGTTATAAGAGAAGAAGAGGAGTTGTGAGCTAAAGAGCAGGCGGAGACCAGGCGGCGCCGAAGTCGAAGGCTGGGGGTCGATGGATGAGGACGAAGCCGAGGACTTTGACGTAGAAGTCGATGGAGGCCTGCACCAACTTGCAGAGCCTGGAGACATGGTTTAGCGCATGAGGGGCATGGGAGGGATGTTATGATAACTCTTTGGGTTGTTTCTTTTTCTCCTTCAATGTTGTTCTGCTGTTGTTGCTCTTGCTCTTGCTCTTGCTCTTCTTCCTTGAGCTGGTCCATGTCTCGGTGCCCTTACTTGAGACCATCCTACTACTTCTGCGGTTGATTCTTTGATTGTTGTGATGCCTGTGGGTGCAAGCTTGAAGGCGAGGTTGCCACGGAGATGCTTGCGATGCCTTACCCGTCCACTATTATTAAGTGACTAGTTGGCAAGTGTGATGTCATGTATTTTTGAAAAAAATTAATTTTATCCTTTGTCTCTTCTCTGAATATTTTCATTTATCACCATACAAGTAGACCAGTAGACCAGGATGTGATATCTTGAAGGCCATGATTCATTAATAAACGGGATCTTGACATATATTTTTTTTTTTTTAAAAAAAAAAAAACAAATCCTTTCTTCTCGTAGTTGACATGCATTTTTACGGATATGTTCAGTTGTTTGACAAAGATTTTGGTAAAACAAAGCTTTTTTTAAAAAAAAATGAAGCTTTTCAGCTATTTGATTGGTACGAAAATTTCCAAATATATTTTCCAAAAAAACACTTCTCATTTTTTGAATTTTTTTTTTTGGCAACCTTTCAATCAACCAGACATAAAGAAATGTGGAAGAGAACCATATACTTTTCGTTGTTGCTGGATGTCTTCGAGTCACCTGGGGTATACTTCCCGAGATAAATCCATGAAAATTTTCTCGTCCAGGGTCCGACTCGACTTGATCAGATGTTACGTTAGGATATGGGTCTAAGTTTGCCCAAATTGACTCATGACCCTGCCCTGGTTTAGATCCATGATAGATATAGATGGCATACGACCCATTTTTGTTCGTGAACATATCTGATCCAATCCAATTGCCATCAATCTAACTCAAACACAACAAATTAATCTACCAGAGCCTAGGTTTGGAATAAAATGACGACAGGAACCATCCAACAAAGTCAGGTAGGGAAGCCTGACTTGATATACACCCCAAATTATACACGTGGTAGGATGCATGAAATTGATCCAGTAATTAACCTATCCATTATAATTAATATACTTTTATAATTAATTGTAAGAGTGCACTTTCAACAGAATGGGCATTTAGTATAAATTTCAGGATGTTTGAACAAAACTCGCAGGAAGAAAGCCCAGGTCTCTCGCGCTTTGCCGTGCAATCCTGACACGAAATGCCCTGTGACTTAAAACCTTTTTTTCCTGCACCACTCACTCAATGCCCAAATGAACATCCTAACAAATGGAACCAACCGAACATTATATACTTGAATAAAACTAGCAAGGAATTTTGCAGGAACTGCACCAAGCTAAACTGCCATGAGATATTTGAATCAAAGACACCACTCGGAAAAGTTTGGATGACCTTGCTGCATTGTCTTTTTAAATATATAGATAAGTAGGGAGAGAACATAGCTGAGGTCCCGGGGGTTCAAAAAAAAAAAATCTTTTGTGCTTGCAAGCTAAACCGAAGTTAACAACAAAATGAACAAACTATCAACTGAAAACCAATGTTGTAAACAACCAGCAGCCCAAGAGACTTGTGGACTCAAAATAGCTAGTCTTTTATGGCAAGCGACCGCCAACGCTCCCATCAAGGAGCATAGCAGAGGACAGGTTATTAAAGACCTATAAATGACACCAACACTAAAAAAAAAAATATATATTGGTTAAAAAAACAAAGAAGAAGCACGTAATGTGTACAAGGACTAGCTCTGGCAAAGGGATGCCCCCGCAAGGTCCACCTTACGCTCTCACGCTCTGCCTTGTCTTTATCATTCGCTTCAATGCTGCAAGCCAGAAGTTGCACTCATCCCAGTCACTTGTTGTTAGGACCACCTGTCACATTGAATATTAGTTGAATGAAGCATCCAGGAAAGATAATGAACTACAAGGTCTAGCAATCTAACGGCATAAACAAGGAAACAGGTTATCAGAAGGTAATCCAACTTTGGCACAGTGTTTTTTAGAATTTTTTAGAATCCTAAAGACAAACTTAAAAATCAAACATGTGACATAAGGTTTACATCAAACTGCAAGGCATCAGAAAAACAAAAAAAAGGGAGGGCAGGAGTGTTCCACAAAATAGTCCTGATTAGCCATAAAGAATTCCAGTTGCTAATGACCTCATAAACAAAACTGAATCTATTCAAATTCAAAAAAATATCACAATTATTTTCCAGTAGAAAATGTCATATATTCATGTGGGTCAGTGGCACAGTGAAAAAAATGCTCTTGTAGCTGCAGAATAGCACAAGCAGCTGATGTGAAATAATGACAGTAAAATGTGTATAACATATAAAACTACTGCATCGTCCGCTTATGATTTTTCTTTTGAAATTTTATGTTTTTAAAAAAAAAAAACAAAATCTGGTTCTGTGATTAATGTCACAGAGATAGCTCTGGTAACTAATCAGCGTACCTGGATGTGCAATGCGCCAGCATAGTCCCCAGCATCCAGAGCTTGGCAAAGTTGACCAAGTTTAGATGCAGCATTTGGAGATATGTCCCCACTATTAAGCTTTGCAAACAAAGATCCAATTTTCCGTGAGTTATCATCAATTTCTCGCTTTTTAGATGGATTTGCACGAGATCCACCCAGAGCTTCTGATGTCTCATGAAAGAGTCTGGTCAATGTTGTGATAACAGGCCTCAGCTCAGCTGCAAGTGCACAAGCAAATGCAGGTTAGCACTGTACATACAAATCGATACGTACTGTGATGCGGCACAAACTTAGAACTGATGGCCCACATATATGAACAGACACTGACACAAATCTCCACCATTACCTTGTCCCGGAGGAACAGAAACATCCAAAAGCATTGGTAAAGCAAGAGCACGCACAAAGAGAATAAAAAATTGGACCAATAACATCATGTGCAAACAATTTGATACTGGTTTCAGCAAGTTGTCATTTGTTTCTATTCACAATTATTACTTGCTCCTATGCTGCTTGATGATAATAGGTTCCAGATGTGAACAATATAAAATCAATCACTAAATTATTCAAAAGAAAATTTGCCATGCCTGTTCCTTCTTACTCAACACTCAAATTAGTAGCATAAAAAGACCGAAACTAGGGATCACATGGAAAAACCTAATAGTTAGCAGAAACCGTTCATACCTATTGACAAATAGGAATATTCAGAAAAATCCAAATGTTCCTGAATCATTTTAAGAGATATGGACAGGTGCTATCTCTCATGTTTAATGTAATAATTTGAACACAAATATATTCCTCATAATGCATACATATGTAAATGTATACAAAAAAATTACAGGTATGGATGCATGTTTATGCATGATGCATTTGTGAATTATTAGTTCTATGAATTTGAGCTGTTATGAGCAGACTAGCAACACAGTTTCTTTATCCTTGATATGATACATAGACATCAATATGTAAATATGTCAAAAAAATTCATTTCTGATTTCAAACAATCATTGATCACAATGTACATCTAGCTAATTAAAAAAAAAAATTATCAAACTTAGAAATAAATGTTTCAGATTTTTCAAGCGGCTAACATGTTGTGCAAACAGGCCTAGACCATCTCAGGGTGGTTCAGGCACCTGAGGCAAAAAGGTGACATGTCTCTCAATACTGCTGTTTCACCCAAAATGTCACTGTTTTGGGTAATGGTCTAAATGCTTTCTTCTATGCCAGTTTTAGCCAAAGAGTTCTGATTTGCAGCAAGACAAAATACAGATTCAAATAAACTTTAAACTTGGATTCAATTTTTTGCCACGTGAAGGTGGCACATATTTTCTCACACTGTTTCTTTGATAAGCATGCTCCATCTCTGGTCAGGATATTTAGACATCCTAGAGATACATTCATGGGTAAGATTTACGGTAGGGCAGAGGGAGTAAAAGCATTGGCCTAACATGGCCCGAGGTCTCTATACCATAGGTTGACAAGTAAATATGGCTTGAAGGGCAACATCATTTTTTATGCCTTATTTTGGCAAGCCTGCCTACATAAGTACAATGAGGCAAAGTTAGTATGCGTATGAGCCCGAGGGTGTGAGAGACGCAAATCTAACATTGTCAGACAAATAGTAGTGCCATTGATTTTGGGCATGTATGTATTGAAACTACCAGGCACATTTGAAGTATCCACTGTTTGCACTGTAGGAGGAGGAGCAGGAGGGGCAGCAATTGGCTGCACTTGTGACGGGTGGGCTGGACTAGAAGGTTGTGCAGGGCTGAAACTAGAACTCTGAACAAAACTTGGATTGGTAACTGGAACAAAACCCCTAGGTGCAGGGGTAGGTGCTGCAGCTTGTGGAAACTTGTGACCAGTGACAGATCCAGGTTGAGATGCACTAACACCATGAGAAGTGGGTACAGGTGGTACCAATTGATAAGTAGGATTAGCAACTCCCTGTCACAAACATGAAAAAGGGAAAAAAGCATTAATTAATAAGAAAATATATCATTCTGCAGTAAAGTTCCAAGAATATATAGTGTACAGACCGGGTACAGCTGAGAACCCAAGCTGGGCTGCTGATATTGATCCACGTTTCTAAGGGTAGGTGGGGTTGCAGGAACAAAGGACCTCATCGCAGGCTGTGATGTGGCAGGAGGTGGAGCAAAATTTAGCTGTTATCAAACAAAATTGTTAAAGGCAGATAAACTGGAATCACAAATAGATTACTAAGACCACAATAGCAGAGTATTTAAATAAGTAATGGTGAACAAATTTTTTAACAAAAATCTTCTCCAAAACTAAAAGATATGTTTAAAGGATCCCACTGAAAATCAACATTTCATTAGCCAGCATTGATATAGTGGCAAGTCTGTAAAGCTCCAAAGGTACATACTGAGTTAGGATTTCATTTGTTAGAATTTTTCTACAGCTGCTCTTAATTCAAGGAGGACCTGTCTTCATATTTAATTAGGGATAGAACCTTGGAAGGTATAGACATCCGTACCAAAGGTATACAAGTAATAAACTTAGAAGTGAACTATACTAAGGGAATGAAAGGGAAAAAGCTGTTCAATGTGTAGAGCATGTGTACCAGTTAGTAAGCCTCCACATGGGCAGGATTTGTGGTTCAATATTTATTGAAAGAGATTTTGGATTTTAACAATCATCAGACGTTCAAAAGCAAAGGACCATTCACAGATCATCGAATTGACCTCTTCCTCATTCTGTAAAGATTCTGGAAAGACAGACATGCCCTCTGGCCCAACCGCATACATAAGCAGACTAGAAGAGCGAGGTCATATAAATTGTGGGTTCAGGATATCAGATCACGGGCCAAGTTTGCTGTTGGCACATAAACAAAACAATAGCATTGGATCCACAAGATGCCTACAAACCCAGCTTAATTCTCAAACAAATAGATCCTTTAAATCCTTTTGTTGTACCCTCTGCGTATTAAATTACCTTCGAGACAGTCTTAAAAAAATATATATCAAAATATTGTTTTTATCTCAAATTACTTAGCTTTAAGCATTTAGTTTCCCTATTGCTTCTTAACCAAAAATCCCAACTCTCAATAACAGACCCTAGCAAGTTCCCATAATCTCTTTCTTTTTGTGGAAATTGAAATCTATTCTTTCAGTTTTCAGCAGCAAGCAAAGCAGTTCTTTATAAACTCTAGTGTTTTCCTACCTTCTATGCCAAAGATCATGGATATGAAACTCATACCCCTTAGGATACTGTCTCAGTTAGTTAACGTGCACAGTAAACTAATTATAAAAGCAACGAAAGTACTGTTGTTACAATTCATCCAGGAAAAAAAGGGTGGAATATTCAATTAAAATAAAATAAAAAAATTACCTGTGGAACCTGGGGTATCTGTGATGGAACAAACATCTGGGTTGGCTGTGCTGGCTGAAATGATGCAGGATTGCTGTACTCCTGGAATTGTGTTTTGTGTTGCACAGGTTGATATCCTCCATAAGAACCAAACGATGGTTGATAGGCTTCACCATATGGACCAGCAGGAATGCTCTGCAGTGGCTGGGAGGGTGATTTATCCTAATTTAGAACACAACAAAGACATGACAGTGTATAAAAGATGAAACTGCAGCTTAACCGAACAAAGATTTGATTAAAAACAATACAAAAGTCTATAAAAGAAAAACCTGATAATATTGTTGAGAGGAGTCAACAACATTAAAGTCAGACTGATCTGCACCATACACAGATCCAGTATGTGGTACACTGGTTTCATACAGCGAGCTTTTGGGCGCTTCTCTCTCTGCAAAAGAAAAGCATCCGTATCAACATACTCCATGTTTGTTTATTAATAACTCAGTAAAAACAATACAAGCTTCTTTAGAATTTATCATTATTTATCATGATTTGTTGCATGGGAAAATTAACCTGTGCATATTGCACAATCAGCAACTTTCCCATTATTTTCCCAAGTATTGATCCATGGTAATACACAGATAGCATGAATCTCAAGAAAATAAGAGGTATGATTATAGGTCTCAAAAAGAATTCATACTGGATAAGTGGTCAAGGTTCCAAAAAACACATGCACACTCTACTAACAGAGTAGTTGGACCCAAATAGAGACAGTCATATTAATTTTGAAATGATGAAAACAGAATAAACTGACAACAAGAAAAGAAATTGATCAAACTTACAGAATAAAGAAAATATTTTGATTAGAGAATGAACTGGCATCACAGTAACCATGATGATCCTTTGCATCTAATGAATGGTCCTAAGCATTGTATATAAGAATGCTAGAAAGTCAGTTTCCTTGAATTTTCACATATTATGATTTGGAAAAATATCTGCTACCGTACCCAATTTTAAAATTTCCCTTCACTATGCACTCTGCCAACAAGATTTTCCTTGGCAGGGGGCCATCACAAAGCCATCTGGCCTTTCATTCCCATTGAGATTACATGTCTTTCATTCACATTGAGATTATTTGCAAGATTAAATGTTTATCACTGGGACTCATGCCAACAAAATTTTCAGTAGATGAATCACAAAGGCAAGTGGCCTTCTATTCCTATCGAGTTTACATGTTCTACATTTATATTGAGATTATTTGCATGCTTAAGCGATCTACCACTGGGGTACATAAAATTGTGTTGTCACTTTGTTGTATTATAGTTTTTAACTTTGCCACCTAAAAATAATTACCTTCATTTACTTGGTATGACATGGTCCACTAGCCTTAGCATGAAAATTTGGTCCAAACAACAGATTACAATATTGCTGGGGAATGCTCTACGTACTACACTTAGTTTGTGCAATGTAAGCTTCAGCAATAAAAATATAGCCCATCCCAAAACTACAGATATCAAGGATTTAAACATCCCTATAATATTTAATTATTTTTGATAACTGGAAATAAAATTGAAAATGTGGTAGCATAAACATCTCTTAATATCTTAGAAAAGAGAAATGTGACGTTTTCATGATTTTTTTTTTTTGATGTTTTATGCAACATAGCATGAATGGTATGGTATGACATAGTCAACTAACATAAGCCTGCAAATTTGGTCAAAACAGCAGATGGCAACACTGCTGTGGAATGCTCTACACGCTACTCTTAGTTTGTGCCATGTAAACTGCACCAATAAAAATGTAGCACACCCCGAAACAACAAATAGTCAAGGATTTAAACCTCCATAAAATATTTAAATATTTTTGATAACTGGAAATAAAATTCTAAATATGGCAGCATAAGCATCTCTTAGTATCATTTAGAAAAGGCAAACATCATGCTTTTGTGACTTTCTTATGCAAAATTGCATGAATGGTATGATATGACATAGTCTGCTAACATTAGCTTGCATATTTGGACATCTTTTTGTGAACATGTCCAGCTCCAGCAGGAAATTGAAGCTAGTGGCATTTGGTTGACCTGGTGTTCTGATATTGAACCAAAGAAAGGCATGTTACAAAAACATTGCTGACCAGCAGCTTGCCAAATTTGGTCCATCCAATAGCATTGCTTTTTCAAATCTTTCCAACTTCCAAAAATGTTACTTGAGGTCTGACACAAATCAAGAAAAA
Organism: Metroxylon sagu; assembly: GCA_017589505.3. Taxonomy (NCBI): domain Eukaryota; kingdom Viridiplantae; phylum Streptophyta; class Magnoliopsida; order Arecales; family Arecaceae; genus Metroxylon; species Metroxylon sagu. The sequence continues at coordinate 941,064 of JACVBY030000519.1, forward strand.
GACTAACCGAAGGCCACTGCTTTTGGAGTCCACCTCAAGTATCAATTAGACATGCTCATCTTATATCAATCGGGTATTCCCCACTTTGTCCTTAATTAGTGGAACTCTTCAACTTCCTCTTATGTAATAGTTCATTACCATATCCCACTCAATCTTAGCACACAGTCATCTGATATATATCAGATTCTAACAAAAGACCCAGCTTATTCAGTAATTCATTTCAAAAAGTAAAGGAAAATACTATCTCCATTTATTGTTACATTAAACCATGAGCCATAACCATCAAAGCTCCTTCCTAGTTTACCATAGTTCTAGCTTCTAAGGTCTGTTGAACTTGTTTCATGAGCATGGAATTTTTCTATTGCCTAACATTATATTATAGTTAGGTCTTGTTGTCTCATGAGATTCAATTTTCACCACAAATCTCACTTTTCTAATGCAATCATTTCTTGCCTTGTCCTTCCCAGCCTTACCAAATTCATCTTGTGTTTTTGGCATTTCTTTGTCAGCCAAAATTCCATGGCCTTGGATTTAATATACAAATCTTAACACTAACATTGTGAGAAGCAAGCATGGCATAACATTTTGAAGCAATTCCTAATAATTCAAATCTCATGGGACAGTGCCATCATTGTTTTCTCATGGAATGGGATGCACCACCCATCCACTTGAGATGGGGATGTATTGGGACAAACCAAATGGGATGCTAGGATGATGGTGGGACAATCCTGTCCAAACATCTACGATAGTGCCCCATCTTGAAATCCAACAGGATGTCCCATTGTGACACAAATCCTTGGCAATACAAAACATAGGCAGAAGATTGTAACCACTAAAATAATAATTGAAGTATAATTAATTTATCACAAATAGTGGTACCTTTTTCCACAAATGATAAAGTAATCTTTTTAAGGATAAATACATTGAGGCACCAGCATCATAACTAGTTGCAGCAATAGTATTGAGTTTAAAGTCATGATGAGCTTGAACAATGCTAAGCACAAATCCATGTTTCTTTGGCTAGTACTAGACGAACAAAGAGATGACATATGATAACGAAAAGCAAATACCATGGTGTATGTTATTTTCTGATGACATATGACAATTAATTATTTAAGAACAAAGTTAAATGCCAAACTGGGAATATGGGAGGAAAGCCTTTGTAGATGGGACATTATTTTCATATTCTTTGAACCATTATACAGAAGAATAAAGAGATGCAAAAGAATAAATATAATATCATAAATTTTAACGAATGGAGTGCTTTTTTCAGATATTACATCACTTGGGGCTCGTTTGGTTCACAGGAAGTGACTTACAGATAGGAATAGGATATCTGAAAATTAAATTCCCAAGCATAGAATGTCTAAACTATCACGTTTGGTTGATCATGGGAAACATGCATTTTCCTAAGAAAGAATGAAGCTGTCACGTTTGGTTGAACAGTTTCTTTCTCAAGAAAATAGTGCAGAATACCAATTATATCCTTTAGTTCTTAATTTATTTTTTTTTTGCCATCTAATTTTTTTAACTTCTATATGGGTTATAAAAAATGGTCAAGAAATCAAGATACCAAAATTCTAAATTAAGACAAAAAGTTTTAGATCAAGTTGACACCCCATAGATCCGAAGCATTTTTTTCTCTCTTCTCGCTCGCTAATTTGGGAAAAAAAGGTATATGACGGAAAAGAATAGCATGTTGGGAAGAAAAAGGAAACACACTGCGGTGGGAAAGTAAATCCTACGGTACCAATGGGATTTTATTTCCCATAAAATGCAGGAATTCAAATCACGTGGGAATAGAGTATTCCCACGGACGGGTCCTAAAAGGGCGAACCAAACATTCTAATTCGCGGGAAACAAAATTCCGCGATCTCTTTTATCGTGAACCAAACAAGCCCTTGGTGATGCCTTAGCAACTAAAGGAACAATTCTACAAATGCCTTGGTAATTTTAAGGAACATTTAACAAAACAAGAACAAGAGAACAGAACAAGGTAAAAACCATATGTTTGAAAAATGAAAATGCAAAGATGGACATGTGGTAAAACTAGGAAGCATACAGTAGTGGGAAGAATATAGCAGTCAGACTAATTTAGAACAAAGTAATCAAGAACCAATTAAAACGTTATGGGAATGTATAATAAATAACTAAGGAGGTCATGGTAAGGACAGGTGCTTAGATCTATTTCAAAGGGCAAGGGAGGAAGAAAGGGCTCGAGAAGGGTCATACTGATAATTGGGAAGGTTTAAAATAACAGCCACTGATAGGAAGATTAGAGGATAAGGGCTCATAATACCAAAAGGTTTATAATAGCAGCCACTGATAGGAAGATTAGAGAATAAGGGCTCAAAATAACAACCAGAAAATAGAAGGGAGAAAAATTAATGATCATAGTTTTGATTAGGTTACTTCATAAATTCATCATCCTGACACGAGGACCGCCTTTATAAATTCTATCATTTTTAATTTATATACCAAAAACATTGATAAATTACTACAATATTTTCTCACAAACATCAAAATGATGAACATCAACCATGCCGTCTTTATATGTTAAATGCCCTAATTAGTTTTAAATTTCATGTAAATTCCGTACATTGGTGCAAGCATGTCACAAGGATGATATTCAGTACAAGGTATTGTTTGGTCAGACCAACTTGACTAAAAGTAGAAATTAGTTAAGGTACAATTATAATGATGAGCAGGCAAATTGTAAGGCAACTAGTCTTCAGGAGCACTTTATCTGGCAGTTAGAGTAGATGTGGATGTACAAAGATGTACAAAAAAAATTCCCTATTGCCATTATCTCTCAATGGGAAGATGGAAGCATGAAAAAGGAGAAAATATATAAAACAGAAAGACTGATGACTAACATACTAAACTAGCAAGTCATTTTTCCTTGATAAGGCAGCTGTCTGACAAACACAAATGTTGTCCACTGGCTATTGTATTGTAGCTGCTACGATGGTCACAACATTTTGCTTGCCAAATCACATTAAGAAGATCCATGCAAGAGGAAGAGACAATCATGAATTCCACAAACTTAGGGTACCTATATCACCCCATTGGACCAGTAAAAGGATATCATTGGCCACATATTCTATTATCAACAAACTGCAACTATAACATTCATAAATTTTCAACAGATGGATAAATAGATTTTGTGAAAAGTAAAGTTTGTTCAATACTGAAACTTCTAGTTAACTGAAACTACAGTGGAAATATACAAAATCATACAGTGGACAAAAAGTATTTAATTTATGTTTTCCTACCTTCAACTGCAAGAGCAATTCGATCCCGCAAGATAGAAAGTTCATGCGAAGATTCATCTGACCCCAACAGTTTTAGATACTCCATTGCAGTTGTAAGAAGCCCTTGGCTGGCTAGCAGTTCAGCATAGTTCTCCACAAGCTTAGACAAAGATGCACTAAACTGCTTATGCCCACTAGCAAGGGCAAGGACTATGGTCTTTTCCATTAGATCCTGTGTTAAACCAAAAGAATTATCAATCTGCTGCTTATGTTATGATCATAAAACATTTATGTTGTGATGATAGAAAATCACCTGAAGAAGGTCAACATAAGCCCTCCCTTCACATTCAGATTTCAGGTTGCGTGACCAAATTTCCACAGTTTTGTCAATATTTCCAGCACAAATGTAACATAAAGTTGCTGCAAGTGCGTTGCCACCAGTCAAAAGTCTTGAAGCCAGAGTGTCACACAGGACAGTCCATTCCTCTTTCTGTGCAAACTGTTGCACAATGAAGACAGAACAATTCATGATCAGAGTAAGTAAATCAAACACAAAAAATGATGCAGATTTAATGAGTAACGAGTCTCAAGTTAGGCAAGCATCCGGTCTTTAAGTAAATTTCACCACAATTATAAGCATCACCCAATAAGGTGATTCCATGGAAACATGATTGACAATTCAACGCTGTCAGTTGAACCTATGGCTTATTAGTCATAAATAGGTTCCTGGCCACTTAAGCACTACCATGAGCACAGGCAGCCACCAGCCCGTCAGATAAAAATACATCAAACAGTTTGACACTAGCCCCATAGAATCCACCAAATAGCAGAAAGAAAGGAAGACACCTAATATCTGCAGCTACAGTCCCCAAAAACAGGTAAGTCATTTATGATTTCATTTGTATTTCTGAAATTGTTTCTTCTTCCACTTATGCTTCATCTTTCTGATTCTATTTCGTCCAACCCTGTTAAACTCTTTATTATTTGTTTCTTTATTGTTTCTGTATACAGTCCACAAACTTAATTATTTCCATTTCCTTTCTCTTTTCCTTTTTCCCTCTCTCCTGTCTTTGGATCTCTCACTCACAACCCCTCCTCATCCCTTCTTCTATGCTTCATTACTCAATTACATTATTTATTTTATAAGTACTCTCACAGCAGACTCAAAACATTTTTCTTTCTTTTCAAATATCGCCTCCCTCTGCTTCTGGTACCTAACTGGAGGCTTCTACCCTAATCTGCCTTTATTTCCATGGCTCAATTCTTTTTCATCTTGTATTTCACATTCTTTGAGAAGTGCCGAATCAAAAACACAATGTGATCTGAGATGTTATCAAAAATATTCTAGTTAATCCTATGGCTATATTGTAGAAAGAGAATGGCATCATGTTCCACGCATCTGAAACATGCAAACCATTTTGTTTGGATACACTTCCAACCATCAAAACCAACAATTTAAATATTGTGACTGCAAGATACATAAGATTACTCGGCAACATTTGATTCTTTTTTATTGATTTAAGCATCTCAAATGATATAGATCACAAAAATTAGATCTCTGATCAATAAAGTCTATAAATTTCAATTTTGTGGAATGAAGTAGCCCATAAGCTGTTCTATAGAAAATTCCATATTTCTATTCACACCAAAAGGTACTATCAAGAATTCCTGAAGACTGTGTTAGCTTATTTCATAACATCAAATGAAAATCAGAAAACTTACTGTGCAAAGAAGAGCCAGTGTTTCCTTCCATGAATTCAATGGTCTGGTGTTAACAAGGCCCATGAGATCATTATTCACCATTGCCAAGACAACCTGAAGAGTCAATAAAATCAACATCATGAATATAAACTTCATTTATGAAATGCTACCATATCCTTTTCTAAACAAAATAAATCTTCCAAACATAGCCCATAAGAATTCCATTCTAATGCCACACAGAAACTTTATCTGGATTCAAGACCATCAGAATTATAAAAAAATAAAACATAAACAGGCAAACCTTTAAATAAGGTGAGAGGTTATTCTTAAGATACTGATCACGGGTGCTTTCCCACAATGAAGGACCACCAACATGTGCAATAACAAGTGCATCAGCCATCCTATTTGCTCCAACACAATGTAAAACTGCTCCCTTATAATCTCCAACAACCAAAGCACGTTGAATACTATCATCAATTGATGGATCAGTGGTCCCCACATGTTCTTGCTGTTCTTTCTGTATTTCCTTTCCATTGGACACATCGTTGTCTTCAGAGATCAAGCTATCATTGGAAGGTTGAAGATTGTTAAAGAAGTCATCTCCATTGTCAGTGGTGAATGCATTGCCTTCTCCACCTTCAGCCAATGCACCATTATCAAAACTAAGTGCATTATTTAATTTTTTTCCAAGAGAATCAGGCACGCTTTCACTTCTATCATCCGGCACATTGAAACCAAGATGAGCAAGTAACTTTGTCCTAGCTGTGCCCTCTTCCTCAAACATAACTTTCAAGAAGCCCCAAGTTTCTTTGTCATCTTCAGATCTGTTGAAAAATTAAAAATCAATTGATGAATTAAAGTCTAATATGTCTCCAAAAGTGCATTACTATACAGATATCACATACACAGAATCCTGTGAATTCTTTTCACATAAAGCTCGAAGTGAAGTTTTCTCCCCATTTTGAATTGCAGCTTCAAATTCAGTTGAGCGGCTCACCAAACCATGTTCTGTAACCAAATTATGCACATACACCTGAAACAGAAGGTAGATTATAATATGGAAGATAGAGAAATAGGAAAAAAAAGAAAGAAAGAAACAGCAGAACTATTACTTTACCTCAGAACCACTAGATGGAGTTCCTGGTGCAGAAGGATTTGGCTGAAATGAGACAAGCTTGCCTCCAAATCCAAACAATACACCTGTAGGACGTTTCAACCACTTTGGAGCTCTCAAGCGTGCTGAAAAAACAAGAGAAAGTTGTGAAAGCCAGAAGAGATTCGTCCAGCAAAATCACAAAACCATTAGCCACATGAAAGGGATGATATTGAAACAGCTAAATAAACAATTGAAACATGCATCCATATTGCGAATATGGCTGTTATGGAAATGGAAAAAGAACACAATTTCATAGGTGCAAAAGAAGACAACATGATAATAATTTTGAGATTATTACAGACATGAAGAAGAAACCAGAAAATGAGTTAAGCTTTTTTATTTTTTATTTTTATTTTCAGTTAATATGTTCTTCTATCGTGATTTCAATGCTTTCCATTTAATTCTCCTGGAAGTATGCTACATATTTTATATTCTCAAAACTTTCATACCAACTTTCAGGGCTAAATATCCAGCGGGTTTTGAGTCCTACTATGCACAGAATTATTGTCTAAATTTGTATTTGAGAATTGGATTGTTTAGGAAAGATTTTAACTTTAAAGTATTGCATAGGTGTTTTAACATGTTTTTCTGCCTAAGATATAAGTACAAAATAATAATTTTGGGAATTATTTGGTTATCTTGTGCTAGGAAAGAGAAAAGTTCTATGATGGAGTTTGAGTTATTTAGGAGTTTATGGACTAGAAAATCATCAGTCCTAAGTTCACATTCTCTATAAATAATGGAAATGCTTCAGGTGCGACTTCACGATGAAGTGTGGCACCACCATTATGTCTTGTAACTAGTGTAAGTCTAACTTCATCGTATCATTTCTAATATACATTATAATACTCGAACTTTTCTTAGGACGGCAAGTTTTAAAAAAATAAAAAGACTTTTTAATACCCTCACTACTAAGGGGGCTTCTAAAATTTTGGGAGGAGGCCAATATCCTCACTGTAACTAAGGCCCCCCCACTAATACACATGCCTCCACCTCTCTTCTCAGCTTACCCTCAAATAGTAACTTTGCATAACTCCTCTATTTCTCCAGAAGAGATTCAAGCTCCACGGGCACCAGCACCAGACATGTCCAACTCTAGTTACAGGTAAGTTGGGAATCCCTTTTGGTATTAGAAAATATGTTCTGAAGTCAAGGTGTCTATAGATAGGTCTTGGTTTCCACAAGGATTGATGAATTATGCATGATTTTTGGGCTATTTTTAATAACTTCGCTGGTTTATCAAGGTTTTCTGTTTTTTTTTTCTCATTTTTCTCTCAACCTGTTCCCCTCCTTTATGCAACCCCCTAACCTTTAACCTCTCCAACTTCATCTTTTTTTTCCTGTCATTGTCTGCTGGTTATAGAGAGAATTTGAGATCAATATAGGTCTGAAAACCTGCAGTACGCCTTTCTTTTATTCTGGTCCCAACACTGTGCAAAAGTCAGAAGATGCAGCAAAGTTGATCAGTTTCTGTGAAGGGGATGCCGGAGATGAAGGGAAGAGCACTGGATTAGGTCAGCCAACTGCTGACTCTTGACCAAAATAATTTGAGGAAAGTATTAGGTGGGGTATAAAAAAGATTGCAATCCATGTCAAATCAAATAACCAAAATATGTCAGCCTTATACCCAGGCCTGACCCATGGAGCTACTTGATCAAGTCAAGCAGAGGTTATCCATGTCAGTACTGGGTTGGGTCACTGGACAGCCTGAACCATTCACAGGTTCCTACAAAGCATAATCTAGAAAAAGACAAATACTGGGCAAGGGCATTTATATCAAAATAAATCCAAAAGATATTAACAGAGAGAATAGGCACACATTTTGAAACCTCAAGCCTCAAAAGTGCATTGTGAGCTCAATATTGACGTTAGAATATTTGAATTATGATCTAGATTGAAACTGCCCTAAACAATCTAAATCTCATCCTTCAATCAGGATCAATTAGGATCACAGAATCTAGAATCTGTAATATGGGTTATACATGACCTTGGATCATAAGACCCAACTTGATTATGTTATATACTTGTAAAATCATGTGTAAATCCATTCTCTACAATATATGTAACAATATGGAATTTATATTATTTACATCAATCTCTCAAGCAGTAAAATTCATGAGACTATTATTGGAGTTCATGAAGTTAAGAATAAGAGGTTTACAACATACTTTCAAAGTCTTATCATTGTTTTTTTATATAAAACATTCCACCTAAGAGAATAGATAAATTGATATGTAGTATTAATTATCAATTGATATGTAAGATTCATTATCTTCAATAACCAAATACACTGTTTCATTAGACATGCTACATATGGGGGCTTATGCTGATGGAAACTAGACTTGTTATGTATAGGCTTTTAATTATCTACTCATCTACTTTATATTGGACTCATATTTCAATTCCACATTTCTTTTATATTTGAAAAACTTTTGGAAGAAGCTTGGAAAAAAGTCACAATCCACAGCCCAATCCATGATCCAATCCAATCAAATCCCGTCTGTGATTTAGCACTGAATCCCAATGTTAATGACATTGGAGCCTGATATGTTTGTATGAAACAACCAACATGAAGGATTTGTTAGTTTCAATATAAGTATTACTTCTTAAACTTATAAGTATCACTGATTATCATGCTCATTAATCAAGTTATATTGGTGTCAACATAGTAGTAGAATGAAGGAATAAATATTCTTAGAAATGATTTTTATCAAAATGTAAAGTGTCATGACATATCGTTCCCATGATCCAATCAGTTTTGAGTCCTGTCTCATATAGTCTTGGCTTAAGCCTGGCTGTGCCAAACACATGCACAAGGATGGAGAAGCTGATCCCAAAGTCATGCAAACATAGAAGGCCAAGAAGACTATAAGAGCAAACAGCAAGGCAAAAACTTTAAATGATTTTCTGAAGAAGACTACAAGGTTACAGAATTCTTGAGACTTAGTCCAATAGCAGAAGGAACAAAGAAGAACTAGAGGCTCGTAGAAAGTTTTGTGAACCTCAGCAACATGGTGAAAACATAAATAGTGTGTCAATGTAGTGCAAATATATCCTAAAGCTTTGCAAATTGATGAACGATACTTAGCACGATATTAGATCCATTCTGGAGCTAAGTAGGAGGTACTAAAATGGGGAAAGACCATCCTTTGTCCTTTCGAAACATCCAGACCCAAAGAAGTACAATTGCCTAGGAAAGTCTGCACTCTTCTCTACCTAGCACAAAGGAATTTGCTGTAGGCTCAAGTGAAATGGAAAGATCCACTTGTGCAGAAGGGGGCTAATATACATTCAGTAGGGCTGTGATTTACACACAAGGGTGTTACCAGAACTTCAATATATAGCAACACACAAAAAACAAATTTAGCATCTACCTTGATTGGTCTAAATTTACAACATAGAGGAGTTTTATATGTGGTTTCAATCCCGATAGGATGTCCTGTAGGACTCCGGGATGGATTACCGTCCCAAGTATCAGAACGGGGCAATTCTGCCATCATCTCAACATCCCAATCAATGCATCTTGGGATATCCCTCATCCCAAGCACCAAAATGAGGCATGATAACAGCACATCTTGTTCCATGGAAAAAAAAAGACAGCCCCACCCCATGTGATTTAAAACTTAGGTTTCATATCAACTAAAGGAAAAGACACAGAAGTATAAAAAGCATGCCAAAACTACTGAATTCAGTGTTTCTAAATTCGGATTGGCTGTGAGTACTTGGTCAGGCATAATGGTTAGTAAATACTAAAATCGAGCAAAATAAACTACAGAATCAAGCGACTTTTACAGTTCTAAAAGTTTATGATGCTACGTTGAGAATAATTGATTTATCAAGTTCATAAATAGTGGAAGAAAAACTAAATTGAAATGTTGCTATGTTTTAATTACAATACTATCATAATCAATAAAATGCCAGATACAATAAGTGCATGCATGCCAAGGATTCTAGAAGTCCAGAACATAATTATATGTTTGGTTTTCCTCAGAGAGAATTGTACATAAAAATACACAAGACAGTTGCTGCATGGCGAGTAGAGGTGGGAAGAAAATACGTTAACAGTCAGTAAACAAGTTAGTATAAGAAAAAGTCCTAAAACAAGCAAAAAAAAAAAAGAAGAAGAAGAAGAAAACAGGTGACTTTCATTGAAAAATAAAACAAGCCCGGAAATAACTGAGAAATAGAGATAATAGCTGACAAGCTAATCTATAATGGTAACCCACTAATTTCTCCAATTTAATCATGTTGACTATGAGTTTCCCTTGTGTTCCCTTTCACATTACCCATTCATTTCTGTTTCACAGAACCAAAACAAGCTCTTTCTTGATAGAATTCCCTAGGAAGCTCTACATGTGTGGAAACATGTTCCAGTTAACTATCAGTAAGATGCACTCAAGGGGAAATCATCTGAAATCTGTTATCTCTAGAAAACTGTCCAGAATGTTTGAATGTGCATTAGAATTAAACTGCATTACAAAAGGGCAAAATTATCTACCTGGAGCACCAAATTCACCCTCCCCAGCACCAAACCTACTACAAGCCTGCATTAACCACAAAAATTTAGTATTCTAATAATAACCTAAATTGAAACAGAACCCAATACAAGAAAGGAGTATGACTCATAATTCAAAGAAGAAATCTTGATAGCATACAAATCAGTATCTCCTAGTGAGAAAACATATGACATCACATTGTCACTTTTATATATGAACTGGACTCTGGATGAAAAATAAATGTAAGATTTAAAGTAAAAACCGAATGCACTGCTTCACCAAGCTGCTTATTGTAAAACAAGTAATTAATGACAGTCCATTCTGATATGAAAACAACATAAAACCATAACGGGATACATAGAGAGAGAACTAAAGATGATATCTAGGTAAACCAGGATCCCTACTCTAAATTCTGAAGAGGCTGAAGCAAAGGAACAACGAAATAAGATAAAGTTAAGTAAGTATCCAAGGGCCCCAACTAGCACACTTACTGAAAACATCACAAATTACCTCCAATTTTAATTGAAAATCATTTGATTACTTGTTAGAAACTTAGAATTTTTACATAACAAGCATCTACGGCATTCCACCAAAAAAAAGGGTTATATCTTGCATTACTCATATTACATCTTATCCTGAGGAAGCAGAATAGTCTCTTTCAAAATCCTGATAAATTGTTCAGAAGACGAATTCATGAATAATGGAACCAGCTATAATGCTAACACCAAAAAGCCCGATATGCAGGACTCCCAAGTCATTATTAGTCATATATCACTCTACCATTTAGGTTATTTTCTGCTGTTGTACATAGAGCTATCCACAATTATGGCCGCACCAAATGCCAGAAAAATAAAACGATTCCCATTAACGTAGAACAAGTGCTTGAGCATGGTGACTTTGAGAAGATTAAGAATTATTATAAGGTATAATATGGTTTTACCTCAATATTGTATATTCCAATTTTTACATCAAATGAAGATGCTGATATGACCCCTGGAATTTTTGGGTACCAGTGAATATCAAAATTCCAATTCGTGCTAGCTGGTAATTCACATACTATCTGCATAACATGAAACACAATAAGTAATAGGTGATTTGTTCAGTAACTTCACTGTTCACAATAGTGTCTATTTAGAGAAGCACTTGAGGCATTAAATTGCTTCCATACCTCCCCAGCAACTGTATCCCAGCAAATAGTTCTATTATCCTTGGCACAAGTAAGCAAAAATGAGCTGTCATAAGGACACCATGACATGGCGATCACACCTGGTTGATGCAGGAAACTCAAAATGAAAAAAGGAAACAAGGTTGATTTTCTTACTACAGACGTCTGGTTTTATGTGTGTTAGGTAAGATTAAAAAAATAATAAAATTAAAGGAAAGACACCAAGATAAACAGCCTGAAACATCTAAAACATAAGGCAAAGCAATAAAAGTCAATAAGTAACAACACTATTTGGCACAAATAGTACATATACACCCTTCTACCTTGCTGATAACTTATGCACTGTACATATCATAAACATGCTAAGGTACTAATAAGCACTATAACTTGTGCATGATATAGCACCTAAGTTTAACACCATCATAGCTAATGCACTTTGATACATCTCCTTTCTTCCCAAGTGCATAGGGCCATTATCCAGTTATAGTCCTAGCGCTCCAAGGTCCTGGAAGGGGCAAACTAGGAATAGGCCTAACCGTTAGCATCTTTTGCACTAGGTGGTTGCCTTACGACTTGAACCTCTGCCATTGTGCTCATCAGCCCAAGCTTTTAATCATTGCACGAAGCATCATTCTTTGTTCCCAAGCTCAGCAAAAAAAGGTGGAGAATTCGCATGAGGTTGATAGCCAATTGGATAAAGCAAGTCAAACTATGGAATGGATAAAAATTCTATAATCATGAATGTTAGGGTGCCCCCTCAGCAAATGAGGATCCATAAAAGCACAAATATATAGCAGGGACAAGGCTGGATGATAAAACATGTATTACCTACTTTGATTAATTGATGTTTTTCTCGTTATCAAGACTTACTAAATAAGCTATTTCACAAAACTTAATCCAATTGTCTTGAGATTTTCTAAACCTTGACATCTATTTGACCAAACTTAACCTAATTCTCTTGAGATTTTCTATACCTGGACATAAATTTATCTTGCTAAAAGCTCTTAAGATTTTGCATCCTTTTCAATGATCTCTTGATTTTGGTTTCTTTTTTATGGCAAATTCTAGATGTGACCCTTCTATACAGGCTACTGGGGTCAAGTCCTCATTCAACAATTTCATGTATTAACATTCTTATCATTCAGTAATGTTCCACCAATAAACAAAATCACATTGCCCATATTCTTACAATGCAAAATTTGATCTATGTATCTGATTTTGCTCTTCCTTTTCTTGGCTATTATGTAGATATCTTTATCACCTACCCTTGAATCCTAAACATCTTAGTCGTCGTTCTAACATTCCAAGTAGCTAAAGTAATCTTCTTTTGCAGGGCAACATTTCACTTTCACTTGTTGTTGCATCATTTAGTGCGGAGGCCCATCTTCTTCTTGCTACAATTGAGAGACAATACAACATCTAGGTGCTTCAGTCACTGGTATCCTAGCCAATCCTCACACATTTCTCACTATAGAGGCGAAGTCATAGCACATTGATTACACAAGACACTTAACTTTGCACATTTCTCAACAGAACAAAATCGATTTTTGGTGCACCAACACTTAAAAAAAATCTCAGATAAATCAAATAAATAAATAGAAAATCATCCGGCTATTGTAGTTCAAAGATCATCAAAAAAATTGCTAACCATGCTCCATAACCAAAGTCTACAGATCTGTAAAATTTCCCAGTGTCAAGTATTGGTTAACTTAGAAAAGACACAGATGGTACAACCGAATCACAAATCAAAGATGATGCACAAAATGTAAGATTCAAATATGCAATGAGATAAGGTACAAACAGTAATGCAAGAAATCATCAAAAACATAACTTAAATCCATACTGGATTGATGAAAACTAAAAAAAAAAATATTTACAGACATCAACAGGCAAAATGTTGCAATTTATACGGATAAGCAACTGGACCTTTTGTGTGCCCTGTAAACTCTCTTAATGGAGATATTGTTTTCCTCACATCCCAAACCTGTGAAAGAAACGAAAATGAACAATCAAGTCAAATGCATGTAGAATTGGTGGAAATGTCCACAATCTAGAACATTTACAGAAAAGAAACGGATAAGAGAACAGGTTTGATTCTGCTTCAGACTTGACTTAACTAGAAAAGCTTCAAGATAAACCAGTAACTAACACCTAACAAACTAACTGGTTTCAGCAGATTTAGGCTTAAACATTTCCATTGTCATTCTATGAAAAACACCTGTGAAACCAAAATTTCAAACTTTAACTCCATTGAAATATGGAAATGATTGCGATGATCAGCAATACAAAACATTACTCTAAGAGAAGGTGAACTGTCATCATCGGAGGCGACAATTAGCTGGGTAGAAATATCAGGATTCCATTGCAAAACAGAGCATCTACTTCTATTTGAATCTGAAAAGCTGTTGGAAAGCATAAATGGACACCAATTAATTAATAGTGGACATGGAGCACTAGAACTTCCCTCAAAATATTGAAGATGATCAGAATATATCTAACTTATGCACAAAGAACTTACCTTGTAACTGGTTTCTGCTGTCTTAAATCCCAAACCACTGAAAATATGTAAATAAAAGGGAAGAAAACCTTATGAGTTGATTATATGCTCAAGAGGATAGAAACAAAGACAAAACAAAGAAAATAGAGACTTTCCATACCAGTGATCCCATTGTATGAAGTGGATGCCAATATATGTTGAAATTTGGGATTCCAAGACACAAAAGAAACTTCAGTTTGGGAACCAGAACCAACACTCTGTAACAACATGACAGACTAAGTCTAATACTTTTATGTAATATGCAGAGTTATGGTTGCTCAACCAAATACGAACTTGTAGATTCAACCATTAAAAAGAGTTTATAAATCAATATCACATTCATACAATGCCACTTTAAGAGAACGAGCAGTGAATAACTACCACAGTGTGTGAAAGCATATGATGAGGCAACAAGGTTGTGCCCTGAATGCAATTTAAATGTGTGCTAAGGCTCCTCATATTCTTGGAATTGATATTACATTTCTAGACAAATGTTTAAACTAACTTCTATTTTTCAGCATAACAGCAATCTTCAAGAAATGTCAACATTTGATTCTGAAGGATGACACATGCCCATGATTTGTTTTGCTTAGCTGTAACTTTATTATCAATATTGATGCACCATATCTTCCCAATGGCACCTATATCTCTGGAGAAAATCCCTGGGCTCAGGGTTCTTTAAATTATTCAATTTTATGAATTTGGTCCTCGCCTGAATTTCACACTTCCCAATATTTTGTTGAGGTTCCAAACTTTTAGTCTCTGACATTGATAGTGTTGACAAAGTTAAGCATGTCACATGCATTCAAAAGCTAATCCCAAAATAGAAATGCATATAAAAAGTACTCAAATGCACAATCATAAGACAATGGTGTCAACCTGCTGCCCTAAATGTATGCAAACATTTAACCAAGTTTAAGCAACCTACATGAGTCCAAAAGCTAGAAAAATCATGCATACAAACATGTGCAAGAATCCACATATTTGAAAGGCGATAAGGATGCTTCTAATGATTTGCAAACAACAATGTTATTGATAAAGAAGCCAATTGAAGGTATCATTCGAAACAGGCAAAATCTATCTACCTCAATGGGGCACCATAGATCAATTATCAAAGAAACCTTGAAGTCACTACGCCAATCTCCTAGGACCATCCTTTCCCTAAATCAAATTACCATCATCTAAACAAGCTCTATAGAATATAGCTTCAATGCATCAATCTGATGCAGATACCGCAAAGCAGAATTATGATAGTAGCAGCGGCATGACAAGACAGTAGGATGCTGATGCCTAGCACAACCTGCCCTCAGATATCAACAACTGGAAGATTGGCCCAGAAAGAAAATCATAGTTGGATCTAGCAAAGAGGACTAGACCATTTAGCCAATTGGTTCATATGCTTTCTATCACAACCAAAATCATTCAAGTATGCTGCACAATCAGCTAATATAAATTTCAACATAGAGTTTGGCAACTTCATGCCGTCCATCCCCAAAATTCTGGGATTGCCATTTTGGAGGACTGTCTAAAGACAGATCGTCTTCTCAATTTAATCTTATACAATTTTTGGATGGACGGCTAAAATTAAGAAGAGACACTTCAAGATGCCCCCTACAATTCTGCACAATGAAGATTTGAAGGAACTGCTCTCCAACCTAGAACCCTTTGCTCAAGCAAAGCTAAAGAGCATGAGGAATAAGAATTGGATGTCAATGCTATTTATATTCTAATCCATTGAAAAACAAGAAAGAGAAGGAAGCTTTCTCAAAGCTCTCAACAGTCCACGTTACCAGGTATGTAGGGTTTCTGCTTTTCTTTTTCCCGGTTTTCTTTGTGTGCTAATCCTTTTTTGGTGTTCTAAAGCCAATGAAGGAGAAGTGGAAAAAGAATCAAACTTCAAATAGAAAGAGATGACTGCTCTCTCTCTCTCTCTCTCTCTCTCTCTCTCTCTCTCTGTGGGGTTCCCTATTGTGTTATACACTTCCCTATTGCAACAGGAGGATTAAAACGGTAGGAGATTTTCCTTAGTTCATATCTTTGTATTTGATCTCATAATATTTGATCATAGGAGAAAGAAGAGGAAAAGAAGTGGCAAAAATAAATAGTAGGAGATTTTCCTGCCTGCCTTGGTATTTTTTTTCTTCTTTATTTAGAAGATGAAATCTTTTCATTGGGGATATCACTAGTTCAATTTTTTACATGTATTCTAAATAAAATTTGGAAGGAATTCTTTTTTTTCAATTTAACTCATTTCTCAGTCAACACCAACTCCAAGCCACATTATGAACAACAACATTGTTTGGCTGGTTATGTAAATCTTTGCACTTCTATTTGTACAAGTAGTTTGTTTGAATTGTTTGTTATATACATACATACATATAAACCTGCTTGCTAAATGGCACCCATTTGTTTCAAGTACTAGACTGGCATACCTTGAGAGGAGGGAAAAGATTTGGCTCAGGTGGGTTTGCCAGATCCCAGATGCAAAGCTCTCCTTCATCGGCCCCGGAAGCAAGCAGGTTTGCTGAATGTGTGTTGAACTCCAACCCACGAACCTGTGGTTAAAATGACTCGTGAACAATAAGAATATAATCCAAAAAAATTACAATTAAGCATCCGCATAGATAAAAATATAATTACCGGCCCTGTGTGCTTCTCAAGCCGTGCAACAAAAGAACCATCTGGATCCTCCGAGCTACAATTCAATAGTATCTTTCTAGTAAGAATTGACAGCCATGATAATCAACCTTTAAGACTAGGAACACGTTAGGTTGGTAAGATCAAGGCATATGAATCAAAGACAAAACATGAGAGTAATTTACATTGAGATTTCATACCGAAACATTACCAAAATTGCCAAACATCTAAAATCTAACAAAAAAATCTGAACTTTAGCGTTGGAAACGATATCTTTGGTATCGAAATGTTGTTGCGTACTGAAATCAGATCGATTCTCGATCAAATCTATAAAGCAGCGAATTAAACTAGAAAATTCTCATCAAAAATACCCGATCAGCTTCAGGGGATTCCAGACGCTGATGCTGCCGTCGCCGAGGCCGCCGGCGATGAGACCTAGGGAGTAGTCCTCGGATGCGGATCCCGCCCGCCCCCAGGATAGGCGGTTGAAGCGGTCGGCGCTGGGGCAGGCGCCGACGACGGGGAGCTCGTGGCCGTCGGATTGGAAGTCCAGCTTGAAGATCTCGAGGTTGGCGGAGGAGCTGAAGGACAGATCGACGGCGCCGGCCATGGTCCCCGCCGCCAGGTACGGTGCGTCGGGGGCGAAGGCCGCGAGGGCCGATCGCGGCGCGCTCTTGATGCAGGCCATGGGAGGGCCGGAGATCTCGCCGGCAAAACCCTAGCTCGTCTCAGATCTAGGGTTTGGGAAAAAGAGAGCGGAATTGGCGATGGAGAGGAGGAAGAGGAGATGGCGATGGTGGGCAGTGTCTCACGCTTTATGGATTTTCCGATAACGAAGCTCTTTTGCGTTTTGTTAGTAGGGCTCTGCTCGGGCTCAGGGATTTTGTAGGAATACATTACGAGCCAGTGAGCAACGCTGATTCGCTGAATCACCGACATTTCGTACCCCGGCGAACGGGACTTCACATGTCGCACTACATTTGATGGATGGCTGTGATGGTATCAAATGATAGAAATGTTCTGAGATTAGTATGGCTCCTCATACGGCTGATGTATACAAGAGATAAATGTTTAATGGATGGATATCATCTACTCTGGTGCTGTGATTTTGCTACAATATTTTGTTTATGATTTTAAGAATATTTAAATAAATTTAATGTTCGATACTTTGAAATAAAATCTAAAATTATGGATTTAAATTTCTATTCTTTTATTTGAAGTCAACATAGAAATGAATGATTTTACTGTATTACTTTCAATATGAAAAAATAATAATTTTAAAAGATAAAAATACTTATAATATAAAAAAATTAGGCTTTGATAATTAAAAATAAAATCCAAAGAAATAATAAAAATCATTCAAGAATTCATATAGAGATCTAGCTTTTATTTTTTTTAATTTCTACAAATATATAAGAAAACCAAATGTAATTGTAATATGTTTGAAAGCCAGCCAATTAAAGTCCTGAATTTTTTGCTCATAAGCAATAAGATTTCATTCATAATCTCTCATATTCCCTATGCAAATAGTTGAATAAAAATAATTAAATAAGTAATAGTGTAATATTAACCGCTTATAATAGGAATAAAATAAATAAAAAAATAGGAAACATGTCAAAATAGAGTGAATAAAATAAATAATCATGCATATTTTGAACAACTATAATATTTATCTAAATAACTTTACAAATGTATATGCATTAAAAAAATAATATTAGAATAAAGTAAAGCATTATGATAAGAATAATAACACCTATTTATGATTTATTACTTGTATAATAAATTATTTTTCTAATATTAGATATTTGTTGATATACAATAGCATTAATTAAAAGAATATATCCATCCTATAAACTCATAAATACTTTTATTTAAAAGAATATGACTGTTTTACTATTATTTTTTATAATTTTCTATCATAAATATTATTATAAAAATTATTTTTTTTAATTATTAGCTAAAAGTTGGAGTTTAGAAATAATTCTCATTATTTTTATTTATTTAATTAATAATCAGATCTACATAAAATCTAAAAATTTTATGCATATAATAAAAAGTTAACTTTTACATAAACTTTAATGAAATATTTTATCATAATATCATAATAAATTGGTCAATATCGTTTGTATAGTATCATAATAAAAAAATAGAAAAAAAAAAGGTCAAAAGAAACTAGCTCTTGGTCAACAAGGGTGAGAAAGAATAAGAAATTAAGAAGTTAATAGCTAAGAATAGTGTACGAAATTAACTGCCATGCACTCATGCCCACGAAAGCAAGTTTTGGGCAAATTTAAAATGATTTTTTATTCTAAATAAACTTAAGAGGCCTCACTTAATACATATGGCTAGTGGTGAGCTTTCTGCCCTCGCTAGCATGGCCTTTGCCTCTTGCCTCCTATTTTGAGCTTGGAGGCAACATGTTGCTCAAAAAGAGTAATCCTATGCGATTACTTTTCTACACAAACCCATTTCTCTTTGGGTACAGATTGTTGTAAGAAAATACCATGCGTCCTCCATGCCTTGGGCTCGGAACGATGGTAAGAACGCTTATTGGTGTTGGAGGGCTGCTACCTCTTTGTTGCAGTGGATCTGGGATGGGCTGAGCTATACCACGGATAATGGTCTGACTGCTAGTACTTTGAACCATCCATGGATTTTGATAAACATGTGTAATGTACAAACTTACGTTTGCCAAGGTCTTAAGCAAACCAATCTGTTACACTAATCTGCAAGATGGGTAGTTTTGGGCTCTTATCTTTTTTAGCATTGGCTACATTTAAGACATGTTTGGTACTCATTATGAATTGAAATGGGATTGAAATTGGCTTTGCCGGACCCTTGTCTTTCCTGTTATAGGGCTAGCTGGCTCTATCAGGGCATGTTTGATGTTCATTTTGGATTGAGATGAGATTAGATTATTAATCAAATTTCAAGCTCTCCTTTGGGTTTAGCAATCCATTTTTTTAGACATATTAAATCAACATTTTAATGGAGCTCACGGTATATAATTACCTCTCTTTTCCTTCCAAACATTGGATTGTATTAGATTCTAACGATTTAAATGCAGCTTTAATGGTTTGCGGCTAACCAAAAAAAAAAAAAAAAAGAAAGATTTTAGTTTTTTTAATGGTTCTTATTAGGGTTTGAAAATACTTTGAAAACTGCATGTTATCCTAATGTAAAATTTGATAGTATAATTTTATTGAGAATTTTATTTTTTAAATAACCTTATATTTGATAATTAAATCATCAAGAATATAAGACTAGAGCATTTGATAATATTATTATAAAATTATATATCAAACAATACAATATAATATAATATAAAATTATCATATTTGATAATAGTATATAATATTATAATATATAATGTAATATAATATTACTCATGGGTGATGAGAGCGTGGGTTAGGAGGAGGACACGGATGAGGGTGAGGGAGGATAAGAGAGTGTGGGTGTGAGACCAGACCTGAACCGGATCTGGTCCAATTGATCAGTCCGGGTCAAGCCAAGTCAACATAAAAAAAAAAAAAAACAGAAAGAAAGAAAGAAAGAAAAGAGTCGTATCTTTGGAGGAGACGAGTTGGATCTTGAGAGGAAGCGAACTCGTCTTCCTCCTAGATATGATGTAGAGGCAGAGATAGCTCTTATCTTTTAAGTTCGCGCTCTCTCTTTATTTAATCATCAAAGCCTTCTTTGGCCATTAACGAAGAGAAAGTAGAGCCCAGGCCTGAAATATTTAGGTTTAGGGCATCGTTGAGAGAGATTAGAGAAGAGGAACAGAGAAGAAGAACTGGTCTTCTTCTTTGGATTCAACCAAGATTTTTGCCTATAAGTCCGTAGATTTTACTTATTTTTTCTTCTCCTTGAATTCCTGGAAACATTGGCCTTCAGTTCATGTGGATTTGCAGCAAGATTTGGAGATTTGAATGGAATTCTTGGTGGCTCTGTTTCAGGTTTAGAGTAGAGCTAAGTCAAGTTTTGTTTTCTCATCGGCATCTTCCTTCGCTCCGGCATCGGAATTCAGGTAAGTAACCTTCTGTCTTATTCTTCTTCTTGAGCTCTTGTTCTAGGGTCCCTAGTTTCTAGGTTAGCCATTGGCAATGAACGGAAATAAGGAGGATTTAGGTCCGATTGCTCTATTAATGGCAGCCAGCAAGAACCACATCAGAGAAGAGCTCCGGCAAAGGTCGGTGTTGGTGGCTCAAGACCAGCTGGGATTCATGGTCATGTTCCTTCATTCCATGGATTCCGCCATCTAGAGCTCTGCCCTGTTTTCTAAATAGAGCTTGCTTAAACATACATACATACATACATACATGCCCTGTTTTCTATATATGTATGTATGATTGTATGTATGTACGAGATGGCTAAAGGTTAATGACCTGTGACCTAAACCCAATTTTGGGTAGCCGTGGGGGTCTTGGTACAGGTTTAAATTAAATTAATTATATAGAAAGCTAAAAGTTATCTATTTTC
This sequence comes from Metroxylon sagu, assembly GCA_017589505.3. Taxonomy (NCBI): domain Eukaryota; kingdom Viridiplantae; phylum Streptophyta; class Magnoliopsida; order Arecales; family Arecaceae; genus Metroxylon; species Metroxylon sagu. Next base: position 962,488 of record JACVBY030000519.1, read on the forward strand.
TTTTATTATTTTGAAATATAAGTGAACAACAATCTTAAGTTGTGTTGGTCTACCTGGGAATTAATCAGTATGGTAAGTAGGCTAATTTTAAATTAATAATTTTTTAATAAATTATTTAATTTTAAGTATTTATTTAGAAATTTATAATTCTAATTAATTATTATCATTTAATTATATGCAATTAATTAAAATATCAATGATTAATGCCCATTATTAAACAGCTAATGATTTGCATAATAAAATATATTTATTTTATTATGCGTAATTAAAATATTAATGATTAATGCCTATTGTTAAATTGTTATGATTTTGCATAATTAATTATTAAAAATCACTGCATTAAGTAAGTAGATTTTAAATGTTTAATTATTGTATTTATAAAATTTTTTATTATACTTTAGGTTTTGAAGAATGAATTTTAATTTTTATAAAATTATATGATTATATGAATAATTACATATAAATGAATGCAAATAATTAATGATAAATCTAACTGAAAATATGAAACTTTTAGTCCAATATGTAATGACAAAAAATAAATACTGGGACCTACTTCCGTAGAGGATATATGCGAAGATTCAACTCTCATTCACAGGATTAAATATGGTGCATTAGCTCAAGGATATATATGACTCTAGTTAGTAAACGTAGAGTATTAGTAAAATAATGACATGAAAATTTTTGATTATTGATGATATAAAAAATTGAACATGATGACATGAAAGTGTTTGTCTGAAAGGTTTGAGAACCAGTTTAAAGATATTTCCAGATTGATAAGTATTAGTATTTCAATAACGTGTAGAATTATAAGATGTAAGTTATCAATCTTTTTTTTTTCTATGATCCACTAGTTTATAATTAGTACTATTTATCAAGCATAAGTTTATAAAATTATATTATTATTATTTTTAATACAGTTAGATGAAATGAAGGCATGGTTAGAAGCAATACCTATCAGACCTTTTCTTTAATTAACTTATTAATTAGTTGAGCTATGATGTTAATTTTACTCGCTTGTTAACTACAGTGATATAAATATTTGTTAGTTTGAATGGACTATTAAATAATAGTTTTTAATCTATTTAAATAAATAATATTATATTATAATAGACTCCTTACATGTCTTGCGTGCGACGGATTGTCACGATCTAAATCCACCTTAGCGTTGGAAGCGTGACAATAGAGAAAGTCACGGGAGTACTCTAAGATTACCTATCTTTTAGATAGGAATTAGATAATATGGTTTGTGAAAATTTTAATTTATCGCGAATCAAATATTACATTTAGATTACCATGTTTAATTATTAATTATGCTAATCTTAGCTTATCATAGTAGATTACCACCAACTAAATGATCCCTAAAGGTGAGGATGTTTTGTTAGAAATTTTTATTGAATAGATTGCCTATTAATGTAAGGAAAATTCTTTTCTCTCTTGCTATGTTGACATATGTAGCAGATGCAATGTGGCTCCTGAAAATATCACAACTCTTTTTTGAGAGCAGGACATCATAGCTGGTGTGGAGTTATAAATGTTAGCTCCATTAGATTGGGCTCATGTTCTGAATCGTGGTTGGCTTGGCCCATCCTTTTGAGATGGTGCTTATTTCTGACTCTGATGGAGCAGTTGAGGCCCAGGGCCCAAACTATTATTTGGGCTGATCCATGAGGCAGTGCAGTAGTTAAATGTGATGTACTGAATTTAGTCCATTTAAATGTGGTATAATAGACCTATTTTAGAGAAGTTAAATGAAGTATAGTGGCCTTGTTTGAATGATAATGTGACTGTAATTTATAGACTTATGAACGGTTAAATAAAGATTTTGAAAAATAGTTTGTAAATTATTTATTGAAACTATATTGGAAATTTTGATTTAAAAACGATTCATTATTTCTTAGAAATGTTTGCATACGTGTTCTGCCAATTTTCCTTTTTAAAGTTGTATGTGGAATATTGATTTTGAAAAATAGTTAGTATATTATTATTTAGTTATATTTAAATATGAAATATTGGTTTTGTTAATGCTGATTTTTGATTTATTGGATCAACGGATGAAATTTGTTTGAGAAGGAAATTTGAATTCAACCTTAGCTTCAAGAAAGTGTGCTTAAGAAGCTAGGAATCAGCCTTTAAGAAATCAAGAGAGGAACGAAGTTTGCTTGCATTTATCTTCAAAATTCATTAAAGAACCCAAGGGGCTTCCTCCGATGATTAAGTCAGCCTTCAATTATTCCAGAAAAATAAGAGAATAGTGGGAGAGAGATTAGAGAAGAAGATAAAGAAGAGAATCCTCTATCAATTCTTTCTTAGCCTTGTTAAAGACTTTTGATGATGTATATATAGTTATTGGTGATGAGTTAACAATATTAACTTAAAGTTAGGCCTTCTTGAGATCGAATGGCTTATGATTTTTTTTGTGAATCTTGAGTAAATCACTTTGATCTTACTTAACTTAATTCAGTTATAATTTAGTTAATCAGATATTTATTTATGCACATATGTTTTCATTATAATTTTATACAAGTATTTTCATCATATTAATTTACCAAAATTCCAAATCATCAAGTGTTATGATTCAAACTTTGTTAACGATATTATTTGTTTGATGTATTAATACTTTATTAAAATCTTTTTCATATTATATTTACTCGGTACCCTTAGCTATGGAGTTAAATTTTTTGCTCACTTTTTTTTTTAGTCACTCTTCTCCTTTCTCTCTTTCAGAGTCCAATATTTAGGAGACAATGAGTTATATTTTCGATGCGAACATAGAGTGAGGTCTTAAATTAAGTTGGACCAACCTTGCTATTATAATTTTATGTTAGAATCCTCTTGATATTATAGTTTTGTAGAACTTCTTGCAACTCAAAAGTGTTTATAGATTAATCAATGTTATGCATAGTTATGGCATTGTTGGTAGTGAATTCAGATTATTTGATGTTAAATAATATTGAAACTTATCCTACCTGCACTAGAATGGTTTATTATATTTAGCAGTTGACATAAATGTGCAACAGATTAAATATTATCAGAAGGATTTGGAGCATCTAATTGCTTGTAAAGCTTGGTATGTGGCTTCTGTTTATTTTCATGATGAACAGAGGTCTCCATAGGACAATCCTGAAGCCAAATGGGTTGGATGGGAACCCCCCTGTCCATCTCTTGGCAATATCATGTTCACAAGAAATTATGACTCAACCGAGTGATCATTCTTCTCCTCTTACGTTTAACCGGAGAGCAGAACATGAAAGAAATAATCCAAGTATCTCTGCTCGCTTAAGAATAACCCCACTCGCCTAACTTTGACACTCTAGAGTTTTAATTATATATTGGAATAGACTGATAGATATAATTGAATTGATTACATCCCACAATTCTATTTTACAATAAATTTAAGCATTCAATTGAATAGATTACAGTTCACAAGGACCCTGAATGCTAGGATTATTCATCAAACAAAGTAAAGCAAAGATCTAAGACGTATCAGAGAGAGGAGACACATGAAGTGCTATCATCATTCACCAAACCACAGCCTGTTTCTGTTTTCTGAGGTACACAAGAAATTAAATTCCGCAACAGAGTAGTATTTCCAAACAATCTCTAATGACAGTGAACCTCTATCACCTCTATTTAATATTCAAGAACTTATTAATTGATCTAAATGACTAAAATGTGTTACATAGGATTAAAATTTTAAATCGACAGAGCCGTCACGGTTTCTCAGGTGATCGCAAGGCAGTTCCATCTCGATACTTGAGAGATCAACATGTTCGAATCTAAAGCCTGCATGATAAATGATAACCCAAACAGCAATACAAGCAACAGACCAAAACTAAAACATAAATAACAGAATAAGGGAAGTAAACTGAGAGAACAGACCCCAGTCCATAATCCAATTACTGGTGCAACGTGCACACAAGAAATTGAGCCACCACAACAGTGTGACCATTGATTATTTTTTACAATCCAGACAATCTATAATTACTGTTTACCATAATTCCACTCACATCCTCTCTTGCTGCTGCTGCTGCTTGTCATGATCGGTTCTTTTCTTCGGAACCAAGTACTTATGAGCTCGAACCAGATGCTTTCTAAACCGACCCAAATCCAAATTCACATTCTGGCGATCCAAGTAGAGTCTCTTGGTCACCTCCCACCCTTTCTTGGCCAAACTTTGGGGGTCCGTCAGCACTGGATCGCTCGTCTCGTACTCACGACACAACGAGCTCTCCCTTGGCAGAATCTTGTACCCCACGTACCACAACCCCAGTCTCACCGCCGGCTCGCCGTAGCAGGTCTCGGCGGCCCAATCCGTCCCCAGTGGTACTATCTGGATGAACACCGAGCCCGGCCTCATGAACAACAAATGAGTCAACGCAGCTCCATGCACTCCAATCATGGCGTCGCTCGAGTTCAGCGCTCGGTATATCTTCGCCAGCGCCATCGTCCGTTCTGGCCTCAATACCTCCACATGGAATCCAACCTCTTTTGCCAATTCCACCAGTTCGACCTCGTTTTCCATCACTCTCGATCCATTTCTCGATATGATGACAAGCTTTGGCTTGCCGGAACCCAGTGAGCTACTGGTGATCTCTTTCGATTGGCTTCGAGGCCTGTAGGCCTCGTCAAGCAGCTGGCGGAAGTCGAGAATCGTTTTATTGTTCTCCATTCGTGCCGCATCCACCGTCAGCTCGTCGTGAATTCTGAGTCCGACGATAGCTTCCGGGAAGCAATGAGTCCTCGAGTCGCCGGAGAACCTGAGCGGGGGATAGTCCGAGAGTTGGGACAGCACGTCCCTATACTTGGTGAACCACCAGCTGCGGTAATCCACAACGACGAACACCACGCGCTTGTTAAATTTCCGGGAGGTGATGTACAGCGGAATAATCCCATCATTGAACTCGTGGTACACGTTCCCGGTGTAACCACCGGTGGAGAACACGACCGCCGGGACCTCATGCCGGACGTCACAACCGCCTCCGGCACCGCCGGCGGCTGTGGCGGTGCCGGTTCTCAGGAGAAGCTCGTCGACGGTGGCCATGACGCTGGTCTCCCACTTCCGAGGGTAAGGCCTGATCCTTTCCTCCGACGGCGGGGCGGGGATAGCCTCGTTATTCCCGGGATAAAGGAGAATAGTCTTGGAATAAGACTGAGTTCGGACGTCGCCTCTCATGAGGCAAATATCGGTGCGGAAGGCCCTTCGATCGCAGCAGATGGTATTATTCGGGATAGCAAAAGAACAAGGGGCACTTGTTCCAACTCGGCGGATTTGTAACTCCTCTCCGGATTCAAAAGAGTCTGCAATAAAAACACCACCAACCTTGATTCAAAAACTTCCAACTTTTGGTCCGAGGAACGAAGGGGAGATACTTACAAGAGTGAGGACAAAGGATGGAGAAGGAAGAAGAGGAGCAGAACTGGAGGCGAGTGAAGAAGAATACGCTGCAAGAGACGAGGACGATGAAGCAGAGACGAGTAAGAAGAGCTCTTGAGCTTCTTGGGGGATTGGTCATGGGGAGAAGGGAGGCGATGGTGCTCCCTGGAGCTCTCGTTTTGGCGTCGCACTCCGTCTCCTTCGCCGATGGATTTCGCGATTCCGCCTGTCACGCCCCTGGTCAAAGCAGTGGAAAGGAAACGACGCAATCCACGCGATGGTTTCCATGTTACCAAATATAGCCAAGCACATCAGGCCGTAATCTATTAAATAAATATAAATAACCTCACTAAATATTTCTTAAAAAAATGAATTCCCAAGATTCATGTTTGGTTTACAGTAAAAAAATCACAAAATTTTATTTCTTGATAAATTAAAATATTTGGTTCGCCCTTTATACTCGTTCGTAAAAATACTCTATTCTCATGTTATTTAAATTTTTATATTTTATGAGAAATAAAATCGTACGGTGGAATTTACTTTTCCATCGCAACGTATTTTCCTTTTTTTTCCAATATACCCTTTTTTTTTTTCCACCGTATATATATATTTTTTTTTTCAAATGAGCGAGCGAGAAGGAAGAAAAAAAAAAAAAGCTTCGCTTCAGATACACGGTGTCAACTGGATCTAAAACTTTTGGTATCTTGATTTCTTAACCATTTTTTATAACCTATATAGAAGTTAAAAAAATTAGATGGTAAAAAAAAAAAATTAAGAATTAAATGATATAATTGGTATTCTGCACTACCTTCTTGGTAAAGAAACTGTTCAACCACATCTTTATTCTTTCTTAGAAAAATGTCTGTTTTTCATAATCAATCAAACATGGTAGTTTAAATATTTTATGACTGGGAATTTAATTTTTAGATATCCTATTCGTATATGTAAGTCACTTCTTGTAGTCCTCAAATTAGAAAAGGACTGCAAATTAAGGAAAAAATAGATCAAATTATAATTTTATCAATATAACTATTTTGCAAAATTTGTAAAAATTTCAATTAATTCTATAAAAGCAACCATTAAGAAGGCTCAACAAAAATTAAAGGTAGGTCGATGCATCTAATACTAAAACTAATCTCTATATTAAAATAATTATCAATTAAATATTAAGATAAAATTATATTTTTAGCACCATAACTATATTTATAAAGATGTACCAATTCGTTCAAGATTAAGACCTTGATCTAAGTTCATCATCTAATCTTTTCCTCAAAACAACTTCAAATTAAACATTAAGATAAGACTATAATTTTTTTTTAACATAACTATTTTATAAAATTTTTAAAGGTTCTAATTAGTTTTACAAAGCCACAACAATTAGAAGAGTTCCAACAAAATTATAAATACTACAATAGTCCATTTAAAACTAAGACATCATTCTAAATTTACTACCCAATCTCTATCCCTTTATTAACATAATTATTTTGCAAAATTTTGAAAGATTTCAATTATCTCTATGATATAAAAATACTTTTAATAAAATTTTGATGCCTAAGATGAATAAAATTGTTAATAAAGTTAGGATTTTATTATCAATATTCTATATATAATGTTACCTGCGTCTATTATATGGACTAACCTATTATGATGGCGTCTATTATACATAAATGGTAGCATTTGTTACGAGACAGTTGTAGAGATTGCAACTAATAAATTAGGAACTTAATTACAAAGATTATGGTTAATAAATTAGTAGCTTAATTATAGGGATTGCAATCTGATGTAGTATGTTATATATATATATATATATATATATATATATATATATATATATATATATATATATATATATATATATTGGATTCATCAATCGAAAAAGGCATTCGAGTATCGATTATTTCATCACAATTTCCTTTCCATTTCTCTTATTATTGTTTTTATCTCTCGTCATCTTTTGCATCACCAACAAATTCAAACATGAGAAGAGCTCTCAGGTAATCAAAGTGGTACGAACCACAGGGTCCCATACAATGTAATAGCGAATGACCCAACCAGTTCGATTTATAAGGTAGAGTAATCTTTGATATTTAAGCAATGATATATGTTGTCATGTTACCCTAGTGGGCTATCATCTAGAGGATGATGACTAATTATGGTATCAAGTAATCAAAGAAGTTTCATCACTTAGGAAGATCTCAATGTAGGTCTACACATTCATTTTGGGATGACTTAACAAGAATACCTTGTTGGTGATTTTAATAAATTAAAGCAGAATGATTTGGTATGTGAGTACCAAATTCATTTTGAAAGGTTGCTATCAAGGAGTGGAGCATTGATGGATAGGCAGTAGGTAAGTTGCTTCATTAGCAAGTTGGAGAATATCCTATGAGTATTGATGGATAGGCAGTAGGTAAGTTGCTTCATTTAAGGGGGTAGACAACTAGCACCCAATCTTTCCTACAAGATATGTAGAAATCAAATATGGTAGGAGTTGTCTGTTTGAATTAAAGCTACAAGAGACAATGTATCTACTCCTCAATGTTTGTCGTCGTTGATCAATAGATTTTCACCAATATAACTCAGAGAGTGAAGCAAGCACGGACTATGCTTTAGTTGTGATGAAATCTTCATGTTAGGACATCATTGTAGAAGGCTTTTCTTGACAGAAGGGATCTTACTTGATGAGGAAAATGAACAGGCAGTCAAGGGGGTGGAGGAAATGGTGTAGGTAGGGGGAGAATCTTCAATATCTCTCCATGCCATCATGGGATCCTTTGCTCCATAGACTAGGCATGTATGAGGCTTGCTTGATAGCTTGTTTCTTGAGGTATTGGATAACTCTAATAGTACTCATAATTTCTAGCATCTAGAGAAGAGAGGAGCTCTTTCGATATCTAAAAAAAAGGAATAATACTGAAGAAGAGAGGAGCTCTTTGGATGGAGGTGGCAAATGAAGACCAAAACTCGAGCTCCTATATTAGCTTTGCCAGATTTTTTCATTTCATTTGTTGTCAAGTGTGATGCATCTGGGTATGGTATTGGAGCTATTCCCATACAACAAGAGAGACTAATTGCTTACTTTAGAATGGTTTTAAAGGAGAAAGACTCTTTCTCTATGTACCTAGGATAAAGAAATTTTTCTCTGATTTTGGTTGTACAAAAATGGAGACCATACCTCTTAGGGCACCACTTTATTATCTGTATTGATCAAAAAGGCCTAAAACAATTATAGGAGCAATGGATTTATATAGTGACTTAGTAAAAGTGGCTTATTAAACTAATGGGATATGATTTCATCATCAAGATAAGCAAAGCTATACCAATAAAGCCACTAATGCTCTATCTAGAAGGCAGGAAGAAGGATCAATTATAGCCATCTCACGACCAATTCCAAGATGGTTAAAGGCTATAAAGGAGGTGAACCAAATCCATCTAGAATTGAAAAATATTCAGTAGTCATTTGATATAAAAAAGAGTGTGGGATCATGGCAACTCAAAGATGGTATTTTTTTTCCTTCAAAGATAAAATTAATCTTTTTAAAGAATCCGAACAAATCAACAGTATTATCAAGGAGGTTCATGATAGTCATATGAGGAGGTTCACAAAACCTTACATCATGATAGAATTTATCTTTTTAAACCAACTCATCGTATATTCAAGCCCGAATCATTTATATAGGCTGCATTGTAGGAATTTTATGGGATTATATTTGTAGAATTTGAGAATATTAAAATAGTAATAAAATAAAATTTCATTGCCATACTTATTTGTGCTATGATTTATGCAAGAACTGTACTTACCAGGAATGCTTTGGCTTGGATCTTCCTCTTCTTACTCTTCCTCCGAGCTTTGTTCTTGATGGAAAAAATTGATCGTAGATAGGAGGAAAGAAGAAGGGATCTTATCTATTTATAACAAAAATCTAATAGACATTCCTATCATCGGATACTATTGGGCTTCAGGCTCATATAAATCACCAACTATACTGCTTAACAGGGGTGCACTAAAGCTTAAACTATGTAGATCATATTTATTAACAATGGATTCATTCAGCTTGTATTAGTAGATCAAATTTGTTCAACTAGTTTTTGTAAAATTTAAATCACTAACAATTAATAATAGCCCACACATGAAAAATTTCTAATATTCTCATATTGGGGCAATATTAATTATAGTTGATTAAGCTTTGAAAATTTTTATTTATTTGAAAACAACACTCTGCTAACTAAACTTTAATGTGGCCATAAATTTTTAGAAATATTTGGTCCTTTAACACAATACCTCAAAAAATGATTCGATCAAGTGAAAACTACCAACACCAAATCATGGCAGTCGTTATGTATTTTATTGACATATGATCAATCTATAGTGATAAGTATTATTCAGTCCATCAAATAATTTTTTATAAAACTTTACGCTTTAACCGAAGCTAAAGAAATCTCGTATGATATCTGCAATATGCTTTGTATATCCTAAATAAAATACCTCGAGGTTTTCTTTATGATGTCACTAATGAGACATTCATAACTAATACTTAAGACTGATTCCGCGTCTCAAGTTTTCAATATCATGATATGTCATATATCAAGAATGTACATACAAATATCAAGCAATATCATATCACTAGAAACAAAAGGAAATAATGACGATCATCATAAATATACTCTAGAATAAAATGAGTTCTAAACAATAAATTAATACATGAGAGTTCTATTATATACAATCAACTCTGATTAACTAAGTATATTGAAAGATCCTAAAATATCCATATCATCATATTTTATAATCAAATAGGTCAATCACTTGGCCAACAAAATAGTAATCATGCTTTTTTTTGTACCAATGTACTTAACAATAATATCTCCTTTCTTTATTATTTTTCTAACTATGAGATATTTAATGTCTATATATTTAGACCCACTAATAATTTATTGTTCTTTTTAAAAAGAATATAACATAATTGTTATCACAGTAAATCTTTAGTGGTTTAGAGATGGAACAAATAATATTAAGCTTTTAAATAATAGTAATCTCTATATTCAGAGATGGAGTCAATATTTATTATGCATGTAACAAATATAGCTTGCATAATAAAAAAGCCATAAGTATCTCTCAACACTAATATAAAATATGGCTCCTTTAAAAAATATAGCCAAAAGTGGATTTCATATGAATAAAACAACTAGCATAATTTGAATATGAGAAATCAATTACTCGAGATCATCCATCTTCCTATAGATAAGCATAAAACCTCTTTTCATTCTTATCAAGTACCTTATTACTATCTTGGCAGCATTTTAGATTCAAATCAATGTTTGATAAATATATGTCTAGATCATACATTGCATAAGTAATGTTTAGTTTAGTGCAGGTCTATGTATATTATAAGTTACTAACTGCATTAATATAAGGTACAATATTCTTTATAGACTCTCTCTAAAAAATCTTTTTTTTAGGTATTAGTTCATATTAGTTCAAATGAACTTATCACCTTATCACCTTTCATCCCAAGCTTATAATTCTATATATTAAACCTACTAAGTATACAATAAATGTAGGTTCTTTGAAAAAGTTTTAACATAGCATGAGGTATAGCACTATGAAACTCAATATTAAGAACAAAAGATGAGACACTAAGATCTTTCATATCAAAAATCTTAGACAATAATTGCTTAGTCTTAGGTAACAATACAAGATCATGACTAGCAAGCAAAGTATCGTAGGATACAAGAAAGATGAATTTGCCCACTAACCCAGTAGTATAGGCATTCATTAACCTTATTCTTCAAGATGACCATTTAAGAAGGTTGCTATTATATCTATCTAGTGAAACTTTAAATCAAAATGAGCCACCAATGCTATCATGGTCCTAAAAGAATCCTTAGAAGAAATAGGTGAAAAGCCCTTATTATAATCATATAAAATAGCAGATCTCTTTTGTCTATTTGATCTCTTTATAGGTGTCTCTATAATTGTGAAAAAGATATTTCAACGGAAGCAAGATTAGGGATAAGATCTTTAATATCCTATTATTCACGATCTACTATCTTTATAGGTGCATGCATAATACCTTTATGTAATAAAGGTAAAAGACTCACAATATATCTATTTGGCTCTCTTATCAATAGATTGATAGCTTTCAATATGAGTAACATTAAGCTCTATAGAATTTAGCTATAATGAACTCCGCAATCTTGATGTCATATATAAGATAATAAAATATGCATTCCTTCGAATATTTTGGACATCCAAGAAAGCAACAATGAGTAGTCTTAGGGTCAGTCTTTTCTTAGAAGGATCATAAATTCTAACCTTAGCAGCATAAAAGTGGTTCAAATTAGGTTTCCTTCCTGTCAACATCTCAAATGCTATTTTGTGAATAGACTTGCTAAATACTTTATTGAGTGTATATAAAGCAGTCTTAATTTTAATGGCTTCTTCTCAAACAAACTTAGGAAGATCAGACCTTATCATTGTGCACCTTATTATATCCTTAAGGATACAATATGACTTTTAGCCTTACCATTTTAATCAAGGCTACCAAGCATGGTATATTGGGCTATAATCCCTTTTTTTTATAAATATTTAGCAAACCATCTTATTTGCAACCTTATTATATCATGTCTGTCATAATACTCACCACTCTAATCAGACCTCATAGGTTTGATGGCATTCTATAATTATTCCTTTAATTAGGGGTCTTTTAGATATCAACTTTTTTATATTAGGATAAGTGTATATTCATTATTGGGCGTTAATGATAGTTTATGCAAACCATCAAATAAAAAAACTTTCCAATCGGTCTTTCTATTTCTAATATGAAAATAATATCCTTATTTAACCAAAATAGAAACTGAGAATAAATTTTCCTTAAAGGATAATATAGAACAAGTTGAAAATCAAACTCTGAATTCAAAACCCAAGATCATGATGAATTCATCCTTAATTATTTTCAATTCTTAGTTTTATCCAAAACATTATATGTAGCTTTGATTTAGTTAAGCTCATCAGATAAGGAATCGAGGGCATGATGAATCATAAACTTTTCAAGTTTTCAATCTTAGGTTTATTAGACATTTCATGTCTTTGTCTTACAATAATCAAGAAAATTTTAGCATTGATGGTTCAATTAATCCACTCATAAGATGTTCAAAATATATCTTTTTCATACATGTAGACTTAAATGATATGACATTTCCTACTTAGCACAACATTCTTTTTGCACAATAGTGCTCTTATTAGTGGGCTTATGAGGTTTATTCTCATATAGAGTTAGATCAATATTATTAATCCTTAGGACAAGTTTTATAGTATCTTTCAACCTCTTATAATTAAAATAAGTCAAGAACTTAATTATAGCATGATTATCATTCACATTAAAATGGTTATAATTCACATTAAAGGAGATCATTCAGGACCAAGAATGCAATATATTTAAACATGGGGCAAAAAAGTCTTAATACCTTGAAAGATCTCTCTCTACACGAAGCAAACTATAAGAAAACCCTAACTTTCGAGAAAACTATCCCCTTTGGGTAGATAAATCCTCTAAACCAGTGCACTCTCTAACACAATGCTTCATATCTAAAGTTACAAAACACAATAAGCCTCTTTGAGCAGGTGATTGTATGCTATAATCTAAGATCTCATAACATTGACATGGAAAAATTTTACAAGCCTCAATAGGTGAACCATTTTGGCAGCCAAGCACCCATATCAACTTATAAAGTTCTTTCGAAATGAGATATCCAATGTACCTATAATAAGAGGTAGACTTGGCTATATTCGAATGTAGCAAGTTTAGGATTCGATCATCTTTCCCACCCTTGGATCCATATAGATTTCGGAGACATACCATCTTTTTCACTTTTTTCATCTTTAGGATCCGTGAACCATGCAAATCCAAAGATGAAAAATATGACCGGATTTTAGCTTGACTATATTCGAATGTAGCCAAGTCTATCTCCCTATAATAATAAGCATATTTAGTTAAATGTATGCGTGTGACCTCTCCGTATGAGATACTTAATCCGTATGTACCTTTTTTAGGTTACAAAATACACTTGCAATCAAACCACAGGTCCTAAATTGAACAAACAATTATTTTATGTTTTATGCACATATTATATAAATTAAGAGTACATAAATTATTTGCTTTAAGTAGGCCAAAAAAAAAAAAAAAAAGCTACCTTTAAACTCTCAAAATACATAGTAATTTGCAATCAAATAAAAATTTCAATATATGCACATACATGTCAAGAAACTGGCAATTAATAAACAATAATGCATAATCAAACCATAATAGATGCATTAAACAATATTGTAGCAATTATGGTTGCATATATTAAACTTATATCAACTTGGTTTGTGACCCCAAAAAATAGGCCTTTGGTTCATAAAAAGTGGAACAGATATTCTGCATCATCATCAGTACGAAACTTTGAGCTCGCGCTCAATGGCTCAAATCCAAGCCATGCCCCCGAGTCACCAGTATCCTATTACTCGTGGTTCCAATGCAGCCAATGGTTCAGATCAGGCCTATGACAGGCTAACCTGTGGCCCAGAAATAAAAGCATAGCTCAAGACCCATGGCCTATAGCCCAAGCCAAAATGGTTGGGAGTGGGACGAACACAAGCATGTCTAAACAAGTAGAGGAATAAAGATCCTCGCCATTGACAGTGACATCAATAAAAAGTTCTCAGCATGAAGCAACTGGAAAAAAAAAAAAAAAAAAAAAGTACAACAGACGCTTAGCAATTCTGGTCCAATTAGGCAAAGTTCTGACTTCTGTGACCATGCAATAGGTCAAGGTGGGCCTTGACCATGACCTATGCTCCCTCCATAAATAATAATAGTAAAGTCCCTAAACACCAGGTGAATAATATAGTTGCTAGTGACACCTGTATCCACGGTCATCCCAAGCTATCAACATAAAAACTTGGAGTTCTGAATGCCAACTCATCATCAACTCTTATAAAGAACTCATATCAACGTATCAGTTGCAAGATCCACGTAAATAAACCACCAGATCCCCATGCAAATCCATGGGACGAGTTGTGAGATGGTGCCGATATCCAGCCATTTTTTTCGATACGGTGTTTCGAAATTCCTAATGACTGAAATTAAATTTTTTTTTTAAATAATTAGATCCATCAAATTAAGAAAACTTATATATCAAGAAATTCTTAAAAAAAAAAAACGAAACCTCGTGAGCTCTTTGGTCAAAACAGGGCCACACTAGGCTGTCGTGGAGAATCAACCGAATTTCTCAGCGATGGTGCCGATGTCGGAGAAGAGGATGGGAGAAGGGTCGTGGCCAATGGTGCCCGATTGAGGATGACGGCGAACAAAAGAGGAATCATCCTCCCTAGCCAGTCCCTTCTCCTCTCCTTCAATCAATTAACAAGCTATAGCCATGAGAAAGATGGCCAGCAACCATCATCGGAGACGCTAAAATAGGGGAGATTCCCTATGGTTTGGATGGAAGAGGATAGGGGCCCTTGATGTGGTAGTAGTCGATTGGCTGTGAGATTTGGGGTCAAAGGAGAAGAATGGTCGCCTAGGGTTCTTGATGGGGTGATACATGGTTGAGAACAAGCCTAATTAAGGGTTTTGGTGGAGGAGAAAATCCGCTCAACAGCGTAAAACAACCGATGGGGAGGGGGGGGGGGGGGGGGCGACACTGATGCAACCATGAGAAGAAAAGAAATGGGTTTTAGTTCCAAGGCCAGGGAATTCACCAAATAAAACCTTAGAGTTCAATAAACCCTTATCCAGTCCAAGTCGAAACAATAGTCAAAAAGGTTCATAAACTCAAATCTATAGGATAACAAGAAATAGAAATTTTATAGGGCAGCATATATGTGAAATTTTAGAATATTAAAATAATTATCAAATAAAATTTTATTGATGTACCTATTTATTTTATAATTTATATAAGAAGTGCACTTACCAAAAATGCTTGACTTATATATATATATATATAATTTTTTGTCCAAATGATGATCTTGATGGAGAAAAACTATCATAGGTATGAAGATATGAATAGAGAAAAAATAATCTATTCTATTTATAATGAAATCGTAATAAATTCTTCCATCACGAAGCATTATTGAGCTTATAATGAAATCTTAATAAGCCCTTCCATCACGAAATGCTATTGAGCTTCAACAGGCTCACACAAGCCATATTGCTCAACAAAAGGTGCACTGAAGTTCAAACCATATGAATCACATTCATTAACAATGGGCTCATCCCACTTGTATTATTTAATCAGATTTGTTCAGTCCATATTCATAAAATTAAAATTACTAATAATTAATAGTAGCCCACATATATAAAAATTCTTCAACATGCATTATATGAGAAATATAAGTAAGCCAATATTTTCAACAAGATTGCCAAATGCAAAAAGCATTCTGTTTGGCAAATTATAAAAAAACAGTGGACTTATGGAGGTAAACTGACAGCAACAAATAGGCATTGCTTCTTTATTCAACAAAGTTTCACTTTCAAAAATTTCCGTCCAAAAGCTTCAAGACGAAGCAACTACTAGTGCAACTCATAAACTGAGCAGCATAAGAGATAATCTCTCCCCTTTTCTGCAGCATTAGACTCATAACCAATTTTTTATGGCCTTCGAAGATGACCGAATAGGTGGAGTCTTTGCACTTTGGATATCATTTGAATCTGCCATGAAACAGAACATCACACTTTCCTTAGTAGTCAGTAGAGATGGTATATGAAATAAAATTTAGTATGGAAATCGTTGTCAAAAAATACTAGATATCTGTACCCTAACTAGCTATATAAAGGACTATTATCTTTACCACTATATAATCCACCCATCATAGTTCTTAAAAAAATTTAAAAGAAAAATATAGATTTCCATAATTTGTGAAACATACAAGCTTATGCACATGTTCATGCACATACACACATATTAACAGCAGATATAGCATACATGACCATATGGAATGGAAGATAGACAAGCTAATGATGGTCAAATACAAGAAGTCCCACAAAAATCATAGCCTTGCCATTTAACTAGCCAGGGATAGCAGGTCTTGGTTTATGGAAGAGAGAGGATACCACAAAATATGCAGAGAGGAAGACAAAATATTCAAAGATCAGAAAAGACATTCAACGGATCATATGCTTGCATTCTAAGAAGCTAGACAAAGTCTACACTCTTTCTGAACTGAGGACAACTGAGCAGTTAATATAATTTCAAAACAACTAAAGACCACAAAAAGTTGATAGGACCCTAGAAGTCTGGATATAAAGCTATAATATCATGTATTAATAACACGCATCATTCTTTATGTTTTTATATTATTCAATTATCAATTCATATGTTATTTGATGCATAGGTGAATTTCCTCAGAGGATGAATCTGCTATCAACAAACTTTGTAGAGAGCATTTAACTATCCAGTTTTCTACTCACATGAATCCACTAATTTCCCACCAAGAGAAGATCTCCGTGATAGATCTGAACCTAGTGTCTGAACATTGGTCAATGATTGCCTCCTCCGTGACCTGGCATCAGCTGCAATTGCTGATTTTGCATCAATATTGTTGCTTTTAGCAAATTTTGAAGTTGTTTCTGATGGACACTGGATGTTCCTGTAATTTAAAAAGGAAAAAATTGTGAATTCTGATATGATTTTTTTCTTAAAAAGAAGTGATATGATTTACAAATAAATTCCTTCCATTTTGCTCAGCCAAACAGATCGAACCATTTAAAAATATTCAAACACGTCTGCAAATTACCTTCTTTCAGAGCCATGAATAAATTTTCCAATGCTCTGTAGAGATTTCCTTATATGAGAACCTCTGGAGCTAGCCTTAATGTTGGAGCTCCTTGACTGAGATTTAGTAACAAAACTGGTCTTGTCAGGAGTTGTTACCAACTCATCGAAATTCACTGCTGGATTAGAGGTTTTCTGATAGAGATCTATTTGAGATCTGCTCTCCTTGGGCAGCTGATTGCAACAAGCTGAATTGCAAGTACCAGGAGAGCATTGATGAACAGCCTCTGTAGCAACTATACTGCAGTTATTCTCATTGTGCAAGCTTGCTTTTGCATCTGCAGAGTCTTGGAATGCCACTTGAGGACAAAGTATGTTCTCTTTAAGTGGCTCTCCTGCAGAGAATTTTGAATAAATCTGCCATCCAAAAAGGAAACAATCAATAATAAATTCAATAAATAAATAATAAAATTCTATAAATGATGATAGCTTTACATGTGATTTCAGCATCTTTCTTTCATCTGCATTGTTCACTCTTCCATTCTTCAGAACAGTAGGATTCTCGATGCTCAACCTTCGTGGATGTGGATGTGGAGGGGTGCGCTCTGTAATTTGTTTTGGTCTCTCCGAGTTTGGAGTATTTTCTTTCATTTTTTGTGACAACATGGCCTTCTCGCCTTCCTTGATTGCTAATGCCTTCTTGAGACCATCCATCTGCAAAAATATAGCTATTATCTTTATTATGCACATGAGGTAGGATTATCATGCATGTGCCTCACAAAAATTTCAAAGAACAACTTTCAAATCTAACAGAGGGCATGTGAAAATATCAGCATTTAAGTTTTTCAGATAATGCAAGTATGCATGCCATTCATGGCCAAATCATTCACTAGTACCATGTATGAACTATATTAAAATGCTACATATTTTATATCTGTAGCACATTGAATATCGAACAACTGATTGTATTATCTAATATCCTATTTCCTTTTTCATATGAATAATTAAGAGACTGTTTATATGTCTGCACATAGTGTCCATTCAATATATCCCACAGAGGCCGAAGACAAGGAGTGCAGAGTGGAAGAGAGTAGGCAACGTGCAAGTGGACTTTGTTGGGATCTCAGAATCCTTGAAAAATGGAGACACCAGATTCCTTTTCAGAAGGCAGTTTCATGTGTCCGTCTTAAAGTTTTGTGAGAACTTGGCCCCTACTGAAGCACACTTTCTCTCCTCACCTTTACGTGTTCCTCCTCAGGTCTGGCTCATGTGGGAGATAGCTCACAGTTACCACTAACCACAACCAGAAATCCAAAAAGGCCCTAAATTAACTGCAAATACCTCTTCATAACACAGTAGGACACTATAGTACTGCTGTGTGACTTATAAATGGAAGTCTATAATATAATATTAGCAAGCATGAGAAATCACAATGTGCAAGCAAGGCACCAGGCATGATATAGAACCCAAAACTTATTTTATAACCAGCAGTACCTGTTCCCTGAGTTCCCTTATCTCAACGCTTTCTTTGTTCAAATGAGCAGCACCCAGTTCAACAGTGGATGCCCTTTGGGCAAATTTCAGCGTACTAATTGTTTCCCCATAAAAATCAGCTTCTGGGCTCACATGAGCAAACATTAACATCTTCGCATTTCCACCTACAATGAACATATCAACAAATGAAATAAGAAGCATTTCCCATCCATTTTAAAACCTGGAAAAGGTTTATAAAAAAAGGGGAAAAAAAAAAAGAGTTGAACTAGCACCTAGTGAGTTCTGTAACAACTGTGTGAGCTTGCTATTTCTGTAAGGAATGTGAGAATTCTTCTGAGCTAAAGCTGTAATGACATCTCCTAAACAGGAAAGAGATTTGTTGATATGCTGTGCCTCTTTCAGTCTGTCTCCAGTGGCTTCAGATTTATCCACCCTCTCACTGCCAGCAAGGTCCACCAAATGCAGGCAACTCCGAATTGCGCTGCCTGAAACGTCTTTACCATGCACGTGCACTGTCAACACACTGCACACAAAATTTGTTATGGTCAATACTAGGAGAAATCTAACAGACCATAAGGCTAGCAGCTACCACGAGATTTATAGTTAGCAACCTGTGAGAGCGGCTGCTTCTTTGGTTCATTGCTGTCGAGCTAGATGCACGATTCTTATCACCCAATTTCATCAGATCAAGAACATCAGCAGTAGATTGCACAGGAAGCATTTTGGCATCAGGAAGGCTCAGCCAGCTTGAACAACTCCTAATTTCTAATGTACTCTCGTAGATAAGAATCAACAAGCCAGTAAGAGAACCACTTTTTCTTTTGTTAAAAAAGAAAAAAATTAAAACCAAATAAAAAATGCAAAAAGGAAGGATATTTTGTGTTTGATGCATCTTCTGCTAGAAGGTCACGAACTTGCTCGTTATAAATTTCAACCATCTGAACTTGAATCTCATATTTTACATCTTCCCTGATATTGGACATTTGAAATAGATCATTCAGAGACATGTAATTGATTCCCATGTCTTTACTTGATCCATTTGCTGGGCCACACTGTCATGCAGAACATATATGCAAGATTATTAAGTCCAGCTAAATCAGAATTTTCAGGAATCATGTAATAGGAGCACTAGTAAAAGGAATCTATTCAAAAAACATACCATGGTGTGCGTTTTACCGGATCCTGTTTGACCATAGGCAAATATGCATACATTATAACCGTCCATGACAGATCGAATCAAAGCTTGGGTTTCCTTGTATACTTCATCTGCATAGTTCTACGGTCAGGAATGATGTTCATGCACAGAACCTTCAGATAACTATAAAATGGTGAATGGATTACCCTGCATAGCAGTTGGGCCAAAAACTTTGCTAAACTGAAATATTTTGCGTGTATTTTGTTGTTTAAATGGATCAATAACTATCATTGAGCCATCATTTCCAATGTAGTCTATTGTACATTTTGATTCCTCATTGAACATTGGCCTGATCCTGCAAAATACTCGGATATTTCCTGAAAAAAAAATAAAGTGAGCCATTTTAACTGTCATAAAATATGTCAGTCTATGATGCAAACATACCTCTTAATTCTTGAAGCATGTTATACAGCTGCCGATTTTCTTCGACCGCTTGATGATACCCATGAGCAGCCGCAGTTAGCCCTTGAATCTGGATTCCTAAATCAAAGTGAAGAAAAATTTTACAACTTGAGAATATAAAACTTAAAACAGCTTGAGATTTTACATAATGAAACCTCTCCAAATGAATTCAAATTTGCTTCTCCAGATGGGGTTGAAGGGGATTTAAAGAGGAATAAAACACTTATAACCCATTTATTCCACTTTTGACACACCAAATGCTAGAAAAGTAGCCATTTTATTCCTACGGCAAAGTGGAAATATTAAAAAAGTTGTCAGATATACTTTTTCCATTTATGCCAAAGTAAACTGTTTCACCCTGTAGCATGGAGTTTTACTGTGGATTAGAGTTCGTAAGGAGAAAGTTAACCCATCTGATCTGGGTTAACTTTCCAACGAAACACAACTGAGGATAACTACCAAAAAAGAAAAGGAAAGACGCAACCTAACAGTTACACATGGTCTGTGGAGCACAAACTTTAGGAAACTCACCTAAACTCTGAATGCTGATATCCCATGGATGCATCGCAATTGAGTATTCCATGCTTTCAAGTTTTAAAAACTGGAATCAGTTTGATGTCAAATGGTTTGTTGCTTACCTAGTTGTGCAAAATCACTTTGAAATTGGGTCTGCAGAGTTGTGAATTCAGCCCTGGTGTTTAATAGCATAGTCTTGAGCTCCTGCAAAGTCAGTAGAAGGCTTAAGTAACAATCCAGTTAATATTTGGTCAAGCAAATGAAAGATTGATGCTGACCGGCGAAAGTAAGTTCATTGTTCTAAAAGCAAACAATCAGAAAACTGGTATTAGAACCTTGAAGAACAGTGTCAGAAAGGGGTGACTATGTTTTGTTCTCATGCTCTGACGAACAAAATTTTCAGACATATGATCTTACTTAAGCTAGCTGCATAGAATAATTGAGAAAGAAATAAAGGACTTAAAAGGAGGAACAAGTTGTTCAAGCAGAGAGTTTTGTTCCTTAACCTTCGACATTTACCATATCCTAATAAAATATCATGTTTGGTTGATAACTTATTTAGTTTGTAGTCTGCACAACAAGTGAAGTGAAGTTGAGTTGGAGCTCACCTTGCACACTAATACTACGTGCAAAAGGACCTCCTAGTTTTTAGGGGGGAAAAAAGAAACTGTAAATAAAATCCTTATCTGCAGGCTCGCTGACCAAGAATTTGCTGTCTGCTATCAACTATACTTGAAAGGTAGCGTTTTATCTCCAAAAAATCTTTCCGCAAGTGCCCAGCGACCACAGAAGTATTACTTAATAAATGGGCACCCCTTCCACCTGAACAATTTGTTTTCTCCTTTTATGCTACAAAAACTCGAAATAAACCTGCATTACATGGTAGGAAACCATAGAGCGAACTTCTTTGAATCACCTAAAGGTAATCCAATTGATCAAGACCTAGGACATTGCTGGTCATGCCTTGTTGGGGTTGGAGGTTAAAAAAATTGTCTGGGTTGTGCTCAGCATGATACAAAGACATTCTTGGCCAGATACAGACCACTCCTAGCCCAATTTAGGACTAGCTCAAAACTAAAAATTATATTATATAATACTTAATTTACCTCGACATATATCGACTGATTGATTATTCAGGACTAAGAGGCTTTTCTCTTTTTATCTCATCTCTTCTATGTTGTAAAGAGACATAGGAAACACACATGTGAGTAGCACATAACTTATTCCTCTTTTTTCCCCTTTCTTTACTTGTTTTACACTGGGAGTGGAGATAGCATGATTAATTTGTTTTTCAAAACCGATTTTTGGACCTACAAGACCATCTCATGAGTCTGTTTTTGAAAGATAGAGAATTGCCTTAACGATCTTCCAAACTGGAAGATGGCTCAAAAATATTACACCTGTTTATATATTTCATTCCAGCAATTGTGATATACAGCGCACTTACCTAAAAGTGGCAATTACTACATAAAGAATGACCAGTGCTTCACTCATACCATGAATTCCAGTAGGGAAAAGTACACCTACCTGTTGGAATTCAATTGCCATCTCTCACCCAGAACATATTGGATATTAATGAACTTCACCGACAAGTGTGATCTTGAATATATATATAAAAATCTTGGAAGTAAGGCATTAGTTGAAGGTTGAAGGAGACACTTTCTATAATAAAAGCATCTCTGAGACTCCATGCAAAGCAATATTCTAAGCAAATCATCAAGTTGAAAGTAAAGTTAGAAATTTTCATGACAATCCTTATAGCAACTGGCCATTTCTAACTTCAAATAATGGGCAAATAAAAATAAGATCTCACTCACCATAACTTTCAACTCCCACTATCTAAAGGGGGCTAGTAGTATTCCTATGTCAAAAGTGATTATAGCTGATCACTTAATCTAGTCCAATGAGCATCACATATTCTCATTAGCTAAGCCTGTTATGTGAACTCTTAAGAAACAGTATGTCATAGAAATGGAGTTATGGAGTGTTAGTATGAGCTCTTTTAAGAAATCTATGTCATGGAAAAGGAGTTACGGAGATCAATTTTAAGTGTCCAACCTTACATGTGACGAGAAGTTTATGGAATAGCATGTGGACATGGGATACAAGTTGCCAAACATGTGATGAAGGGCTCATATACTAGTATAGATGATTTATACAGAAAAAAAGAAAGTTGTCAATTAAACATCTATCAGACAATCATATGGACAAACCTGTAATCATGGAACTCATAGGTTGAAACATCTACCTAGCGCAAAGGAATACTAATATGACCTCATGCAATTTGCAACCCAAAGGTCATGATAGTAATTGTCAAAAAGCTATTATCCACACACAGTAGTATTCAACTGCACTATCATACTAAATTCCCTTATTGCAAGAAGCTAATCCATATATATCTTTCCTAATGATCTTTATCAAAGTCAACCTAACTAAGAGGCTAATATATTAGATACAAAACAGAAACTAGATCCCAAGACATTGAAAATTGTTTAAATGGCCCATTATGACCAGGAAGGTCAGTGATAGTGAACTAGCTAGGAATACAAGGAAGAAAAATTAGGAAGCCCGCCTTTAAGAATAATATGAATATGCATTGAGCACATTACAATATCCAATCTTCAAAATGTATCTTATATTATCCTTTTAAAGTTGATGATACTACTAACAGGCCAGTTAAATACAATGTTGAATCAAATTGTTCCAATCTGACTCAAAGCTAAAACTAACCATAAGACTTCTATAATAGAAGATTAGCCAAAAGGAAATCTACAGTACATTTCATATAGGATTAACTAATAATATGTCCACCACATGATAAACTGTGACAAGCATTCAGTAAATTACACTACTTGGGTGGCAAAATGGGGTTAGCATATTTTTTTCTTTTCTTTTCTCATAATGTGGGGAATACATATTGATATATCAAGTATTCACACTATGTGGAAGATGGAAAAATTATTTTTGGGCATCTGTACTTCAGAATACAATTGGAAAAGCATCATAAATACTGATAACTTCTACCTAGAATGTACACAAGTACTCAAGTAGCTTACCATTAGTTTGCTTTCTTGTGTTTCCAAGAGATTCCAGTGATAGCAGTCAACTTTCCCCAAGCACAATTTACATTGCTGCCAAAATAATAATAATAATAACAACCTTCTACTGGATGAACGAGCAAGTGCCAAATACAAATTTGTCGACTTTAGTAACAATATTTACATGGAAGAACAAAGAAAAGAATAATATAGATCACAATGCTACCATATGAAAATTAGTTTCTTACTTTTAAAAAAACAAATATTATCCAAATCTCATTTTTGACATCTTAAGCAACTTATGGTCATTGATGAGATTGAGATGTCATAAGTGATATTTAGTATATTGATGAAATACTTAGTATGCTATATAGGAATGGAGCATAAATGTGTGTGCTCATAAAACTCATCTTATGTTATGTTTTTTGAAAAATAGAAGAGGAAGACCCCCTTCCTTCATTAGAAAAACAAAAACCTGTTACAGAAAAAAAAAAAAAAGAAATAGAACCGGAATAGACACATTGATTAACATTTACTGAGATTCTAATAATGTATGCATCCACAACTAAAATTTGATGGCCTATTATAACCCATTAGGGCCAATGAACCCCACCTCAATGGTCAAAAGTCAAAACTCTTCCAAATGCAGCCTCAAAGAGCTATCTATTTTTTTACTGATAGTGTTTTATCACGTCCATAAATTATATCATGATAAATTGTGCATGAAGCTCAATAAATTGTCATGAAGCTTGCTCAGCATCTTTTGAACAATGTAATGGTATAATTTAGACTAAATCCTTACCCAGACTTTGCTACTTATACTTTGATAAGAGTGAATCTATAATAAGACTTTTTTATACATAAGTTTGATGTTTCTCTAGAGTTATAATTTGAAATTTGATGTTTCTTGTTCATATTTGTTAAACATAAATAGTGTAAAATATTTCCATGTCTGCCCTTTTATAAGTTACATAATTAGGAAAGCACCATATGGTTCATTTTTGATATAAGGATAAATGGATCCTCAAAAGTAATGGCCTGGCAAAGAAGTTTTACATCACGACACTTTTTCAAGTTTGTGTGCAGACTTTATTCCTATCGCCACTGCATCTATAGTCTTCATTTGCAAGATCAATGCGATAATAATATACCAAATAATTGAACATCTCTTAAAGCTCTTCATACCTTTAGTGATTTTTCCAACCTATCCTTATGCATAGGTAGTTGCCATCTTTTTGAAGTATTCCCTTTTGAATAGAGAATAGATATTCGATCCTTTTCTCTCCCTAAGCTTTGGTAGATTTCACTGTGGATCCTTCTGCCTCGTAAATTTTTTCCTTTAGCATTCCCTTGTGGTTAACATTCATCCTCCAAGGGAAAATCCGAGTTTCACCACTGGAGTTCACTAAAAGTGTGTTGAACTGATCATAAAGATTATTTGATGGTCAAGCGTTGCCCTAATGCTGCATAATCCATCTTCTCTTTCTAAGTATTGCTTCTTGCTACATAATCTGTCATCTCAATCTTTCTTTAAAATCAACATCTTTTAGCAAAGCAAATTTCCCCAATTCATATGATTATAGTGGGATATGTGTCTAATTTCTGTCACATTGGTCGGCTATCATATATAAATTAGTTACTTCACTTGAACCCAATATATCTTATCCAGATTACAACGAGAGCAAATCTATACTTTAAACATAATACCTAAAAGAAAATTTTGCCCAAATATTAAAAGTCAACATTTTTGGTATTTCTTCACCATCTATGTCATAAGAGGAACACGTTGATTGTTAATAAGCTTCTTATTACAATTTCCATCCATGTAACCTTTTGCTTCACTTTTTCTAAATATTCAACACAAATATGTGCCACACTCCTAGCAACACCACCATAGCCCT
This sequence comes from Metroxylon sagu, assembly GCA_017589505.3. Taxonomy (NCBI): domain Eukaryota; kingdom Viridiplantae; phylum Streptophyta; class Magnoliopsida; order Arecales; family Arecaceae; genus Metroxylon; species Metroxylon sagu. The sequence continues at coordinate 988,162 of JACVBY030000519.1, forward strand.
TAAATATCCATTACAGATGCAAATAGAATGTTTCTGGTTCTTTGGCACTTCTCTTAACATGACCAACTCTATTTGTAACACAAGCATTAGGAATAGTGTCTTGTATAACAGTTGACCAAAACTCAAAATCAAGTCTCCGTATATCAAGTACCAAAGATGTCTCAACATAAGTTTTCAGGGTCTTGCAATAGCTAGATTCTAGATCAAGGTTTTTAAATAACACATTATGCCATTAAAATAGAACCCACGCTAAATCTATTAGCGATACTCGTAAAGGTAATAATGGCTGTAAGGGGTGAAAGTGAATAAGATAATCCTATCCAGATACATTTTTGTATCCAAAACTATCCAAATATGGATGCAAATGTGAATATCTCTATCCATCAAAGAAAAACAAATACAGATATGGATAGATAATTATCCGATCTACATCCAAATATCCAGTTTTGCTTGTTATCCCATTTAATTTTATATCACACCCAAGAACTTAAAAAGAAAATCAATAACCATATTAGAATGATATTGAGTTTAGTTTATCTTAGCAATATCTTTGACTTGATGGTCATAAAGTTTAACTATATGACTTATATCTTAATTTATATCCGCACTTTCAATATCTAATTTATATACATATTAGTTTTAAACAAACATAGAAATTAATTTATGTACCCAACTAATATCTCAATCTACATCCATATTCCCCAAACAAAAATGGATATAGATATAGATGCATTAATATCCGATCCATTTTCGATCCGTTTTCAGCCCTAACGAATGTTATTTGCCTCAAAAGGTAGCTTTTAAGGCATTTGTAATAGAATAATCACTATTATAGTAGCTTCATAACAGAAAATATGAGCAATAGCAGAAAATAACAGCGATATCTTTCAATTCACTTTCATTAGATAAAATATTTTTTTTTGACCATACCATCACCTTTGGAGGGAAATTTGATGCAAAAAAGAATGAAATTTGAAATTTTTTATATAGAGAAACGTACAAGTGAAAAAAGGGCTTTTAACTATGTTATAGCAAAACATTATAATGCCAAATAGCGCGTTGTAATTGCCATTATCTCTTTCCTCTGTTATATATATGTAATGAAAAAATGGGCCACCAAAATATTGATAACAACAGTTATGATGGTTATAACACCCGTCGTTAAAATCTTCATATGAATGACAAAATTGTACTGAACTCTCATTTATACAGATCTTCATGATGGTTTTATACTGAGACATTTTGATCCTTATATCATTGCATCACTTACAATGAAAAAATCATCTAATTAGTGCACAAAATGCATAATGAAAAGAAGTGCAAACCAAATGATCAATTATTTAATCGGCTCTATTAAAGTCAAATTTTGCTCTTATCTATGACTGAAACAGATGAAAAAAATTTCCTAAGCTATTTAGTTGCATGCTTTATACTTTCTCCTATCTTCATCAGCTTACACAATTCACAATATTAACAAATCTCTTTACATAAAAGGAGGGAAAGTCCTCACATTTTTAAGCATTCCAATTCAAGTTAGCTTTGTAAAATAGTTTTATCCCATGACAAGCATTGACACAAGCTAAATAGGCAACCAATAAAGGGAAGAAAAATTGATACACATTTCAATCAATTTAAAAGCACAAACTCAAAAGTCTTCAAACCTGTCAAAACCATATCCCAAAATAAGCATGGACCTGACGTAAAGCAGCTTTGACATTTTAAAGAAATATTTTTACTGTTGAAATCCTATTAAAAAGAGTTTCATCCCATATATGCAATGTCTACAAATGATATGACTACCCAAATCCAAAATTATTTTTCAATGATTGATGGGACCTACATGCAGCTGTGCTAAGATGGAAGGTTCATTGAAAAATGAAATACCTCGTGATCTTGAGTTGTTGCTGGACCATTGATTGCCACAGTCCCTTCCAACATGAGGTCTTGTAGAGTCAATTTCAACTATATTTAGAATAGCATTGAAGAGGCTTTGAATTAGAATTCCAATTTTATGGCATGGATTTCAACAAATATAAATAATTATAATAAAATAAATTACACAAACCAACTTATGCAATTTCAATGATGTGTATCTGGTCTGGTTTCAAAAATGAAAAATGGAAAGCAGTTTACATACGCTCGAACTATGCAGCAAGCGTCAGCAGAAGTTGAAGCAATGAATAAGAAATAAGCATGCATTGTGTTAAAATGGAAAAGTTCAGCAATAGAAGCACATTTTTATTGAAGACTTCTTGTTAGTTAGCCACTTCTTCATGTTCAACACAGTCTTCAATTTTTCATAAAGTAAAAACGTCATTTAAGTAGAAAGTGTTTTTTGGAAATCATTTATTATTTGGAGATACCGATGTCAAAATCTCAATTAGACAAAACTGGGCCTTTTCAGAATTTCCACATCGATATATGTATGTATCTTTTGGCTTCTGCAGCACCAGTCACGAAAGTTTGAGATCATAAATGTGCCATTAAAATCTTCCACATGCACATCCATCAAGATGACAAGATTAGCCAGAAGGAAGCATTAATTCAACATGGACTGGGAAGAAAAGCAAGTGTACTATGTAAAACATCTCCATGAGCAACAAGATTTCATGCCTTCTATGACCATGTTTTCATGTGAAAGACAAGAAAATGGTGCAAACAACTTGTGAAAACAAGGGTACTGGTCAATCTGCAGCCCCTCTTGGCTTGTTTTCAGGTAGGCTTACTACTTCTTGTATGAGCTATAGCATTTTAATGAATTTTGCCTGCATTACAGGGTGTCAATTGGCTAAGTTGGTAAGGTCTCTTCTATTGAATGTTGACTTGAGAGACCTAAGCTTCATTCTACCCTCCACCCATCCTAGTTCTCCGAAAAAAAAGAAAGAAAGAAAAAAAGAGCTTGCGTAGCTGAATTAGACAGTTTACTGCAATTTTGGTCTCATTTTACTAGTTTACAGTTACTTCATTCAATGAACTGAGGTAGGGTGGACTGCAATATTTCATTGCCATATGGATGTAGGCTCCTCATCATGCACATTTATGTCCAGGATAGGCCTCGATTAAATACTCAGTATTATCATGGGAACCCATGCATTAAACCGCATTTTTCCTAACAGTGTCAGCTGTAAGCTGTGAAAGGAGATGAGTGTTTTAGTTAGTTTGAATATTCTCAGCGTATCCATTATGCACACTGAAAAATGAGATAGCAGTAATTTAAGGTGAAATCTCTTAGTTATTCTCTATAAAGTAGAAATACCCATTAATGCAGAAAAACAAGATCCAAAAAGAGTGTCTCATGGCTAATTTTGACAAGATATCGTACCAGATACTGGCCTCCAACCCACTAGGTTCCATATTTTTCCACAAAAATGATAACTCAAAACTTTTTATGATCAACATATGCAACATAACATGTACAAGGCAATGCACAAGAGTAACCCGATAACCTGTAAACTAGGTATATCCCTGATTGCATTTTTATATTTTGCTCCCTAAATTATATAAAATTGCTCCATCTTTCAATATCTCTCATTAAAAGGAAAAATTTTAAAAAAATACAAAAAGCACACTCCAGATGCTAGGATGATGGTGGCAAGCTTTATTTCTTCCCTTTCAAGCAAGCTTTATTTCTTCCCTTTCAACAATGTCACGACAAAAGATAAAGGCTTGCTGAAATTTCCACTTCATGCACGGCATGCAAAACATGGGATAATTTCAAATTTTCAAGTAGTTGTTAACTGCAGATTCCACTGACACTGTTACATGTAAAATGGAAATTAAGACAATAAGCTAGGGCATTACTCATTTCTACCAGATTTTTTTCATGCAAATCTAACTCCTTTGATTTGAAAACGCTAAATGATGCATTTCATAAGGTCCAAAAAGGAAGAGCTTATGTAAAATCAAACTACTATGACATATTTAGCATTATTTGCATGCACCTGTTGCTCCTCTAGACAACTTGACATGATTTTGATAAATAGCTTGACTGGATCCTGCAAGAATATCCCAATAAAATATGTAAACATCTAATGAATTTTTTTGTTGCAACTAAGGTAGACAATATCCTTAGCATTATGCCTTACCTTTCCTTCCTGAATCCATGATTTGAGAAGGTTTTCATCAATGTTCCCATTTGAATTGAGCATATAATCAGATAGCAATCTCGCGAGCGAATCCATTGCATCTGAATAACCACATGGAAGAAATATCAAATCAAGAAACAAAAAGATTATCATAGCACTACCTATGATCTTCATGAATACACTTGTGTACATCTCAATCTATCACAAAGCCGACTCTATCAAATCTCGCATACAGTGCAAAACTGCCCTTGAATCAACCAAAATAGGGATGATTTATGATGTAAAGGTTTCAGACATCTCATAACAACCAAAGACCACATTAAAAAGACTAGCTAAAAAGTATTATTAGGATTCCTTGATTTTTTGTAAGCATCCATATTCTACATCATACACAAGCAGTGTGGGACTAAACACACTCACACAAATCCTCACATACTCCTAATCTGGTCAAATCCAATCACGAGGCTAAGGATTCAAATCTAGTCATATCCAATCACAAACAGTCAACCCATGATCAACCCTAAAAGGGCCAGTGCTGCTGTGTCCCCTAATCATGCATGGGCTAGGGGCTGGATCCTTCTTCATACCATTTGTAAGAATCCAAAATCTCATCTAAAATGTCTTGCCAGAAGGTACTATTTGGTATCCTTGGAGATCAACCTGGCGCACAACCGATATAAGACTAAACATATACTCGCATGAACCCTCATGCAGCCTATTAAAAGATCATATTCTAATATCTCAAGCATTACTGTGTTTTGAATTTAGGCCTTCTATGCACGTCATTAGTTACAGTTACTCATGGTTTGGGCACTAAGCCCATATAGGAGATACTCTTGTATTTCTTGTATTTGCCTATCTTAAATGGATTGGTCTGCCTCATATCTCAGAGATGGAACAAATAAAGTCACTTAGAAGATATGCCTAATATCATTTTGATAGTAGATATTCAAATCAATGAACAGCATTCTTCGTACAGAACAAACCTTCACTCTTTTGATTCTCATTCTGAATGGATTGTTGTTTCTCAGAAATGGATAACATGTCTAAATGTCTACAAGAGACTAGGCTTGATGAGATGGTCTGTGACCGCATCCTGCCAGCAGGTTGCGGAAGAACTGGGGATTTAGCATGCTTCCAAGGCCCATTCCCTCCATAACACTGCTTCCATTCATGATAAGATTTCAACGCGAGAACACAGTCTACAACTTTTGCTGCCGATCCAGCCTCCAGAGTATCCTGTAGAAAGAAAACCACTGTGTGACAAGGCCGCCGAAGAATATAAAGTAGAAAGTAACGCAAGGGTTAGTCTCGGTTTTGGTTTCTAACCCTTTCGAGATCTGATGCCTCAAAGCTTGGCAGCTTCAGCTCCTCAACAGCAACCAGGAAGTTGCGTACATTTTCAAAGTACTGATAAGCAGGCAAAGGTTGGCTGTCCCATGCGGTGCCAATCGATGGATTAGCGACAACCTTGATGTAACGCCAAACCAAATCCAGTTAGATCCCATGATCAAAGAGAACTGGAAAGCACAAAGAAAGAAGCCGAATCAAGAACTATGGCACACTACCTTAGGAACAGCCCCCGGCTGGATCCTGTTGATGGTGTTGCAGAGTATGAGACCACTCCTCAGGTAAGAGATAAATTCTTGCTCCGAGGGCTGTGGAGGCAATCCGAGAGGTCCTGCCATGGACTCGAGCCAACTGGCGGCTTGGAATCGTCTGCACGCTGCCAGAAGAAGAACAAGAATCGGTTATGTCAGACTGAAGGCAACGAAAGCTCAGAATTACTGCCAGAAGTCGAGGGATCAAAGTACGAAAAAGAGAACCCGTAAAGATTTTGAAGAAGAAAAATATCTAATTCCAAAAGAACTGGAAAAATGCCAAAGATAAAGGATAAACCCCAAGCCCAAGACAAGAAACAAAAAGGGCATTTGAGCACAAAAATCACGGAAAGATAAAAAATTTATCGAAACCGAAGAGATCCGAGTTCAAGATTCCATCAAAAAGGACCCTTTTCCAGCAAAGAAATCCGGATACGACTGCAAATTACATCGAAACCCTATCAAAACGAAACCTTTAGATAGTGATCATCATAAGAGAAGAAGAAGAAGAAAAATAATAAAAAAAAAAGAAACAAAAGAAAAGGCAGGCAAAAAGAACAAAGAAAGATACGGAGTTCGATAGGAAGAGGCGAACCAGCTTCTTCAGCCTTTCTTGATGCTAAACGACCATCCCGGAAGGAAACTCGGCACGGCTCCTCCATTCTTCCCCCCCCCCCCACTCCCTCCACTGCTTCTGCTGCTGATTCTTGACCCCCGAAAGAGAGAGCGAGGGTGTGACGAGGAGGGGAAGGAGAGAGAGCAAGGGTGGCAAGGAGTGGAAGGGGGAGAGCGATCGGTGTATGAGGGGATCCGAGAAAAATAGTAACGTTACAATAAGGGAAAGAGGCGGAGGAGCACGCCTTTTAAATTTGAATCCGTAGGCCCCTCGCGCAGGCAGCCGTTGATGTTTGGATTCCGGCCTTCAATCACATTCCTTTACCATCGGACGGACCAAATGTTTTCTAGGAGATTAGGTCAAGTCTCGTAAGTGAGAAAATGCTCAATTGGCAAAACCCTAGCAATTAATTGGCCGAAACCTAAAATCACAGAACTCGAAGCCCATATTTAATTCTAAAAAAATTTATTATTAGGATTATAAAATATGATAAAAATCTATCATGTACCTAAGTTGTTGTCCAGATACAAAGGATATTTGCTAATTTTAAGCTGTATCCGAATCAAATATCATAATATAATAAATTCTTCCTGTTCCGAGTTCTAGAAAATGCTTGCAAATTAGGTAGATGAAAGATGTTCATAGATATAAATCGAGGTTGAGCAATCACTTGCTCCTACCTGTAATACATGATAAAATTTTCTTTTATATGTGAAACCCAAGTTCAATTAACATTTAGTGTTATCCATGTTATTTTAAGTCAAATTTTTTATTTTTTTCTAAAATATAACTTTTTAAAGATGAAATGATGTAGGCATGTAAAAAAATCTTACATGCCGATGCATAAATTTGTGCTTATCCTTGCTTAATTTTCTCTCTTCTTGACCATTGAAGAACTTCACAGCTTTAAGGAATTTTCTTATTCTTACTATATATATCTAGATAGAAGGCTTGACTATATATAGTTTTTTATTTATCATATGGATATTAATATGAATAACAAAAGCCTATACTGGTTAAACATTTTCTTTCAATATCTTATTCTTGGGTCACTATATAAAATATAATAATTCTTGCATTAAATTCAGTGCTGGATGAATTTATTATTTTCTCTTTTATATCTTTCCATTTTAGTTGGCTTATAATTTGAGGAGTTATATCCTTTTAGTGCCTAAGTCTTAGTTCATCGCATCATATTTAATCTTCCTTGCTAAGTTTGCTTCTGGCTTACGTAGAATTCTTCTGGCATCCAAGTCTTGATTCATTGCAACAAATTTAATTATTCTTGCATTTGCTTATTTTTAAACGAATTGCATCCTTGACCACTCCATTATATGGCTTGGAATCTGAGGAGTTATACCTTTTTAATGCATAGGTTTTTATTCATAGTATCCAATTTATTTCTATTCAAAAAAGGAAAAAATCATAGCATGTGCATCACTCAAGTTATAAATTTGTTAGCTGTTATGATTGCAACTTTCATTAGTTTTTAAAGTGTGATAGATGGATTCAAAATCACTACAATAAAACTAAATATTAATGATAAAAATTTTGATGACCAAAGGGATTTCATCAGCAAAAGTATGACTCTCATCTCTCATGACGAATATTAGCTTTCGTCGCATAACTTGTGTTGGTGAACTTTTTAGTAATGAAAATAATTTTTAAAAAAATTGTCACCAAGAGTATAACACCAATTATTGCCATATTGAGATTTTGGTGATGATCTTTATCATATCATGATAAAAATTTATCATCAATAATAATTCATAACTTTTGAGATGAAATATCTTGCATCAATAAATATTTATAATTTTGATGATATAAATTTTTTGTCACTTATTCTTTTTTCATGTCAAAAAAATAGAGGTTATCTATAATTATTGTTAGTGAAAAAAAATGATAATATCAACAATGATTGCAATTTTAGTGATGAAATTAAGATATTACTAAGTGATTTTTTTAGTGACTAAAATTATTTTATAAACAATTTTTGCCATTAAAATTATGGCATCGAATCTTGTCATATGAGGAGATTTTTTTGATGATCTTTACTCTATTGTGACAAAAATTTGTTTCTCACTTGTAATTAAAAAATATGACAAAAAAAATCTTACATTACCAAACATATTGCTTTTGATGAAGTAAATTTCTCATCACTTGTTATTATTTTATTTTAGAAAATAAAAATTATTTACAATTATTGTTGGCACTAAAAAAATTTAGTGTCACATGTGATTGTAATTTTGGTGAAGAAAATAAGGTTTTGTCAGCAATTTATTGTCAGCATATTTTTAATAATCAAAACTATTTTCCTAGAAAAATTTTGTCATCAAAAAAATTTATGCCAAATGTGGGTACTCCCAGCAGGAAAAGTTTTTTTTTTTGGAAGGAAAATTAAATCTTTGTTACCAAACCATTATTAATGATTTTTAAGCGATGAAATTTTTCTATAAAAATTTCATTATCACACATATGGTACAAAATTTTGTATCATTATTTATAATTATCTAGAATTACTTTTTGGTGATAAAAGAATTACTTTAGGATATTTTATGATGACCCTTTGTATCGAGTTTCGATTGGATCTGAACACAACCAAATGACTAATCAAGCTCAGTGGATTAGGTGCACAAGAAATATTCTAGACTCAACAAACCATCTAGGTTGGGTTAGACATGACTTGAAGCCAACCTTCAATTTTTATATTTGGTTTGGGATTACATCTACTTAGATTAATATTTTGGATCAAACATTTAACTATCTTTTTATATCTTAAATATAAGAATTGAAAATCAAATATAAAATCATTCAAAAATTTTAAATAAAACTAATATATGTGACTTAAATATAAAAATCTTCATACAAAGAGCTTTTTGTTAGTTTCTTCTAAGATAATAATTACTTTTAAAGAAAGGTATATGTTGTATGATTCAAGATAAGGAGGAAGAGTATACATGATTAGGATCTCAGTTAGGTAGGAGTTGATCTATGTGGGATTAAAAATATTTTTGCTTGACTTAAATTAAATATAAATAATATATGGAGCAAGTTAGATAATTTAGTTTAAAATTTACAAATCTAAGCCTAACCCAATCTTATGATTAGGTTTATCTTTACCCTGCCTTGATCTATATGTACTTAAAAATGATTTGAGTTGAGTCTCGAAATTTAGTCATAAGTCCACGTAACCTAATTGCATCTCTAATTTTTCTATAAAAAAGAAATGAGCTAATTCTAGTTTTCCAAAATAAGATTTTCAAAGTAAATTATAATTATAAATATATTTTATTTTATAAATAAAATATATCTATAATTACTAACTAAGAAGTTGAACTATATGAGTAGAAAGTATTTTTATAATAAAATTATTTCTCATCACTAGCTATCATTTTTTTAAAAAGTTAAAATAAAATTAATTTTATTGGATGAATTATCATGTAACAAAAATTATATCTTATGTGCCAAAATAAGACTCTCTTACCTGTCTTAGTTATTATTTAGCAACAAATTATTTTAGTTGCAAAATTTTGTCATAAAAAATATGGTACTTAATTGCATTACTAATTATTAGAAAGTATATTATGATGATAATTTTCATTTATTATTTATTTTTCTTAAAAGTAGAAATAAAAATTAATTTTTTGTGATGGCTTTTCGTAATCACAAAACACTATCACTATTATAATACACTTTTTATTTAGCCTACATAATCTAAAATTGAGTCATTTTTCTAATTGTGTCCAACTTAACTACTTTCTCAACTACATAAACATGACTTTCTTCTTAAAACTCTCTCTCTCTCTCTCCCCCCACCTCCCAAAATAGCAAAATCTTGCTTGCAAAATCCTCTCTCTCATCCTCTTGTCTACTCCCCAAAATCACACATTTTCTTCTCAAAATCATTGCACTCTCTCTCCCCCCTCCCCCAACACCCTTCCCAAATTAAAAGGTTTTCCTTCTAAAACCATCACTCTCATACTTTCTTCCTTAATACACCTTTCTCTTAACACACTTTTGTTAGTAAGATCAGGACCTTTTGTTTTTTAATTTTCTTGTTGTAATGTACCCATTTTGAATATAGAATAAAAATAGATACATAACAACAACCTTCACATGATCAACATGGATTTAGATAAAATAGTATATGTGTATTACTAGCAGATTCAAGAAAGAAAATAATATCCTTCTTTCAAGATCTTACCTAGAGACACACAAGGTCTTCACAAGCTCTCCTTAGTATAACATGAAATGTCTCCATAAAACTTCACAATTGCAAAGCCCTCCTAAGTTTATACATGCTCTTTTTACACAAAATCTTATGTTCAGCTTCAAGATTAAATCCTATAATATAGAAGTGATGGCTTCCCTTTGTCTCTTAGAATTTCATAACCCATAAAACCTCTTAAAATTCGATAACTCCTTCATGATTATTATCACCTTTAGAATTCTATAATACATATCATAATGGGTTCAATATTTTAGAATTCTATAACTCCATGATTATTATAACCTTTAGAATTGTATAACCCATATCATATGAGTTCAACCTTTTAAAATTTTGTAGCTCATTCGTGATTAGATTGACTCATAGAATTTCTATAAGTCATAATATTAAATCTCATAAGTTATTATTTGTAGGTTAAGAGAATTATCATGACTTTATATGACTTTTGGGCTTCCAAGTCTCTCTTCATAGCGAGAGAAAGAGCATGTTGCATGGAACCCATTAGGAAATTCTTTTATTAAGCTAAATTTTGATCGAATCAAATCATAAGATAGTTTGATGACTGCAATCATGTTCATCAACAATTTACAACTTATAATCAAAGAATGAGATTGTTATAACTCATAACACAGTATTTTATATGATAGTCCCTCTATCAATTAATACTTCATATAAGCCAATAAGATTAGACTATTAAAAGCATTACAATTCTCAAGCTTATGTGTGTGTCTCATTACAGTATTGGACCTTGAAACTTAATTTAGAAAATATTTGTAAATAAGATAAAGCCTTTGTATATATAAAAATATTTAGTAAAATTTCTTTTCTGAGGTTGTGATTAAATTTTAGATTATAAGAAATTTGGAGTACCATCATCCTCTAGTAATAATCTCTATTATTAACATAATCTTATATAATATAATCTAATGATAGAAATATCATCTAATGATTATAGTAATTACAATGTACCCATGAATATCATATGCATTTGATAAAACTAATTTTATTATAATAAATATTGGTTCTGTAGGGCATACAAGTCTTTTAACTTTGTTTCTTATTTTATTGATCTCTCCCATGACTTTCCTCCCAAAAGGGTACATTATGTGGGATATTATGTTCATATTTAAGTATAATATTGATTGTGAACAATGTGAATGATATAGGCCTTGACCAGCATTATACATCTAGATGATAAATGTTTAATTGAAAATTTTTGATATTTTTGAAATCAAAATCTCGATAGTAGATGAAGTATTATGAATTGCATTGGTGATATTAGCCTTTATATTTATATAAAAAATTAGTGATGAGTAAAAAATAATTTTTAAAATTACATTAAATTGATGATGAAATTATGTTTATCATAAATAGAATATTTGGGTGACAAAATTAATTGGTCATGGAACACAACATTTAGTAATTGTATTTGCCTTATTGCAAAATTTTCTTAATATTTAATGCTAAAACATTTTTTTTTTCACTATATTCTTACCACAAAAGTAATGCATTTGGTAATGAAATCTATTCGTTACAATATTTAATATTAGTGACTAAATTTGACTCACCAAAAATTTATCATTATATTCATTGATGAAATATTTTGGTCATCATATGTTTATTATAAATACAATATTTTAGTAACTTATTTTGTTTATTACTAAACTAATATTTCATAACATAATCTAACTTTTACATCAAATGAACTTTGTGTGTGAACCCATCAATTAATATTTTATTGATGAATACATATCCTTTAATAATGAAATTATTTATTTTTGGTTATCAATGATATCATCACAAAATTATAATATCTTTGATGATGGGTTTGTTTACATCACCAAATATTAATCTTTGGTGATGGAAAATATATTATACTGTGATCAAATTTTCTTTTCTTATGATAAAATACATCGTCATAAAATATTTTACCTTTTGTGATGAATATTTCTTCATTACTTGCAGCATATATTTGGTAACAAAATATTTGTTCTGTTACTATATAGTTTTAGCAACATACTTTTCATATCATCACTAAAAATTTTGGTGACAAAATCAATTTTTTCTATGATGATTTTATCATATAAATAGTCTTTTTTTGTTATAGTGAATAATGTGTTGTGGGTATCCAATAATGTTTTGTAAATCATTACATGTATATTTGTATAATTAGAGCAAGGATTTCACAAGTTAGAATCTTTAGTTTACCTGAAACAAACAAAACTAGATTAGTTCTAAATAATGCAATGCACAGGTTCACCAATTTTAAAATATTTATTTAAGAAAACTATTTTAAAAAAAAAAACACGAAGAATCCCTTACATATTTTCAAATGAAAGGTTTTCCAATAGATTTCAATGAATGTGTAGATTTTCATAGTTTGAAATCTATGCAAAATGAACTACTTTTAATTTATAAAGTTGTAGAGTATACTCTCTTTTGAACACTACTATCCAGATATTGAAAGCAAACTCTTACTCTTTTTTCTCTAATTATTGGTAGCATATTATAAAGGCATGTACTATATTTCATCCTATATCTCATCAACTATGAGTGCACCAAGGAGTAGGATCTACTTTCCTATAGGAGACGGCTCATATCTTCGTAATAATATGGGTGATTTTATTGAGGGCAAGTTTGTAGAATGCTTTCTCATGGGATATATAGCTGCATGCTTATTAAGTAACACTGCCCACTAGAATTCATTACTTTTTCAAAGGTCAAACTTGTCATAGAAGCACCACACTAATCTATCTAGGTCCTATTTAGGATAGCTGTTGAGAGGGCCAACAGTAACTATTTCTCATCAGTTAGCTATATAAGGTAGCTATTTTTCAGCAACTGGTCTCAATAGTAATACACAATTTCACGCTATAGCTCTAGTATACCTAGAATAGGGCCAGTGTACTAATCCAAATAGATTCTTTGCCTCTTTTTTACAATAATATGCAATTTTGATAGCATGTATGACATATTTTCCATTTGAATATCTAATTTAGGATTTTCTCATTTATCAATAGATAAGGTATTAATCACCTTCAAGCAATATAATAGAAATTTAAATTAAAAAAAAATGTAGGCTAAGGCCTTCACTTTTCTGGTATCATTTAGACTAGATCCCATTATACCAAAAGTACTAGCTATTTGAGCATCTCCTTAATTCTCATGGTTGGAGAGTGATGTTGTGCCAAAGATCTTGCAAAATCTACTTCAACTTTATCTTTTAAAAATTTTGTTTATTATCTTCATCCATTCTACCTATAATTCAAAATGTTTGTCAAACTTATTATAATCATTTTAGATATATTGGAGAAGGGTTTGGAAATAAAATCGACCATATTTGAAGTCCAATTCTACATCAAAACTTTTGGAGGCTATAACTTTCTTGTACAACATTCAATCGACATGCTTTTTCCTAAAAGAATTAAGTGTGTGTGATAGCCCCCTAGAGAGTTTTTAATTAACAAAAAAAATGTTGCTGAAAAATTTATAATATAATAGACAGGTTTCTCATCATGTATGCACCATATAGGTTCAAAGCTAAAAAAATATATGGGAGGCATTTGGCATAGGATGATCCATTTGGCATCATTGATGTTCAAGATGGAAGTGATCGGATCACTATGTTTATTTGCACCTCAGTAATCTAATATGGTGATGATCCCATTTCACCTCCATTTCTAAAATCACGATCTAACTCAGTAATCTTATACACATCTATGAGGTTAGGTATTCAAAATCACCCTTAAGCAATGATCTTGTCTTAAAATTTAAAGACCAAAATACCTTTCATCTATATAAAATATATCTTATATTATTTTTATATTAATAAAATATAATTTAATATTATAAAATTATATTATAATAATATTATATTATTATAGTATAATAATATAATCATAATATCATAATATAAAATAATATTATAATATAATATAACTATTATCATACTATAATATTATGAGGTAGATTTCGCTACATTCAAATGCAGTCAAGCTTAGATCCGGTCATATCCCCCATCCTTCGATTCACATAGTTTATAGATCCCAAAAATAAAAAAGGTGAAAAAGGTAGAATGACTCTAAGATTCGTGTGGATCTAAGGTTGGGAAAGGTGGCCAGATCCTAAACTTGGCTACATTCAAATGTAGTTAAGTCTACATTTAATATTATAATTATATTATAATTTAATTATAATATAATATAATAATATTATATCATAATATAATATTATAGAAAATAAAATTATAATTAAACTTAAACATCATAATAATAAATAATATAAAATAATGATAAATTATTATGGTACTTGCAAAATATATTATGGATAGTTATCTTTTAAGGTAAAGAGTTTAACTAATTAGAGATAATTTTGATATTTCATGATCGATGATTTAAGATTTTTATGGTATACCAAATGCGATGATTTTGTATAACTAGCAATCTTTAATCACTAACATAGATCATATCAAACATGGTGATCTTATATCATCGAGAATCAAATCACTTTAATATAAGAATCATCAGTGATCTAAGATCACCATGATGATCCTATTTGGATTACCAAACTCCTCCATGATGCTCATTTAGCTTGATGCAGTTAATTTTCTAACAATTCACCATAAAGTCTATAACCAAAATTCTAATTTTAACTCAAGCTTCAATTTAAAAAATTGAATTTACCGACATATCCCACCAATATATAATTTGATGTATTGAACTCCAATTTCCCAAGCAAGGTTTTAAAGCATTTGCAACTAAATCAGGAAATATGATGTTTCCCTTCTAGCTTTTATATAATGTAATGCATTAAAAATATATTAAAAGTATGATTGGGTAAACTAGTTGATTTTGCAAATTAATCTTCCAGGTATAGTGTGTATATGAGCCGATTTTGAAAACCACATTTAAATCTAATAGTTGAGGAAGCACATGGGCCGAAACTTCTCTCTCATTATTCTTAAACTCAAGTTAGGAACAACTCAACCAAAACCTCTGGCCATCAAATTGTTAGTCCAAACTAATCGAGCCTGATTTATAATTAAACATATCAAGAAAATAAAAATATGAAAATAATTATAATATAAAAATATGTATAATTATGGGTGAATTTTTTAATTTAAATATTATATTTCAAATCACATGATTCTACATTCTAAACTAGTCTTTGATTGTAATATAAATAGAAAATATTATGAATAATCTATTTTAGAAAATATGTTTTTATAATAAAAATATCATATTCTTTAGGTCCACTGTAAATACATGAAAATTTAGCTTTTGTCTTTGCCTCTTCATGTCATGAAATGTAATATTTTTTAAATCTAACACTAGAGGCCTCAAGTAGTGCACTTGCTTGGATGCATCAATGGGCCGTGATATCCAAGGAAGCTTTTCCGTAAGGGTGAGTTTGGCATAGAATTACACACAAAAAAAAAAAAGAGAGTAAAAAATTATAAGAATAATAATTTTAGTATAAATTTTAAGCGCAAAAGTTTACCTTTATCAAGAGCAAAAAATTATAGAAACAACTTTTCATTCCTTTTAACCCCAATCAAATGCACTTCAAGAATTAATCTTAAAAATTATGATAGAATGTGACTACGGAGACAAGTTTAAGTTCATATGGATATAAATATAAATATTAATCAAATGCTGAAACTTATATACCTATTTTGATTCAGAAATACGCAAGTGGATATGGTCCGGTACCCAAATTTTACGGCTTTGTGTTTGGTTTAGGAAAAATAGGGTTAACTACTTATCTTTTCAAATTAAAGGAGGTTAAAGTCTAGTCATACCTCGACAACTCATAAATCTCAGAATAATAGCTACTCTATTTTGAGAACAAAGTGAACATTTGAAAATTTTGATAACAATAAAGTAAATTATGAGAGAATTGAGAAGCTTCTTCTGGATTTAGTTCTTAAAAGGAACATCAAATGCAGCGGTCTGGTTGTATTAAATAATTGTCATTTGGTATTTGGTAAGATGAGCTATGTTGGAGTTATCAGTTTATAACTTCATGACACCCGGGCTATATTAGGCTAGCATTTTGGAGAAATACTCTGGATTTATACTAGCTATGTAGGATAGTCTTTTACTTCCCGTGAGTTTTTACTTCAAACCTCAAGCTTGGTCTTGAACTCACTGTGAATTGCAATTATGAAGCCCAGGCCTATAGCCCAAGGGCCCACAATGCAAGCTCAAGCATGGATTTTATGCATGCTTTAAAGGCCGAACAAGTTGGTGTAACCAAAAAGACAACCAAGGTGGAAGGCTTCAGGATTTAAAAAAGCCACAACTAAATTATGGACTTGTTTGCCAAAAGTTGGAAGGGCCTTAATTGCACCAAGTCATTATTGAAAACTTTAGCGTCCCGCATGTCTAAAAATAATTACTCAAAGCACGCATTTGATACGAGGTGATCCGTTAAGAATCATCGATAATCGAGGTAAAGATGTTAAAATCACCGCATTTCGTTGCACTTTCGTGAGTTCTGAGATTACCTTCATCTCTATAATCATCGTCCAATCTCATAATTCCTTACATGAGGTCAAATATTTAAGATTACCTCTTAGTAATAAGCTTGACTTGAGATTTAGAGATCAAAGTGCTCTTCGTCCATAAAAAAGAATACTTGATATTATCTTATATTAATATAATATAATTTAATACTATAATAATGATAGAATATAATATAATTATCATTGTAATATTATAATATGATATGATATTCTATTATAATACAATTATTATCACACTAATCTTGAAGGTAAGGATTCAAAGGAGAAGAGCCGGTCCATTAGTCTGGTGGTCAGAGATCATTGTAATTTTTAGTAGGCCAGCTTAGGTCAAAATTTTTGGACTGTTTGGAGTCAATGGGCTCACATCAAGTTGGGCCAATCCAAGGCCTAGTGGAACTTTTCATTGGTCTAGTGGGAAGAAAGCCATTGAATTTTAATGAAGCAGCGGCGAATGCCGGGTTCCAAGCGGACATTGAGTCAATGCAGTGCTGACTATTAATGAATTTTGTCGTTGGACTGCAATTCTTTGTGATTGGATGGATCCATGCAGACTCCCTGCACCCTCCTAATAATAATTGGTCCAAGCGGTGGCAGGGTTATGACCCCCTCTACTTGGATAGGTGCTACAATAAATTCAACCAAAGATGCAATAGTTGATCGTAACTTGTCCATGTTTATTCTCATTTTTTAGAAGAAGATGTCGGTTAAGCTTACATTATCGGTCAATATCCTCTTAACTTAATAGTTGATGATAATCACAAGCGAAAGCTAGCTCAATGGTGAGGGATTCCAAAGATAAGAATGTTAATCGAAAAACTTTCTTATTTCCTCAAAGCTAGTTTCTTAAAAAAAAAAAAAATTCAAGCACTGTAATATATAATAAAAATGATATGATGAAATCAGGCTTGAACTAGTAATAAAAAGATGGTTTAAAAATTGAGTCTTAAGTAAAGTCTAATTATTCACTTATATTATTTTTTTGAGCCCCCAAGATCTTCAAGGATAAGAAGAAATATTTTATGTTTAATTTTTTAGAAATTCAACTATTTAAAAGTTTTTTTTAGCTTTTTTTTAAATTTTGTTTATATATATATATATATATTATATCTATTATCTAATAAGTCAAAAATTTATGATATAACGTGGAAAAATTCTTGGGCCATGGTCGTATAAATGATAAGGGCGTCGTTGTATGGGGTCCAGATTTCTTGTTAAGTTTTCGTTAGAAAATATAATACTTGGCTCCTTAACATTTGATCTTTTCATAGAAGGTTTGTCAGCTTGGAGCTACTGCACGGAATTCACTCCTCATGGCAATGAGAAGCCAACCGACAGGTAAGAAGAGCCTCGTGAGCCTTGCTAATGAATGATTCCTTGGTTCATTCAAGCAATGATGCCATACAGCCAAATGCCCTCACAACCTTTCACATTTGAATCAAGCGTGCATCGCATGAGTTAAAAGGCAGACATTTAGGTTGTCATGGCATTACTCGTCCTGCATTCGCTTTTAGCAATGAAAGCAGAGCCTTTGGATGCTGCTACCACTCTCGTGACTTCATGAAAAGACCACTTCGTACAAAGAAAAGTCATCTTGGATGCTGAGTTGATAAACAATTTCCTCGGTATTTTTTTAAGTGATGACGCTGCGATGTAATTTAGTGGATTACAGCTATTGCTTGCGTTCGATTATTGATAAATGATTGCTACAAAGGGAACAAACAACATGGAGCCACTCAACCAGCCCAGCGGTGGACTCCACGTTTACATCATCTCCAGTGGTTTAATTTAATGACATCCCCAGTGCTCGCTATTCTTCCATGAGTTAAAAGGCAGCTCCAAGCGGAGCTCGTCTGCTGCTTCTCCCCTGGGGAATCCAAGCGAGTCCCATTTTCTCCTTGGGATTGTTGTGGTGGTGGCGTGGTCCAGTCTGGCCATCTCCAGGAATCAAGAGGCGGAGGCCGGTGACAAAGTGAGAGGGCAAGACATTTTGAAAAGAGAGAGCAAAAAGTGAGGAAGGCTGTCGCTGGGATGGGAACAAAAGTAAATATTTGAAGTTGCTGAGTTGGAACGCACTCAGACCTCACAGCAGGACATCTCAAGCCAAAAAAAAGATGAGCGTTTTGAGGAACTTTAGCTGGCTTGGTCAGCCATGCCTGCAGTTTTCTGAAGCATGGTTTCTTTGATAGACTGGGGTTTGAAGTTCGAGTTGATTGGACGCTGCTCTGGAATCGACCCTAAAATGATGCAGTTTGGTCTCCAACAAAGTAATCAGGGACAAGTTTTTACCAGAAAAAATCAATCCATTTCATGTACTGGCTCGAACACTACTGCTGTATTTTTTTTCTTTTTCTTTGACAATTGCTGTGGCCTTCCTCATTTTTTTTTTTAAAAAAAAATAAAAGTAGTACATCATTATTTATTTTGGCATTCAATCAATTTCTATTGTCATTGATGACAAATATGTGATTGTTAAACATTTATCAATGGATTGTCGATGATGCCTTAAGTTATCATGATCATTGTTTCTTGCATGTTATTTATCATTTGGGACAAAACCTAACAACTTTTTTATGCCGTCCAACTCAATCCAAATAAAATAAAAGAGGTTAAGTGTAATGATCTTTAATTAGAGTTTTTCATCGTGCCTAAGTAATTAACACGCTAATGGGTCCTCTTATTTAAAGGATGGCCTCATTGTTAGAAGAAGGATCCAATTATAAGTACCACAATTGATTGATGACCAACTTTGAAATAACTTATTCTATGATTTTTTCAGCTGCATGAATCGTAGGTTAAGTTGGCTTTAATATCATTAGTTAACTCTAAAATAGCTCGTGTTAAAGTATTTCTAGTTAAATGAATCATGGGTTAATTAGATTGGCTTTGATATTTTTTATGATGATCTATGATCTCATAGAAAAAAAAAAGGTTAGTCAAAAATTATTAATTAAGTTCCTTGGCCTTGCTTAGGTATTCAAAACCCATACTCAATACGGAACTAAAAGCACACTTACAAGTCCTCACTTGTAAGCTTTAGTTCAAATTTTTGAGTCAGCTCTAAGATTAGTTCAATATTGAACTATCTGCATAGAATGAGAATTTGTAATTTTTGTCAACAACTTTAGCTAAATAGAGAAGAATTTTTAGATGAGCACCTATGCTATTTAAGAATACAGCTCTTATTATAAAATGATTACTATGATAAAGAAACTATGAAAATTTTAAATTTTTATGCTTTTATATGGTTAGTGTCATCTTGATATCATGATGATATCTAATGATCATAAATGATATGCCATTTTTAATATATTTGCATGTTTATAGTGAAGAAAAATAATAATGATGAATATTTATAGTTTCAAAACAATTTGTAGAATCTCAAAAGATATTCATAATATTATAAAAAAAGAGAAATTTGTTAGCAAATAAGGCTGTGTAGTTCCTGACCTGCTTGCTTGTCAAATGGGTGGTTGCTTAGTGCCTCCTATTGAAGACCTTCAATGTTCTAAAACCCCACCCCTGAAAATGATTTTTGGCATGCTGTAGACACACATAAAGGGATTATCTATCTTTTTTTTAATTTTATGTTATTTTAAATTATTATTATTGTTGTTTTGTAAAAAAGAATTTTTGGTGAAATTATGATTTGAACCACTAAATTTTTAACACAATAATCAAAAGATTTTTGTAAGTTGGCAAGCTTGCACATTCTATTCCAATTTTGTAGATTGACAAGCTAACACATTCTATTATATCTCAAAATCAATAAATTAAAATGATAGCTAACCTCAATTTTGTTGTGTTGCATGATATTTATTATCACACATTCTTAAGTCCTAATTGGTTGAGCTTTTGGATGACCCAAAAGCACTTTTAGAGACCTAAAAGTACTTTTGAGTAATTTTATACTGTTCGATAAAATTTTTATGCATACTTTTTGGTTTCACCAAAAGCTCTTAAAAATTTTACTTGAAAAAGCTTTAAATTGGAGTTTTTCTTAAAAGTTCTACTTACCAAATATTGGAAAGCTATTTTCATACTTGAAGATCACAAATTCGAACCTTAAAAATAATAATATCTAATATTATATATAATAATAATATAATATAATATGAGTTGAACTATGCTATATTCGAATATAGTTAAATTCAGGATTTGGACATCTTTCCCAACCTTTGATTTACACAGATCCCAAAGCCATTCACCTTTTTTACTTTTTCTATCTTTGAAATCTTTAAATTATGTGAATTTAAGGATGAGGAAGGTGATCGCATCTAAACTAATATAGCCAAGTCTACCCAATATATTATATTATATTCAAATATTATTATAATAATATTAATATATTATAAATAAAATATAGTAATTATAATTGTATAAAAGTATCATTATAATTATAATATATCATGTAGTGTAAAATAAGATAATATAATAATATTATAAAATACTATAATATACTATACCAATATAATATTATTATACTATATCATGCTATAATTTTATAATATTATTATGATTATGTCACAATAATATAATGCTATGTTATTAGATAATAATAATCATAATTTTAATAATATATTATAATAATTAAATAATTAAATGATATATTATTATAATATCATATTATTAGAATAATTTATAATAATAATTTTTAATAGGTTAGATAGTTGAAAGTATAATGCAATATCTTTCATCATTTTTATTTTAAAAGTACTTTCTTGATTTAGTTATTAAACAGATGTTAAAGTCATATGGCACTAGATAATAAATAACTTTTTTTAAAAGCTTTATTTTCAAAAACTGTGCTAGTAATAGCTTTGCCAAAGAGAATCTTAATCTTTCTAAGTTTAGCTAGCCTTGAATCTAGCAGTGCAGACAACTTGAGCTAAGTCAAGTAGCGAGCTATCAAGGCTTGACTCATCCTATGAAAATGGTAATGGAGCTTGAGCTAAGTCTTGATAACATAAACTCAACTCATTTGTATTTGAATCATGCTTGATCAAATCTGTCAATGAGTTAACCTAAGTATCTTGTTTTTTTTTGCCCATTCAAAGTAATACCACTTGGTTTTATAACTAAGCCACTTGATAAGCCAAGTCCATGCTGTTCGTGGAAAAGGAGCTTGTTTTCACCACCACTTCCATCAGAGGCGATCCATTCTTGGTCCATGTTAGTGTTAGCCACCAACCAAGATGCCCTAAGCATGGAAATCAAAATTCTAACTATGATAGAGAGAGGAGTTAATGAAACATGTGGAGCAAGGATTTGGCTTATGATTTTATTATATTTATTCAATAATTAAATTAATAATAAATAAAAGTAATTAAAATAACAACAATAACAATAAAGTTTTAATCCTAAATTAGTTGAAGTCTACAATCCTATTCTTCATTTAGCTCTATTTTGAGTCATATTTTTTGTAAGATACAAAGATTTTAAGTGTTTTTTTTGTCACTTCCTCTCATATGATTTCTGATTTATCTCTATCTCTTTTTTTTTCTACATTTATTAAGTCACTTCTTCGCACAAATGCATTTTGTTGCACATATTTAAACTACCTAAGTCATCTTTAATTTATTATCGATTAAATCTATCCTACCTTTTTACGAATGGTTTCAATTTTTTATCATATCTTTTCTTATATTACCACACGTTTATCTCAAATTCTTATTTTTGTTATATTCATCTTATGTACGTAAATTTTTCTAACTATCCAATATTTCATGCCATAAAACATAGCTAATCTGAATATGAATCTAATAGAAAAAATAAAATTAATTAAAAATTAAAAATATTAAGATGAAAATATTATAATTTTATTTGATTTTAAATTGATAGAATTTTTTATCTCCATGCTATCAAGAAAAAGAAACCAAATATATTTTTTTCCAAGTGATTTGCCATTGGGAGATAATATGGATATGAAATTCTTTATATTGTGTTATATATATATATATTGGGGCAATTAGATAATTTTTTAATAAAATTGCTATCTCATAGTAAAAACGAAGAACTAAGGCACAACAAAAATAAGAAAAAACATAAAACCGTAGTAAACTAAGTTTGAAAAGGAATAAGATGCAATAATCGTGCCGTACGATATGTTAACTTACCAACCCAAAAATGACATGGTTAAAATTTATTTAATTAATATTTTTTATCTTATATATATATATATATTTTATATAAAGGGTACTTAGTATGTAATTATATAAAAAAAGAAAAGATTACTCTTATTTAGTTAAATAAGTCATGCCTATACATATTAAATGAGTGCCTAGTAAGCTATGTTTATTCGTATTAATTGAGTTGTGTCATGCCAATCTAATATGATCTATTTGTTCAATAAGTTACGTATGTAATGTTGTATTACTTTTTTAAAATTGAATTATATTTATGTTTAAACTTTTAGCATGACTAATTAATTGTATTATGTTCGTGTCGATTAATATAATATAGTGTTATATCTTATCTTTAACACGGTATAAACAGGACATAATAGCTTGAATTGCCGCCCATGGAAGGAGAATCATGATATCCTTCCGTGGTGTCATGAATCCAAAAGCTTCAGACTCCATCTGATCGTAAGGACAAAGCGGTAAGCTTTTAGTCATTCCTCAAGGATGGTGGAACGCAAAAGTGAACCACCCCACCTCCTTGGGAAAGAAGACAAAGCTGTTTCATTTGAGCTTGCTGGAAAAAGCTTATTTGGATCAGTTTCGCCATCACTGAAATTGAGTGACCGGTTCCAACAGCCAGCCTTTACTGATCAATCTTTGACCATGGTACATACCATATGTAACAAATTTTTTTTTTCCCCCCTTGGTACAGTACTTAAAATATTCTCTTTTATCATTCCTGGTTTCCACAAGCATGGCACTAAAGACAAACCAAAGGAGAGTCTAATCAGTTGTCATGACATCTATAGCACACCAGCTTTTTTTTTTTTCTTTTTTTTTTTTAGGTGATGCACTAATTTTACAATTTTTTCATTAAAAAAACACCGCAATAATATGTATCTTTAATTAAAAAATATTTGCAAAAAATAATTTTTAACATTTAAAATTTTTGGCATCTTTGCTACTAAAATCTTCTTCTGCAATGAAAATAATAATTGCTGCTAAAGCAATGCCATTGCTAATAAATCCATGAGTTGCAACAAAATATTTCATCATTAGAAGTACATAAATCTCAATATTGAAATAACTAATTTTGTTGTTAAAAATTTAGTACTAAAAATCACATGCAAAAATTTTTATTATGAAAATGATATTTTTTTGTGATAAAAAAATTTCTTCATTAAATACTTTGGTGATGAAATGTTCTTTGTCACAGAATATGGTTAAAATGTGCAAATCTTAAAACTATTTATGACTATTGTAGTATCATTGCTAACAATTGATTATTAATAATAAAATAATTTATATTATAAAATGATAATATTATCGGCAAACATATTTAAGGACAAAGGCAAAGTTACCTTTAGGAGCATTTGGTTCATAGTAATTTATCTTGATAATCTGAAGTTACAATATAGGTTACCGCAATTAGACATGATAATCTGAATCATAATATCTAATTATATATTTATATAATATTAAAATTAATTATATAGATTATATATTAATATAATATTTAATATTTTAATCATTATTTATATATTTATATAATAATATGTAAATTTTAAATTTTAAATTATTAATATTTATCATCTTCTTACATATTAAATTATTATATAATATATTACTATATATATATATATATTATATATATTAATATATATTATAATGGGATATTTAATAATATAATGTAATATTATATATATTAAAAATTTATAATATCTAATATATATATATATATATAATAAAATCAGTTTAAAAGAATCTTGATTTTTAGGGTTACTTAAAAGAAAAAAAAATATAATAAAATTCAAATAAAATTTGAAAACATGATAACCTAATTAGCATATTTTGTTATTATGAATTAAATATGGTAATCTTTTATTTTTGAAAATTTGATTACTAAATATGAGATTATCAGGAATGTAAGATTCCTGGTAATATTATATTACCGTGCACCAAATGTCACCTTATTATCATCGTGGCAATTGGTTAAAATAATTTACTTTTATTAATTTATGTTTTTAAATATTTTTATTTATTTATTCCATAATTTCAACAACATTATGCATTACATTTAAACTCTTGTTTTGCAAATAATGATAGGAATACATGTAATGTAACAAGCCACCTATCTATTTTATAATTTATTGTTTTAAAACTTATTAAAATACTTTATCCATACATATCAAGATTTAGTTCTAAGACACATATTGACATATTCTAATTTGTAACAAATAAATCATTCTCTTCACCGGATGATGGACCGTTGCCTTGCAACTAAAAACTACTACTATTAACTCCATGTAATGACATCAAATGAATAAAAAATCACATTTCCTTGCTAAACAAAGTAGGACTCCATTTCACAAAGTTTTTGGATGGCTTAAAAGTAATTTTTTAATATTAATGTTTTTAAGATGTTTGATAAATATTTGAAAAAATGCTTTTAAAATAATGCAAAAGCTATTAAACACACTAATATAAAAAATTCTACTTGAAAAAAAGGCTAAACAACCTCATTTCATATTATAACATAATAACAATATAATATAATTATAAAAGTATAATATAAGATGTCAAAAATATTATTATTATAATTTTATAATAAATAAAAATATAATTATTATAATTGTATGAATATATTATTATAATTATTATATATTATAATATTACAATATTATAAAATACTGTAATATAATATTGTAATATAATATTATTATATTATACAACATTATTTTTTTTTGTAATACTACTATAAAAATATATAATAATTATCATAATTTTAATAATATATTATAATAATTTTCTATTGTAATCATTCTTATATTAGAATATTATATTTTCTTATTTTATATTATGATATTATAATATCATACATTTTAATATTATTATATTATATATTAATTAAAAATAATTTATCAATTAAGAATAATTTATTATAATGGTCTTCAATACGTTTGGTGGTGGAAAATAGTATGCAATATTTTTTATTATTTTTATTATAAAAAGTATTTTCTAATAGTTTAAAAATATAGTTATGAAATAATAAATATTTGTTTTAAAAAAAACTGCACATGGGATTTGAAGTTAATGTTATGCCGTTGGATATCTTTTACAGCTTTGGGCATGCTCTAGCATTTATTAAAAAAAGAAAAAAAAAATCTAGCACAAAGTCTCAACGGAAGAACTATGATCATCTTATCCATTAGGAGTCCTTAATATTAAACCTTCTACCAAGAGACATATTCTAGGGCCATAAGCTACCTGACAACGGATCACAGAGGCTGTTTTTTTTTATCAGCACGCATCTCAATGGAAAAAAAAAAAAGAAAAAAAAGAAGACAATGGATCGAATCAGCCGTGGAATTCCATAGGCTTATAGTATGTTCCGAAGAGAGAAGCTGGGAAGGCAATTGCACAACGTCCAACTCCCCTTTTGTCCTCGAAATTTTTGACCGATTAGTTTTGAATTCAAACATATCGACTCATTTGTCCCATCCTCTGGCATCCCAAACAAGCCATGGCAGCCCGTACCGAGAAGAATCCTCACCCTTAACTTTCTCCGCCACCAGCAGCGAAATTGACCACCGAAGGGGGGTTCCAATGCCTGTGAAATTATAAAGGAGAAAACTAACCCGTGGCAAGAGAATGCCGGCCCCACACGCAACCTAAAACTCGTTACATCTCCAAAGCATTATTATTATTAACTTTGCAAACTGAACTTCATTACTTTATTCCTAAAATTTCTGCTGACACCTCCCATCAATCGTATCGTTAGAGGTGATGAAAAGGCATTCTAAATCATCTGTCTCCTCTTCAGTCTGTTCATTTTCCTCGTTGAATTGATTCCATGGGCTACCTTTCTTGCCGGGCGGAGTCGTCCATCGCCACCTGCCGCTCCATCTCCTCCCTCGCCCCCACCCCCATCCAAAAGAAGTCCAAAGACGAACGCAAAGAAGACGAAGACGGCGACCGCGACGGCGACGCCGAGGAGGCGCCGTCTCCCGTCTCCGGCCACATCCGCCACTTCACCTACCGCGAGCTGGAGTCCGCCACCGGCCGCTTCTCCGACGCCGCCCTCCTGGGCCGCGGCAGCCACGGCGCCGTCTACAAGGCCGTCCTCCCCGGCGGCCGCCCCGTCGCCGTCAAGCGCCCCTCCCGCCGCCCCCCTGACCGCCTCCCTCTCGCCCTCCCCCTCCCCCGCGCGCGACGAGGTCGAGAACGAGATCCAGATCCTCTCCTCCATCCGCGGCCCCCGCCTCGTCAACCTCGTCGGCGTCACCCCCGCTGGCGGCGGCGGTGGCGGCCGCCGGGGGCGCCTCCTGGTGGTGGAGTTCATGCCCAACGGGACTCTATACGACCTCCTCCACTCCAACCCCCGGCCGCCCGGGTGGCCGCGCCGCATCCGCCTCGCCCTACAGACCGCCAAGGCCCTCCTCGAACTCCACTCCGCCGAGCCCCCCGTCATCCACCGCGACGTCAAGTCCGCCAACGTCCTCATCGACCGCCGCTTCAATGCCCGCCTCGGCGACTTCGGCCTCGCCCTCCGCGACGACTCCGCCGCCCTTTTCTCCGCCGCCCGCGCCACCCCGCCGGCGGGGACCCTTGGCTACCTCGACCCCTGCTACGTCACCCCGGAGAATCTCAGCACCAAGACCGACGTCTTCAGCTTCGGCATCCTCCTCCTCGAGATCATGAGCGGCCGCAAGGCCATCGACGTCGCCCACTCCCCGCCGTCCGTCGTCGAGTGGGCGGTCCCCCTTTTAAAGAAAGGGAAGATCTTGGCGCTCTACGACCCAAGAATTCCCCCGCCCAAGAACCCGGCGGCGAGGCGACAGCTTGCGTCGCTGGCCGCCAGCTGCGTGAGGTCGTGCAGGGAGAAGCGGCCGTCGATGGAGGATGTGGTGGGGCAGCTCGACGCCGTGAACAAGACGGCGTCGGTGAGGGCCTGGAATGGGCTTTCGGTCGGTAATCCTTGCTCGGTGGTGGATACTGAGAGGACGCTCTCCAGGCTGAATTCCAACAGCCTGGGTTTGGATCGGGATTCGAGTTCTGTTCCGAGGGCTGCTAAAGGCGATGGGCGGGATGGCGAGAAGGAAGAGCTGAAGCTGCCTTCTATTGTCAAGGAGTCTCAGTCTCGGCCTGGGAGGAATGCAAGAAGGGTGTTCTCGGATGGAGGCACCAGGGGAGGTAGGAATCTGATGGAGCTCATGGCCCGGATCTATGGGGAGGCCGCCGACGGAGTGGTGGTGGGGGAGGGTGGTGGTCAAAGATCCGCCAGCAGCAGCGGAGCTGATAGAAATGCAGTCCTAAGTAGGAGATCTCATTTGATCTCGGTCCAACTGGTGGAAGGCTAACAACTGATTTGCTGGTGACGATTGTCATTGTTGAATCAATGAATTGTTAAGGAGAGACAGAGAGAGAGAGAGAGATCTCGTTTTCTGGCATTTTCAATCGTTGTAGAGGGTCCTAAGCATCCAGTGTGTCTCCTTCCCTCCTCATACGGTAGCCGTTAGCAAGTCATTACTAGTATGGTTTGATTCTTTTTTATGTCAATTTATCTTTATGAAAGCTTGAGAAGCTGAATGTTGTTGTTATTATTATTAAATAATGAACAATTGATGGTTGAAAAGAACTCTTCCATATGAAGAACTCACATCAATTTGTGGCTATGAGAAGAACAATAAGGTTACTGTTAATTGAAATATTAAATGCTATTTTTTAAAATTCATTATCATCCCATTATGTAGATTTGACTAATAGACTGTACTGTGCACTTCATTTTGACTCAATAGAAAAAATACGGCTGTGCTCTTCATTTTGACTCGCAATAGAACAACCATATGGGCCTGATCAGAAAGCAATCTAAGATCATTGTCATAGAAAACGGTCTATCCTTGGATAACATTGGGAGGAACAAAAGCAAGCTGAGATGAGATGATATATTTAGCAAGTGTTGCTCTATTGTCTTTACCGTATCGTATCAAACAGATATGCATTGTAAAATTTCAATTTGAATTCCTATTGATTAGATCACATCTCAGTTGAGTTGGGTTCTTTGGCTCTTCGCAAGCATTGATGACTTGATTTCTACAGCACGCAACCAATGTGAGACTAAGCAAATGCACGCTCGCATTACATGTGGACTTGGGCTAGAATGATCTGAGGAAAAAATATTCCTTCAACAATTGAGCTAGTCTAATTTTCCAGTCCATTAGGAATTCTTCCTCCAATTTTGTGATGTGCTCCATCAAATCTCTTGAAAGAAGTGGAGAGATCCTTAACCGAGCTTGGAAGAAAACCACCAAATTGGTCATACCCTTAAGAACAAAGCGACCTGGATAAAATAAAGTCAGATTTTAATTTCATTGCAACGGCCACTATTCTCTCCAATGATTTAAGGATAAATCTCCTAATAAATAATTGGAAGGGCAAAAGGATAATTTAGCTCAATTAACGGCGCATAACCATTTTATCCCTCTAACAAAGGGATAAAGGCCTTTGACCAGAATAGCAATACCATCCAACAAGCGGGACATTTTCGAACTTACCCTGCTAACAAAAAGGCGGTCAGAGATGGAGATATATTCACTTTATTGCCAGAACTCACAAGTTTGGCGGTACCAGCCGGTAACTAACCTTATCTTATCTATATTAAGGGTCATTGTTTGAGATCGAAATTAGGATTTGCTTTTCATTATTAGCTCCCGTTCCACAAACCACCTATAAATTTGATATCAACCATCCACTTTTATTTAAGAATTTGAAAAAAAAAAAAAAAAAAAAAAAGGAGAGAAAGAGAAATAAAGAAAGTTTTCATTATTAGTCCCCAATCCATAGACCACCTATAAATATGCCATCAACCATCCACAGGAACATAAGAAAGAAAGAATGAACGAACGAAGTCGAATCTTGCTCTACCATTACAACTGAGGCCATTACAACAAAGATGATGCAAAAGCTCTTACTTTCTGTAAATATGAATTATTCTTTCACATTAGATCTTTTTGATATAATTTGTAGAATGGGGTGGGAGCAGCTATTTCAGGACAAGTTATGCATATGGAGTGACTCCTACTTAGGAACTCGCGTTACAGCGGACAAGCATCAAGTAAAATTGGTGCAGATCACCAAGCTTTGTTGGTGTGCCTTGAATTAACTAGAGCAGACAAACCTATGAATCACGAGGGCCATCAAATGATTGACTCTTCCTCAAATTCCAATGAAGGCCTTCATGGATGCTTCGAAGGAAATCATTGGTGGAATCCACTTGACAAGCTGTGGGCACCGGCCAAGGTGCCATGCTGCAGATGAGTGCGTCACCAGCGGCCAGTTGTTTCCTGTCCTTGCCGTCAAAAGAAGCCCAGGCATGTCCTCTGCTGTTGTAAGGGACTTGCACCCGCAGTGTCACGTACTCTGGTAATATCAGAGGCCTGAACGACAGAGAATGCGGGCAGATTGGCGTGAAGAGTATCCCAGGGACCTGCATTTTGGATGTATCAGAAACAGCCTCCATTGTAAAAACTATATTCTGACACATCAGTATTCAAGTATGTTGTGTAAATGCCAGTGGATATTACGTAGAACGTGAGTTTCCTTATTGCTCAAATTTGTAATCAAATCAATACATTGGACGCTAGTGATAAGATCATCCATCAGTTATCATTGGCACCAATGCGGTTGCACACTTCTCTCTCTTTTTTTTTCTAGTTTTTTAATTTAAGCAAGATGGTGAAATGCAAAGGTGAAACCTTAAAACCTGAAAGGGAATCATTGAAGGGTTCATAGCCTTCGAATCAAAAGACTATATCCATTCAAAACTATGAAGAAAAGTCAGGTGATGTGACAGAAATGGCCTCTCCTGTATGTCAGAATGATAGCATCAGAAATTTACTGCCATATTTAGCAGGTACAAGTGCAAATGCTTCTTTTAAGGTGTTACATATTTTGTTCTTGGCAGTAAATTAGAGTCGGCATAATTGGCAGAATTCCTAATTGATGACTTACAACAAAGGAACAGCACATCATTTAAGAGAAGAGAGGCATAAATCAGGGATTCAGGCTCTCCATGTTTAAAAGAAACCTAAATGCCAAAGAAACAAGGTAATAACTAATAAGGTTATAAGCTTATCATGGCATACATACAAACTAATTAAAAGCTTCAACACCTTTGATTGAATACAATAAGATTTTTTTCTCAAAATAATAAATTCGATATGAGGGTAAAATTCTGCTAGGAGTTAAATCATTATTCTTGTAACACTATTCTTAAAGAATAATGATACGCTAATGAATAATGGCCCAAGAGCACTGGAGTAAAATCTTTGGAACAAGCTGAAAACAGTGAAAATGGCTAAAAATGTCAACCTCCTACCTCTGACATAAATGAATATTCTAAAAAATCATCCTAATTTACCTCAGTATTCTAGAAACACATCTAGTAATGTAAAATTTTTAAGTTCATCTCAGAATAATAGAGACATTAATTGTGTTAAAACAGGATTGTCATCTAAAGTGAACCTCACTGACAAGTAATTATGTGATTACCTTTTCTTGTCTGTGCGGTAGTGCAATGAACCCAAGTCAAGTGAGGTTAGATGTTCCAACCCTTTAAAAAATTTATTTTTATTTTAAAAGACAAGCATCTGAAGCACATGTTTTAAGGGTAAAGATGACAGTCAAAACATACCTGTGGATGAACCATTGATCCTCCAGCTGCTAGAGAGTATGCTGTGCTTCCAGATGTTGTTGATAAAATTAATCCATCTCCTTGCACGAGTGTAACAAAGGAGCTATCACAATAGCATTCTAAATTAGTAAGGTAGGATGATATCCCACGGTCAATTGTAACTTCATTTAGGACTAGAATGGGCTCCTCAGTCTCTAGTTCATCCTTGGCTGCATCTCGGATAACTTGGCACTGTAAACGGTGGCGCAATGTGATGCTAATGGGTCCCTTTAAAATTGTATCCAAACAATCCCGATAATGTTCGCTTTCTTGATTATGTTAAAGATCACCAGAAAACTGTAATTTACCTAACATATAGATTTTTTTAGGTATAGTAACATATAGATCTTTAAGAAATATATAGAACAATTTTCAGAAGAAATTTACATGCACATGCACAGGCTAAATTTCTGGGAGGATAAGGTATATCTTTGATCTTTTGTCAATTGGATTTAATATTCTTTGTTTAAACATTACAAAGATAATGTTAGTTAAGGTCTTTTAATATACATATCTCATTCAAGCTTCTCAATTAACTAAAGAATATAATAAAAATATTTTTTAAAAAAGTTATTTCTACCTATATTTTTAGTTAATCCATGAAAGGAAAGAATATTCACTTCTAACATGAAAATGAAAGGTCAAACTCATTGTTGAAGGGTTCAACTCGCTCCCAATCCCTGAAGTGGCAATTATAGAACTTTATAAGTATCCAAGTATTTGATATAAATCTGGCATGGATTTCAGGAGTTAAACACAAGTGTCCAGGTAACATAACTGCGATATAAACCTATGTACTGCACGTATGCATGGGGGAAAATGCCTTCTGTACTTGTTCACTATATTGTATTTTCCTTTTGGACATAATCTAGATATAGTTAAAGAACTCTCACATAACCATTGATTTCTTGATGATCACATGATTTTCCTCACCATGTTGGATTGGTTTTTCCTTTACCACACACATTTTATTGTTCAGACTAATTCTTTTGACTTTTTGCAACTTTTTGGTTCCTTTCACCCACCTTTTCCTTGACATCTAGTACTAGCACACTAGCTTCACTTATGCTTCTTAAGTCAGAAAGGTTTAGCTTGCTATGAATATTTTATGCAGCTTCCTGATAAACATCATAATAATTGGACGTGGACTGATTGAGAAATACATCAAAGTTCTCTGATTATGGATCTCAGTTCTCTAAATCTTACACAAACTGACTATCTTTGCCAAAGCCAGAGCCCCATGATTTACCTGCTTTGGTTATATTCAATCATGTATAACTGAATTTTATTCAAACATAATATTTCTTCCACAATATGTGTAACACCCCAAAAATAGTCCCACATTGGATGGGAAAGAAAGTGTTATGTGCTTAAAACTCAAGTCCACTTGCTACCATTAACTTCCAATTGAGTTTTTGAGCCACATGATTTTGGCTCACTAACGGTTAATTGGGTCAGTAGGTGGGCTTGGGGTGTTACAAATGATATCAGAGTCAACCCGAGTGTGCAAAAGTTGGTGGGCATGAAGAAAGGACTACCCATGGGACGGTGGTACAGTTCCGCCATAGCGTAGAGCCATCCTTGCAGCACCAACGATCCGGCTCGAGAGTAAATTTTTGCTAGCTTATGGCATACGATGAAAACGTCGCATTATGAGGGGAGATTGTAACACCCCAAAAATAGGCCCACATTGGATGAGAAAAAAAGTGTTATGTGCTTATAATTCAAGTCCACTTGCTATCCATTAACTTCCAGTTGAGTTTTTGGGCCACATGGTTTTGGCCCGCTTATAGTTAATTGGATCAACATGTGGGCTTAGGGCATTACAATATGTTTAAAGCATAGAACTTGCATATGTATGAATGCCATTGGATAAGCATATGGCTAAAGAGCCATGTGAAGGAAAAAATTACCTTCTGAGACACTGCTATACCCATACATATGGTACATAAAAGTTCTACCATAATCCAATCAAGCACTAAATTTTTCAGCATATAAACTTATGATCAACATGTATATAACTTTGAATTGAGTTTTGAGAATTGTTAGCAGGTTTCTCACTTTCAACAAGGGATTGCCATCATTCATTTCATTCTGCTAGAAGCTGACAGCTATGGATAGTAAACCAGGTTGGCAAATCAGAAACTAACAAGGCTTCTGCTTAGCATCCAAATTTCAGTCAGGAAATAAAAGGGTGTGGCTTCAACAACTTTCTTGTCCATCAGAGTGAGTCGATCCTCCTACATACTTCTCTAGCCATCTTTTGCACAAACCTCCAGTAAGTCTAAAGAAGTCTTAACTCCTCATTGGATTTTTAATAATGTGATGAAGTCAACACATCAAACAAGGGTTCTAGGAATAAAAAGGCTTCAACTTATATGCTTGATCCCATTTAGGTGAAGATAATATTCTTCCTCCAATTTCAATTCCTTGAATGGCCAATTATAAAGGAAAACAAATAATGGTTCTAGCAAGGATCAGTAAATAATTATTTCCAATCTCCTTTTTTTGTTTTCCCTTTGATACAAAACATACAAAAAAAACCCTCACAAGGTTACAAGAGTTCTGCTAAACTAATTTGATCTAGACCTCCTAATTGGAGTCAATTGCTCTCCATCAAAGCCAAAATATTTCATAAAACAATGCCAACTTTTAGTGAGAAAGAGTTAGGTAAAACATAAGCCAAAATTTAGCAAACATCCTAGATCATCTTTTCCCTCCAGAGCATCCATGATTTTTATTTATTTGGTGAGATATGAGCTAGTTAAATTTTATAATGCTTAATTTACTTCAACCTAGTAATTCGTGCAATGTGCAGCTTTAAAATTGCTCAAAGACTCCTCCAAGTAT
Source organism: Metroxylon sagu (assembly GCA_017589505.3). Taxonomy (NCBI): domain Eukaryota; kingdom Viridiplantae; phylum Streptophyta; class Magnoliopsida; order Arecales; family Arecaceae; genus Metroxylon; species Metroxylon sagu. The sequence goes on from JACVBY030000519.1 coordinate 1,022,918, forward strand.
CTTCTTCCAATTAGCCTTGCCATGGAGATCATTGAATTGATCATCTTTCATAAAGTAGTGCACAATAAAATGCCATACAGATAAGCTATGAACTCCAAAGTCAGAAAAGATGATCAGTGAGAACTCATCCAACTGTACAAAAAGCTAACAGGAAGCGTTTTAGGTGAGCTACTGTGAACAAGGTGATCATGGATATCTAGCTAATTACCCGTCAAATTTAAGTGCTCTGTGTTTATGATATATTGAACTATGAAGGAAGCTTTTCAAACAGTACATACATTCATTTGGAGTGTATGTGCATGCATGTGACATGAATGGTCAAATGTGTGCACCATTTTGGAGTGTATGTGCATGCATGTGACATGAATGGTCAAATGTGTGCACCATAGTAGCTGATTAGAAAATTAATAACCTCAAGAACTTTTGATGTTCCTATGAAGGTTGCTAGTTGACAATTTATTATGATCACTGTGGCATAAAAAGCAATGAGTGATGATGGTATCTATATGCCTAAGTAGGTAGCTCACCAGGAAGGCAAGTGCAATGCATGGTGTGTATAGGTACCCTTTGTCCACATGTCATGTGGATCTATAATTCCTCTTTGAGTAATGGGTGTGACATGTTTGAGATGCCATTTAAACCATTACTGACAAACACCTCAATTGAAAACATAAAGCCTTCATAAATTATGATACATGCAATATTTCAAAGACAAACCCATCCACAACAAATTTTAGCAATAACTATAACAAACTTAAACATAGAACTAACAAGAACTTGTTGTGGATATACAAAGGCACCTGAAAGAGTCATAAAGTTATAAGATAAATAGAATGAAAGGACCAGAATATCAGAATCTAGCCACAAGATAATAAATTAAAATGATGCATTTAGAAGTAGGAAAATAGCAATCACCGCTCAAATGGTAAAGAAGAAAGACTGAAGCATGAAATTCAGAGTCAAAAGTGACAGAAACAAGAAAGAATGAAAGGCGGATACGGAAAGGGGTCATAAAGCCCAATGATCCCAGGGAAAATGGCACAACAGGAGGAATTGGTCCTTTAAACAATGATGCTGCCTGCAAAAAGAAATTAAATTCAAACTCCAATTTAAAGATTCAATATCAAAGCAACTTCAAATGGTAATAGTTGGTTCAAGTCAACCAACGTGGATCATTGCAATTAAAGAACATATGAGCACTTCTAGAACAGAAAGTGCAACATCAACAATAACAAACAATAACAACAACAACAATAAAGCCTTAATTTCACACTAGTTGGGGTTGACTATATGAATGCCATTATTTTCATTCTGCTTGGCTTAGAGTCCTAGAACAGAAAGTAAATCAGCAAAATAAAACTAGATTAGATAGAATAGGGAAAAATAGGATACTACTGGGTCTATGTTTTTTAAATGAGAATATATGGTTACTTGTGCAATGCAGGTAGTAATTGTATAGCAACATTATCCAGCTTCTGAACCTTGAGTCCAACAGACTGAAGACTCCCTACTTGGAAATAATAAAGCTTAGTTTTAATTAATTGACTGACTTGGAGTTAGCACATGGCATTGGTTATTTCGTAATACAAGTCCAAAGAAGGCAATCAAGCACAACAATAAAGGCCATGTCAAAGAACACAATCAACAAAGCTAGATATCTAAATATATTAAAATTAGTTGAGGGATTCCAACTGGTAAAGTTGGTAAAGTCCCTGGAGTTGATACAAGAGACCTAGGTTCAATCCTGCCCTGATTCCAGATACTGGCCATGCTTCTGACTTAGTTGCCATTTATAACATAAATTGTGATTGTCTTGAAGTTAAATACGCATGATCAAGTCATTATTGATTAATGATATTAGAAAAAAAGATTGGAAGAATCTATATTTTCTTTAGTCCACTTGGATACAGCATTTGACATGACATGATAAAACTGTTGAATAACAATTGATTCTATAAATATTTTTTCAAATATGATATCTGAACAAAAAATTGCGGAGTTTTATGGAGCTGGAATGTAGAGAACACAAAAACAATGTCTTGGCTCGAAAACACTTAACCAATCTTCTAATTGATGCATTTTTTGCTTCAAACAAGTGCATACTACTTAACTACCAATCTGCAAGGTCAGTAAAAATTCAGGAGGTCAATGGAAATGCGTCCATGCATTTTTGATATGGTTATCACATGTCTGTATTTATACAATGGATTATGAATGGCACTTAATAATTATGTTGGACATCCTAATATACTAGTCAATAAGCTTCAATACAAACTATAGACATTTGGTGCAGTAACATATTTAAACCCAAGACGTTGGCATCTGTTCCTCACCAAGTGGTCAATAAATAGAGTTTTGCACATCTAATACACATGGGTCTCTCCCCCTCTCTGTTTTGTTAGCTAGGCAATCTTATATGTTGGATAACCACCCAGCAGCTTGGGATGAGGAAGTCTTTTTTTATTAATTTCTTAATTTTTTTATCAGAAGTCTGCTATGGATAAGAAGCCTCTCATATGGACATGCTCATCTTCCCTTCATCATGTACTTGCATTCATAGCCATTGGATATTACTCTATAAGCAGGGTAAAAGTAAGGTTGAAAAGAAGTGGAGTCACTTACAAGTAGATATGTCCCCCAAGAGCACTAGGTGCATACAATGCACTTAAGCAGAATAATGGATGGCCATCATTTCCATCCCGATTATGTACTTTTATTTTTTTATATAAATGGATAAACACACTCCCACTTTTGGCTGTTCACTAATCTTGTTCCTTTCTTTTAAGAAAAGAGGGGTATATTATTAAAGGTTGGGTTACATATAGCCACGGGGTATATCAATTGATTAAAGATGGGATTCCAATTGCCCAGTTCATAAAGTCACACTAGAGTTAGAGACACCCCCAAGAATTTGCATTATCCAACAGTAATGAAATATTTATAAAGCCTTCATGAATCACAAGTTCAATGTGGGGGAATCCCAACATGCATACTAAATATAACCTTAGTTTTAAATAATCTTCTCACAAAGATATATGACCAAGTGAAGCAGTTGAACTTAGGCTAAGCACTATAATTATGAAATGGATCAATCATGAAGCCTATCAATAATCACAATTTTATATCTAAACAATTATCTTTACAAGTTGTGATCATAAGGTTGCACATCATGAATTTGAGAATTTCTTTCCTAAAAGAAGATGCCAGATCAGGATGTCAAAGCACTGAAAATATGTACCCAAAGAACTGTTCCATCACCGCCAAGAGTTACAACAAGATCAACCTTCATGTGAAGGAGCTTTATTTCCTCATCTATAACACATTGTTGGTTAGTTGAAGATGCAGAAAGTATCCAAATTTAATTCAAATAATGAAAAACTAATCAACACTTTGTGCAATTTGAGAAAAAATGTAATAGCAAGATGATAACGATTCATGAAAAATAAATAAGAATCCACCCTACAAATCATGCAAAGAAGATACTGCCATGAGCTATATGAACTAGAAATTTCATGAAAAAAGTTTATCATGTCACTCAAAGGACTTGAACCGCAAATTTCAGGTTTCCATAACAAAAGAATAGCAGACAGAGTTAATTAAAATTTTACTAAAAATCAGAACAGAAATTAACAAATTATACCAAAATAAGAAACAGATATTTATGATGTAAATATGAATCAAAAAATTGCAGCAGTTAGTCTTGCCAGCCTTGATACATATAAAAAGGGCAGGAGGCATACCTAAACCTGATGATTAACCTTGTCATCCACTACTTTTATTTTTATAATAATCCAGTAATTGTTGGCATCAATCCATACAACTGTTTGAAACCACTTTTACAGTCAAGGTAGTAAACCAAGTTGTACCTTCTGAATCTCTCTGATCTATGTCCCTAATTAGCACATTTATTCCACTTAAGCCTAATCAAATCTCTAATCACCATATCCACACATCAATACACTTAATGGACATATAAAGGCTACCCGTCATGGTCTCTGGTCAGTTTCAAAAAAATTCAAATGAGTTCACATAGCCAATTCATTATCATCTCTTTTAACAGATTTCTGACATCTCATAGAGAATGCTCAAGTTCTTGTCCTTGCTTTTAAGTTTCAATCATTCATATTTCCAGTTTTCTTATAGCAGTCATGCCCACAGATACTTAATGGTGATTGCCCTGTAATTACAGTACTCTTAAACACAGTCATCTTCACACTTTGCAGTGCACATATTTTATCCTCTTCTGTCAGTGAACATGCTAAGGCATCCAATGTATCAATAAAGTATACTTCTCCCCTAAATAGTTGTGGCTCAAAAGATTTTTTGCTATTAAAATTCCTCATCTTGGAGCCTTACTCATTCTATGCCCTATAAGAGTCACTACCCCTGACCCAGTCCCAACTGAGTGAACTCAGTCGAAAACCTGAGTCAGGACACCCCAGCATCCACTAAATGACCTAAAAAGGTCATTTGCCCATTTGAATGGCCTTATCGGGCTGTTATTTCCACACTTTGTTGAATTTTGAAGCAATGGCATGCACCAGCAAGAGGTTAGGGTGGTGTGAGAGGGCCAGTCACCTTCTCTAGCCTTACCTCCTTCAATTATTTGACCATCGAATCAGGCCACCACCGCATCTTTGTTCCAGTGACTCTTCCCTTCCTCTCTTCTCTCTTTCTTCCTCAGCTTGAGTCTAGCCATCAGCCATTGCCTTCTATGTCACCATCATCATGTAGTGGCAGCCATCATCGATGGTCTTTGCTAGCCAGCATATGAGAAAGCTGCAGGTAATCTTCTTCCTTATTTTTCTCCAGTTTTTCCTTTCATTTGTTGATGCCAACCGACTGCCAGATATGCGTGAGAGCTGGCTGGCCACTGTGCAGCCACAACCCTTCCATTTCCTCTCTTCTTCCTCTAGGGTTTACCCTAGCCATGGCTATCCTTGTTTAGTAACAGGGGAAGGGGGTCTACCCCATCCCATATGAAACCCTTGTGACAGCACCAGAGGATTCATCCCCATTCTTCTTCCTCCCTTCCAACTTATTGCCGCTGATTTGATCATGGTTTGACAACTGATTTAGCATCATGTTGCAGGTTCCATATGTAAGAACAGCGATCAATCATTGGTCTGCTTGAATTCAGTGTTGTTCCCCTTCTCTCTTCTCTTCTTCCTCTTCCTTTGTTTTAAGCCATCCTGAATTCTCACTCTCTTCACTTCACTTTTCTCTTTCTCTTTCTTCCTCTCTCTCTTTGTCTTGTTATCTCTTTTCTATTTTCTCCCTTCTCCACTCTCTATAGAATGGGACCCAGCCATGAGTTCTCTCTTGTGTGGGTGGGCCCCTAGTTTTGAGATAGTATCCCTACCCTAATTCATTTCCCATTGGACTTTATTATTTTCTAATTTAGGACTAATTTAATCTATATAGTTGGGCAATAGTTAGGATAAGGAAAAGGCTAGTCTAAAGCCCACATTTCTATAGTTATGAAAATCATGGTTTCAGATTCCAGCAGCACGTCTTGTGGGGTGCCAAAATGGATTATTATTCCAAGTGTCAAGATGGGACCGTTCCACCATGGTCCCAACATCCCATTCTACAGTGTGTCCCATTCTACAAAAAAAAAATCAGGACAACAAGGGATTATGCCGAGGATTAGGATAATTAATTAGATTTTTGGAACAAGAAAATAGGAAGATAAATAAATTATATAATCGAGGACTTCAAGAAATTTTAGAATTTATTCCCATATTGATGTGTTTATATTTGGGAATATTAGGTGTAGACAAACAATCTTGAAGTGATTAGATCTAATTATAGCATTACTCATTGTATTTAAGTAGCCATACTCTAGTTAAAATAACTTCAAATTGTGTGTCCGCAAGAGATAGAGAGAGAGAGAGAGAGAGAGAGAGAGAGAGAGTTGTCAAATGCTTTAAACATTTTATAATTTTTGCGTATGATCGATCTATTTACATGCAAATTGAATCAAGTAAGAAATTTCTTATTTTTGGAACTCGAATATGATTTTAAAAATTTTGCGTGTGCATGCATTGAAGGAAATTTTGTTATAAATGTTGACAAACTAGAATTTTCTCTTGAGTTTATATTTTGAACTTATTGGCATATGTAATTTGAAAATCAAACGTATTTGTGAAAATATATGAAATTTTGATATTATGCAAAAATGAATGTTCTATGACTACTAAGCAACATGTAAAAATTATGAAATGAAAGATAGTATATATATTGTAATATGAAGTCACCATCAAGTTATATTTTGAACCTTACCTATGGGGGTTATATGTAGGCATCTATTCAGTGGACCCATTCCGTAAGAGTTATAGGTGGTACTATTGTTTAGTGGGCCCTGTCACCGAGAATAAGTGTGGTTGTAGTCTTATAAGTGTTGAGTTATAGTTTTGAAAAATAGTTGAAAATTGCTTATCAAAATTATATAACAAACATTACATACTATAATATATATGTCCTCTTGTGACTTTCTATATAAAACATGGATTTTAATAACAATGAATTATATGAAATTATGTATCCATTGAGTTCTTTGAATAATATGTATATTTTTTATTATGAAATTTTAATGTCGTTATTAACAGTTTACTCTTGAGTTATAAAGTTAATTATGCTCATGCATTATAAGTGGTTAAAGTATTTATGGCTGAACTAACTTGATCCATTCATGCTTACAAAATTAAAGTATTTATGCCTTTAGCTCACTCCTCTCTGGTATTTTATTTTTACAAATCTAGAAGCATAAGAGGGTATAGGTAGAGATTGAACCAGTGTTTAGAGTGGGCTTCTAGATTAGCAGAGTTGTTTTATCTCTTATGATCTGAGGAACTTTCTAGATACCATGGCTGTTGATCATTTATGAAACTCACTAGAAATAATAATGCCACAACATTGGGTATGGATACACAGTATTCTTCTATACTGTCGGTACCAAAAATTGTACAATACAAACACAGTACCATTTGGAAACTTGATTACTACATTCCATTAACACTCGACCTAATATATCCTTCTTGAAGAGGAAATTTGTATCTAGAACAAAATAAAACAAATTATTTGTGAGGGCTTTGTGCAGACTGCAGACAAAAATGCATTTGAGAACAAAGCTCTAGATACACCTCTAAAGCAGATGCGGGCTACTGAAAGATCGTATACACCTCTAAATATAGAAAAATTGTTAAAATACTTCAGAATATCTTACAGTGGTACAGCGGACAGATCATGCTCCATGAATTCATGCATGACTTAGATTATATCACTTACCATCTTCCCATGTCTGCACAAATCTAAAGTATGAAGACTCTGTTAGAAGTTCAGTCTTCACGCGAGGCTCTACAAAAACATTTATTTTTTTGTGTTCTTTTAACCATCTGCATAAATCAAAGGAAGCAAGATTAAGCTCATCACAATATAAAACTAAAGTTTTAGAGAAGCAGTATCTAAGAAATAACTGGCATTATTTGGTAGCCCGTAATGAAAAGAAACTTTGATCTAGTAAAATACAGCCTGAATCAGGACGTGACCATGCAGATATGTTGTATACAGATATTTATATATACATATAGACAAACTTATACATGCATCCCTATTATATGCACACATTTATGCACGTATACAAAAATATAGATTACTCAGTTCATCAGATTTCAAGAATTCAGATATCAAAGCATTCAGCAGCCAAAACCTCCAAACTAGCATCCAAAAATTCCTGTTAAAACCCTCAAAAGAATCTGATGACATAAATGAAAAAATTCTAATAGAACTAAAGCTATAAAATAAATTAAGCCTTGAAAAATTGGTCGGTTAGTCCTTTTCAAATCCAGCCCTTTTTAGACCATTTTGGGCCAGCCATAAGGCCCTCTTTGGGATGCTAACTTGAAGCCCCTCGCTAAAACTTTTAATGCAAAGGCAAATTAAACTACAAGAACTAGTGTAAATGAGATAGAAATAATATTCAATCAAGTGTGCAATGACAGGTTAGTTTTGTTTATGACTCAACATAAGTTATTACCAGTTCAATAATTTCAGTTTGGAAGCATCACTGAGTTGCTCAGACACATGAATGCAGGTTTTTTTTTCTCAAAAAGATGATTACATACACTCAATTTATGTTGTACAGCACTACAAAGGAATGCCCAGACACTTCTTTTTCATTTGTGATCATCACCACCAGGCTGCTCAATTGTAACCCAGATAACAGAATTTATCTGGATTATTAAGCTATACCAAAAAAGCTTCAGAATTATAATCTTAAGAGTGGTAATTGTTGTTTCAAGAAAATATTTGCAGTGTAATGCATCAAAGTGTAGTTGTGACAGATAAAAGAGAAAAGGCACTTTGAACTCATTCTGAGATGACCAAAATATTAATTTCAGAATTCCTAAATCTATAAAATGCCTCGTCAATAACAAATAAACATCATAAGGAAAATTGAAAAAAAAATCCAAAACTGCATAAACAACAACACAACTATCTCAGCAAGCACACCTGACCATTTCAACACATAGAACACGAACAGAGGTAGAATTTGGCTTGGTCAAAATAAGCACAGTTTGTGGCTGGGATTCCCATTTCAGCAAAATCTGGACAAACACAGCTTCTGGTTAGTCATGAAAGAAGACATCAAAATATCAGCAGCCAAATGTAACAATTACAAAGATAGTACATGTCAAACTGCATGACATATCAGATTAATTAATAACACAAACCATCAAAGGGAGGCAAAAGTTTGGAAGAAAGATAATTTTATCTGGCTCAGTATGTTATAGCTCAAGTGAAAAGCTATGGTGCAAGGTAAATATACCTGCTTGCTGCTGCGCTCTGCAGTCGTTATGTTTCCTTTTTCAAAGGAGACAATTTCATGCTTGTGCTGACCACTTTTGTCTCCATTGCATCCCCATGAAAGCCTAAACGATGCCTGGTTTATGTAAAACATTCACACCTTATGATAGCTCATTGATTTTACGCAGGTTATGAGCACTTTCAGACATAACTTAGACTGACCAGGAATTAGACTATGTATAAACCTTTGTCAGTGGTAAAGCAAGCATACATCAAAAATAAATAACAAGAAGTCCAGATCCCATAAAAAAATCAATATGTTGTAATTTCATACTTAACTCTCAGAAACTCATGGAATTAAGCTTAGAAGTTAACAACAGCCTAATTTAAGGAAATAATATATATAAACATGCCACGAGCATCAAACTGTCTATTCATCAAACTGTCTCTAATGTTAAGTTTGCTTCACAAGAATGAGACAGAAAACAAAGAATTGAAATCCAATGAAATAGGAATGGAAAATAGGGAATTGGACTATTAGATAACAAAACATTATAACTTTATAATGGTCATTATTTTTCATTTTCACAATGCATCCTAATAAAATAATATTATTTAATTCAATTGTTAGCCAACTTATTTATTTCCATTATATACCACAATTGCCATTAATAAGTTCATACCAAACATATCATTCCCATTTTATACCATAAATGCTGTTATTTAGTTCACACCAGAAAAAAGTCCTTGTGAAGGAGGCGCTGCAGGCAAGAGCTCAAGCAAAATGTAAAGTGGAATTCTTTATAAGCCATCGTTTCAAGTCTCAACGGGGACAGGTCGCTGTCCCAAGTATTGGGCATCCCACCATTGTCCGAGCATCCCAATTAGTATGTCTTAGGACATGCCCCATCCCAAGTATTAGGGTAGATTGAAATGGCTCCATCTCATAAGATTTAAAACTTTGTTATAAGGAACTTAGATAGATTGTCCAAAACATGGACCATGAGTAAAATTATTGAATAAAATTACAAATGTAAAAAAACCTACTATAGCAGGTCATGTTTTTTCTTAATGCTGAAACAGTTGCAAGAGATTAACTTAAGACATAGTAAGTTTGAAATCTCTTTTCACAATGAAAGAGGAGTGAGCAAGCTGAAGTTTTTGGCTGTCATACTGCTAAAGAGATAGTCTGGTAAAAGCATCTGAGGAGGAAGCAAGTAGAAATATAGTATGACATCAAATCTGAAACAACTATTGGCTGCAGATAACTCTGTTGAACCTAATTTACATCTGCAGCCAGTGAAAACCCATTCATTAACATTGGCAGCAGACTGTTGTCCTTGGTTTCTAATGTATCTCTGTGCCAAATTGCCTTCACCTTTCAATATCTAATGGTGTGGTCTCTCATCAAAGCTACTTCCAACATTGCATCTGCAGATTTAGTTCCCCTTTTTGTGGATATTAAGGGTACGTTTGGTGACCATTTTGGAATCATCCCAATGATTTTGGATCACTAGTGATCCTAATCCTAAAGTGATCTGATTTCTAGTGATCAAAGATTACTATGTTTGGTATGGTATACCACAGTAATTAAGGATTACTGATGATCTAACATTACCATGTTTAATATCCCATGAAAATTCAAGATTATTAACCATAAAATATCAACGTCACCCCTATTATATTTCTATTATATTACTATAACATATATAATATAATATCATATGATATATTAAATTATATCATATATTATAAACTAATTATATTATATTATATTATATTATAATTGATAAATTATAAAATAATATAGTATATTATAATATGATATAATATTATTAAATTGTATTATATTATAATATTATATTATATTATATTATATTGTACAATAATAAATATAATGCATTAATTATATAGTAGTATAATAATACAATAATATAATAATATAACAATATGATAATATGATATATTAATTTTATAAATCATGCCATATATAAATTATTGTATTATGATATATTTATTACAAATAAGGGACATTTTGGACTATAAATTTTAGTCCAAGATCACCGCAAAGGGGTGATCTTGAATCGCCACCTTTGATGACGGTGATAGGATCACCCCCTTGGGGTGATCCATAAGGTGGGGGTAATCTTAGATTACCGTCACGTAGGATCACCCTAGTGCAACCAAACCAGATAATCTCATCATCATCCCATGAATCACCAGTAATCCCGAATGGAACATTCCATACCAAATGCTCTCTAAGTGTCAGCTTTCTCTGCTTAAGCCATAAAGATCACTTGTTATTCTGCGAGCCAGTGCAATTGGGTATTTGTGACGGGAGGACCCTTTGTTAAATGTAAGGTTACCTAGATGGATACGTGGCATGGGTGTCAAGCATCCAGTTGTCCAAAAGTGTACGATCGGACATGGGGACACATTTTATAGATGTGCCCTTCAATATGTATAAATATATGTATAAAATGAATATTTTGCTAGATCAATTATTTTGTAATTCATAGAATTCATAAATCCTTTACCAAATGTTATGATAGCATTTGGCATCAGTTCCAGTTTTCAGTTTCTTAAAAGCTAAAAGCGGTTGGTATTTTTCTTTGAAAACTGAAAACCCAAAACCTTTTTCATGGTCACTTGGGTTGCAATAGAAGGTGGGGGTCAAAATAGCGGTGGTGGCAATGTAGATGGCCAACAATTGATGGACATGGTCAGCAATGATCGCCGGTAATTTCTAGAAATTCAGAAAGAGTTGTCAAAAAATTGAAAATAGAAACAGGGTTCACAAACACCATTTCTGCCCCAGAGTCTACCTTTTGAAAAAAATGAAAACTGAAAACTGAATGTGATGCCAAACAAGACCTATATTAGACTTGAAATTTCTAGTAATAAGGGTCAAAATTTGATATATAACCATGATATCATCATGGTTCACTAATTTGAAGTGTCAAGGAATATCATGAAGTGTCCAAATGCACAGGTGTGCAGACACAACAAAAAAATTCAGATTTTGAAGTGACTAGGTAACACTGGTTTAATGACATCATACATAATTCTATCAATCATTGTGCCCCTTAGGGCATATTCTGCTGCTTATGCTATGGTTTAATGACCTTGTCTTTACATGATGCGCATTCATTGAAGCAATCCAGGAACAAGAGGACCACAAATCTATCTGCATGAGGTCAAGATTTGCGCAATAAAAAAGGGGTAACCTAATTTGGGTTGCAAAAGCATTAGATCAAGGATGCCTGTGAGAGAGAGAGAACATGGAATGCTTAATATTGCAAGGATATACCTTACAGGGCCTGAATAAGACCTTTCCTACACTGAAAAGGAACTGAGATTTTTTAGAATTGGAAAAAAAGAAGAATAATATTTAATATTTACAATGCAAGAAAAATAAACTACATAACTAGAAAATTAATCCAACTAGAAGGCTCTAAATCTAAACTAAAACAAGAAAGCTAGAAACAAGGAAGAACTAGAAAGTAAGCCAAGGTAGGATAATTAGTTGGATTATCACCAACCGAACACCTCGAACTAGCCAAAGCCGCACAAGTCTTCACATGAGCTTCCCTTGTCTCCATTGACATCACACTGCTTCAAAGGCCAGTCACACCAAAGGAAAAAAAAGACCTTTAAGTCGCATGAGAATTGTTATAGAGTTGCACCATAGAAAGGCAGAGTCACATCACCAACAATTCTCATAAAGAGACCTGAAAACTTCAATTCAATTCGCTACGATACATAAAAAAAGATAAAAAGGCTAGGAGGTTATTTATAGTGTTCTAGGGCCCCTTACAGTGACTAATGTCTATAGAATTGAACCAGGACTCCAAAATAAGTCAAAAGAAGGCTTCTAGAAACAAATCTTGCACCTTAAGGACACATCTAGATGCTAAAACTGTTCCAACAATGATTAATATACCATTAGATGGTTTGGATGGATCGTTGAATGACTCCCACTCAGACACAAAAATCTAAATGCAGATTTCTACTGTCGAAACTATTCCAACTGTGGTCTTATCACTGTTAGATGTGGTCTGACCATAAGGTTCCACCATCAAAATAAAGACTTGGACTGCACTGGCACAAGTTCAGTATTTCGCCCATAACTTTCTCCTCCAACCTCCAATTAAGGCAATTTAGGATGCATTGGAAAGTTTACTCAATGCCAGATGCGATGGAAGTGGTTTCTGCCAAAATTTTGTTTGTGTTCCTTTTGATGAAATTTTAAAGTTTCTGCTACCTATAACACATCCCAATACTACAGATATTTAAGCTCCTCAGGCACCGGTAAGTCAAATGCCTCCAGGTATTCATGCTTATCGATTAATTTAGGCTCCTTTGGAGCCGCCCATGATGCTCTGGTACTACTCCATTGAACTTTGGATGAAACTTAAGGTAAGGGTAATTTTGGCCTGCATCACTCATGCTTGCACACAACATATGCAAACACAGGCATGTTAAGTTCCACACATGTATATATAGAGAGATAGACACATATCCATGTTGTCTCTTTTGATCATCTAATGACAGGTTGACAAAATTACGGTTCGTTTTATTGTTACCTTACTGATATATAGATGGATCGGTACAGCACAACCTAATACTGACAGATGGTATGATATTGAAGGTAAGACTAACTGTGAGACATGTATGTTATGATATTTTATAGAACCTCACTACCACACTGGCACCTTGCTGGTATGGTATGGTATGCCCAGTACCAGGTCATACGAAATGATACAATAAACCATAATAGACACAACAATTTATAATATTATATATGGAATAACCTTAAATAGTTCCAAATTTAAGCATTCAATGCCAACAATAATTAAAAGAAAACACTTCTAATTGACCATCTATTTAGCTATTTAGCATACTATTTTGAATGTTATGAAGAAAGACTTACCGATCTTTACAATTCTAATAAAACATATTGCAAAATGAAGCTAGTATCTTTTCTAAAATGGCAAGACTATGCAAAATTATATTTGATTGAAAATCATGATGAATTATTAATGCCTTGTCGAAATTTCTAGATGAAGGTTGCAATGCAGCAAAATTTATCTATAATTGAGAAATAGTTGTAAAATAATAACAGAGAATTATAACAAATATTAGCATAACAGTGGATAAGTAAAATATTAGTAGCGAAAAGCCTAAATAAGCTTAGCTAGAGAAAAATGAAGAATTAAAAAATATCCCAAATTTACCTTTCTTGCAACCCTTCTGCTAGTTAATTTGGAGCTTGCTTTCGTGTCTTCATCCCTAAGAATCTCATGCGAACAAATTCCATGCTTCCCGCAACATCTTTCACTTTGTTCCATGGTAGGATCATCCACCGCTAATTGATTGGACGAGTTGTCCAGCTTTAAATCTTTAGAATGACCATGAGAACCTTCTAATGATGGTGCTCCAAGACAAGGAACAATTTACATGTTAATGGGTGCTCCTGATAACCACAAAACAAATGGACTACACTAAAGGGAACACTAGCATATCAAATCTCAAATCTTGTTTTTGTCATATAGACTGTTATTCAATTTTACAACCACAAATGGTGAAGAACATAAATATCCCAACCTCCAAACCAATAATGTGGTTGGAAAGATATCGTACAAATAAGCTGTGCCTACAAAGATATGATGTTAAAGAAAGAAAAAGGAAATGTGTGGGATGCTCATTTCAACATCTTTTCCTATCAGTTTGATACAAACTGCATACATATACAGATAGTTGTTTGCCTTCATGATTACAAAAGCTTAATGCATGATAAATGCATATTGTCTAATTCCTCAAGAGATAATAAAAACCCCGATAGCCTGAGGCAGTAATCTGATCAGCCTTTGCCTGGAATTTAACCAAACATTTTTAGTAAATCATGAAACGAACAAGTGGGATTAAATTCATAAATCAGAGGGGCAGGGCTCCTCTTTGTCTGCCACCTAAGGTTTAACCAGAGAATGGCTCCCTGGGAACCTGCCATTCTATACAGTGCAGAGTGATAAAAAGCTTAACATTGCATTTATGTCTCTCCATAGTTAAAAGGTCCATGGTCCACTGAGATAAAATAGGTAACATATCAAAGTTACAACTGACCTAATGAACCATAATGGTACAAATCTAGCCACATAGAACATTTAAAAAATAATGACTCATATTATACATAACAGAAAATAATTGTTGTATAGTTTTGAATATCTAGAGTATTGTACATTTGATCAACACTGACCTTATCTGGACATTTGCAAGTGAAAGATCCCCTGTTCTACATTGAACTTGACCAAGAAGCAACCTTAGTCTCTCACTGTGTTCTAATTATGAGTAGCAGCCACTTACGTATTCCGGCCCCAAAGACTATAATGAACCTTCAATATAGTTACAAATGTTGTTAAAAGCGTTAAGCGTACCTAAGCACAAAGAGCTCTTAGAGCCTAGACGCAAAGCACAGGCACGTGCATGTGAGGTGTATATTTTTAAAATAAATAAAATAATTTATATAAGATTTATAACGTATAATAGAAAAAAAACTAAAAAATCATAATAATGATATATTTAGCCTATTAGCTCAATAAAAAGCCTCATCTCTCAGCTAAAATTTGTAGTTTCTTAATATTTTTTCTCCTTTTTCTCATATGATAGCATAATTTTTGATATTTCATCTCTTTATCTTTCAATTTTTAGCTTTCTTATAGGGTAAGAAAAATAATTGCGTATGGAATGGTACATTATAAAGTCAACATAGTCTAATAAATATAATAGATTTAAAAAAATATTATAAATATAATTTATGAAGAAAGGCGTGCCTTTCTTGCATCTCAAATCAAATTAAAAGCATTTTTTTTTTTATCTTATGTGTGCCAAAATAAAGAAACCTTGCCTAAGGTATAAAAAGCACCTAACCCACCTTAAGCGCGCCTTGCGCCTTAAGTGCGCAAATATAAAAAGCATCTAACCTTTGATACCTTGCACCCTAGGTGTGCCTAACGCGCCTTAGACAACACTAACAGTTGCTTCTATTATCAGTTTCAACTGAATGGATTCTCACCTCCATTCAGCATAAGATAGAACCATGTGTCAATCTCAAATTATGGTTCAAGAAGAAGGCCCTCCACCCTTAATAACATTTATACTACAAAACAATATACATGTCTGCTTAGCCTTATCCACAACTATGAAGGTTTCAAGAATAAGGAATTAAAACTATTCCCCTGTGTATGCTATGCAATATGGGACCTCAATAGCATCTCATGTTAGTGCATAAACAGATCCATAATCATGAATGTCTTTAGTGACATCTCCCCATGATTCTGGTTTGGGATCAAAAACATTCTGGGCTTGCCCAAGAACTTCAGATTTTGGGAAAACAAGAAACCTAAAAGCAGTTCTATAGTTAAGGATTATTGCCATAACAGACGCGCACATCTAAGAATTTTATACACTGGAAAGATTTTATAATCAGATGAATGACAGCCCATGAGTCATTTTCTAATAATTGGCACTCCCTAAGATCTAGCAAAACATGGCTTATCTAGCCAGATATGCACTATTCAGTCACATGATCATCTCTATCTAATGCTGTGATTGCGAGCACAGGTGTATTGCAGAGAGACAAAAGGTGAAGTCCATTCAGTTCTCACTAACAAGGGGAAGAACAACTTCAAATTGGTGGACCATAATTTGAAACTGCATGCAGGATTTTGAAACCAGTGCCCCTTAGCTTGCTAACTCAGGTACTTGAATTGGCAGTTGGCAAGAACATTTGATGATGTATATATATATATATATATGTGTGTGTGAACATTATAGAGTGCAGACAGCCTCAGGCCCTCAGCATAAAGCTAACATAGTTTCAACGTCAAAGATGAGAAAATAATGGATATATATATATATATAGAGAGAGAGAGAGAGAGAGAGGTAGACTGGCTACATTCGAATGTAGCCAAGCCTGGATCTGATCATCTCCCCCACCCTTGGATCCACATAGTTCACAGATCCCAAAGATGGAAAAAGTGGAAGGGTGGGGTAGCTCCGGGATCTGTATGGATCAAAGGGTGGAGAAGGTAACCATATCCGAGACTTGACTACATTCGAATGTAGCCAAGTTTCTCTCTCTCTCTCTCTCTGTATATATATATATATATAATATTAACAACAGAACAAGCAGAAGTTACAAAGCCACTAGTTGGACTCATCTCTTGTGTTTCTTTCGTATAGAAAGTATAAAGGGAAAATGAATTTGTGAAAAAAATTCAGATAGAGAGCATAAGTTTATCTTGACCATTTATATATATAAGATAAAGATATGGAATATCACATTCTTAGATCAATACGTTACCTTTATTTCTAAGCTGCAGGTTGTGAGCTCTCTCCAATTCATATTTACGCTTCCATTCAGCTGCCTCTGCTTGAGCAGCAGCCTTTCCTTCTGCAACACGTCTTAATGCCTTTGCAACAGCTACCCATTGCAAGATTGTACAAGTAAAATTTAGCACAGATGTATAGATAAACATAGGCAACTAAGCACAGCAACCACATTAAACATAAATAAATGAAGGATCAAATCAATCTTGATAGTGGGTATCATACCAATACATTACCGACTTGGTACCAGTTCAATCGATGTGATATGGTTCATAACCTAGACAACTCTCAGGTGCTTTTCATGACAGTACTGCTTGAAACAGAGGCAGTATGGGTGTATTAAAATGGTATCAGTTGGTATCAGGCAGAACCAGACACGTCTACTTAGTTCAGACTGGTATGGGTCAGTACAAATTGATTCCCATACCAAACAAGCAAAACAACAAAATTCCGCGATGGTTCGATACAGTATGCCTCGAACCAGGCAGTTCAGGTAGGTTTTGCAATCCTTGAACCAAATAGAAACATAAATGTTGTATAAAATGCATTCAAGAGGTTCTGTTCTAAAAGTTGATACAAAAACCAATAACAAGGATTTACAATATAAAGAAGATATGCAAGCTTCTCAGAAGCACAGAAATCTTCAACAGTAACAGATTTGGTAAAAATTATGGCCTGTTGCTGAAAGATAAGAACCAAATGGGCACCACCAAGATCAGAATCGTTGCATATCATATTATTATATAGATTTGATTGTCAATATCAGTCTCTCATGAATAAGATGGCAATTATAGCCAACGCTTTTCTTTTTGCAACTAAATACCTTCTTTTTACTTGTTCACAGCACATGCAATATAAAGCATATTGCTACTGTAAATGATTGAATTGCTAGATTGACGTTACTTTCAAGTGGTGCACCAAGTTGGTTAAGGATTGTGGTAAATAAAGATGGAGGAGAACAATATGTAGAAGAAGGGGCAAGAAGGCCTGTTTAGATTGGCTGTTGGGATACCTTTAGGTGACTGTTAGCCAACAACTATGTAAGATAGCTGTCGGCCAACAACTAATCCAAACAACACTAAAGTATTCTTAGAAATATTTACATTATGTAGTATAGCTGTCGGCCAACAACTAATCCAAACAACACTAAAGTATTCTTAGAAATATTTACATTATGTAGTTTAGCTATACACTTGCAACTAACAAATAGTAAAGCCACCTTATGTGTATTTCATGATCTATGGTCTCGCTGTTTACATGTCTTATGTTTCTAGTTGTCAAAGGAACTTGCAGACTTTGGTTCTACTAGCTTGGTGACAAAGGTAGATAATCAAGAAAAGGGATGATAAAGATGGAGAAGAAATAAAACTGAAGCTATATTTCCATGATATGGCAGTCTCAACAGTATCTTCTACTATACATATAATGGGAATGTCTCAGAAACCAAAATGCTAGGCTGGCCTTCGAAACATTTTGCATCATCCAAGTGGCTCCCATCACTACCTCCAAAACTTGTCTCTTTTCTGTCTCGAAGGTAATTAATGCATTTCGATATGAAAGAACATTGATCCCATTATACCCTGCAGTAATCCCTGTAATTAATCCCATTAAAACCTGCACTAATCCATATAAATCCTGTTGCTAATCCCCTTGCTTCCATTTTTTGCTCAAACAGAATCTTCTTATTTTTGTTTAGTCCTTTATTTTTCTACCTCTTTTTCTCAGACATTCTGTAAAAAATAATAATAAAAAAAACAACCGCCTCAGCTCCTAGTATTACTCTGCCTCTCCATTCCTTTTTTTGCTCAACAAGTCAAACATACATATTCTTTCTATTTTTGTGCAGACTCCAATCTTCTATGTTTTTTCTTTTCCATTTATGGGTACATCACCTCAGTCCAACTAATTCACCTTTATAGAAAAGGAAGAAATGTAGCCAGTGATTCAAATCTTAGTGAGACGGAGTCTGAGATAGCTGAGACATCTCATCCCAGAGAGATTCCGGAACCGATCTCTGCAGTCTCATCTCGTCCCGTTTCAACCATAATATATTATAGTGTCGATTTTAAATAAATCTAATTCATCATAAAGATATAACTTTTAAAGTTCAAATATGTTTAAAAATTAAATAAACCCTAAAACTTCATAAATAATTTTTTTTAAGAAAAAGCATCCCAAATAAGTACTGAAATGAGTGACGGGATCAGAGACTGAGACGGAATGAGACGCAAGGCATCTCGTTTCATGAAAAAATCGGAACACCTCTGTCCCATGTGGTTTGAGTGTACCCATCAAAACTTCAAGCCCAATGTTGCAATGGCCTCTACCACCACAAAAAAAGTATCCAAAACTGAGTATAATCCTAAAATTCCCAAAAGACTGCACTCTCTCTCTCTCTCTCTCTCTCTCTCTCTCTCTCTTCATGGTATACAACATAAGCCTCTATCTCCATTAGTAGATGTATTAGCATGTAGTTATGTCATGTAATCAAAACAAAGATTTTAAGTTCCGTGGGACGGAGTTGTTTCAATTTTTTCGTGGACATGTCCTATCCCGATACTTGGGATGGGAGATGATTTAGACACACTAATTAGGATACTAGAACGATGGTAGGATGGTCCTGTCCTGACACTTGGTACAATAACCGGTCTTCGTGTCCCATGAGATGTCTTACCGAGATTTGAAACTATAATCAAAACTACCATTTTAAAATTATAGCTAATGAAATCTATAAACATTTATTATTTCCCGAAAAAAATACATGTTTATTTTATAGTTAATTAGTTAACACTCATGGTGTTATTAAATAATTGCAACAGCCTATTTTGATAACATCAACAAATCATGTTATATATTAAATTGAATATGGAATCATCTTACTCCTCATAGCCTCTGAGAACTCAACAAGATGGTCATCAGATGTCCTGATGGGTGGTTGATGAAGATATTCATAAATGGCCCTTTCTGAATCAAAGGCAGGAGCTGGATCCAAAAAACCATTCTCCTCTGCATGTTGGCAGGCCACATCAAGGTTCACCTTACCATCAGATACCTGTTTCAAGGAGACCTTTTTAAGATTCGAGTTTGGTATGAAATAGAATCGCATCAAGAGGAACCAAGTGCAGGTTCAATAAACTAAAGTAAACTCCAACAAAAGATGCTTGACTGCAATTTCTGTTGAAGTATTGAAGGTAATAATACATCAAAATGTTTTAAAAAAAATCATTCAGTATAATACATCAAAGATCACTTTCAACTAAGTTTTCCTTCTTATACAACCTAATATAGTTAAGAGAAGAGCAAAATCATTTAAGTCAGTCACATCTTTCTGATGATGTTTATGCAATCTTAATGAAAATTATATCGAATTAAATTGTAGAAAAGCAGATGCTCAATCCAAAGATAAAATAAACCAAAAGGTGTGAAATGAAATAAAATTGGTCACATTGATCACAATGATGCCAGTTGTCCAAATAACAATGAAGAAAATAAATGATGAACAGAGGAAAAGATTGGAAAGGTGCTGCTGCCACTCTTAGGGTGACAATGAGTGTCCAAAGACCAACTCCATGAGGTGCCTAATCTGATATATGTGTTAGCTTCTAGATAGCAAATGTCACGGGGTGCAACAAGACCAGTGCCACAATGTTAATTTCAGGGTTTTGAATTTGAAACTTGATTTTATCTCATCAATTCATTCATTGTTGCAGTTGTCTATGTTTTAGAGCAAGTGGAGGATGAGTACACACTAAGTTGGCTTTGTTGAACATTAGATTGGAGCCATCATGATGATAGGCTCAAGTCTTTGTGGATTGTCTTTTCCCAAATTCATGGATATTTTTTTCATCTCAAGTGTAAAAAAGCAATGTAACTATTTGTATTTTGATTGTTCAAGGAGAATGCAAGTCCCCTGCAATTACACTGTAATTATAGTAGTTAAACAGCTAAGTAGTGTCATTCTCTCTTCCATCTTTAATATTCATACATCTGATGTATTTAGATGGGACCATTAAACAGTTAAGAAAACAGAAAAATTAAAAGAAGTATTAGAACCAACCAATTTGTATAAAATAATAATAAGAAAGAATAAATTGTTGAACAAAAAGACTTGTTTATTGGGAGACATATTTTAGTCCATATGGGACATGAAGCAATCATTGACTCTGAGGAGTAAAAGACAAAGACATATGGGATATATCATCATACAGACAATGGATGAGAATTAGCGTTTATATCATGAGGAACTCCTGGAGTTGGTATCAACCTAATGCAATGAATTTTTCTGTCTTCAATTCACCGAGAACTAGGACTGCAACTTGCACATGAAAGTTCTCAAATATAAGCAGAAATATTTAGTAAGAATATATTTCATAATCCTGTGTCATGATATTAAGTCCAAATAGTGTGTTAGATATTTCCTTTTCCATTGAAATCAAGTAAACAAGTAAAATAAACTAAAACACGCAAAGACACACACATGCTCACACCCTCACCAGCACACGCACCCCTCGCCATGCCTGTCCACACGCCCACTAACACAACAAACACACATGCACGTGCGCATGTGCATGAGCTCAAGCTCACACACTGGTTTCTCCTTTCTTTCTTGGAGGTCTTTTTTCAGAATGGTAACAAAATCATTTTTTTTATTTCAAAAGCTATAATTAACAAGCCCTCAACTTCTCAAATCATGAGAAGCTGAATGGTTTACAATATAAACCTTGCGACCTGGTTGGATGACTCCTTTTAACCAAACTTGCAATTTAAACAAACCCGTGATCTATCGGAAAAGCCTTCTCAAAGAGTTTTTTTTTTTTTTTTTTTGAAATTTCCATACTCATTCCCCCATATTCTCGATATCATCCATATCCCAACCACGAAACCCCGGCTTCCGAAACCTCGAACCAACGTTCCACTCAAATATCATCATAACCGAGCAGAATTCCAAAGCCGCAGAAACCCCACCATTAATTCAATTCAATCCCTCCAGCAATCAAAGAACTAGAAATTAAACGAAAAAAAAAAAAAAAAACAAACAAACAAAGCAAACCGGTTCAAGCAATCACCAATTGAAACAAGATTAGAATTCGAACAAACGATTACCAACCTTCGGACTCAAATCCTGGTGAGACATCGCGGGAGGAGGCGGAGGTGCGGCGAGGCGGATCGCCAAAACCACCTCCCCTCGGCTTCGGCAGGCGATTCTTGGGTAGGTTCGGCACGCGGCTAAGGGATTCAAATAAGAAACCGGACCGGGGGCGGTGGACGGGGAGGCGAGCTACTGAAATAACTACTCCGATTCGGTCTTTAATTAGTTGGATTTCGACGGATTTTATTCCTTTTTTTTTTTTGTTTATTTCTCCAATATGGGGAGGTGAGGGGGAGCTTCGAAGGGAAGGAGACTAGGAGGCCACAGGCGTTCACTGCGCGGCACGGGCGCGGTTGATGAGCGAATGCCTCGCGTCACGTGATACGGCCCCGGGTCAGCGCGGAGGAAAGGGGAAGGGATTCATTCCGAGCCGAAATGCGACTCCCACCCTGCAAATTGGTCTTGAACTCTTCCCTGGTAAAATGAGTGCGAATAAGTTTGATGGTTTTTTATGACTAAAAATGATTACATAATGAAAAATATTTTTTTCAAAAAAAAAAATTGCAACTTGAAGGCTGAAAAATTATATTTATATTATTTTATAAACAAATTTGTGAAATTATAATTAATTAAAATGTTTTTTTTTTTTCAACCAAAGGACTGCTTTGTATGGTTAAGAACGAAGAAACTTTTTTTATAAAATAAAAATAAAAAAATTCTATCCTTATCATAAAATTTTTATATATTTTATATTATCTAAATATTTTTATATTAAATATAACCTCATATATATATATATATATATATAATCCTAAGATGCATTAAATACATGCACTCATCTCTATTTTTTCCTTTACAACCTAAGCTGCCAAAAATTAAGGTTTTTGCTTTGCTCCCTTATTTTCATTTTATTTTCTTTCTTTTTCATTTAGAGAATTCTAGTAAATAAGATCTCTCTCCCCCTTCTCTCACCTTTTTCTTCTTCAATTTGGTTGAGTGTTTTTTTTTTTTTTTTTTGAATCAATGATATAGAAGAGTTTTCATACTTTTAATTTTTTATTTTTAAAATATAATAAATAAAAATTAAAATAAATAAAAAATAATTTAATATTAAAAATTGAGTTAGCAGAGATGGGTTCCATAAGGAGCTTTATGAGAATAATGATAGGATAAAAGTAAAATTACGTGAAATAATAATAAGGATAAAAAAAATTTTACCTTCGTTGATGGATTGAAGTTTAAGATGACGACTAAAATAGTGATAGAGATGGAATAGAAAATGACTTCTGTACATTAGGGATAGGGTTGGAGACCAAAACTAGCAATAGAGATAAAAAAGGAAAGTGACTTTTTGTGGCACTAGTCGATATTTTTATTTAAATATTCTCATCCAAATTTCATTAGAATATTTATGCAAAACTTTACACGGACTGGCTGATACATTAATTACATACATTTTATGTGCCAGCCCTCTTTCCTTTCAAAGATTTTTCTTATATCATTCTTAAATTTCACCTCTTTGATCGAAGCGAAATATCCGCAATTATCGTCCTTTGCCATGCGCTCCCCGTGTTGGACATTTCCGCTTGTCTTACGGTTTCTCCACCGGCTCCGGCGGTCCAACATTAGCGCTGCCTTCCCATTGACTTCACAACGGTACACGACAAGGGAGCGGTCCCGAGACAATTGTCGGTGAGATGATGCAGTAGCCGTGGAGAAATCTGATCCCATGGACTTTAATATTATATGAAGGTGGAAAATTTTTTTTGAAACAGCAAAACTTAGCTGCAATTTTATACGTGCGAGCTGTCCTTTTTTTTTTTTTTTTCTTTGAATAATAATAAATATCATTATATAAATTTAAATCTCTTATTGAAGTCTAAATGTTTAATTTAAATCATTAAATTTAAATTTTTTAATATATTTTAAATATTTACTGATTTATAATAAATTTTGGCGAAGATAATTGAAACCGTCATGTGATCTATATAAAATGAAAACTTTCTTGATTGTTGGCGAAAGAACAAGCATGAGAAAAGACGGGCGGGAGAAGAAAAGGATGGCCAGTCCTTGTCCTTGGTTCGGTGGGTGGTTGGTGCCGTCAATATGGATGGGAAAAAGAAAAGGACTCCGGCAACGCAGCACAGAGTTTCTTGCGCGTCCGAAGACGTGGGTAGGTGAGCACGAGGACGGTTTCTATACGCACCCTTATCAGTCCCATTAGTGTGGCGAATTGGTCAAGGGAAAAATATAGTAGAACATCTAAATTTCAAGTCTCGAGTCAAGGCTTTGTTTGGTGGTTTACTCGTTGGGCTGGAGTTTGAAATGAATAGATGGGAATAATTGGATTGGTTGGAGACAATTTTAGAGGTCAATTATGTAACTAAGAATTATTTCTGGTTGTGTGAACAAATCTTATCAAAATTAGATTTATGGCCGGAATCTTTGAGTGGTGCCCATGCAATTAGTTGGGCCCAATTGTAGGTATAATCTAATTGTCGTGGTCCAGGATAAGGGCTAGTTCATTAGGAGACAAGATAGCCTAACTGGTTGTGTGGCTTGTGATAGCCATATTGCAGCAAAAACCACTGGCTCAGGTGAGCGCACGGTTATCTTCCACAAAAGATGGCAATCAGTTCAGATAGGGATAATTTAAGCCGGCTATTTTATTGAAGCTAAATTCTAACTTTTAATAATTAAATTACAGATAACTCATAATAATTTTACTTTTTTTAAAAGAAAATAATTATATATTAAGTAAATTATCAATAATCAATTCAATCTTTTCTTTCTTTTCTATATACCCATTATTACTTGAGTGCTAGAGCAATTAGATACAAAATTTCAATATGATTAAACACTAATAGAAATTATAATTATAAATATATAAACATTAAAATAATATCCTATACCATTTTATAGGATATTAGAAATATGCTTTTAAAATTAGACAAATTTTAATGATAAATTGCTAATAAGATTACAAAATAAAATGAGCAAATGTTGGAAATATTTTGAATTCTATAAATAAAAAAGAATAAAATTATGTCTAACTCTATTCTTTTATTATTTGAACTATTTTTTCTTTAGTTCTCGTATTTATTAACTTGAATCTTTTTTTCTCTTGACTTATAGTTGGTTTTTAATTAAAGTTGATGGACTTGTTCATGCCTTCATGCATGATCTCGATTTAATGTGAGAGGGGTCTAGTACTAGTAGGGGTGGGCATAATTCGGACAAGGGAAAAGTAGGATTTGAGGCATCAAACCGGATCGGGCCTAAACTTGGGTCAATCATAGCTAGCTCAAGCCTAGCCTGATAAGAATCTCCGAGAGCTTCTGCCCAACCAAGCTCAGCCCACTCAAAACCATTATATATTATATATAAAAGAAATGAAATTGAAAATAATAAGCATTGTGGTGGTTACACGGGTGGTTTTTAACCTAAACAATCTGTAATTTTTTTAAATAAATCAATTTTCTCTTAATATATATAATATAAACATATATAAAATCATTTTAAAAAAACCTAATCATAGTTGCATCACTAATCATTAAATCATTCAAAGGTATGGAATCATACGTACTGAATATAATACATAACATACTAATTTATCAAAAATATTAATTTAAAATTATTGATATAAGTTTATGTATTTGAAAGCATTGAGTTTGTTTACTGCAAATGCAAGCAAAATCTGCATCAATCTTGATATTCTTGAAGTAAAAAACTTTCATCACAAGTAAAATTAAAATTTAGTAATAAAATTTTTATTACTGATAAAAAAATACTATATAAAAACTTGATCATATTAACAAAATACATTGTAGAAGTGCAAAAAAAGTAGACAATAAGGATCAAAAATTAAAGTTGATTAATACGGATTCAGTTCTTGAACAAAAAAAAATAGCATGAATGTAGATACTCGATGATCTATCAAATTTTATGTCATCATATATGGATCAGATATCGAATTAATCTTTATTTTACATAATTTATCAATATTTACTTATAAAATTTTTTTGCAACTATTTAGTAAAAATATTTTAAATAAATAGACGAATGTTATGTTATTATGCGCGGCAATAATTACAAAAATAGAGGTGCAAAATGAATGGTATTATATAGCTTGCCGAGACTACAACAAAAATTGATTGAGATGGAAAATAAGTTTTGGTGCCCTTAGTGCAATAAAGAAGCTTCTTTCCCAACAAAAAGGCAACTTTAAAAAAAAAAAAATCCTTTTAGTTTTTGCTATATAATAAGAACAATACATTAAATGACATTACTTCTCTACATTACCTATTACAAAAATTGGTGATGTTTCAAGTTGGATAATTTAAGACACTTCAAAGATCAAACTATCCTTCATATATATAAATAAGTTTGAAAATGCTTTATTTGCACAATAAAGACCAGCAAATTTCCTCTCAACTTACCAAAATGGTAGGAAAAACTTACATCTTTCAAATAAAATTAATTGCGCTCAACTTTAATGCAAATAGAGCAAATTTTATTATAACAAAAGTTCTTCAGCTATCTTCACCAAGCATTACATAGAACGTAGATAATGTCAACGAGGTAATCCCTTTATTACTTTTAATATTTTGCTTTCTAATTTCATAATTTTCAAATACCAAATCATATAAAAAAAACAAATATAGGAGCCTCAAAAGAAGAGAGAAAATTTTTAATATTAGAAAAAAGAAAATAATTTTTGAAGAAAGTTTAGCATAAAATGTAATTCAAGTTGATAAAGAAAATAATGAAGACTTCAACAATCATAAGTCAAAAAGAACTCGTAATACTAAGTAAAAAAAATATATTATTAGATTCTTATCTCTTAATTACTTTATATATGAATCATTGGCATGCATTTACTTAAAAGGCATTTGGTTAGTGATAATCCATCTTGATAACCTTAAATTAACATACAAATTATCATATTTGATAATTAGATATGGTAATTAAGGTAGCAATATTTAATTTTTTATAATCTAAGATTATTATAAATTGTGATAATTTGATTCTCATTTGAAAGATAGGTATTTGAGATTATTAAGGTCTAAAAATCTTAAATTATACTCTTAATTTTCATAGAAATAATTAATCTAAGAATTAATTCTACTTAGTCCTCTTTAACCATAGGGTATTTGCACTTTACATTCTAAACTTAAAAAATTATATTCAATCTTTTAATTTTGATTTCAATTATAATTGATCTTTGTTATTTAAATATAGAATTAAAAAAAATAAAGAAGTGATCATATGGCAATTAAAAGCGCTAAATTTTAAAAATGATAGATTTACCTTTAGGTTTTGAATGACCACAAAAGCCGCCCTAGCCTCGATTCTTTTATCGGATTGACTGCTCCACGGTGACCACCATCGACTTCCCGACCCCTCAGTGCTGCACGAAGTACGATCTCAAGCCCATCCTTTCCACCGTCACCATCGCCCTTGGCCGCATCGTGCATGGATCGGAGCCCCCAATAGCGGTGAACTCCAAGGATGAGGACCTCATCCTCTTCCTTGTCCTCATCTCAGGGACAAGGGTTTGGAGTTGTTGGAGGATGGATGGTATCGTCGATGCCTTCCATGATGGGAGGCGTCGTCGATGATGGCGAGGCCGGTAGCAGGGACGCTGCTGGGGGTTGCTGTGGACTTGCAGGAAGCTGGGATCCAGCTGGTCTACATGCTGATGGCCTGCACGGCAGTGGTGCGGCAAGAGAACCCCACGGCGGCAGACGCGTTGGTGAAGCGAATCTCGGTGATCGCCGCCTCCCACGGCGGCACAATGCAGAAAGTGGCTGGCTGTTTGATATTCTTGATGCACTTCTACGACCTGTGAATAGAACTTGGAGTCATTCCGAATGGTTTTATATATATATATATATTTGTAGAGTCGTTCCATTAAAAGTTGTGAAAATAAAAGCTTATATTCTTTAGTTGGTTTCTGATAGATCAAAAGCATGGTGTTTTCTAAGGTAGAGGAATTTGCAAGCAAAGAAACATCCTGGGAGCATGGTTGCTATGCAGCAGTAACTTCTCTGAACTCAATTGGTGAAGGAAAGGTCTGAGGTCTCGCATGAGGTCTCCTGGAGGATAATCTATGAACAGAACTTGGACTGGTTTAGAAGATACCATTGTTTAGAGGTCCTTTCTAAGATATTCCGAGCTTTCTTGGTAACCCGATCGTTCTGCTCTGCGAGAGCTTGGATGGGGGGTAGAATCAGCTTAGATGGGAGGAATATGTTTGCTATGCAACTTTGGATGGGAGGATTTTGGTCCGGAGGCAAAGAAAAAGTAGGAGAAAAGGGGAACAAAGAGGCTTTTAAAGAAGGCTAACTGGGTTCAAGGGTGCAACCATCTTTTCAGTAACAGGGTGCATCAATTTCTTCGTTTAGTGATCATATGATCATCAAGTGACCACTTCTTTGTTTCTTTTAACTTCAGATTTAAATAATAAAGTTAAATTATAATTAAAATTAAAATTAAAAGATTGATTGTAATTTATTTTTTATAAATTTAGTAAAAAAAGTATAAATATTCTCATAGCTAAGAAAGGCTAAGTAGAATTAACCTTTAATCTAATTATATATTTAAGAGATGCTTTATAATATTTAAATATTTAGTATTATTATTTAATA
Source organism: Metroxylon sagu (assembly GCA_017589505.3). Lineage (NCBI taxonomy): Eukaryota > Viridiplantae > Streptophyta > Magnoliopsida > Arecales > Arecaceae > Metroxylon > Metroxylon sagu. The sequence continues at coordinate 1,051,853 of JACVBY030000519.1, forward strand.
TTAAATATATAATATAGTATAATATATTGATATTAAAATTAATATTAATATAACATTTATTATTTTAGATAGTATTATATATTTATATAATAATAATATATAAATATTAAATTTTAAATTATTAATATTTATGATCTTTTTGCATATCAAATTATTATATTTAAATAATTTATAATATATATTTAACATTATCTATATTATATAATATTTAAATATATAATATTTCTAAAATAATTTTAAAAAGAATCCTTATTTTTTAGTAGAACGTTTGACATTTCAACTAAAAAAAAGACAACTACTTAAAAGATAAAAAAAGATTTATAATAAAATATAAATAAAATTTAATATAATATATAATATATATTAAATCATGCATTTCTAGGAATCCAAATTAGCATTACCCAAATATTATAATCTTGTATTCTTAGTAATCTAATTATTAAGTGTAAAATTGTTGGGAATATAAGATATCTGGTAATATTATATTGCCATGAACCAAAATAGTAAACTTAGTATTACTATTTTTACATATTTATTTTCTTAGTTTGTTCTTACTCAAATATTTTTTTATTCATTATTTTTACATAAAATTTTGTTAACAATAATAATGACTTCAAATTCTTCTCAATTCTATACGTATGGAAATTCCAGATTTTGATCTATTCTTAAGAAGAAAACAATCCAAGCGAATATAGAAATATCGATATAGGCACATGATGCAATTTAAAATAAAGCTACTTATATTGGATTGAAACACAATTTAATCTCACAATAGCCCTTAATTTTGAAAAAGATGATACCATTATTATATATATATTTGGCTTTATTAAGATTTTATGATATTTTTGAGATTATTTTACCTTATTACATTGATCCTAAACATAACATTTGGCATTGAGCCATTTTGTATAGTTGTATATATGTTATCTAACGTTATATGCTCAAGCTCACTGTCCAACTACATTGAAGCTACATTAGTTAAATATTATAACCATCCAAATAACTTCTTAAAATTTAAACCAATTTGCTCGACCATGTTACCAACGAACTTTCTTTTATATCACTAGAAGTGCTAATATAACCTCTTTTTTTCAACAAACAATAATAAATTTAAGTTTGAAATAAGTATATGAAACTAAAATCTATAAAATATATTTATAAAATTAAATAAAGATATAAAAATAAAAACCAAATACATAAATGATAAAAAAGAAAATAAGATAAAATATAAAAATCTATTAATTTTATTTCACAGAAGTAAACATAAAAAGAACAATAAAGAATTAAAAATATATAATAAATAAAAAGAAAATAGAGAACATAATACGTAGAAAAAATAAGGTAAATAAAAGCTCGAAAAATGAAACAACATATGTAAAGTGAAATAAACAAAAATACATATAAAAGTTAAATGATAAAAACTTTATAAAATATTATATATACTATTATGTAATAAAAATATTATAAAAATAGGAATTATTTTCGATGCTCTTTTTAGATTTTTTTTTTTTAAATAATTAAAAGACGGGCATGCCACTAGTATAATAAAAAAATAGGCGTGATCCCACTTCTATCTTCACGTGATAAAACCCCATCTCCACGACTCCCTTTGGTATTTCGCAAGGTACTCTCATTTGGGTTAGAGGGCGCACGCATCTCGCGCAGAGATGGGCTAAACCATCGACCGCCGGCCTGGTTTCCGGTCTACTCCAGAGATCAACGAGTGCTGGTAACCTCGCCGTCGCAGCCAGTAAAGCGCTCGAAACGGTCGGAAGAATCACCGAACCCCGGGAGAGCTGCGAGATCCATGGCCGACAGCGGCGAAGCTCCCGAGGACCAAGGCAGCAACCGCCCTCCAACCCTGGTCTCCACTGCCCCTTCTCCGTCTCCGTCGACGGCCACCGGCCCCTCCCACATCGACATATCGTCTTTCACCCACACCCGTTTCTACTGGTAACCTTCCATCCTATCATCCTTCATTTCCCTCATTCCTTGGTGGATTTCTCGCATTCCATCTTCTGGCATGGCACTGTATAAATTAGGGAAAGAGTGATTTTTTTTTTTTTTTTTTTTCAATGTGACTTTTCTTGGTTGTGGCATGAGTCCGTGCAACCATTTAGGGTTGACTTTTGGCTTATATTTTCTCTTATTATGGTCCTATACAACGTGCCAGCTTTGTCTAATTAATATATATATATATATTTATTTATTTGGTTAGATTTCAATCTACAACTACCACCTGCCAACTGGTGAAATGCTGGTGCAATGTTGACATGAGTTGTTGGTGGACCGGCAGACAAGACTTGTTATTGAGGATAAGATATATGTACTTAAAGTTGATCAGAGTTTTATGATTGGCTCTCAATCCGAAGTCAATACTCTGAGTGGCTGCTTTGGGGAAGAGAGCGAGGGGCCTGTCATGAAGCCTGAAGGACTAGATGGTGGTTAGGAAGGCTTAACTTTGAACTTATCAGTTAGAATGTTTGATATATTAAGCTCATGTACTGGAGAGAAGTTTTTTTGAGGTTCTGCTGGATATGGAATGCATGATGAGAGAATAAGGTGATCTTTGATATAAAGGGGAACTGAATTCACTTTTGAGGTGCAAATTATTTGTAAATGATACAAATCAAACAATGCTGGTTTATGAACAAAATCAAGACCCAGCCAGGTCGAATTTTTTAGGTTGACAGTTTGACAGTTGGTAGAGAAATTCTGCTTGATCCTTTTGTGCAAGCTCCTTGATTAATAACTACGCTATTTTAATTGGATAAGGCCTGATTCTTGCCCTTGGTTGACGTAACTGCTCGTTTGAATTATCTTGTAATATTTTTCTTTGGCACGCTATACCTAGCACAACAGTAAAACTCCAAATTTCAGTCTTTAAAAGTGGATGACACTAAACCAATTATTTGTATTTTGCTTCACCTAAATGCATTTCTTGATGCAATTGCATTCTTTAGGTGTTCTTAACCCCCTTCTCGCTCTCTCCCCCACCCCCTCCTCCTCCCTCTCCAAGAAGCTGAGGGCCTACATCGTTTCATAAACACTGCATTAAAAAATAACGCATATTGTTCCACTATAACAAGATCCATAAGGATCAATGGGACGTTGTTAACCCAATGCATCTTTCAGTAATGCTCCATGATCTTTTATTTTCTTCCCAATATTTGTTACTCCTTGTTTTGTGCATAATCAATGTGAACTCTTCTTCATTCAATCCTTGGGTAATCACAAAAATCATTGTAGATGCTGATAAGAGATAATATAAATGTTTCCATCATTGTAGAGGGATATTAATTTCTATGTGCCTGTTTAGACTTGAGATGGTTTTGAAACAACTTTGGATTGCATTAGTAACTCTTGTCTGCTTTCCTTAAGCATAAAATGCATCCCAGTATTGACCTGGTAGATGGAGTGGAGCTTCCAAATAGTCTGTCATGCAGGTGCTTAGCTTCATATCAGAAATGGAACCTACTATCCTATTTATAGATCAAATATCTACTATGTGGTTTCATAGCTTCATTTTGAGGCCAGGATAATCAAGGAATTTCATGTAGTTGATGCTAAACAATGGTAAATCAGATTGTTTTCCCTATAGCTATCAGTTAAAAATAATTCATTCATGGTCATATAAAATATGGTGAGAATGAATTGGGTGATGTGATTTTTACATGGGAGCCGCCTACTTCTTAAGGAGCTAAGAAATTACCTGCCCTTATCTTTTAATTTTCTTCTATTTATTATGTCCTTTTGTTACAGTGTAAACTAATTAATTAACATACCCATTAAGAAAGCCACATGCATGGAAACTCTAAGTCAACATGTTTGTAATTTCCCCCTTTTGAAATACTTCATGCCAGTCCACCTCCTTCAAACAACTGGTGTTTGGACTCTGCAGTTAATATTCATGGTTTTTTCAATTACTCTGGTTTCCATTTATCTCGTGTCCAATGAAGGAGGTGAGACCCTGGGGTACAACTTTACACATGACCTTGTGAAAGCTGAGAGGAAAATATGGATCTGAACACGACCTTGGGAAGATTTAGATCCTAAATGAAGAACAACATGCTCTAGATGTGAGAAACAGTTCAGTACATGGATTTTCTTTGTCAAACAGCTAGGATACAAAGTTCTAATGGAGTATATTTACCAGGGGTAATCTTTTCATTTCAAAAGTTTCATTAGGATTTGTTTGGGCTTAGTCTCTGCAAATGATAATATAATTTTTCCTAAAGTGAATTTCATTACATGTAGCATGGTTGATGTGTGTAGGCTAAGGAAGAATTGAAAGAACAATTGATGTAACATTAATACATAGGGAACTATAAAATTAAAGAAAAAAATATGTAATTTTAGATAAAGTTCTATTAAGCAGGTAACCTTTTTAGTTCATTTAGAAGAATTCCAGAAGTTTAGAATTAGTAGATAAATAGTATACACAACTCAAACTAGACTCCCAAAATGACTAGTAACAAAATATTCGTAACTGTTATAGATGATACTCTTGTATTATTTACCTACGTCATAAAATCCAAAGATGAGGCCTAAATAAATCCACACCTCAATGTGCTTAACAAGAATTTGAAGAAAGCCTCATATAAATTGTGGAAGAAATGGACATATAGGCTAAAGTACCTCAAATAGCAGTGGTGTTTGACCAAGATAAGAATCCCTAAACCAAAGATGAAGAGAACAGGACCAAAACTATTGTTATTGTTGTACTAGCGGGAAAAAGAGACCAAGTGCTGTAGATTTTGTACTAGTAGGTGATGCTCTAGACAATGACATCAGTAGGTTACTAGAAATTATGTGGTTAGTGAAATGTCTGACTAGACAATTAGAGGCTACATATGCAACTTATTCCAAAATTATTTTCTTCTCTGGACTAGGATTTTGAGCTAGGTTAACAAAGAACCAATTGGTTTTAGTATGCTTTATAGTTTCTCCTCTTTAGCATCCTAGGTCACATAGAGCTGGAACCAAAGTTTGTCTTACCAGTACCAAGCACCATACTAGCGGTACAGGGTGGCAAGGTACACCACTATGACGACACATGGGATGCTGTTGGAGGCAAGACAACAGCTATTTTATATGTTGGTATAGTGCTATATCAAGTTTGCTACCTTATGGGTAAGGTACGGCATGCCCAAAATCATATGGTTATGGCTCGGTACAATAAACCTTGGCTGGAACCTAATACAGAACCTCAAATCCATAAAATGTAATATTGAGAACAACCAAACTGACTTTTTTGGTTCTAGACATTTTTAAATTGAGATCAAATCGAGAGACAAAAAAAAAAAAAATGATTCAAACCTAACTAAAATCACGGTTCAGATTAGTTTTGCGGTTTAGTTGGTTTTCTGCACACCCCTAATTTCCATAAGCGGGCAAAATTGTGTTTATTGGTTAAGAGGGTGGTATTTCTCTGTACACTTGGAAAGCAGTTAGAGGATTTACACATTGCAGTATGGCACATTTGAAGAAATCTGTGTTGTGGAATGAAAAATTAAAAGTCTACTCCAAAATGTTTGAGATTTTATATTGGGGTTATGACATTCTCACAAAGTCGCTCAGGCATATATATATATATATATATATATATATATATATATATATAGAGAGAGAGAGAGAGAGAGAGAGAGAGAGAGAGAGAGAGAGAGAGAGAGAGTGTTTCAGAATTGGAAGAAGTAGTAGGAGGTTCACCATCAGAAAGGCATAGAACAACCTTCTCTCTTAAAGCTTTCTTCGAAGAAGTGTTTCACTTGACTTGGCTCAACGGCTTTAGTTCCATAAATGCTTTCATATGAAGCTTGAGTCAAGTCTAGTCTTGTGCAGTGAAGATTGTCAAGCAATCATTGCTCGTCTCTTTAAAACCTATTGATAAGGAAGGCTTTGTATGTATGCATGCATGCATGTATGTATACATACATATGTCAGTGGTTCAGATTCACTCAAAGGAAGAGAGTTACGTTTCCTTTTCTGTATGACAGGTGGAGTTATTTTTCATTTATGCCAAAGTGAAGTTATTTATTTTTTATTTTGTATTCTCATTGAACAAAATACATATGAATGGCTTGGTTTGTGCTGCTTTCCTCTATTATTGGCATGCCGCACACTTCCTTGATTATGTTCTTTCTTATTTTCTAAGATTTTTCATCAATTTATATGCAGTCCATTTAGGGTCTGAGTTTCTGATTTTTATCTACCATCCTTTGATAGTGAGGAGAACGTCTATTTGCTTTGTAAGAAACTATGCACGAATGGGGTTGCTGATCCTACAGGGCTTGATCTTTTTGTTGTGTTCATATCGAATGAGGAGAAAAAGGTATATCTCCATTTGTGCCTACCTTTCTTAAAAACTTTTGATAAACTGAGTCTAATTAGGCCACAGTTTTTATTTTCTTTTATTGTTATTTTTTGCCTCTGTCCTTAATTTGCTTTTAGTACTCCATAGTCCATGGTTCTAATCACTTATTATTGTATGGTGCATTGATTTATGATGTTAGTACGTGAAGAAATAGAACATCATGACTTTTGTGATAGAGGAATAACATTGTTTTGTTTTCAAAACTTATGTTTACATGTTGGAGTACAACCTTGCTCTGCATGCCCAGAGTTAAAATAAATATAAAAAACATGTCACTAAAAATCTATGCTTTCTTTAAAAAATGGCTCTAGGCAAACTGATAATAGAATTAAAAATGGTTTAAGTAACTGAAAAAATCTGAGGTTGTGTCCATGCATGCCAAATCTGTGTCATGCACCAAACTACATGCCATGTGTTTCAGTCCATGGGTTAACATGTCATGGTACCTGGCTTCAAGTACCATGCAGACCCAAGACCAGCATTGTAAAGTTAGTTTAACCTGTCAAAAGAAAAATATACAGACTTGGTAAGTATGAGCATACTTGCTTGATCAATTTATCCCTAGGCTCTTGAAAAAGTTGCATAATCTGAAAAGTTATTGTTCATGAAAGTTTTTTTTTTTTGGCCCAACATTTGCTAATTCAACTTTTCTTGTTACCTGGGGGTTTTGTGAATCCTGATGCAAAGTTTTTTGATACAACTTTAGGTTCCACTATGGTATCAGAAGGCTAGTACAAGAATTGATGGGCTGGTGCTGTGGGACTACCATGTGATCTGCATTCAGGTGAATGCCAAAACTTTTCAGAATACGGCTAGCATGGGGCTGACTAGTCAAGCAATTTATTTTCTTGAAAATGTCACAGAATATTCATATATGCTCCTTTCTAATTACTGAACCCTGATATAGTAATTTGTCTCATGACTTCTCCTGACACACAGAGTATGTCACAGAGAAATGGAGAAGGCAACGCTCATCCTTTGGTATGGGATTTGGATTCAAGTCTTCCTTTCCCTTTTCCCCTTAACCAATATTTTGCTGAAGCTATTCATCCACTATTATCTCTCAATTCTAGATATAGCAGGTATTGTTTCCCTTTAGCGTGAATAATTGTGCACAATATTTAATATCTTGCATTTAAATGTATCCATTGACAAACACATATACATATTGCCACACAGAAACATGAATGCACCATGTATATATTTGCATATAAAAATACAAATATATACCCACATCTGCATGTATATTATGTGAAAAATATATTTATATATGTATGTGTGCATGCATCTGTATGCATACATATATACAAGCATGTATGATTATATATGTGCATGCCTATAATAGTGTGATATTTAGTGCTCCAAAAGCAATTAAGGAGCTTAATGTCAATGATTAAGTAATTATTATATCAACTGTATCATAGTATCTAGCAAGGTCTGCAAAGCGAGTATCGAGATTCGTACTGGTATTATCGGTTTGGTATGGTGTGACCAGTATGTATGGTTCACATCCTATACCGAGACGGGGTGCCTATTCTTTTCTCACTCTTAACTATTATAGTACCACTCAATATTGGGTGGTGTGGGTCGGTTTAGCTTGGTTTGGTTCATATGGAATCGAAATTGGTACCATACTAATATCTTACTAGTACCTTACTGGTACGGTATGGTCGATACGGGTTGGTATGGTAGGCCTTGGTATTTAGATTTTGCTTAATCTGCTCCCTCTTGAATACTCACTTTCTAGATTCTTTTGATTCCCTCACCCAAATTCTGATCTTATCATAACAATGAAGTTGTGGCTACCTTAATGTCATCGATGAAAACCTATCAATCAACAATGTGCTATTGGGCAAATTTTGTGTCATAGTAATGCTCAATTTAGCCATCCAAATGACCTTAATTTTATAAACCTACTTGTATATGGAAGGGAATAAAATCCTACATTTGAACGTTTTGTTGAACAATTAATTTCTGATCTATACTCCTTTTTCCTTATGAAAGACTGCTAACTTACACATTTATTTGTCTCCTGGTAAGAATGAACAGCTTTAAAAGAACATATAAAGTTTTGAAAGCATGAATCAATTGGAGCAATCACTTTGGCAAGAATTTTCATGTAGAAAAGAAGTGATCAAGCCAAAAGTTGCAAAGGTAATTATTAATTAGTGCATCAACTGATTAAAGAGAGGCCAAAGGAGGCTGACTGGTCCATGGAAAACATATTAGAAGATGAGTGCAGTTGAGAAAGAGGGATCGACTTCAACTTGGAGCTATCATAAGTGATGATGTTAGAGATGGGTGAGAGGCATGAGGATAGCTGGAGCAGGCCATTTAGACTTCTCACAGACAATAAGATATCCTAGGTCGTGATGATCTATTTTCTGAAAACTACTGAAAATTTTAAGGAACTAAAATCAGTTTATGTTTTTTCTTCCCTTTCCGCTTTATTTGCTTCCTATTATAGTGATTGGAAAATTGGAGTTATTTGGTTGGTCACTAGCTTTTTGCACCTTTTCTTTCCTTTTATTGCCATTTGGTCATTGAGTGTCTACTTAGGTCCGCAAAATCGATACTGAGAACTGTACCAATGCATTACCGGTATAATACTGTATACACCATGTATCGAGATAGGATTCAGTACATTTTCTTACTTTCAGCCATTGTATTGCTCAGCATAGGACGATACAAGACAGTTCCGTTCAGTTTGAATCAATTTGGTTCATATCGATTTAAACCTCGATATTGTATTGGTATTTTCTTGATATTGTATGGTTGGTATGATAGACTTTGGTGTACACTCCTAGGCTTAAAAGCATTGAAAACTGCTTATAGGGATATTATTTTGAACTTGATAGTGCAAGTTTTTTTTTTTTTTCCTCAGATGAATATTTTGCAGCACTTTTGAATTCTGTTGACTTCTGCTTGTTCCCCTCTATCCTTTTTTTTTTTTGGTTCCTTACTTTCTTTTTATGTATGAAATCAAGAAATATATTAGAGATGAAATCTTGCGTAGACTATGGTTCTATTACTATCTTCTATTTTTCTACTCATTTATAATTCCTCTAAACCATAATCCCTATGCTTAGAAATTTAAGCTCGAAACTTGTACCCTCTACTTCAAATGAGAAAGAAATAAATTAAATCAAATGTTTTACAAGGTCTCTTCGGTGATCTAGCTTACATAGTGGCACCTTAAATTTTACAAAGAAAGACACTAGTTAAATGAACTTTGTTCTTAAATAGTCCCTGTTTGTTATTGCTTCCATTTCTTTCCCCCCATTTTAAATGTAGAAACAGGATATTCGAGGCAAGAAATATGTTTGGTAGCTTCCTTATTGTTTTGGTTTTCTAAATCATTTCCAAAACTATCTTGGTATGGATTTTTTTTCTCAATCAAAAAAAGAAAAAAGAAAAGAAACAAAATATATGTCATCCCTTAACCTCTATCTCCACCATCACCACATCCACCACATCACTACCATTTCACCTTCGTTACTATTTCCCACCATCACCATCCTTCCATTGTCACCATTGTGCTACTACATTGTCACCATTGTGCTACTACCTTGCCACCATTACTGCTTGACATTGTTACTGCCACAACAATGCTTGCCATTGCCATCCTCCACCACCACCTGCCATTGCCACCAGCTGCCTACCAATATCAATTGCCACTAATAGTAATGCCACCACCATGACTGCAACAACTAGTTCCACTATCAAAATTGGTGCCACAAAACCTCTTTACCTTCATTCCCGCCCAACTTTTTCTATTTAAGAACACTGAAAAGAAAACAAAAAATTAGAAAAATAAATAAGATATAAAAACAAAAAATGTCTACAGTGCAAAAACAACCGGACAAAACAAAACTTCTCTACTGTGTAATTGGTCTATTTATGATGAAACCGAGGATTCAAATCTTGTGGTATGGGATGCATCAGTTGCTTGCTTGCAAAGAACACTGAAAAGAAAACAAAAAATTAGAAAAATAAATAAGATATAAAAACAAAAAATGTCTACAGTGCAAAAACAACCGGACAAAACAAAACTTCTCTACTGTGTAATTGGTCTATTTATGATGAAACCGAGGATTCAAATCTTGTGGTATGGGATGCATCAGTTGCTTGCTTGTAAAGCATCGCATCAAAAAAAGTATATGACTAATGTAGTTTGCTACAGTTGGTATGGCCTTGGCATGGCCTATTGAGTGAAAATTTTTCTTGCCTTCTTTTATTGTTTAATGCTATATTTTTACGTAAATGTGATATGTATTTTGCTTTAAAAGCCTTAATTATCCTAGTTGACATGCATTGAAGTTTTTATTGCTAGTTTAATAAATAATTCAACATAACTTGCAATCAAAAATTCATTGAAAGAAATAATTAGGTTACCATAAACTTAGTGAATCCTGAATTCATATGCCATTAAATTTACCACAAGATAAGCCTACATTTAAATTTCCATATTTTTAAAAAAAATTAAAGAAAGGGGTGATGGAGGCCATTACCTAGCTAGAAGCTTGTTTCTAGCTCCAAACTTGGATGTTCAAGCTCATTGATGTGAGAATTCTCATCGTTCTCACCTCCAAACTCCCTATCAGAGATGATACCATCTTCATATGGTGAAAAAGGGGAGGGGAAAAGAATCCAAAGTTCAGGATTGCAATTGTTACTGGGTGATACCTGTTGGTTTGTCAATGATTTGGCCCTGATCTGTCCCAATTCAGTGTGCTTTGGGCAGTTCAAGCCCAATTCAGCGAAATTGTGTGTATCAACCCTGCAGTGCCGAAAACTGGTTGGGGCAGTATGTTACAGCTGGTTTAGGGCTGGCATGCATGAGTCTCAAATCTTTATTTTAAAAGTCTAAGAAACACAATAGTGTGAAGAACTTTGAGCACCAACAATTTGCGTGCCTTGACATGTTTCATTGCTAAAAGTTTATCAAATCATTTCATGGAAGTAATTGAACAAACATATCTTGTACAGGCTTTTTCGGGTGGTTCATGCTCCCACGTTTCTTCATTTCTTTGCATCAGATAGAAGACACATGAAGGATTCCCAAGGGAATTGGATTTCGTTGCCTCCTAAATATGGACCTATCATTGCTGAAGGTACAATCCTATTATAATCATAAACCTGATAGGTCCTATTGGCATTTAACTTTTTTATGCATGGTTTGCTTTATATGATATTTGGAATCCTTGTTACAATATTTAGAGGGTCTAAATTTATATAAACTATTTCTTATTTCATGCTTGTCATGAATTTTTTTTAGTGATAAGGATCTGATGATCCTTGATATATCTAATATTCTTTTAAGTAAATAGTTTAACTGGAATATATGTTATCATAATATATTTATATCTTACCAAATTGACTGGGGACTTTGCTGAGTTAACTTAGATCTCAAATTATCTGTTCTAGAATTTTTCATGTAAGAAATTTTAGTTGACATCTTTTTCAGTAAATGAACAAGACAAACCAAAAAATCTGGTTTTGAGCTGCTTCCAAATGTTATTGAAAAAAACCATCTTGCTGAAGCAGAATGGATCTGGCTTACACTCTTGATACTTTTTGTTTTGTTAAAAATACTCTTTTCATGTTTTCATTTTTTCTTTTTAGATGATGATGATGAAGGGGAAGAGTGAAGGCCGCTGGGCCTCCTGATTTAAAGATCTAAAATTTGAAGTGCATCAAATCCTCGGTTTACACACCATTCTTTGGGCAAACTTAACCCTTTTGAGTGATATTTTTATTTTTTTCTTCAAAATACTTAATTTACTGATGTTGAACATGGAAAATTCGTAGAACTTGCATACTAAGGTGGTGAACAATGTTTCATGGCTAATGCCTTAATAAAAAAACCTAGGTATTTTTATTTTTTTTAAATTTTTTTTTCCAAACTAAAAGATAAAATTTTGGTCTGTTGCCTTCTGTTATTATATCAGTAGCTTCAACTTTCTTTGCTGTAAATCCTGCATTTGTTGTTCAAAATCTTTAATGATAATGAATGGGAAGAGATAGGCAACTGGACCTACCTGATTTGAAGATCTAGACTTTGACTTTTTAAGTACATCAAATGTCTTTGACTATTTGAAGTACATCAAATCCTTGGTTGACTTGATATTCTCTAGACAAACCTCATCTTTTTGAGTGAAATTTTTGTTTGATTTTTTCTTGAACATTACTTAATTTAGTGATTATGAACATTGGAATATTTGTAGGTAATGGCTGATCCAAAAAAAAAAAAACCAAGTAGCTAAGATCCTTAAAAAAGCATCTTTGTTTTTTTTTTTCTCAAGATAAAAGATAAAATATAAAGTTTAGGCATGTTGCCTTCTGTTTAAAATTTAGGCATGTTGCTTTCTATTAATTCATCTTTAGCTTCAACTTGCTTTGTGTTAGTCCTGCATCCTTAAGATCTATGAATTTTACAGTAATTTTGTAGTTGTGAAACTTTTTTTAAATAATTAAATTTGCCAATTTGAGTTTCATCCTAAAAGAAAATATTTTATTCTAAATTGCTGTTAGGATTCCCGAATTTTGGAGTTCCTTCAATTTATAAGATTTTCTTAATTGGAGGGATTTGGTTATTAAGGGAAAGTCCTAAGTCTTAGTTATTAGGTATTTCCTTAGTTATGAGTTATTTATATTTTGGGATTCCTTTTGCTAATTGTATTAGAACTTCCTTAAGTATGGGGGTATAACTCTATAAATATGTAGAGCTCTTTTGGCTTTTTCTTAGTGAAATAATATCATTAGTTTCTTCTCTTTGGAGGCTTAATCCTCTTGAAGTGATTATCTGAAGGCGTGACCCCCTCGAAGTGATCACAGTTATCCCTAATTTCTTAATTTTATTTATTATTATGATTGGGTTGGCAATAGTTGGTGTCAGAGCCTTGAAAGACAACCTTGTACTTGTCTATCCTCCACTTTATTTTTTTTATTTTCTTTCATTTATAAAACCCTAGTATTAAAAAAAAAAAATTTTCTTGCATAACCTTGATTCTTCTTGCCACCCTCAAAACCTGTCTAGTTCCTATCTCAAAAAAAAAAACCCTCAGCCTTATTTTCTGTTTTTTCCCACCCGCAAAAGAAAATCTAGTGGAAAAAGAAAGAGAGAGAGAGAGAGAGGTGAGAGTTGAAAAAAGAGAGAGAAGATTTTCTTCAGTTTTAAGAAGATTTCTATTGTTGTCAAGACCTACAAAGCTATGATTGAAGAAAATTGTCTATAATAATGGAAGGCGACATAAAAAAATCTGAAAGAGATGATAGAGGCGTCTGAAGCAGAGTTATGGGAAGCAACCGATTGAAATACTTGTAACGTGACTAAAGTGATGGTTGCTTTAGCTGATTTGAAAATGACGATCATTGTCATGACAAGAAAAATTTAGTGAATCTTCAAGTAGCAGCCATCAGATCTAACAACGAGGATGTGATCACTATACAAAGAATGAAGGAACAATCCAATCTCAAATCACACGCCTTGAAGTTTCTTATCTAATGGAAAGCTTGCCAAGTTGGCCAAACCTCCATGATATGTGAGTATTAATACCGATTTGAACAACTTGCTAACCGCTTTGTAGGGTTAATTGAGGAATTTTCTGTAAACTGCTTTGTGAATGGACTTAAAGAAGAAATAAAGCATGATATTTATATGTTTCAGTCAATCACTATAACTGAAGCTATTAGGTTGGTTAGGCTTAAGGAAGAGTAGCTGCTTACTCTATGCAAGCAAGATGACAACTATTCTGATGCAGAGATGCATACTGGCTCTAAACTAGACTTACAAAGACGTTCATGATTTCTAGTGTTGGTCTAAACCCCTATGTAGCATTTGTTCAATCTCTCGGTGGCATTAATTATATGGGAATTGAACCAGCTGGTAAATGGGGCGACCATTGTAACATTTTTGCATTAGATGGCTAAGATCTCCACTCAGGTATGCAAATTAAAGGAGTGATGGCACATTTATAGAAAGCCAACAGTACTTTAGCATCATAAAATCTGCTTCTTTAGAAGGATCTGTTAGTGCAGTTGCCTCTTCTCAAATAACTATCTCAAGAAGTTCAACAGCAATATCTAAGCCTTACCAACCCTCACATTGGAATCAAACTATAATGAAACCATCAGAAGGGCCACAAGTTAATATGTCACAAAGTAATCAACTGTTATTACAGGACTATGATGTATGGTGGTGTCAGTACTATAAATTTAGATGATACTTTTTTTGGTTTAAAGCAAGCAACAAATTGGTTCTTGCATGGATTTGCTTTTTTGATCCTAGTCTACAAAAGCTACTGCATCATCTAATAGTGGCCCCACAAACTTTAGATCCAATGTTCATGGCTAGGCCTTAGTAGACACATACAGATCAAGGTTCCATTTTGATAGGGTTGCAGACAAGGATAGTAGCAGAGGCCACGTTGGAGTACTTCTACAAGTTGTAGAAATTTCTTGATTTTCAATCTTGAAGACAAGGTTGATTTTAATGGGGGTGGAACGTTAGGATTCCATATTTTAGAGATTCCTTCAATTTATAAGATTTTTTTGATTTAGAGGGATCTGATTATTAAGAAAAATTCCTAAGTCTTTGGTCATTTGATATTTTCTTAGTTATATGTTATTTACATTTTGGGATTCCTTTTTTTAATTGTATTGGAACTTCTTTAAGTATGGGGGTATAATTCTATAAATATGTAGATGCCCTTTTGGATTTCTCATAGTGAAATAATATTATTGATTTTTTCTCTTTGGCTTAACACTCTCAAAGCGGTTATCCAAAGGCGTGATCCCTCCAAAGCGATTATAGTTATCCTCAATTCCTTTATTTTATTTATCGTTGCGATCGGATTCGCAACAATGGTATTAGAGCTAGGATAATTGTTGCTAAACCGATCGCAATAATAAATAAAATAAAGGAATTGAAGATAACTATGACCGCTTCGAGGAGATCACGCTTCGGATAACTGCTTCGAAAAGGTTAAGCCTCTAAAAAGAAGAAACTAATAATAGTATTTCACTATGAGAAAGCTAGAAGGGCATCTACATATTTATAGAGTTATACTCCCATACTTAAGGAAGTTCTAATATAATCAGTAAAAGGAATCCCAAAATGTAAATAACCCATAACTAAGGAAATACCAAATGACTAAGACTTAGAAATCTTCCTTAATAACCAGATCCGTCCAAATTATGGAAATCTTATAGATTGAAAGAATCTTCAAAATTAGGGAATCTTAACAAATGCATTAGTACTTATACAGAAACAAAATGAAGATGTACTATCCTAAAAATTCAGATTTTTGGGGTTTTGTATTTTATTTGGAATAGAATGATGATGTGCTATTAAATATGTGATGTTAAAATTGGGAACTTTTGCTTACTAAATTTGGTTAAATTTTAGTAATGTATTTCTAGTAACGCATCATGATCTGAACCTTAAGAAATATATTTTAACCTTTAAATTTTATTACAAATTTAATTTTATTATTTTGATGAGCTGTGGATTAAGTTGGCATAGATCCGTGTGAGGTTTATTGTTATTGTGATTTTATCTAAATTTGAAAATCCTATAAGTTTGATCAAGTGTTGGCTAAAGCCTTATAAATTATATTTCAAGTTAATTTTTTCTGGTATTTTGTTTTCTCATCATTTTAAGTTAAATTAATTTTTTAGGATTTTTATCGAGAGTGGATATATCTTAACTTGATATTTGCTAACTTGTTTTTTTTTTAAAATTCTCTGAATTTATTTTTGAGAGGAAGAATTGATTTTTTATTATTAAAAAATTTAATTTTTCTCTTACTTTTGTTGAATTCAAATGGAGGGTATTTCTTTATTTTTATGAAAAATCTTAAGTAAATAAAAAGTAAAGAGGTGAGAGGATAATATTTACTTAAATGATTTTGAATAGAAATAAGAGAAGAGAGAGGATGAGCACTCATGACTCTTAGCCTCATATACCACATTAAAAAAAAAACTAAAAGCAAATAAAAAAATAAAAAAAATTGCAAAAAATATCAAGCCAGTGGTATGCTGCTGGTTCGATTCGGTTCAGTATCAATCCAAACCGAACCAGTCTGGTATCGGTTCGTTGTTCATCTAACCTGGGCTAGGGAGAATATTACTACACTGCTTTGGTTTTTGGGAATATTTGGTGAAAGAAGAAGGAATCATATATTTCATTGGAGATTAGTAAGGTTTGATGGGAGGGCTACTAATCCAACTACTTTTTTGGAAACTTTGTATGCAAAATATTTTGGAAGTTGCAACAAAGGGAAGCAAGGATCCAAACAAGTATGTTCAGAAGCTACTAATCACAACATTTCATGCATAATCGTATCTGACATGCATAGCTCTATAGCTGCTCTTAGTGAAGATGATCTCCCTCCTAGGATGAAAGGCCAAGTGGCTGATCCATAGCTTCCTACACTATATGAGATTGGTAGCACTAGTGAAAACAATTTTCAACATGTTTAAGAGGATTTGAATGACAGGCCTGACTAGGAAATCTATGATAAATTAATATTCTACAGTATTATTATTGTGCAGTATATTCTTATGACCTTTTGTTGCACTCAAACATTTTGAAGACTCAGGACATACTTTTAATTGTGTAAATGATGGGGAAGTTAGCCGAAGGATCAGTCAGGTTGGGATTACAAAGAGCATGTTAATAGGCAACTGGCAAAAATGATTGAGAGGCAGAAACATTTCTTATGGGCTTCATGCTACAATGGTCAAGAGGATGAAGCTAAGTTAAATGGTAATTGATTGGGGCAAACAACTTGTTTCTTATGTAACTATGAATAAATTGAGTGATGTGGCAGCATACAAGACGTTGCATGCGGTGCCATCAGGTTCATTTCTTAACATATCTTTACTGATGAAGTTTTGGAGATGGTATTTACTTAAGTGTGCTTTGGTATGTTAAGCATATATGGTTGAGGGTATCACCTTGCTGAAGTGACTCACTGCTTAAAACCTTCATGGCAGTGGACAGCAATGGCATGATTTAAACATGCAATCTTTATGAAGTCCCAGATAAGATAATGCTCACCATCTGCAGAAGAAAATAGTCAAGGAATCAGTTAGTTGAATATTGTTGGATGATGAAACATGCCACATACAGTGCCCACTGTATTGCTGGTGAGTGCATACTCATTGAGTTTCTCTTTTTTTTTAATATGAAGATAATTACTTGTTGATATGGATTCAAGACTCGGGTTATTTCCTTAATCAGATTTATCAATGCTTAAAAGCCTGCAAAATTATGATGTGAGGTCATGAAAGGTTGTAGATGTGGATGTGATCAATGAAACTGTGATGTATGATATTTGATCATGCAAAAAGCTTTTCAATTTGGGTAAAGGGACACATTTTTTCTGTGCATTTTGTGGTCAAGTTGTATATGATTTGCCATTAACTGAATCAATAAATCACTCCATCTTGAACAATTTAGACATGACTGGGATCCTGCAGGATTGCTACTGTTAGAACTCAAGGAAATTCAGATGGTGGATTCTAATCACATTTATGATGACAAAGTGCACTTTCATATGTCTTTTTCTCCGTTGAATATGGATATAATATGGGGGTGCTGCTTTGGAATCAAAGTGGGTTTGCCTTATAATTTGTATATTCTCAAATACATTACTAATGATTGTTATCACAGTTGGATTAATATTCATCATCATCCAATGAAAATTGAGGAAAAATCCCATCTAAAGATTCCAGACTAGCTTGTCTCTGACAACTACAGTTTGACACTAAGGTAGAGGAACCCATTGAGGCAGATGAAGACATGCCCATCTATAAAGAGGTGCTTACCTTCCACCATTGAATAAGTTGACCTGCTGAATGAGCGACTGGAAGGGAGCCACTTGTGATTGTCTTACCAGATGGGCAGGATGATTTTTGTTGCACTTTGGAGTAGGACTAGTTGTGCTAGTACTCGTCAAACACATGATGGCATTATTAAAGGATGAGGACCACATGTAGGAGAATAATAGTTGGAGTGGCTGGTAGAGCTGGTGATTTGAATGAGCTTGATTGTGACAATGATAATGATGATGATAACTTTACTGTGGTGGTGGTGGTTATACTTTTGCATATAACGATGGTGGGGAAGACAGCTATTGTGATATTCAGTGGGTTTTAGAATTGGAGTTTTTTATTGCTTTTTTGAGAAAGAATAGTGACATAGTAGTCGTGATAACCAACATATGAAAGACATTTTGTAGAGGAAACTATTAATATGGTTAGTGTGGTGTATCAAATATCTTGGCCTATCTGATTGTTAGGAGGGGGTGGTTATTGCCAATAAAAACAGGAGACACCCACATATCAACCAACTCATTTTTATTATCTTTTTTCACATATATAATAAAGCAACTTTTTACAACAATATGGATTTGCCTTGACATGAAATTCAAACTTCTGGAGATTTTTTTCCAGAATACAACTAACTTTTAAATGATTAACAATTCTTATCTCACCTACTTTTGGCAATTTGGTGATGAACACTTCAAGAGTTAACAAAAGCCTGAAAACCAGGATATCATTGTCAAAGTCCAAACTCCAAAGGTGGAAAATGCACCTTTCTTCATCAATCATTTGCAGATGAGACTATGAAAGTCTATATTGTTACTTGGAGAACAATAGCTGGCAAGAAGGATGGAATGCATATACCCATTGGTGAGGACACTGGTGTAATATAGCTATGCCTATACTTGGATCACTAAAGCGTTGGGTATGCTAGAAGATAAGAATACAAATTTGAGTTCAGTACATTTATATGCTTCAACAGGCACATCCATGGAAGCACCCAACATTTGTTTCCAGTTCCACATTGTCCGAAGTCCAGGAATAGAGTTAGTGGCATACTCTCGTGTTTTTTTTTGCTAGCTTGGACATCACTGATTGTCTTATGAGCTCTGAGTGGAATGGCCTTTGTGACTTCTGCCATCCCCAAGAGGTATTAGCTTCTGTTTCAGGTGGTAATCACCCATCTAAGTGCTATATCATATTATTTAAATTGCTCTTCAACAAGAAGAATTTGCTGTGATCTAAGAGCGCTCAAACTTGAAGCGAATACTACATGCTATATGGCTGCCCGGTTATCCAATCCTTTTTACTTCCACGTCTTCTCCTTATTAGCATGAAACTTGTCTCATGTATTCGTTGTCAAGATATTATATTAATACACTAACCGTTTTAAGCAGTGGAGACTCATCCCTTTTCCCCCCTCTTTTCTGGATTCATGTAGATGGAACCTTGAATAATCTTAATGAGTACATCGAAATGCGTGCTGCAGACATTGTGACAAATTTAGAAGACTTTATTAATGGTGTGTACTCTACCAAATATGGTGCGGTGGTGAGTGAAGGAATGCTGAAAGAGTTCTTTTATCAAATCTATCGGTGATACTTTTTGCTTTTAGTCTTACAGTGAGAATATAATGTAATTCCCTAATTATTCAAAGTGATCATTGTGAAGAAATTCTGTCACAAATTTTGATAACTAACCATTGGAAGATTCAGAGTATTTATTGATCCAAATACTTCTGTAAGTTATTTAACTTCGTCGTTTGTTCAGATAATGACTTTTTGTCTAGCATTTTTTTGCATAAAATAGGGCAATCTAGCAGAATTCCTTCTCTTTTGCACAATATATTTCATGTTTTCAGCTTTACCAATCATTCAAAATATGGAATATTTCACATCCAATTGATTCCTCATCCGACTGCTGATTAATTAGAAAACCAGCAGTGAAATGCAAAACTCAAGATTTATTTATAAATTTGTTTCATTGTTAAGAGAAAGTTCATTGGGCTTGGGGCAGTCAGATGCCTGAGATTACCATCGATCGTTGAAGATTACCCGTCAACAAAATCTTTTTGCAAAAAGCATAGCGCAGCCCATCATAAGTTTGGTAGAACCATAATCTCCTTTAGTCTTTGCCAAGATCAGGGAGCCTAAAATGGATCATCCACAGCATGCACTCCTTCCAAGAAGACTATGGTTGCGATCTTTTGTCTGAACAAAACTGGCTGTGATGCAGTCAATCGGCTAGAAGTTTCCAAAGTGTTCAATAAGCAAAGTTACGAGTCCATTTTTCCTCTGAAAAGAAAGATATTTGAGCGCATGTATTTGTTACTCTTCTTCTAGCAGTGGTCGTACAGCCTTGATTTGTCACCTGCCAATGAATAAAAGCTTAGCTATCATTGTGAATTCTGTTCCATTGCTTTCTGCCTCCGAATTAAGATGGGTTTTAAAGCCATAACATTTTAGATGCATTATTATCATCATATTAGATGGCAGATAAATTAAGTTGGCACTCAGCCAATATCTCGTTAAGGAATGTGGCCCTTAAATCATGTCAGTGACACTTGCGATGATCAGATAGTATCCAAGGGGCACCATCCGTGAAGTTCCACTTGTAATGGTATCCGAGTGGTACCATTTGTGAAGCTCCTAACCATTCCATTCGTAGAGTTGCAGATGCGATATGACGGCAATCAGGCTCAGGTATATCCTTGTAATAGAAGGTGTAGCCTATGGTATATGAAGTAATCCTAGCTGCTCCTACCACTACAGTAAGGCACACTATCATGATATAGACAACTCTTAGTGCTTGGCTTTGAGTTTGCTTATAAAAGGAGATCTCATTTGAAGGCATGTGGGCCCTTTTCTCTCTTTTTTCTCTCCCCTTTTTTCTCTCTTTTCCCTCTCATCTTTGTCCTATAGGCAATAAGCTTTAAAACCCTCATTCTTTTCAATCTTCTTCTCCAAGGAAGAATGCTACAAGGTCTACTCTTAGCCTCCTCCATCTCATTCCCTCACTGACTGAAGTGTTGGAAGGTTTTAGCCGGACAACTCTGGTGCATGCACCAAATTGAGATAGAGGTTTTAGAGTTTCTTATGAATCTCTGATTTATGAGAGTCCTTTTCTTTATTCTTAGAGTCCTTGTCGAGTCCAGTTGTGTT
Organism: Metroxylon sagu; assembly: GCA_017589505.3. Classification (NCBI taxonomy): domain Eukaryota; kingdom Viridiplantae; phylum Streptophyta; class Magnoliopsida; order Arecales; family Arecaceae; genus Metroxylon; species Metroxylon sagu. Next base: position 1,073,219 of record JACVBY030000519.1, read on the forward strand.
AGTTAGCCTGGTTGGAATCCAGGAGTTAGTCAAGTGTCAAGTGTTATTTTCTTTCATTGAGTCCTGTAATAAGTCAAGAGAAGGTTCACCTTGAAGACCCAAGAGAAGACACATCAACCAAGCAATGACCCATGTTTTGAACCACTCCAGGACACATGGCATAAGACACATCAACCAAGCAATGACCCATGTCTTGAACCACTCCAGGACACATGGCATCACCAGAGCAGAGCAAGGAATCTAGGCGCCAACATCCTCCTTCCTCATTTCTTCATGCCACCCACCCTTATATGGAAGCTTTTTGGGCGTCTATTGCTTTCTACACTTATCATGTGGTCCCCTGGCAAACATCTATGGAAGAAATTGGCTGCCCCTCTCTAATTGGAAGATCTTCATGCATCCCAGATGGAAGAAGGTTGCCGCTCAGTCAAAGATGGCAGGAGAAATCAAGGGGCGCCCATTCTTTTCCTCTCTCAAGTGGTCCCCCGGCGCCCTCAAGTGGTCCCCCTCCTCTACAAGCTTGAAAATTACAACTACTCTCTTTTTTTTTGGTCATCCCAGATAAAGCATGCAGAGATCCTTGCCTCCTCAAGAAGAATCACATGCCATACATTACAATCCATGTCAATTATGTACTTAAAATGAATGATTTAACTTGTATTGACATGAAAAGGTTATAAATAGACTTTTCTCTTGTAAATAAAGACGATTAATGAGAAAATTCTAAAGTTCTTTTTCATTGTTGTGAAGGCTTTGGTACTCCGTGAAGGAGTGGGTGTGAAGCCCTTAGTATTTTCTTTCATCTTCTCTAACATTCCTCAAACCCAAACCCTAGCCGTCCCCCCCTCCAGAAACCCTAAAACAACCCTGTCGCCAACCACAGGCCCCCATCTCCTGTTGTTGTTTTCTCAGGGATTCACGAGCCGAAGAGGAAGTCGTTTTTGCCCCTGAATCATATTTCGAAGATTCTCTCCGATAGACAACTTCTTCATCCAGGACTTTCAACCTGTCAGAGCGATCTTTTTGTTTCAATCTTTGAGTGATCACTGTTGTAAATCCTTTCTCTAATTCTCTTTCTCTGATTTAGTGAATGTTGAGAGCATGTCCTAACCGAGGGTTTCCTAACCTTTACTTTCCTGGTTTCGTTAATATTCTAACAGTTCTAGTTTCAGTGTATGCTTTCGCCTATCTTGCATAGTATAGCTTAACTAGTTTTTGATCTTTCTGAGTAATTAGCTATCTCATAAATATATATATATATATATATATATATATATATATATAATATTATTTCATTGCATTTGTGTCTCATCCACGTTCTGCATCAAACTCCTGTCACCTCTCACACTTTCTTTTTGTCTAGATAGAAACACCGACTTGGGTGTGGACATTTCCTCGTTGGATTGAGTGCTGCATCAATTCCTACCTTATCATTCGCCTTATCATCTCTGCTAGTGCACGAAGTCACTTAGATTCTAGCACCATCATCTATGCCATTCGAATCCAACAAGAAAACTCTCACTAGTAGTCATGCCGCTATTTGGACTAGGGAAGGGAATCGGCTTATTGTAGCAGAGCTCCCAAGATGTGGGTCCTGCATATTCCCTAAATGCGGGGGCTAGAATGGAGGAAGTAGGCCAACCCTCAAGTGAAACTAATCTCATGGAGCTCCTCACTTGTGGGGAGAGATTTGAAAACTCGGGACTAAGGTAATAGCTCGAGGTCTTGGACGAATACCTCGAGATCATTATGAGCGACAGTAAAATTGGATAAGTTGAGAAGTATATTGGAGCCAAGAGAACACCTCGAGATGAAAATGAGTCCAAGTTGCTCCCGTCGGAAGGAAGGTTCATTGGCCAAGGACACTATAGCTATAGTGCAGGATACTAGCTGCTAGAAGGCAAAGATAAGGGCCCCACTAGTAGGGGTTATCTCATGAAGTGCATTTAGGGCCCTGAGGGCTTATTGACAAGCTGAGAGCCTTAACCTCTTTAGCAACACTGAACAATGGTGATCGTCCACCTAACGGCAAGAGAATTGGTGTAATCTTCGAAAGATTCAGTGTTGGTGAAGAAAGTTCCTCAGTCAGGAAGGTATACACTCGAAAGCACAAGGTCAAGGCACCAAAAAGATAGAAGATAAAGGAGGATACATCATTCTCTTATGCTGACATAGAAATGATCTAGATCCCCGATGGCGATACGGTGGTATTTTCCATAGTGATTGCTAACTACCAACTGAAGAAGATACTAGTAGATAATGAAAGCTTGGATGATATCCTCTACTTTAAAGCTTTTAAGAAGATGGAGATCAACGGAGATTACCTAAAGCCTTTCAGCAGCCTGCTGGTCGATTTCTTTAAAAGCTCAGTCTCAGTCGAAGGGACTATCAACCTTTGAGTAATCATTAGGAAGGAGCCTCATCAAGTTACAATGATGCTAGATTACATTGCAGTAAAGTTATTCTTTACTTACAATGCTATTTTGGGGCGCTCCAACCTTAATGTTCTAAGAGTCGTGACGTCAAGTTATCACCTTGCTATGAAGTTTCCTACCAAGAATGGAGTTGAGGAGCTTCAAGGTGATCATGTAAAGATGAAATAATCCTATATTATCATGTTGAAGAGAAAGGACAGGCTGAGGTCCTTACCTTGAAGAACCTCAATTAGGAAGCTAATTGAGTCTAGACAGCTAGCAACCCCTTAGCATCGAAGGATATAGAACCTCGAAGGATCGCACATCCACTATGGGTCAGTCTTTGACATCCCTCTCCCGTCCCGAAAAAAAGGAAGAAATAAAAGAGAAGAAAGAAAAAGGAGAGAAGAAAAAAAAAGATATAATGTAGTTTTTTCATTTTATTGTATTAAATTAGAAGGTGGGCTAAGGCTATTACATGTCAAAAAAAGGCCAAGTGGCCATACATTTGCACTCAGTTGAAGCTAGTTACATACCAAAGAAGATTGAATGGCTATAGATACAAGCTTAAATCTAGGCCTTCGTTAATCCCAAGAGAAATATTAGAGTAGCCAAAGAGGGCCAGGTGGGAGGAAGAAAAAAAAAAAAAATTAGAAGAGGGAGAAAGAGAGGTAGAAAGGGACAATGGAAGAAGAAGAGGAGATGGAGGGAGGAGAAGAGGAAGAAGAGGTATAAAATGTGGCCCCTTTTTAGCCACCATATCTTCTATTGCCTCTCCCTAGGATGGGGTCCTAGAACAGCCACACGCCACCATTGCAACTCATCTCAAAATAAATGATGAAGGTGTTTATGTCAAAATGAGTCAGCTTGTTGCTATATGCCTTTGACTATTGACATTCCTCAACGGCTCGAGCAAAGGTGATAGCTAGCTCCCCTTGGAGCCTTTCAATCTTTTGGCGAAGCTCCAGGATTTCCACCAATTGTTTCCGCATGGTGACATGGAAGTATTGGAGATCAGATTGAGGCTTGCTCATAGTTATACTAGAAAATCAAGGGAATAGGTCTGGCAATACACCCCATCCCCTATCTTATATAGAAGTTGGAAGTGAGGCTATCAAAGACCTCAACCACTCCCCCCCCCTCTCAAAATTACTGAAGGTGGTAGAGTTTCAAAGATTACGAAAACTAGGCGCTCGAGATTTGAAAGATCTCTACCATTATATGGGTTATGAAGTGTTGCCACATGGTGTTCTCCTGCTAGCCTGACCAATAGCTTCATGTGTGATGGAATCAAAGCATCACAACCTATCAAAGCATCATGCGATGGGATCGAAGCGCCATAGTTAGCCAACGATTTTTAGGAGGTACGCCTTAATTGACCTCTCATAAAGTTTGATCTACATCATTATTACATTTTAAATAAAGTTTTGAGGTGGGGCGACCAATAACAACCTACAGAACCTAGTCCATGGATCCCTAAGATCATTCGAAAAAATTCTCCTTGTCTAGCAAAAGAAGGAAGTTCATTTTACTAGAGAACTAACTAGCTAGAAGGACTATTCGGAAGAAAGAAAGCAGATTGCTTGAAGACTGCTAGGAAAAACTTCTCGCCAAGCAAAAGGAGGAGGTTTATTCTGCTAGAGAGCCAACTTAGTTAAAAGAACTTTACTCAAGAAAAAGAGAGAGTGGATTGCTTAAAAATCACTCAGAAGAACTCTATTTGTCGAGTAAAATAAGAGGGTTCACTCCTATAGAGTGCTGACTTACTTGAAAGAACTTTACTCGGAAGAAAAAGAGAGTGAATTGCTCGAGAATTGCTCGAAAAAACTTTTCCCGTTAAATAAAAAGAGAAAGTTCGCTCTATCAGAGAGCTAACCTGCTTGAAAGAATTTTACTCAGGAGAAAAAAGAATGGATTGCTCAAAGATCGCCTAGAAGAACTTCTCACCAAGGAAAGGGAGCCCTCTTCGCTAGAGGACCAGTTCATCTAGAAGAAATCTACTCAAAAAATAAAGAGAGTTGATTGCTCGAAGATCACTTGAAAGAATTCTTCTGATCGAGTAAGAAAAGGGAATCCGCTCCACTAGAAGCCATCTTGTCTGAAAGAACTCTACTCAAAAGAGAGAGTACATTGTTTGTAGGTTGCTTAGAAGAACTCTCCTTACTAAGCAAGAGAAGGGAGCCCACTTTGCCAAAGAGTCAGTTCGCTTGTAAGAACTCTATTCAGGAGAAAGAAAGAGTAGCCATAAAAAGGAGAAACCGCTTGGAAGAACTCACCTCGTTAAGTAAGAGGAGGTTTGTTTTACTAAAAATTTGACTTGCTTAGAAGAACTCTACATAAGAGAAAAAGAGAGTGGATTGCTAGAAAGTCATTAAATAAAGCTATTTGAAAGAACTCTCGTAATTGAGTAAGAGAAGAAAGCTAAGCCCATCAGAGAATTGGTTCGCCTCGAAGAACTTTACTCAAGAGAAGAGGAAGAGCAATTGAGGAAAGATTGATTGCTCTTTACGAGGAGGGAACCAAGGACCTATACCCCCTAAAGTCCCAAATAGTCAAGGAGAAACCTACCCTAGGCACAGAGGTGAACTAGAAAGGATGGACTGACCCAACTTATAGGCCTCGTCGAGAAGGTCCCAACTTTCATGAAGAAAGAGACTTTTTCTTCCCCATGTAGAAGAACTCTAATTAGTAAGCGCAGCGAAGAAGAAAAGGCTATTGGGGGTGCAAAGAATAAAGAAAAGGCACAGTACAATTATTCACATAAATAAAAAGGTAAGTGAATCCTATCGAGAGAAGAAGTACTTATTTTATTAAATCTTAAAAGAGGTTCTACATGTACAAAGAAGGGGGGAAGAAAAAAGAAAGTAAAGGCCTACAAGAAGCCATACGGTAAAACAATAGCATCTTAGGTGGAACCAAAGCTGGGAGGCATCCCAAACTTCTTTGAAAGCCATGAGGCCTTCTCTTCTTTTTTCTCATTTAGAGAGATGACCACCATTGGTGGCTCTAATTCAGCTTCTATTGATGGCCCTACCTAGTTGGGGCTATCTTAGTGACCAAGGCCATAGGTGACAATTCCTCTACAGGCTAGTCAGCAACCATGGCAGCTTCGATCATAGAAGTGATGCCCTTTCCCATTGAGTCGGTCTTGATGGCAAATAAAACTATGTCTACGTCCTCCTCCATTGCTTGGGACTCCTCTGCAACCTTTAGGGACAAGAGGTCGAGCTCTAGATGCTTGGCCAAAATCTCCATCATGATGCTCCACTGTGTTATGGAGTAAATTTTGATAAAGTAATCCATTAGGATCGATCTGAGCTCCATCGATGCCTTAAACTCCTTCACCATCTTTTCCACACTCCTCTTAGCAAAGAGTCGGTACTCCTCGACTAAAGTCATCTCCGCATTAGCTTCTACCACCTTAGCCTCAATGGTCCACGTCTTTGCCTCCATTTCAGTAATCTTAGCTTCTGCCTCAACTGCCTTGGCACCTTGACTAGCTTGGCCTTAGTATGTGCCCACTTCATTGCAAGTTCTTTGACTTGTATCTAGTCTCTTCATCTCCATTACGGATGTTGTCTTGGCCCTCTTGATCTCCAGTGGAAGATCTTCAAGCCTCCTCCTTGGTTTATCGGCCTCGAGCGAGGAGGCCCCCACCAAGTGGTTCCTCTTGAAGAAGGTCAGCATATACTAAATGGATAGCATATAGGCGAGGAAGGTGACATTTGCCAACTCCTTGTCTAAAAGAGTTTTGAGGTATTTATGGTTTATCGAAAGCACAGTCCTACGAAGTAGTCCCGCATGGAAGACAAGGGAGCAAAGACCATGACCCGGCATTGAAGTACTCAAATAAAGCACTAGTGTGGGTTTGCTTGAGTCGAAACTAAATCCACCAAATAAAGAAGGGGCAATGTCTAACTCAAAAGCAAGGAGTATAGATTTGGACCTGCGAGAACTTGGATGCTTGTAGGAGGAAGCAACACTTAATGCTCAAGCAATAAAGTGGAAGGAGCCACAGGGATAGGGATAATCGTTGTCAGAAATGGAGATGGTCTTGCCACATGAAACATCACCTTTGTGGGTGGCAAAAATGGAGAACTAGGCAACACCATACCTTCACTAATTCATTTCTCTTCATTAGACTCCTTTTGCTGCTTCTTTTCGATGGTATGTTCCCTGATCTGTACCCATATAAATCGATGGCGATACATTCCTAAACAAGCGATAAACTCAAAAATTGACACCACAATGTGAGCAAAGAAGAAAGAAAGACTCGCACTGAAAGAAGATTAGAGAAAAGTAGGCACACCTGCGAGGTGTTGGGTGAAAAAGGAGCTAAACAAATCAGAAAAGATGATTTGAGAGCACCAAAAGTGCCAAGAGCAAGTATGCCAAAAAGGTGATTGAAAGGCTAGAGTACCTATTCCTAAACACATGAGAAGACCATCATATGCTAGCCATTAATCTTAAACTAGACTTACAGCTATGATGCATGTCTTACCCCCACAAGATAAAGAAGAGATGCATAAAACTTGAGTCCACCGGAAAGGCTTAGAAGGTGATACATGGACACCACATTTAATGTGGCATCATCATTATAGCTAGAAATCGAGAAAATGCCTTCTCAACACCTTATTAGGGTAGCTTGGTAGTTGACCATTGGGCTTGACAAACACTTCCTATACCAACCTATTGAGATAAGAGATGGAGTGGGACCAGCAGCTCGGAAGAATTCCCCCTTACAAGGGGGAGAGAGTGTGTTCATAGAGGCCCTCCTCTTAACATCCAAGGAAAATTTATGGGCCGAACGTCTAAAGTATGGGGGAGGGCTTAGAAGCATACCTTAACTATGAAAGACCAACCCACTCTAAGCAGAACTAATGCTCAGTCAGATTGGCTCCTTCACCCGAGCAAATCACTTTGGTTTCAGAAGTAGGGGCATGTGATAGAGTCAAATTCGGTTTACAATCAGCCGACATTCCATGAGGGGATACATGGCCTTCAGACCACATCACCAACACCTATGATGACTGGATAATGTCAAAGGAGCACAATCCATGGAGTCCTCAACTATTTTGCTTAGCTTTATACAACAAGATGGCAATCAGACTCGCATGTGTCTCTATACCAGAAGATGACTTATGGTAGGTGAAGCACTCTCATTCGCTGATTAGTCGCACCATCACAATAAGGCACGCTACCATGGTATGCATAGCTCTTATTATTTGGCCTTGAGCCTGTCTATAAAAAAAAATTCCTTATGCTCTTCTTCTATTCTCGCAAGAATAATGATTTAAGTGCAAAACTTTTCTTTGTTTGACTGAGTGCTACTTTAGTTTTTAACGAATTACCTACCTTATTATCCTTATGGGTGCATAAGGTTTTTTGGTTGGATTTTGGCACCAATAATGTATATAATATGAAACTCTTAAGTAGGCCTGCAAATGAGCAAAGTGTCCCTAATATCTCAAGCTTTGCTCAATAATACGCTGAATTCGAACACTTTTAGGTTTGCAAAATTAGATATAAGCTCAGTTCAGCTTGATATAAAGCTTCTTCCATCTCAGTTCAAATCAAAATGATGTAATTTTGTATAGAGCATTGCTTGAGCTAGGTCCGAGGGACCTACTAGTTATCTGGCTCTTCTCGTTTGCACCCCTTCTTTGGCAAGCTTTTGTTGGCACTACTCTTTGCTCAAACGATTCTGACAAAGACAAGCTGATGCTTTCTCTCTCTTTCAACGCTTGCAGCTTGGGATAGAGGTAGATTTTTTTGTTGGGTATGAATGGTTGGCTACAACTAAAGTGGATAATTCAGTATATAAATTTTATGATTATATAATATTTGATGCTTATCTTCAGTATGTGCAAGTGATCTAAAGGAAAGGGAGCTCAATAGTGCTCTAATAGCAGGCCACCCGTGCATTGGACGCTTGGCCCGCCGCAAAGTGATGATGGAGATGTGTAGGTGACCATTGGCTGCAACCAGACAAATACTCACCCACTATGGCGTCTGAGTGGAGAATAAATAGAAAACGTGACCTCTTAGCCCGACTGTGGAGCCACGTTTTACCTCACAGTATCTAAATTTTCTTTTTGTAGCTTACCATAGGCAAGCAACTGGTCTCCCCTGCGCATGGCTCGTGGTCCTCCCATCAATTTCATGCACCTGTTAAACGGAGACCCATCCCCGCCCCCTAATTTGCTTGCATGGCAGAAATTTTCCCATATATCTTGGGACGGGGACTGAAATGGGACCAGAGGTTATTCTTGACGAGAATGACCTGATCCGGACCCGCCCCGTTGCTCTCTTACATCATCTGCCAGACTCATACAGCTTCCCCTCACCACCATCCCACTAAGCACTGACACTCACTCCTTCACATCCCCTCTTTCTCTCCCTCTTACTGCCGTTCCATCCCACCCACAATACCTCCAGATATATACTTTGAGACATCAAAGAGACAAAAGGTAAGTTCAAGCATTGGCACCAATGGCATCCCTCTATTTATCAAACTTGTATCCTCAAGCTTGCACGGCATCAGTGCTGCTTTCTTTTCCCTCCTCCCCTTCCACCCTCTCAAAGCCTACCATCCTCAACAGTAAGCCCTTCTCCCTTGACTCAAACTCAGCCACCTCATTAAAATGCTCATCCACACTCACTTGAGCTCTCTCCTCCTCATTTTTGAAGAGGAGGAGCAGCTTCTCCACCATGTTTGGAGGAAGATCCATGGCTCCGACGACTGGACCCTGGCTCTCCTCGACCCTCATGAACCCCCTCCTCCGCAAAGAGATCGTCCGCTACGGAGAATTCGCGCAGGCCTGCTACGACGCCTTCGACTTTGACCCCTACTTCCAAGTATTGCGGCACCTGCAAATACTTCTGGCAGCCACTTCTTAGCACGCTGGCACAAACATGCACCATATTTCCTATCATTTTGGCAGCCTATCTAATGAATCATCTACCAAGTCAAGATAATAGCCACGTTGCTTCTTTAGTTCTGGTAATTTATCATAAGCAACAAATTGCATTGTTGCAGCATTGCTAGCAAAGCCAAATGCCCGAATCAGAACATCTCTGAAAAAGCAGTAGGCATCATGGATTCATTTAGATACAGAGTTTTGAGTTGTGGTGGTCATTGTGGCATTGTTCATGACAACATTGGCAATGTATAGCTCAAGTATGAAAGCTAAAACTAATGCTTAATGGCCCTGATGTCAAGAATCATGTCTCACCGCCAAACTCCTGAGAGGCCTGTTCCCTAGTAAACATTAGGACCTGTATCGTTGAACAGAAGACATGTATCTCAACAAAATCCATGCTATATCTTAATTGGACCAAGGAGAAGTATGCTTCAACAGGCACATAGAAGAAATTGAAGACAAAAATAATGTTTCCATCATAATCATCATCATTAAATTTGGTAGATAAGATTGCTTCCTTTATTGCTTATGAGGGGAAGGAATGAAATTTCTTCTTTTCTCATATAATTGAAATTTACAAAGCACCATTAGCGTAAGTCATTGCGCTTTCTTTTTGAGGATGAAGTGAGCCATGATCCTGAATATGCTTTGCAAAAGCATGATTAGCAACTCAAAAATATCAATTTGGTTATCCTGTATTAAGGTTGAACAATTTAGGAGAAAAAGAACAAATCCTTAGAAATGATTATAAGATTGTGAATATTTGCCTTTGGCTTTTTAGCTCCTCAAACTTTTAGATTTCTTTTTTGTTTACTTTTAAAGGTTAAAGACCTGAATGGGATTACTAATCTCATAATCCTGAGGTTCATTACTGTTAATAAATTATTATAGAAGTCAACTGAACCAAAAAAGAATGGACTTTCCACAATGTTTAATACATGAAAAACAAGATCAAAGTTGGGTCATGTGGATTCACGGGATTGCATGGAATCTTTGATATGGATCTAGATTTAGTAATTGCATTTCATCCCAATCTAGGGATGCGTTCCAGATTAATATAACATATTTTGATCTGTTTTATAAAATTTTGATAACAACATGTGAAAGCATGATCCATCAAGTTTTAGAGGTTCCTAGGACTGGCCCTAAACTTTATGATGATAACTCCAAGAATTGTTGGAGGGGGATTCCTGGTTAAGGAAATGTAGGACAAGATATGAGCCTACAACAAAACATAGACGATGTATTGTTGAGAAAGAAGACTCCATCTTGATTGTGCAAAATCAACTTCATGGAGGAGGCAAGCTTCCAAGAATCCTTTGCAAATGTAAAAAGGTACACTCAAAATATTGAAGCTTTGGACGTTTTACTATCAAGAATAGACAGGTATTGAACATCCAATCCACAAGTGACATTGATCTTGATGAACATTAGACTTTAATCCATCCTGATCATGTATGTAGGTTACAATATCTTCTTGATGTACAACAAAAACAGATGAAAAGTGTACAGCTATAGGTTATGAAACTGCATACTATTTGTTTACAATTTTTTCATATTCCACACAACCTAATCTGACCTCAAAAAAATATCCTTTTATCTAAATTGGATTGGGTTGCATAATACATGCAAATGGCAATGTGGAGTACGTGATGTGATGCATGATCAATCAGTCAAGTCAAACCAAATCATCTAGATCATTAATACTCGTCATGTTGGCTAATGTTTCATCAAATGCTGAATTTAGGCGATAACCCTTTCATTTAGTGTAAAATGAGAGGAATATTGAAGCGCTAATACGCAAGTCTGTTGGCCTCAGCCACCTCTGCTTCTATCCTTTTTGTAGCACTTGGACATACTTCTCTTGATTAAGAGAAAGTTGCATTGCTTTGTGTGCTTTTGGAATTTCTGCTCTTCTTGGATACCCTTATAATCTTGTTATAATTATTCACAAAAAAAAAAAAAATCTTGTATTGTTATTTACTTCATATTCAAATCAAGCTGACTAATACCATACTACCTTCTTAGTTTGGGCCTGTACCTGAACTGGATTTCAACTATTAGGCTCCATAAGTATTAGTGGCTTTCACCAGTATTATCAGGACATTGATCTGCATTACTTCATTTATTGATAACATATTTAAGGGTCAGTTTGGAAATGGTCATATGATTTGATCATATCATAAGCATTTGTAGCTTTTTGGTTGAAGTCTTTAAAATGAAGGGATAGCAATTTGCAAATTGAATGCTGAATAGAGATGCTTCAGTTACAGCAACCTCACTGGATTGCTTAAATTGTGAGTAGGGTGGCAGTCCATAAATGTTACCTTCTGAGGATTCACTATTGATTTTTTAGCTTCATGTTTAGAAAATCTAACAGTTACTTACTCTTCTAATTAAGTATTTTTGCATCATTTTTGGACTTGGTTTTTAGGGTTACATTTTTTCTTGTTTGCTATGTGCATATGCAGTGACTAAAAAAGGTGTAAAGTGGAGAGCATGGAGAGCATACAAGAGCTTCAGGGATCGGTGATGATTGAGACAAATCAAGAAAATATTGGTATTATTGGTTAGTATCCTGCTTATGAAGCAAAAATTTATGTTTTTCGCATGTAGGAATCTTTATTTACCAAAAACAAAAAGGCAACTCTAAGGACCTGTTTGGCATCACTTTTGTTTCTTGTTTTCTATTTTTAGAAACAAAATTACAAAAATTGAGACAAAATGCATTTTTGGTTCTATTACTTTTATTTTCGATTTTTTTAAGTCACCATCATTATTTCTTGAAAAAATGAAAGTAAGAAATTCGTCGCATCAATATTTTCAAAAAAACAACACTTTTTTTACCACTTACCATCACAATCTGCCTCCACCATTACCATTGCTACCTCTGCCCACACTATGCAAGGCTGCTGTTGTTACCCCGTTGTTGCCACCCTCACTACTCTTACTATTGCCTTCTCATGCTACCTCCACTGCCATTATTATGCTATGTTCGGCCACATTGTTAGTGCCCCAACACCACTATCACTACCCTTTGTCATTGCCATCGCCACCTTCTACAACATCATTGGTGCTCATGCTGCAATACTACTGTTAGTACCACTGCCACCAACATTGTCATTGCATTGTCATCATCATTTATCTTGCCTCCACCACAACATTGCCATCGTTGCCACCTTCAATATATGGTCGTCAGATCTGCTATTAGCACCATTGTTGCCTCCACTACCTCTGCAGCAACTCACCATCATCTCCACCACCATCGCCATGTTTGCTTTTAAAAATAGGTGACCATATCAAACATTTTTATATTAAAAAAAGAGCCAGAATTTCTACACCTTTTGTCTCTGAAAATAGAAAAAAACGAAAGTGATGCCAAACAACAGCTAAATATATGGTTTTCAGAAATGAAATCTAGGTCATAGTAATACAGTCATTCACAAAAAAATTCACATTTAAAGAAATGTGAGAAGTACCATGAGCAAAAATTTGTTAGCCCATGCTAGAAAGTTTTTAGTGTTATAGATTGCTCATAAGTTATAATTAAAAAAAAGATACAAATAATTTTACTCAAGAATTTGAGTTTAGTTATGGAAGGAGCATTATCCTATTGATTAAGAAGGAAATATAAAGTACATGTTGCAACTGTTTCAGGTATCTATAATAATGTGGAGAATTGGTAATTGCAACAAGAAATTGGACCTTTTCTTGGAAAGTTGTGTTTTTAAATTCCTTGTTTACTCTCTCTCTTCATCCTATACTTTACTTTTCCCTGTTCCTGGCTGACCGTAACAAGGCCATAATGAGAAGACCTGTAACTGAATGTTTCTACTAGTCATACTTGTAATTTGGGTGGAGTTCGGGAAAATCGAGAATCTGGGTTTATGACTTAATGACATCTCCAAACTCTTAAAGAAGAATAGTCTTTACTGAAAAATTGGAAGTTCTAACCATGTGTAATACAAGAAATTAGGTGACAACATATGGATCAGTTTCGCATGTAAACCAACCTCAAATAGTTGAAGGAAGGCTTTTTATGGTTGTGGTTTTCCACAGGTCGTGTTTGATGGTTGAAATCATCTAGAAAAGCCTTGTGTGTATAAAGAGGGTAGAAGAGATTGTTTAGTTTATTATTTTGCAGCTTTGTTAACCTGAATTAAGGATCTAGTGTGAGAAAGGATTTGTGAGTGTTGGTGGCAGGGAAGTGGACATCTGCACACACATATAAACACAAGACACACTAAACACAAGAAGGAAAGAAAATAAACAAGTGCACTTAGCTGGCAAGTGTGGAAATGATTTTTGAAAACCAGACACTAGAAATTTTTGAAGTGAAAGCAGCACCCTAGGTGGAGGTTTCTCTGAGATACTAAAAGGTGAAAAGTAGGTTCTATAGGTGCATGCATGATTGACCAAATCCAAAAGACCAATCAGATGTGAGTCAGAATAGTGGACATGATGGATCAATTTTTTGGATAATGTCTAATTTCAGAATAGCCCGAGGCAACTCTGTTCCTTTTTGATATGTTATCATATTGAGATGCAGCATATGGATGCTGTCATGTAGGAAGTGATGCAGATCCAACTTGTCTGTTGAACAAAATTTACCTCACTTTCCTCTTCTTGTGAATGAGCTTCCCTAAAAACCATGGTTAGGCCAAGTTGCTTCAAATGCAATCATAATATTTAAATTTTTATGAACCTAACGAGATCCAATCTTTTTCACATTGTTAGGAGGTAATAATCCATATTTCTTAGCTTTATGAAGGCTGACAGTTTTGCTCAGGAATTTGATATAGGATGGTCAAAACAGCTAATAGTTTGTGTTTTGAGAATCATCTTATCATTCATTCTACTTTGGATATCACTCTTTAAGTCAGAATGTACAAAAAGATCTATGGTCTGAAAGTGCATAGCTTAGTTGAGATTTTGCAGTAGAAAACAAAAGTCTCTCTTTTCCATTTGTTTAGTTACTGTTCTATGACTTTTTCAGTTATTGGATTTCGAGTTTATATATAATGTTGGTCAAGGACACTTAACCATGGGCTTTCCAGACTTTGTCCACCTTGTTAACAAATGAGAGCAGGCCAAAAGCTATATGAGAGTTGAAAATGAGCTTACAAGCAACAGTCACTGTATGTAACATAGGAATCATGAAAAAAAAGGAAAAATATAGGAGGGTCAGAAGGGAAATGTTACTCTGCACTGTTTGAGTGCTCTTCTACCCATGGCCTTCCAAGCATTCCCAAAGCATATGTCCCAGAATTGTTCCATAATTTGGGGAACTAGATCGAGTCATTTTCCAAAATGCATATCTTAGCATGCAAGGCTCCTACTTATGATTCTGAAAAGTCCTTGAGTTCTATAATATCACTATCATGGTGCTGGCTATTTCTAAGGATACTCCATCTTTCAAAAAAGCAGTTTTTATCAAAAGAACTTCTACATCTATCCTGGTTATATCCTTTTTTTTATTCTCTTACTATAGCATTTGAACAAGCCAAGAATAAGTAAAATTTGCTCTAATTTAAGAACAACTTGTCAGGGTAACAGCATCAGAAAGGTATTTGGCACCGTGCTTTATTTTTCCCTTCCTCAAAAGTTATTACTTTTGTAAGATCATTTACATTTTGGTGTTTTACCATAAATCCTACTTCCAATGCTTTAGCAATCCTTTAAGTTAGTCTTTCGCTGCTCCAATTAAACTTTGGAACGCCTCCATGCTTCTACATGTCAGTGGTTGTTAATGTTTTTACAAGCTGATGAGTAAGACTTTAACACTTTTCTACTCAACTAAAGCTTATGTAGACAAACAAAATATTCTGTTACAATTCACACGTCTAAGAAATCTTGCACAGATGAGGATTCATGCCTCTCCCACATCCTGGGATTTTAGTAAAGGATTGTGCTTGAGATGTGGTCAAAGCTAGTGGAGGATGATGGACCCATGCTTTCAGTTGACTACATTACTAAGGTGCAGTGCTCAAAATTACACTACAGAACTGTAATAGAATCATGCGTGCAGATGACTTTATGTTTCTTATATGATGCAAATGGTAGTTAGGTGGATTGGGTTAACAGCATCATGCCGCTGCCATAGAGTGTATTGGTGAAGTTTGTCCTTGATAAGTGTCTGGAATTTGTACAACTTATTTCCATATAGGCTTGCATCATGCTGCTACATATTTATTTCTAAATGAAATGGTTACATCTTGCATGATTAGGGCCAAGAAAATGCCCATCTGTACATGAAAAGTTCAGCCAGGTTGGCATCATGGAGTAGTTATCAAATTTGAATTCATGTTGCATCAGAAACCACATGAAGCTTACCATCTGTCATCCTTTTTTATTTCTGAACTCAAATCACCACAGGGTATCCTGTCAATTTTCTCCTGCATTGTTTTGGGTTGTGGTACAATTCTGTGTGCTGCTTAGTTTCATATTCAACCTGTTTGGACACGGTCATCCTTCAGCCAATATGAGCCACAACCCAAATGTGAGTTAACCCGTTCTCATACAAAATTTACATCTTTCAGATTTTTTTTTAAATGTTATTGATGGCTAAGGTTTCTACAATATGAACCCTCAATTTTTACTCTAGCATCTATAGAAAATATACCCCATTTATCTTCACTTGGGGAAGAATGTCTTGCCCGCCAGTGACTAGTAAATTTTTTGGGGTGGAAAACACATAATTGTATCTCATTATAGACATGACTAGCTGGTTCTATACATAGGAGATCTTTTTTCTCAGAATATAGAACAAAAGTTCTTAATTTTTATTTATTTATTTATTTGTGATCTATTAGTCTTGAGCAAGCCATCTAAAGTATCTCACCTAGGGCTATTTTATGTATTTTCAGTTTTGAGAGCATCTTTGCCAATGAGGAACAGCTCTGTTTGAAGTTTACCTATAAATTGTTGGATATAAATTAATGTATGAAGACTAACTTTTCAGGGTACACTGCATTTGATGATTTGGTTGACATGTGTTTTGGTATCACAATGATGGTTCATGTCCAACATTCAGGTTCATATATCATAAACTCTTTTGCATGGTGACAACATCCTTTGACTGGCGAGGAGGAATGATTGTTTCTTGCTTCCCTCACCCTAACAAAATTAGAATCTTGTATTTACTTTTATAGCTTGAGTTCATATATTCTCATGCACATCCATATTATTTCTTTTCTTAATCTGATGGTTCATTATGCTTTGCATCTGTATTTGTGCCACCCTTGAACGCGGATATATACATATCTGGATGGCAGCCATATCCTAATCTATTTATAGATTTTATAGTTTTTCAACGTATGCCCATATTGGTTGTTAAAACTTCCAATAAATGCAGCTATCGTTATTATTAAGCAATACTCAGAGATCCAAAAAATACCCTCAATTCATACTTGCATTTATCTATCCTTCCCTTTAACAATACTAATTGTGATCTCTCACATATATTGAATCATGAATTTTTTCTAGTAGAGCTGAGTAGAGAGTCATGAAATGTAGCTGGGTTTCATTTTAAATATGGTTTGCCATTCCAACCTATACCGTACTATGCTTTAAGTAAGGTATTGGTACAATACTGAGGTTCAGTTTATTCCGATTTGGTATGAATCTAAACAATTTGAATCAAGTAGAACTGTCACGATACCAAGTAGTTCTATGGTTGAGAGTGAGAAAGTTATTGGCTTTCTATTTTGGCATGTAGGGTTATGTACCGTACTTACCGTACTATATTGAATGGGTAATATACCAAATTGTATGATTCTTGGTACTAGTTTTGTGGACCTTGATTTTACTATTTTTGGGGCAAACGAATCTTTTAATCTAGTCGGCCATTTTGGTTTTGTTAACCCATTCTTGCATATTGAGGAGAATTCACTGCAATTCCATATATGGTGTCATATGGAAAATTTAATTTTGGCAGGATTTAAAGTTAGGGACTAGGGAGAGTGACAGGCTACGGAAGGCTGATCTTAAGAACTTAATGCGTGAAAAAAAAGTTAATACTGATCTTAGACTTGGACCATACGCTGCTCAACTCAAGCCGGCTTGCAGATGTCTTCTTTGGAGGAGGAATATTTGTTGAGACAACTAGATTCCATAAAAGGTATTTCCTGTTTTTAGTTCTTGTAGTTCTGGCACTGTAATGGATATTGTGTTTTCATCTTTTTCCCCTTGTTTCAGAATATTATAGTTCCTACATGATAGTGTGATATTTGTATTGACATGATCCATATCCCTACTCATGCCTCCCCTCTGCTCCCCACACTCACCACCACCATCACCAATGTTACACCATTTGATATATCTTTGCTGTTGGTTATATATGCAAGTTAATTCCTTATAGACTATTAATTGTAAACTGGATAACACTGGAATTGAGAGTCCTAGCACTGACAATCAGGTTGTGATTTTCTCCAAATGGGATTCAGAAGTTTCTTACCTCTGTCAGTCAGTGATCTTTATAACTTGCTATCTTGGCTTAATGGCTTTAGTGTCATTTTCATCAAATTCCTTTTCTCTCTGATGCTAACAGCGTAATCTTTTCAGGAAACTTTATCTTTATCATGACACTACTTTCCCTTTTTCCGCTTATATTCTGGATGTGCAATGGCTGCTTGTTTGAGTATGGTATCTTTTGATATTTAATTTATATATATTTGTTTTTTCCTAGAAGACCTTTTGAAGCATCATTTCATTTTATTAAATTGATTTCATGGACTAATTTATGATGGCGTGCATTGTAGATGATCCAAACAGAAGCTTATTCCAAGTTGGATTCAATGCATATGCTGACAAAGTTGAGGACCTTTTGTCCGCTTTCCTTTTGGTGAAAGAAGCAAGTAGTATATTTGAGATGTATATATATACTATGGC